>JAJHZJ010000453.1:0-600000 GCA_023548195.1 Bettongia penicillata ogilbyi
TGTCTTGCAAAAAATAGCCCAGAAGAGATCAGAAAACACCTGAATTAGATAGTTACAACAATAACATTTGTATGGCCCTTTAAGGTTGGCAAAGCACTTGGCATTTATTAACTCATGTGAGCCTCACAACTGCCCAGTGAGGTGGGGGTTATTTTTATTCCTACTTTCCAGTTGAAGAAACTGAGCCTTATTACTCATATCTACACAGAACCCTAAAGCATTGGGTAACATTCATTCTATTATTGGCTACAATCCTGGGAGAGAGGGCACTATAAGCATTATTATCCTTGAAGTAATTGCTATGTGGAGAAAGGACCCTCTCAGTTTGCTACCTCTCAGTCCAGGGCCCAGTGCCCAGGGCCCAGCAGGAGCTAACACTCACTCCCTCTCCTCTGTACCACAGATGAATAGATGCCCTTCTCCATTAATCCAATGGGATATTATTCATAAAGTGCTTTCATGTTAATGAATATTTGCCAAGCCAGTGCCTGGCATACAGTGGGTGCTATATAAATGTTATTATGCCATTATTAACCTCCACTTAACCACTCTTTCCCAGATCACTGAAATGCCTTTCTCTTGGGTCTTCAGATCCTTCAAGCTTAACACACTCTAGCCTCTGTCAGACACACACACGTTACTTCCTTCTCCATATCAAGTTTCCAATTGCTTTTTGACCAATTCGGATATGCTGAGCTCACTTCCTGCTACCACTAAACAGGCCTGGGAAATACTGCCATCTGAGAACAGCTGCAGAACCCTCACTCCAGGCAGGGGTGGGGTGGGGCCAGGCATAGCCTGGCTCCTTTGCCAACATCCCCAACAACTGAGAGATGTCAGAAGACATGTGCTCAACCCCCTCATCATACAGAAGAAGAAAATGAAAGGCAGGGGTAAACTGACAGCTGGTGAGCAGTGAAGCTGGGATGTGAGCCCAGACACTCACACATTTCCCAGAGATGCTGTGAGCATTCATGGGATCATGGATGTAGAGCTGAAATCCAAGCCAACTCTCATTTTGTAAATGAGGAAACTGAGGCACTAAGAGCAGAAGTGACTTGTCCATGCTCGCACAGCTAGTAAGTTTCTGAAACAGGGTTTGAACTCTGGTCTTTCTGACTCTTAGACTCCTAGACCAGTGCTCCCTCCAGTAACTCACCAAGCTGTCTCCACCTGTGCACCTATCTATACTTCGGTGCTTTACTTCGGTGCTAGTACTTGACTCAAGTCTTCCCTACTTCAGGACTGACTTCCAGACATCTGAAAGATGGAGATAATAGCACCTGCTAACATTTGTAAAGTGCTTAACACAGGGCCCGGCACATAGGAGGCACTATAGAAATATTAGCTATCATATAATTATTATTTTTACAGGGATAAGCTACTTTTATTAAAAATAATAGGTTAGAAAGTCAAAATTGGAAATAAAAATGATGAAACTGTGAAAGAAAAGAAATAAAAATAATCCTCAGAAACAATTATATGTTATCAAAATTAATAATGTAAAATAGAGGATTATCTAAATTATCATTACAGACCAAAATATATCATTATTATTACTCACCGAAGAGAATCTATGGCAAGAGCTTTGTAAGCCTTAAAGCACCAGCTGCGAGGTGAGGTGAAGGATCCCTGTACTCCCCTAGAATGGGCTCGACTCTGTTCCTTTGGTGGGCACAAGCAAGGAAGTCAATATTACCCAGCACCACCTTCACCAGACCTCCAGCCACCCACCCCAGACAAGCACCAGAGTACAGCTTTCTTCTAAGCCCCTATCCCACAAACTCTCAGTACAAAGAAGACTTGCCTTCTGCCCTGAGAAAGTGGACTTCACCTTCTTGGCCACAGTGCAGGGAGGAGTGCTGCATTTCTCCATGCCTTTCACGCAAACAAGGAGCTGATTGTTTGAGCTCACCTTGATTCCTGATTAGTGCCGTAAGTACAAGCCATTTTTTAGCTGTTGCAGTCCACTTGTGCTCAATATCTCACTGCCTGGGTGGTGGGGGCAGTGTCCATCCACAAGTCTAACAGCTTATGTTATACGAATGTTATTTGTGGGTTTTTTAAAGCTCATTGCATATAAGTCCTGCTCCCCTTTGTCACATTAGCTTTGAAAAATCAAGAAAGGAAGGAATTTTCCCTTCTTCTGGGGCCAAGTAACCATCACCTAGGATCAGAGATAGAGTTATGTAGGATTTCAGAGGATACTTAATACAACCTCTTCATTTTACAGATGGGGAAACTGAGGCCCTCTCAAGAGAACTGAGATGCCTTGCTCAGATTACTTAGATTGTTAAGTAGCAGGGTTTAATCAATTAATTAAAATAGACCAAAATATTTTCAAGGTAGTAGGAAGGAAAGATGAAGGAGGGAGACCCCACCAGAAAAGAGGTCCAGAAAAGATCTCATGAATGGGGTGGTGTTTGAGTCAAATTTGAAGAAAGTTAGGGATTCTTAGAAGTGGAAGTAAGGAGCTAGAGAAAAGACTCTGCAAAAGCACAGAGAAGATGATGAAATACCAGGGTTTGAACCCACATCCTCAGATGCCAGATCCAGCGCTCTAAGTTGTAACATGATACTTTTGCCAAGAAGGGTGGTCTAGACATAATGTAGCTGGAGCTATGAGATGATGCCCTCCCTTCTCCTCAGTGCCATGCAGTCCCTGATTTAATCCAACAAGTATTTATCAATTACTACTGTGTGCCAGATGCTGGATATCCAAAAGCGAAATAAATAAAATCTCTGCCCTCAAGCAGTATACTTTCTGCTTGGGGTGGGGTAAGGGGAGACAGAATTTATTAATATCTTGCTATATGTGCAGCAGACAATAATTAGCTTATTTTTTAGCTCTGAGGAAATATCCTGGACTCTCAGGTCTACGTGGCTCCTTCCTCTGAAGCTTTGTGTGGAGTTTCTATTAAATGAAAATTCAGGAACATAAGAATCATAGCTCAGAGCCCCCAGTTAGGAAAATTCCCAGCACTGAGGTAGAGGTTTGACTATTTGCCCTCATACGAATTTATGTTTATATTGAGCTAATTTGTGCTTGTTACAGTGGAGGCAAAAATTCAGGTTACTGGAAACACTGAGATAAAGTTAACTAGTAAATCAACTAGCCTTGATTAAGCACTTATGTGCCCAGCACTGGGTCAAGCACTGAGGATACAAAGAAAGGTAAGAACACTGGGCATGCTCTGAAGTTCATATTCTATCAGGGGAGACAACAAGCAGATAGCTACGTAGACAGAAGAAATGTGGTGGTTGTCCTTTGTTCTCAGAGGACCAAAATGACATCACCATGATAAAGTGAAGTTTCAACTGTGTATAACTATGACCGATCAGACCAATACAAGCTCGAAATACTCTACCACAGATTGGGCACAGATAGTCCGTGTGTGTGTGTGTGTGTGTTCGTCTTTCATCGCTGAAGAAGACCATGCCATCAGAGAAATAAGGATGTGACTTGCACTTGACTTTGTTTTGAGTGAGGGAGGGCTATACAGGTCACCAGCCTCACTTCTCCTCCGGAGCCATATGAATCCAGTGACCAGATATTCATCAGGATGACTGGAGATGACCCAGGATGAGGCAATTGGGGTTAAGTGACATGCCCAAGGTCACACAGCTAGTGAGTGTCAAGTGTCTGAGGTGAGATTTGAATTCAGGTCCTCCTGACTCCTGCACTGGTGCTCTATCCACTGCACCTGTGTGAACATTTGGGGTAGTTACTCCACATTTATCCATCCTACATTTCCTTTGTGCTGTTTCAATTCTGCTGTGCTCTATGAGCCAGCACCTTTCCTGATGTGGGCATGTCATCCTGAACTGCCCTGTGCCAATGTTTCCCATGTTGTACAGTCAAATCCAAAGTTCTTGAGAGAGACCTCAAGAGAGAGAGTGTCCTTGTATCATTTCTTCTGACCATGATGTGATCCCCTACCCCATGTGAGTTCTCCATAAAAGTCTTTTTGGCAAACATACATTTTGCATTTGAACAACGTGGCCAGACCATTGGAGATGTGCTCGCTGAAGCACAGTTTGAATGCTTGGCAGTTCAACTTGAGCAAGGACTTCAGTGTCTGGTACCTTATCCTGCCAGGTGATCCTCAGAATCTTCCCAAGACAGTTCAAATGGAAGTGATTCAGTTTCCCGGCATGGTGCTGGTAGACTGTCCATGTTTCACAGGCATACACCAATGAGGTCAGCACAACGGCTCTGTAGACCTTCAGTTTGGTAGTCAGTCTAATACCTCTTCTCTCCCAAACTTTTCCTCAGAGGCTCCCAGAGTCAGCTAGCTCTGGTAATGCTTATGTCAACCTCATTATCAATGTGTACATCCCTTGAAAGTACACTACCAAGGTAAGTGAACTGATAAGCATTCAAAACTTCTCCATTTGCTGTAATGAATATTTCCACGTATGAATGGTGCGGTGGTGGCTGATGGAGCACCTGGGTTTTCTTGGTGTTAATTATTAGGCCAAAATTATCACCAGCAGCTGAGGATTCATCCGTACTTTGTTGCATCTCAGCTTCAGAGGCTGCACTGAGTGCACAATCATTTGCAAACAGAAAACAATGCACCAACACTCCCTCCATTTTGGTCTTGGCTTGTATCCTTTTCAAATTGAAGAACTTACCATCAGTAAACTTACCATCAGTAGAGTAGTTGACCTTGATGCCTTGTTCGTCGTCATTGAAAGCATTTGTCAACATACCTGAATCATGCTAAAAAGTGTGGGAGCAAGCACACAGCCCTGAGCATTGTCCACCATTCAGATCCCGGGCAAACATGCCATCGTGAAATTGACATACAATGCTGATGAACTTCTCTGGGCAGCCAAATTTTGACATAATTTTCCATAAGCCCTCACGACTAACAGTGTCAAAGGCCTTGGACAGATCTACAAACATTGTATACAGACCTCCGTTCTGCTCCTGGCATTTCTCCTAGAGTTGTCAGGTAGCAAACACCATATCAACTGTAACTTGGCCCTTTCTGAAGTCACACTGACTCTCAGGTCGATGACCATCTTTCAGGTGAAGGATCAGCCTATTAAGGAGGACTCTAGCTGGAGTCTTGCCAGCAATGACTCAGAAAGAGAGAGAGAGAGAGAGAGAGAGACAGAGAGAGAGAGAGAGAGAGAGACAGAGAGAGACAGAGAGAGACAGAGAGAGAGAGAGACAGAGAGAGAGAGAGAGAAAGAGAGAGAGAGAGACACGCCCCCTGTGATTGTCACAAGACAATCTATTCCTTTTCCATTTATAGAGATGGACAATGGAGGCATCCTTGAACTCCTGGGGGATAACCTCCTCTTGCCACATAACCTGGAAAATTTCAGTCAGTTTTTGTATAAGCAATGGTCCCCCTACTTTGTAAATCCCAGCTGGAATAAAATCAGCACCACATGCTTTGATATAAGAATATATAAGATATAAGAAATATACAGTGTGGTGGGAGGTAATCTCAGAGGGAGGGCACTAGCAGTGGGAAGAAGCGGACCATGAAAGGTCTCTTGTAGAAGGTGGGATTTGAGCTAGAGGTAGTCAAGGAATGGAAGTGAGGAGGGAGAGGTGAAAAAGTATATAGCTAGACTTATACATGAGAAAGAGAAGGGCAAAGACATCAGAAACCACAGAGATGAGCTAGCATAGACAAGAGCAGGTGGCAGGGGCTGACTGTGACCCCTCAGGAAATGGAGGAGGAAGCCTCAGCTAATGCCACCCATGGCCACCTGGAACCTAGGGTTACCCGTGTTAGAGCAACAGGGGAAGTGTACCCACAGTTCATAGGTTCATAGATTTAGAGCTAGGAGGGACCATAAAGTTCCTGTAATCCACCCCCCTCACTTGGGCCAGAAGTAGTGAAGTGCTTTGCCCAAGGTCCCCTAGGTGGGCAATGCCAGGGCTGGGATCTCACTGAACCTAGATCCTTTTCTACACCATGATGGCTTTCTGATAAATATAATTACAAATGAATGATCTTGGCTTCCAGACCCCTGTTACCTGGATGCTCTGGAATTGGAATAGGACTCCAGAACTCTCTCTGCCCCTCCCCACCAGTGCTTTAAATTCTATAGGTGAATCTTAGATGAAGTTAGAAGTCTGACTTCCCTTCCTACTTCCCTGCCTCCACAAAAGTGCTAGACACGCACCACACCCTCTGCTGAACAAGATCTGTTTTTTTAAAAAATAAGTATTCTATGACTCAATTGCTTTTCTCATACTTTGTCATTAAAATGGGATCTCTCCTGGGCTCTGGAGAACAGCTTTGACCTTTCCAAGCTGACTGGCCTGGCAAAGAGAGGACTCCGGAAGGGAACAGCTGTTTGGACTGATACTTTTTGTTTAAATTTAACAATAAAATCAATTTTGATTCCACTGAAACATCTGGAGGAAGGGATTTGGGCGTGGGGGAGGGTCCCAGAGGAGGGAAATTGACTAAAGCAAAAATGCCAAAAATCAGTTTAATAAGGAGATTTGTTTTTAGACATCAGGGAGAGAGGAAAGTTTCCAAGTAAATAGGCTCAGGAAACTCAGTAAATGTCTTCTGAAATACAGGGAGACTGATTGAAACGGGAATTCTTTTTTTTTTTTAATTTAGTGAGAGCTTTTGTTTTCAAATCACTTTCATATCCCAACATATTTCTTCCCCCTTCTTGTCTCCCTCCTTGAAAGCCAAAGTCTAATATATGCCACACTCCACACCCATGGCCTCCCACCTCTACAAAGAAAGGAGCTTTGGGGTCAAGTTCAGTTATGATTACAAAGTACCCTGTTGTTTTTTGTTTTTTTTTTTTTTTTTTTTTTATTGCAAATCTTTGCATTTAATTTATTTTGGATTATAGGGTTTAGATGAGGAAACTGAGCCCAGGGAAGGTAAGTTACTTGTCCAAGGTCACACACGTAGTAAAAATCAGAAGTAAGATTTGAAACCTGGTCTTCTAACTCAAATGCCAGGGCTCCTTCCCCTATAATAATAACGATAAGCAAATGACATGTATTTGGCATGCTAAGGTTTGCAAAGAATTACCTCATTTGATCCTCCCAGCAGCGTTGGGAGGTAAGTGCTATTGTCATCTCTTTTTTGTAGATGAAGAAACTGAGGCAACAGAGAGGTTAAGTGACTTCTCCTGGGCACATGTGAAGTATCTGAGGCAAGATGCAAACTCAGGTCCTTCTGATTCCACATCCAGCACTCTCTCTGCTATACCACTTTCTCTATCTTTCCGTGCTTCTCTAGATCCATTCTAGGCATCATTTCTGTAATATATTATATATTTTATATTATATTCTGTAATATATTTCATATATTCCTGTAACCATGATTTGTTCAACCATTCCCTGCTCTTGGAGCATCTACTTTATTTTCATTTCTTTGCTCCCATAAAAAGGATTGCTATAATTGCTTTGGCATCTCTGGATCCTTTCTTTTTTGTCATTTGTCATAGTGTTTTGCCTGGCTATGGGATCTCTCAGTCCAAGGGTGTGTATAGACAGTTTAATCACTTTCTTGGTATCACTCCAAATTGCTTTCCAGAGTGATTGAACAGCATCTTGGAATGAATTCTATGCAGAGAAATAAGTGCTATTCTGTAAATCTATAGTCTCAGAAGTCATATTTTCGGGTGGGCTGCCAATAAGACCACATTAAACAAAGTATAGGTCTCCATCTGAAAAGTCCTTTCATCTCAGTCAAATCCTACCCAAGAATCTCCAGCAGAACCAAGGGAGAAAAAACAACGACTGTGATTTATCTATTTTCCAATACTTCTTTCAAGTGCCTTTATTTATAGAGACTGTGTCCTTTCTGAGGTTGGAACATTTGTTTTCTGACTTGAGACCTCCAGGATCATCCCTTTGTGAATTTACTAGCAAGGTATTAGTCAGTGAGTTAACACAAGCTATAAAAGGCAGGACCAATTGATGGGTATAATAGAGCCTTATAAGCAGGGCTAGGATAATGTCAGTAGATGGTGTACTTAAGCAATGGGTGTCACCATAAGAGCATTTATGAATGACATTAATTTAAAAGGGGATAGAGGAGAGCAAATGGAAAGAATTGGCGCATGTCAAATGTAACCTGTCTCAAATGCTTTACCCTCTAAGGGTGGTGGGTAGGGGAAAATAATTTGGAATTCAAATTTTTAAAAAATGAATGTTAGAAATTGCCTTTACATGTAACTGGAAAAAATTAAATGCTACTAAAATAGAATTGATAGGTTTTAAAGTAGAACTGAAAAGATTATTATTCTACACATCAGACAGATAGGATTCTCTTTGTTTGACCAAAGAAAAATCTAACCTTCCACTCCACACGGTCCCAAGATAATATTATTAAGAGCTTTTATTTCCATAATAATTTGAAGTTTACAGAATGCTTTCTTCATAACTCTGTGAGGGCAAGAAGTATTGTACCCAGTTAACAGATGAGTCAAGTGAGGTTCAAAGAGGTCTCCAGTTTTCTTCTTTGTTTCCACCACAGGTTATCTTACACTGTGCTCACCTATGTGTCATTATAGCTTCCCTAGTAAAATGTAAGGGCAACAAGTCATTGTGTAATTTTGGGACTCCAAAACCTAATGGAATGACCTGCACATCATTTAAGAAATGTTTGTGGACTGAGTTGTCCTCAGTCACCTAACTAGTAAGTGTCAATTACATTCATTAAGTGCCTACTGTATACAAGACCATCAACTGAAAACAGATGATAAAAAGACCTCTGCCCTCAAGGACTTTACATACTCTAAGGGGAGAGACTATAACATATAGGTAGATAAGTAAATATTTGGTATTTTGAGGAAGGTAAAAAAGAGCTTTAATGACTGAAGGTAAACAGACTAGGTTTCAACAGAAGAGATGCCTGCCCCTGAGCTGAACCTTAAAGATTTTGGGAGGTATGGATGGGGAAGGAGTGCATTTCCAACATCAGATACTACTTGGGCAAATGCCCTGAGGTGGGAAATAGAATGCTGAGTTTAGAGAATGCTTAGAATAGTACATTAAGGGGCATAGAATTAGGAGAATTTAGTACAAAACTGTATGGGAAGGGACCAGACTGGTCCTCTTCTGAGCCTGGACAAAGGTATCAAAGTCAAAATCACAATTCTGTTGCCCTGATCTGATAACCAATACTTTCTTCCATTCTACTGAACTAACTTTTCCCCCTGCCACACAAGGCTATCCTAGAAAAGACAAAGCTGCTGATGCCCTATGGGGATTTTCCCACTAACTCATCGAGATGGAGATGAAAGATGTGATTGCTGACTGTACAGGTATGATTTCAGAAACATCGGAAATTCCTCCCCTTGCCACTGTCCACAATTTGAGCCATGGCTGACTTGTTACCCTGCCTGAAATTCTCATGTTAGGAGTCATAATATTGGTAAGGAACCTTAGAAACCATTGGTTCATATACCTTCCCAACCTCTTTGCAAGATAAGGAAATGGTGGCTTTGGATTGTCTGAGCCTCGGTTTCCTCATATGAAAAATAGGGATAATCATTGCATCACCTACTTGTAGGATTGTTGTAAGGGAAATGCTTTGTAAGCTTTTAAGTGTTAGAGAAATGAGAGGTCCCAACATTATTATCGATAATGATAAACAACCTTCTTTAAAATGTAAGTACCTCTGGGAAGCTTCACAATGCCCTAGTTCAAATTAATAATTAGCCTTTCAGGACCGTTTGTTCCAGCTGTTGAAGGTTATCCCATGATGAGATAGGAGGGCTTTCAATCATTGGTGAGGAGATATTAGGCAGGAGGGTAGAGAGGGATCATTTTATAGTTTAGGACAGAAACCTAGGCGAGGATGAGGATTCTCAAACTGAGGCCATAGATAAATGTCAGGGTAACTTGTGTAAAGAAAAAATTGCATTTTTGATTTTACTAGCCTCCAACTGATACTTAGCATTTTCTTTGATTATTTCAAAACATGATTCTGAGACTATGCCAAATTCTGAGACTAGACTGCCAGAGGGGGTCATGACACCCAAATGATGACCAATGCTGGAGGTCCAAAGACTAACTAATCCCTGCCCTCAAGAAGCTTATATTCTACTTGGAGTCAGGGCAGGGAGCACCACTTGTGTAGAAAAGGGAAACATAGAATTGGACAGAGACCCGGGAGGGAAATGATAGCTATGGATGGGCATGAAGGAGTAGACAGTAATAGCCAGGGAAGAGAATACAATGCAGGTATCTGGAAAATCCTACTGATTCCATTTCAGAGATGTTGGTGGCCAGGGAAGAACTTTTGTATACTTTACCTTAGGAGATTCCTTAGGGGATAAAGCTGAAAGATAATGCTACATGTTTCTTGATGGAATGCCACTGGTGGTTCTCTCATGGTCAATCCAATCAGAGAAGAATACTTTCAATGGGAATTAGTATGACAAAACCATACAGGTTCATGTGCATGCTGGATATTGAAGAATATGAGTCCAATAACTTTATTTTTTTATTATTTTGGGGGGAGCAATTGGTCATATACCTGGTAAGTGTCTGAGGTCACATTTGAACTCAGGTCCTCCTGACTCCAGGACCAGTGCCCTTAATAACTTTATTTCTAGTGGGCCAGTTCCAGAATTCCCAACAAAGATGAATTCTCCTGACAAAAATGAATAAAGTAGCTATAGACAATGCATTGTCTAGAAAACATTTTCATTTGTCTTATAAGTACTCCGTTAAGTCTAGATAGGTATGGCTGAGATGGCTAAACTGATGGTTATAGGTCTGTCGGATGTTTATGGTTTGATGGATTATGGGTCTTTTAAGTCAAACCTTTAGGGAGTCAAGAGGGTCTTTTGAGTGGATTAGTGAGTTAAGAGGACTCAGGTCTTTTGAAAATGAAATAACATGTTGAACCATGAAAAGACTGGCCCCGTACTTGAAGGCATCTTTCTGAGAATTCTTTGTAATCTGCAGCACCCTTTCAGTTGATCCATTTGATAAGATGAGGTAGAATTATAACCATTCTGATAATGCTCTTACAAATTCCTCAAGCTCAACTGAAACAAATGCAGACTCTTTGTTATTATAGAACTTTGTATTATAGAACTATGATTGTTGCTGCAGGGATCTGAGATGACACTAAGAGCTGAGGGTGCAGGATGTTGGCCTTGAAGGTACAAACACTGAATTCAAATCCTCCCCCTGGTTCTTATTAACTGTGTGTCACTTTCCCTCTCCAAGACTCAGTTTTCTCATCTGAAAAATGAAGAAAATAATATCTCTGGTCCCTGACCTCATCTCAGTTGTGTGAGGTTCTGTTAATTAATCCACAATAATAGCCAGCATTTGTCTGGCACTTTAAAGTTTGCAAAATGTTTCCCATGCATTGTCTTATTGCCTTCTCACATCAACCCTGGGATGTAGGCACTCTTATTCTTCTCAGTCTACAGTTGAGAAAACTGAAGCTGAGAGGTTGGACTATGCCAGAACTACACAGCAAGCATTTATTAAGTGCCAATTATGTGCGGACACTAGGGATATGGAGGCAAAGATGGAAACAGTCTCTGCTCTCATGGAGCTTATATTCTCATGGGGAGGACAATATGTTACACATATGAATATTTACAAGATAAATATAAAATAGTTTGGGGTAGAAGGGAGACCTAGTTGTTGGAGAGGTCAGGGAAGTCTTCGTGTTGGAAGTAGTACTTGTGCTGAACTGTGAAGGAAGCCAAGGATTCTCAGAGGTGTAGATGAGAAGGCATTGAACAACTGGCATGGGGCACAGCCTGGGCAAAGGTATGAAAGCAAGAACCCATAAGAAAGTCTATTTGGTTGGATCACAGAGTGTGTGAAAGGGAGGGATATGTAACAAGCAAGATTGGAGCCATGTGATGAAGGCCTTTAAGTATTCCAAAGAGGGGTTTGTATTTGATCTTAGAAACACTGAAGATTATTGATGAGGAGAGTGGCCTTGCCTCAGAGGTGATGAACTTAAAATGTACACTGAGACTTACATTTTCAGGTATAGTCAGTTTGGGAATTTGTTTTGCTAGACTATGCATTCTATAATCAGAATTTTGGATTAGGGAGGAGGTTGTTTTGATCCAATGGAGAAAGTGGTAAGAGGGACAGATTATAAATGCATGTAAAAGAAACATACGTTTGAAAAAAAGCAAAAGGGGAGTGACTTAGTCACACCTATGCTTTAGGAAAATCTCTTTTATAGATGTGTGGAAAGGGGAGAAATTGCAGGCAAGGAGACAATCAGGAAATGATCGTCCCAGGCCATGCAGGAAGGTACGAACCAGCTGTGTGAGTAAAGGAGGCTGAGGGGAGAGATGTTGCTTCAGTAGAATCAACCAAATTTAGCAGCTGATTGGATGTGTGGGGTGAGGGAGAGGAAAGACGGGAGCATGAGGTTGTGATGCTGGGGGATGGGAACTCAGATGGGATATAGGAAAAGCCCATCATGAACCCTGATCCACTCTGTTATTGGAGCCTTTTCTACACCAAATGAGAAATTCTTCCTTTGAAATGATCTTACAAAAACCATGAATTGTTTTTGTTGTTATCATATGGCTCCAAGTCTGAGGCTTCTGGACCACTTTCTGTAGAAAAAGAGGTGCTTCTACTGGGTTATTTAAGTATGCTAATAAATGTTTAACAACCAGCTCTCCAGAAGAAGGAAAAAGTTTGCACAAGAAACACTTTGTAGTTTAATGTACTTATTAAAATTTCTCCATCATGTTCATAAGTCTAACCAACAAAGCAATAAAACAATCCTTGACTTGGAGTGTTTCCTGATTTCTGAAGTATAAAAGCTCACAGTGAAAATTTAACAATGGGCTCTCTGCTGGCTCTAGCACACCAAGTAACCAGGCCTGTTCTCACTTTCCTTCTAGTCTTTGCAGGAGTAGAATAGTTTCCAGGTCACTAGGCAAGGGTAAGCTAATGCTCTCAGACAAGCAGTTGCCAAGAGTGCGGCATGTAGCTGGAATGAGATATTGTGATAACTGCCTTCTATACTAAGAATGGGGTTTCCCCAAAAATGTCAGTAATTCACTTTGAAGGCTTGGAATTCTTTAAGCAACTTGTTTGATGGCCATCCCTTTAATGCCCTGGTCAAATGCTAGGCAAATCTAGGGTTTAATGAGTGGTATGACTTGGGAAGTAACTCATTGGTGTTAACGATCTCATGCTTCTCCCCACCCCCCTGACCCATCTTTACAGTACAAATCTGGCTGTGTTATGTGGTTATGTATTTGGAATACTGCTGTCTCTGAGGATGAGAACTATGAGTGATCTGAGGAACGCACTGGGAGTCCAAACAGCATGGGACCTATTTCCGGTGACCATCATGTTCAATAAGTGATATAAGGGATATTCTGGAGGGAAAAAGAAATGATCAGAGAAGGAAATGGAGCTGTCTTGTGACAAGATTGAGAGATAACAAAGGGATAGACTGAGTGTTTCACTGATATCAAGGAAATTTTTTTTATTTAGTTTTTTTGATGAGCAAAAATCTGTTTTCTTTTCCTTCCAACCCCTTTGTCCCCATTAAAAAAGACAAAGAAAAAGAAAATCCTTAAACAAATATGCATAACCAAGTAAAGCAGATTTTCAAACTGGCCATGTCAAAAAAAATGTCTCAGTCTGCAGCCTGAGGCCATCACATAGGTAACAACAGCTTTCATCATGTCTCCCCTGGAATCATGCTTGGTCCTTCTGCCAAACAGAATTCTTAAAGCTTACAAAACTGTTTGTCTTTATTATGCTATTGTATAAGAAAAAAACTCAGCAAAACTGAACAATATACAAAAAAAATCTGACATTATATGCCATGTTCCCCACTTATGGACCACCTACACCCTACTTCTGCAAAGGAGTTGGGGGAGGGGTCTTCTTACCTCAGCTCTGCTTTGAGGCCATGTTTATTTCTTGTAATTTCACAACATTCGTTCTCCTGGTTCTGCTGACTCCAGTCTGTATCAGTTCACACAAGTCTTCCCAATGAAATTTGCATCATTCTTATACACAATTGTATTCCCTCACAGTCATATGCCATAACTGGGTCAGTCATTTCCCAAATGATGGGCACCCCCTCATTTTCTAGTTCTCAGCCACCACAGACAGAGCTGCTATAGATATTTTTCATACATATGGGTCCTTTTCTTTTTTCTTTCACCTCTTTTGAGGTATAGGCGTAATAGTGGTATTGCTGGATTAAAGAATATGCACAGTTTAGTCATTGGGGACATAGTTCCATAATGATTTCCAGAATGGCTGCACCAATCACAGCCCCTCAGCAGAATACCAATGTACCTGTTTTTTTCCAGAGTTCTTCCAACTTTCCAAAGACCTAGAAAAAAAGTTGACATGCAGTCTATGAACTTGGTTGTTGTCAACATCAACAAGATCATAGGATTGAAGACATGCCTGTGATTTGACCAAACTTCAGTCCTGGGTTCAAAGAGAAGCTTTCTAACAGGGGAAATGGCACTGGATCATCTATTACAGGTGGCAAGCAGATTAAGGCTCAGACTAGACTCAATGGGAGGGCATTCACTCATTAGACAAGTGTTTTCTTAGCACCTACTATAGTCAAGCACTGTGCTAGGCACTGGGGACACAGATAAAAATGAATCTATGCCTCCATGGAGCTTATATTATGTTGGAGATAGATAAACTACATATAGATAAGAAAATGTGAGGCAGCTAGGTGGTGCCATAGTGCATAGAGGGCTCAGCTGTGTGACCCTGGGCAAGTCACTTCACCCCATTTGCCTCAGTTTCCTCATCTGTAAAATGAGCTGGAGAAGGAAATGACAAACCACTCTAGTATCTCTGCCAAGAAAACCCCAAATGGGGTCATGAAGAGTCAGATACGATGGGATAACAAAAAACAAAACAAAACAAAAATATGCATTATTGACAAAGGGCAGGACAGGAAAGAGGAATGAACCTGTGTTTTCATTAGTATAGAAAATTTCTATCAGACCTTCTCATCTTAAAGAGTTGCCCATGGCACTGAGAGATCAAATCACTGGCTTATGGTCACACAGCTAGTATATGTTTGAGGCAGGACTTTAATACAGGTCCTCTTGGCTCCAATGTCGGCTCTCATTCGTCCAGGTTGCTTCATAATCTGGTCCCCTCTTCCCTTTCTTGTTTTCTTCCATCTTGCTCTCCCACACGTCCTGTTTGGTTCAGAGACATGGGGCTCCTGACCTTTCCAAGAAAGGTCCAAGAACAAGACCTTCTATCTCTCAGGCTCCAGGCATTCTCTGTTTGTCTCCTACGTGGAAATGCTCTCCCTCCTCTGCTCCAACTATTGACCTCCCTGGCTTCCTTTAAGTCCCACCTAAAATCCCAAATCCCACTTCCTACAAGAAGCCTTCCCCAGTTCCTCTTCAGTCCACTACCTTCCCTCTTTCAAAAGTCTCTTATTTATCCTGTGTATAGCTTACTTTGTCTATATTTGATAGTACATTGTCTTCTTCATCAGCCTGTTAGCTCCTGGAAGGTTTTTGCTTCCTTTTGTGTCTCTAGTGCTTAGTACATAGCAGGTACTTAATAAAAGTTTACTGAATGTTTATGCCCTTTTTTTTAGTGTTTTCTTTTGTTTCCTTTCACAATAGCTTTGTTTTGATAGCATTTGTTTTTCATATTACTTAGACTTTTCTCCTGTATCCTTTCCCTGCTCCCTCCCAGAGAGACATCCCTAATTACAAAGAATTTTTAAAAGAAAAGAAAGAGGAAGAGAAAAAAACCTCTGAGCAAAACTGACCAATACATTTTTAACAATCTGATATTAGGTTAAGTAAGTCACTTAAGTGTGCTGGCTCCTTACCAGGGCTGGCCATTGTTAAATGGGGCTGAGCTGGTGCTCTTCCTCTACACAAAGATCACCTGGCACTGTCCAACAACAGCTGCTTCTTGGCCGAGCAGCCTATCCCACCTTGTCTGGCAGCCTTTCATTCATTCTAAATTGGTGAAGGCCTATTACAATGATTCCAACCAGTCAAGTCATTGTTTCTTATGCCTAATGCTTCGTCTTGGAACTATATTCAAAAATAAGATGCCAGGTGGCACTGGGGCCTGGGAGGAAGCAATATTATGTTGTCAAATGAGTTCTAGCTTTGGAGTCTGAGGACCTTGCTCAAATCTCACCTTCCATTTTACTACCTGTATGACTTGTATTACCCTCCCTAGGTCCTAGACTTCCCATCTATGAAATGAAGGAGTCAGACTAGATGACCTCTTAGGTCCCTTTGAGTTTTAAATTGATGACCACATAATGCTAGAACTCAAGGACATCTGAATGGAATAATATGGAAAGTGATAAAGAACTCTTTGTTATTTCAGGAGACAGGGAGTTCCATAATCATCCTTCTAGCTGTGGCTCTTTGTATCCATCAAATACTTATTTGAGGACTTAAAAATATCAATGTATTCTGTTTTTGCATCATGGTCATGGCTGAGCACAGTGCCACACCCATGCCCCTCAAAATTGAAACTTCCCCATAATAAAGAAAAATAAATATTGTAGGCAGCATTCTGCCCTTGTGTCCTCCACCCCTCTTCCAGAAGGAGCCAAGTCAAGTCAACAAACATTTCTTAAGTGCCTACTATGTGTCAGACGTTGTGCTGAGCACTGGAGGTGTGGTTTCATTGCCTGATCTCTAGTGCCACAGCTGGATTTTCAATTACTCAGAGTTCATCTTCCATTTAGCGATCTTTCCATTTACATCCCTGTAGTTATTGTCCCCAATGTTCTTCTGCTGTGCTTACTTCACTCAGCAACGGCTCACACAAATCATCCTTCTGGGACGTTTCCCAAAGTCGAAAGAAGCCTCCACCTTTAATTATATCAACTAGAGCCCTGGAGTCTTCTGCTCAGCATTTGCAGAGAACCAGTGGTCTGCCCACCTAGAAAAGCAATACTGAGTACTGACAACTCAGTGGTTCAATTTAACAAAATCTTTACTGAGTGTCTGCTGTGTACAGAAAACCATGTGAAGCTTTGGGGAAGATAGAGACTTAAAATTCAACACAGATTTGAGAAAACACCATTTGAGAATGTAAACAAAAGAATGGCCTCCTCAGGATAATCAAAAACAAATGTTGCAAAATTGAAAGAACGAGCCTGGCTCCAAAGAAGCAATGTAAAAAGATGCCTCCCCCTGCTCCTTTGTAGAGGGAGGGATGGGGCAGTTCACACACGTGGATGAAGGAAATGAAATGAAATCACAGTGGAGGGCAGAGCAGTTGCAAGGTGTTTGAGATGAAGAAGAGAATGCATGGATCCAAGAAGTTAGACCAGAAACCAACGAAAGCATCTCCATATTTGCACGCCTCACCCTTTAGAATGGAAAGTCCTTAAAGGCAAGAATCATTTCAGTCTCTACATTTGCATACTTGTCACCCAGTCCAATATTTGGTGCATAGCACTCGCTAAAGAAATATTTATTAATTAACCAGTGATGATACATCTGTCACAATGGAATGTCTTTAGCCAGCTAGTAGTGACATGCATCAGAAGCAGTTGCCAGGACTGGAAGAAAATGGTGACAAATATTGAGTTGTTCTAGAAAAATTCCTGATCTATCACGAAGAGGTCTACCCAGTGCAGGTGGCACCTGCATAGCCCTGAGGCTGAGTCTTGAGAATTATGTCATTACTATTCAGATCACTCTAGGATGGACTCACCATTGGGCTCCTAAGCTGCATAGGGCCTGACCACGGAGCCCACAAAATCCCCGGGAAAAACAATATATGAGGTCCTGAGCATCTCCCCTGTCTGAAGTTATAGCAGCCAGGGCACCATGCAGTACAGTACCAGGAGCAGGCAACAGGGGCATCCATGGACCCCCACAATGTAGCTGCTGCCAATTTCTCATAGGCTTAATGTCATCTACTTCTTCACACATGACACCATTATTGGCACATAGACTAGGCTGGGATAAGGGCTAGCAACTGACTTTACATTCTATTAGTCAGTCAGTGAATTTATTAAGTGCGTACTACATGCAGGGCATGTGCTAAGCATTGGCGATACAAAGAAAGGCAAAGGATAGTCCCTGACCTCTGCTCACAGTCCAATAGGGGAGAGAATGTGCAAACAACTATGTACGAACAAGCCACAAGAAAAATTAGACATAATCTCAGATCAATCAAAAGCATTTATTAAGCACATACTGAGTTCCAGGTGTTGAGGTCTAGGGGTGCTGGGATCCCAAAATTCAAAGGCAGAGGATACAGGTCCTGCCTTGAATGAATTCAGCTCCAGCCTTCCTGCAGCCAGAGGCAAGGCTTATTAAAACACTGGTCAGAGCAGTGAGCTTTTAAGAATCCCTGCTATTGGCCAGAATTTAAGAATCTGAGCATTTGTGATGCTTGTATTGACAAGCAGGCCGGATTGAATCTGAGCACTTTAATGGAGGCAAGATGGATGTTTTATACAGAACACTGTGGGAACAGAAAAGGGGTCTAGATGGAATTAAGGAACGGCAGTCTAGCAGGGGGCCAGTGCAGACCACTAGGGCCACAATGAAAGGGCAGTTAATTAGCTGGAAGGGCTGGTTACCCCAGGAGGAGCCAAAGACTTAGCCAGGTGGGAGGGTTCCCAGGGTCTGTACCTACCACAAGCATGTGCCAAGTGTTGGAGATATAAAAAGAAATATAAGGGAGTCCCTGCCCTCATGGAGTTTAATGGGGGAGGCAACATGAAGACCATCATGTATGAACAGCCTATAGCCAGGATACATGGGAAATAATGAACAGAGGGAAGGTACTCCAATGAAGAGGGAGAAAGAAAGTCATCCCATAGAACATGGGATTTTAAATAAACTTTGACAAAAGCCAGGGAAGCCAGGAGATGGAGAGGAGAGGAGAAAAAGAGAGGGGGAGAGAGAGACAGAGACAGACAGAGAGAGGAAGACAGACAGAGAGAGAGAGAGAGAGAGAGAGAGAGAGAGAGAGAGAGAGAGAGAGAGAGAGAGGAAGAGAGAGAAAGAGAGAGAGAGAGGAAGAGAAAGAGAGAGAGAGAGAGAGAGAGAGAGAGAAAGCATGTTCTAGGCCTGTGAAAATGCCCAGAGCCAAGAGTTAGAGTCTGAAACCTGCAAGAAGGAAGCCTGAACTAGGGATTATATGTTGAAAAATAAGCAGATCTTATATTTTTATAATTTGTTTATAAAATTATTTATAGATAATATATAAATTCTTTTATAATAATATATTCTTATATTTTTAAATTAAAAATTATTTTTTAATTTTAAATTTCATAAAATTTTTAAAAATTAATTAGTTTTTAGTTTCAACATTCACTTTTATAAGATTTTGAGTTCTAAATTTTCCTCCCTCTATCCCCTCCCTGTTACCCAAGATGGTATGCAACCTGATATGGTCTATGTCCGTACAATCATATTAAATATATTTCCACATTAGTCATGTTGTAAAGAAGAATCAGAACCAAAGGGAAACGCCACGAGAAAGTAAACAAGAGAGAGAGCAAATAATATGCTTCTCTCCACAGCCAGACTCCAGAGTTCTTTCTCTGCACATGGAAAGCATTTTCTGTCATCAGTCTTTTGAAATTGTCTTAGACATTTCTTGGATCCTGCTGGCCCAGTTCGAGATCTCCACCTTTAGGCGATTTCAGATACCACTCCTTTCACTTCAGTGGTCTGTAGTGGCACAATCTCTCTGCCTCCCTAGACCTTATAAATGGCCAACGGCTCTGAGTCAAGAGATGCCGTTGGAGGTATCATTGTGAACCAGGATATCCCCTAACATATCATCTAAGAAATCTCCCAAATTATAGGGTTGAAACAGATGGCCCCAATCTACAATACAGGAAGTGATGTCCTCACCCGGCTGTTGGGGTTTTGTTTATGAAATTTAAATTCCTGAACTATGATGGAGGCTGCTGCTTACTTACCAGCTGCTCCGGAGTCAGTTGGCAGTGCCTGGTGGTTGTGCCAGCTTTAAGGGAAACGCTTCTTCTCTTTGTGGTCATCCCTAGAATGAGTACTAAGCTATCTGAAAGGGCAAGGCATCAACTGACCTTCAACTTCTCTGCTGAGAAAGTGTTGTAACCATAACTATAGTCATGTAAAAGAAACAAGATACTGAGAAAGCCAGAGGGAAGATCACATCACAGATCCATTTACCTTACACACAGAATACAAAGTAAAATTAAACCCCAAGGATCGCACCTAAGAAATAAGTGAAGAACGAGCTTTGAGTGGCCTGGCCAGAGTCCTGGAGAGATTTTTAAATAAACAACAGTAAGTGATGGATCTGCTCAGTCTTCAAAGCCTGAAAGCTGACTTCATAATTTTGCTAAAGACCAACCATGTAGCCAGGGCAATCTGGGACCTTCCAAGAGCTGTCCCTGAGTTATTTTTTCTCCCTGCTGCAAATAAGGGCCCTCAGACCAAATTCTAGAGCCCTGCTGGCATCTGGGAAGAAGTGAGCATTTAGAACAGGCGTTCTTAACCTTTTCTTTGTGTGTTGTGCTATGGAGTCCTTCAACAATATGGTGGAATCTATGGGCCTGTTCTCAAAATTATGTTTTGTTTTTCTAAAGTTGTAATTGCTAAGCTTCAATTAGAAGTTAAATGAAAATAAGCTAGCAATTTTTCCCTTCCAAGTTCAGGGTTCTCTGAGATCCATGGATCCCATGTTAAAAACCCCAGATTTAAGGAGATGTTACTCCATAGGAGCAGGGGTTCAGTTCTCCACCCTCCCCAGTCTCCTGACTTACACCCCAGGTTTGGCTATAGACTATCACTTTCAGCAGCTGAAACACCCACCATACCCTCCAAATGATCACAGGTCCTTCCTCAGGATACAGATCATAGAAGGAAACTTAAAGGTCACATGATTTAATGCCTTCGTTATATAGAAAATGATAGTGAGACCCATCAATTGCAGGGAGGGGTACAGCAGCCAGAGTGCCAGACTTAAAAGTCAGGAGGAATTGTTTTGAAATCCCACCTCAGGCACTTCCTAGCTGGGTGACCTTGGGCAAGTCACTTAATCTTTGCCTGTCTCAGTTTTCTCAGCTGTAAAATGGGAGGGGCACTAATAATAGTACTTACCTCCTAGGGTTGTTGAGATAACTGTAAAGTACTCTGCAAACTTTAAAGTGCTATCTAAATACTGGCTATTTTCATCATTAGTAGTAAAGTGATTTACCCAAGATCAAGTTAGTGGTAGAGTCAGAACTCAAACCCACATTGTCTGACTACAGATGTATCAGCTCTTTTCACTATTCCACACTTGCCCTTTGCTGAAGAAAACAACAGGCAGGATTATTCACAATACAATGGAACACTGCTAAGGAAAACACAGTGGAGAACCTGAGTTCAAATCCTCCATAATTTTCACTTTGTATGACCTTGGACAATCAGTCTCTTCGTCTTCATTTCTTCCTGGGGCAACAATCTCAAATCTGGCTCTGGAATTCTGTGACTCTAACCCTGAGGCATCCTCCAGAGCCCTGCGTCTGACCTCTGGCAAGGCTTTCTCTTTCATCTGTGAAATGAGGAGTCTGGAGGATGTCCTTACCGTCCCTACCACTTCTGTCTCCAACGGTTTTGTAATGAAAACACCAAATAACATCCAAGACATTTTCTTGAAGGCCGTAGAAATCAGATAGAAAGATGAAACTTGGAATGGATTCTTCATCTCATTCACCTTTGCTCATGATTTCTCAGGACAAATCTCTTCTGATATGCGATGTTTCATTTTAAATGGACCCAGGCACTCTGCCACCTCCCAGGAGCTATATTTTTCACATTTTAATCATTTTCAGGGCTAGCAAGATTATCTCCCAGTTGGAGGCTGCAGCAGCCTACACTTTCTCTTCCTTACTCTAACCCAGTTTCTTCCACTGGCAATCCCCCATGACACTAGGCTTAATAATTTTATATTTACTATAATTGGATGTAGTTGAAGCATTCACTTTCATAAAAAAAGTTATCAATATCCTATGTTTTTACATCATCTTAATTTCCAAATACATCCCTCCCCTCTCCTTTTCCTTAATCAGTATTATGCCTTATAGCAGAAAACAGCGACAATGATAGTGTATCAAATAATAATAATATCTAGCATTTATATGACCCTTTAAAATGTGCTTTATACATATTATTTTCTCTGACCTTTACTACAACCCTGAGAGGTTAGTACTATTGTTACCTCCATTTTATGGATGAGGAAAGTAGATAGTTTTAAGTGACTTGCCCAGGGTCATAAGCTAGAAAATGTCTGAGGCAAGATTTGAACACAGTTGTTCAAAACACGAAGTCCAACACTATCTACCATGCCACCTAACTACCCACTCTCTGAAAGAGAAGGAAGGGGGAGAAAGTAGTCCAGCAAAGGTAACCCAATGTATCAGCCAATGCTGACAATATATACAATGTCCCATAGCTCATATACAGAGAAAGAGCAGAATTTCATTTTCCCACTGTTCTTTGGGACAACTCTGTTCAATATGATGGCTGTTGTTTGCATTTATACTGTAGTAACTGTTCATGTTTCTTTTCCTGGTTCTACTTGCATCAGTCATTTCGATCTTTTGATGCTTCTCTATAGTCATCATATTTGTCATTTCATCTAGCACAGTAAATTTTACTACATTCATGTACTTATTTGACCATTCCCTAAGCAATGGGCATCTGCATTATTCCCAGGTCTTTGCTACTCTCCAAAGCCCTGCTATGAATATTTTGGTGTATATGAGATTTTTCTTTTCTGTCTTTGAAATCCCCAGTGGGATTTCCAGGCCAAATAATGCCCATCCACCCTCTTGGTGAATGCTCTGAACATATGGTGTTCATTCTTCTCAGAACCAAAGCAGCCACAGAGACGCAGAAGTGAAGGGAAGGTCAGCAGGCATTATTATATTATTTTTGGGTCATAGCATTTCCTCTGATTTTCATCACTCATTTAACTCCTCCCATGAACATTGATGGATGCTCCCCCAGCCTACAATTGTTTTCTCTGACTGTCCCCCATATCTGGAATGCTCTCCTTCCTTATCTCTGCCTCCTGGCTTCCTTCAAGATCCAACTAAAATCCCATCTTCTACAGGAAGCCTTTTGCAATCTCTCTTATATCTAGTGCCTTCTCTCATTTAATTTCCTATTTATTTGTATATATTTTGTTTGTATGTATTTGTTTGCTTATTGTTTCCCCCATTAGATTGTGAGCTCCTTGAGGTAAGGGATTGTCTTTTACCTCTTTCTATATCACCAGTAGAGTGCCTGGCATATGGTGGGAACTTAATAAAATGTTGGTTGACCGAATGAATGACTAACAAGGTACTGTGTAGATGCTAGAGAAGGAACAAAGACATATAAGCTATGGTCTTACCCTCTTGGCTTTAGTCTCCCAGATTCCTAACTTCTGGACTGTCCTTAGAATCTCATGTACCCTTCCCTGTCCCCCACCTCCAACCCGCTCCAAATCAGGCTTTTTGGATTTCTATCCCTATGATGTCTCTTACCTCTGCTCCCTTTTCTTCAGCCATACAGCTACCACCTTATCTCAGGACCTCATCACCCTCCACCAGATCATGGCACAAACCTCCTAACTGGGCTCCCTGACTCAGGTCTCTCTCCACTCCAGTCCATTCTCCAAACTGCTACCATGGTGACTTTCCTCATGAGTAGTCTGACCACACACACTCCCCTACTCAGTCAATTTCAGGAGTTCCCCATTGACTAGGCTAAAACATAAACTCTTCTGTTTAACTTGTGGCTCCCTTTAAAACTGTTGCCCTAACCTCTGTTTCCAGCCTCCTTATGCACTACTTTTCTTCTAGAACTCCACAGCTGGGCCAACCTGATCTCTTGGTTCCTTGAAGCCTCTGAGCCTTTGCACTGGGCATCTCTCAGTCTAGAATACATCCCTCCTCATCTCTTCTCCATAAATTCTTCCCTTCTTTCAAGCTTTAGGTCAAATGCACCTGCCATAGGAAGCCTTTCCTGATCCTCTTACCTGCCAGTGCCCACTTTCCCAAACTAACCTATAGTTAGGTACTTTACATGTATTTATATTTATTCTATATATTCCTATACAGAGAATATAAACCTTATGCTCTTTATGTCCTCAAATAGAAAATATACTCTTTATATTCTCTATATCCTTAAAAAGAGAATATATTCTTTATAGTTTGTATGTCCTTATATAGAGAATACAACCATTATGTTCTCTAAGACCTTACATAATACAGTGTGCCCTTAGGGATACCTGAGGGAAGGGCCTCTCCTCCCACTTTGGAGGAGGTGATGATAACCTGATTACTTCCTCCAGGCCATGAGGATCTCCTTTAATCAGCTGTTGAACAAGAACTCAGTAGGTATGTTCAAAGACCCTCTCCCCGCACCAAAATCTCTTCTTCCTGACTGACTCAAGAGTGAAGGGAAAAGAAATGGGAGAAGAATTGATACAACAATAAGAACATTATAGAACAATGCTATGATAAACCACAATGACAGGAGACCGAAAATGAAACATGATTCATGACTGAGACCACAGAGGTGACAGACTTAGGATGCAGGATGAGTCCAATATTTTTGGACATGGCTATTGGGGGAATATGTTGGCTATACATATTTACGATGAGGGTTTTACTTATCTTTTCACAAACTGTTCAGTGTGAAGAGGGGGTAGGGGAGAGGAAGAGATAATAAATACTTCTAAAAATTAAAAGTATACTAATTTTTAAAAGTGACTGAGTTCTGAGGATCAAGTAGAGGGATTCACCTCTCCTAGAAGGACCACAGGTTTTGAATTAATAGCTTTGTGTCTTCTCTCCTTTGGTACAAGACCTTGTGAGATTCTGAGAGGCAGCAGACCTCTTACTGGGCACCTGAGGAGTGAGGTAGCAGCTACCAGAAGAGCCCCAGTGACTGCAATGGCATTGGCAGAAAGACCAAGATGGAAATCGATGTCCAAAGAAGGAAAGAGACTGACCAAGAGACAGAGACAAAGACATGACCAGAATGAGCCCTCTTCCTATTGATAGCTGGGCTCAACAGAGGTAAGCAAATAGCAAATAATCAGCCCTAGAAAAGAAATTGTTTGTAAATATCTCCCGAAAACTCCAATACTGCCTCTCCACTGCTTGTAATCATTCTAAGAATCTATTGCTTAGTCTTGTCTTTCCTCTATGGGAATGAACCTGTCTGTTCCACACTTGCTTCATGTTGGTGCTATCCATACCTTTCTCCCTCCTTGCTGGATCAGTGTCCCAAATATGGAAGAGCTTTTCTGGAATCTGGAGTGGGGGTGAGGTCAAAGCCCTAGGAACCTGGCTTCCCTACTGAGGGATCAGACCAGCCAGAACAAGTGACTTTTGCAGTCACATAGCCAGTAAGTGTCTGAGGAAGGTCTTTCTGACTCCAGGTCCAGCCCTCTAGTCACTAAGGCACTTCCCATCTGCCAACTCTTATCTGTAAGCGACAGTTTCTGATCTCAGGGAGCTCACATTCTAATGAGGGAGACAATGCACCAACATTGTATGTGCAGGGTAAATCGGGGAGAGTTTCAGAGGAAACACATCGAGATGAAGAAGAGCCAGGAAAGATTTCTTACAGAAGGGGATGCCTTAGCCGAGACTTGAGGAAGGAGGCAGAGAGAAGAAGGAAAAGCATTCCTGACTTGGGGGACAGCCAGAGGAAAACACTCAGAGCCAAGAGATGGAGTGTCCAAGGAACAGTGTCACTGTATCAAACTGTATGCAAAGGAGAGAAAGAAGATAAAAGGGAGAAAGGTGTCAGGAGAAGAAGGAATTTGAAAGTCAAACAGAGGACTTTACATTTGATCCAGAAAGTAATAGGAACTCACTGGAGTCTGCTGGATTGAGGGGCAATATGGTCAGACATGCATTTTAGGAAGCTCAGTTAAAGCAGAGTTGAGGGTAGTTTGGAGTGGGGAGAGACTTGAGGCAAGAAAGTCAGCGATATGAGCAAACAACTTTCAGAAGAAACACTACTCCAAATCACTAATAACGGAAGAAATGCAAATGAAAACAAACCTGAGGTTTCATCTCACATTTCATCAGATTGGCAAAGGTGGCAAAGGGAGAATATGGTAAATGCTGGAGGGGCTATGGAAAGACAGGCACACAGATATCCTGTTGGTGAAGCTGTGAATTGGACCCCCTCTTATTGGACCCCCTGGAATCAGGAGGGAAAAGTTAATTAGTTGTCCATATGCTTTAGCCTAGAAATATTAATGAGTATATTTCCCAAGAGGTCAAACATGAAAAGAAGTACACATTTATATTAAATTATTCGGAGCAGCTCTAAATCCATGATCACCTCCAACAGCAAGTCATTTAACCTCTCAGTGACCCCAGAAAATGTTTTGAAATAGTGAACTGCAGAATTGTTCCCAGCCCGTTTTAATGGAGGGAGTTGTCTCTCTGAGAGTTCCCTAGATCAATGAAGTCACAGGTCTTGCCTCAAACAAAAATTCTTGCTAACTAGGTGCCAAGCTTATTTTTTTTCCTGTGTTGAATAAAGAGCGTGTACTTTCAGCAACCTCTAAGTTTCAGTGCCCTAGCATAAAGGCTCAGTCACCTGGTCCTGGTTGTGGCTTAGGAAGGAAATCAGAAATATTTTGAAAAAGTCTTGATGCGGTGAATTGTAATGGCACCATATAGATTGCAGTAACCTGCCTTTGCCACTAGATGGAGGACCTGCATTGGAAAGGTTTTAAAATAGGTTAGCTGAACCCAGGGGGTTCCAAGGGTCTTGAAGTGAAAATGATAGCCTGAAAAATTACTGCTGAAAAAGCAGGAAGCGGTTATTTCCTCCTATGACCCCAACTAATGCAGTCAGATTTGACACTTTCATTAGGGCCTGGACTAGCAGTCAGGTATCTTGAAATGTTCAGATATGGTCATATTTCTCCATTTCTTGAGCATCAGGTCACCTGGTCTTTCTCTGGTCAACCAGATGTATATTTAGAGAGGCCAGGCCTGATTGGCTCTATAATATCTGATTGTGTAGACTATCTCAAACTAACTTGTGCCTCAGTTTCCTCATTTGTAAAATAAGGGTCATTATTATAAGACTTCTGACTATATCTGTGAGAGAATCAATGATAAAAAAGGAAAAGAATAGATGTGAAAGCTCTTTGGGGAAATATGTTTTATGTATAACAAAGATGCAAGGTATCATTTATTATTTCAGGATGTCTTCTGGCCTCGAATATGGAATTTGATCTACCGTGTACCACAGTCTGAATGCATTAAAAGAATGTCTCACATTTCCTGAACGATCACATTCCACCCAACACTTTATGCAAATATATACACACAGAACTGAGCATTTGTAAAGATGAATGTGTTAGGGAACTGTGGCTGTGTTGAGAAGAAGGGAAAGAAGAAGAAACAGAGAGAAAAGAGGAAACAAAAGTGGATGGGGAGGAATCGAAGGGCAGTTTTCAAAGCTACAAGCACCACTGGAATAAGAGGAGAAATTCCTGTGACTTAGCCTCTTGTCTTAGACACAGGAATTCTTAACCTGGAGTCCATAAACATGTGAGGTATGTATATACATATATAAAATACATATATGCATGTACACATACATATATACATATGTGTGTATATTTATGTATATGTGTATATATACACACATATTTTGATAACTGTGTCTCAATACAGTTGGTTTCCTTGATTACTCTATGTATTTTATTTTATGAATTTAAGACCATTATTCTAAGAAGCGGTCCATAAGCTTTACCAGATTACCAGAGAAGTCTACAACTAAAAAAAAGAGATTAAGAAGCCCTTAGAAAATCAGAATCCCTCCTGATATTGTCCCCCACGGATAAGGAATTGTTTCATTCTTTATACTTGTACCTCCAAGGGGATAGCATATAGAAGATGTGTAATAACCGCTTGTGAATGATTCTTTAGTATGAAGGTGTGTGCGGGGTTTCGCCCAAAGCCCCAGTGTGCACTCCTAGATTCAGCCACTAGGGGACACATGTGTATAGCAGCTGCAGGTCTGTTAACCCCAGAAGGGTGGGGAAAGTGACTCTGTAGCAACACATGGGAATCTTACAGATTATCTGGTTCTAATCTTCTTATTTTACAGATGAGGAAACTGAGGCCTGGAAAGATAAAGTCACTTCTCCCAAAGATGCATAGTCTCTTCCATTTGTAGAGCTATAATCTTATTACCTTTTTCTTTTACTGTTTTTATTCTGAACTTAACAGACTCCAGATAAAATGAGCATTTCTATATACATAGTAGGATAGCAAAAGAAGATTGTATGGAAAACTCTCCATTAGGTACAGCTTGCTTTTCTTTTAAAAGTAGGTAATAAATTTAATATGTAACTTTAAAAAGTCTGCTGCTTGTCTGGGATTTCTTTTTGGCCTTCCTTCTGTTCTCTTTTGTGCATTTTTTATTTCAATTTGATTTTATTTATATAAAAAGTGTTTTATAAATATGCTAATATAGTTCCTAGGTTTGCCTTGGCAGACGTAATCTATGGTTATTTCAAGTGAACTATTGCCTCTTAAAATTTTTTAATTTAAGTTAAATTATTTATTTTTAGTTTTCAACATTCACTTCCATAAGTTTTAAATTTTCTCCTCCTCCCTAACTTCCCCCCTCCCCATGACAGCATGCAATCAGATATAGGCTCTACATGTATTCCTATTAAGCATATTTTCACATTAATCATGTTGTATAGAAGAATTAGAACAAACGGGAGGAAATATGAGAAAGAAAACAAAACAAAACAAAAAAAGAAGGTAGTCCGCTTCATTCTGCATTAAGACTCTATAATTCTTTCTGTGGATGTGAAAGGTATTTTCCAACATGAGTCCTTTGGAATTGTTTTAGATTCTTGCATTTCTGAGAATGGCCAAGTCTATCAAAGTCAGTCCTCACACACTGTGGCTGTTACTGTGTACAGTGTTCTCTTGATTCTGCTCATTTCATTCAGCATCAGTTTATGTAAGTCTTTCCAGGTGTTTTTTTTTACATTTTTAAAAAATTAACTTATTTGCTTTCAGTTTCTACAATCACTTCCATAAATCTTAGATTTTCTCCCTCTCCCTCCCTGAGATGGCATGCAGTCTAATACGGGTTCCATAAATACATTCTTACTAATTACATTTTCACCTTAGTCATGTTGCATGGAAGAATTAAAATGAATGTGAGAAACCATGAGAAAAAAACAAAACAAAACAAAATACAACAGAAAATAGTATTTTTCATTCTGTGTACTGGTTCCACAGTTCTTTCTCTGCATGTGGATGGCATTTTGCCTCGAGTCCATTGGGAGTTATTTAGGTCCTTGCATTGCTGTGAAGGGCTAAGTCTACCAGAAAAATTCCTCACATACTGTGGTTGTTGCTGTGTACAAAGTTCTCCTGGTTCTGCTCCTTTCACTTATCTTCAGTTCACATAAGTCCTTCCAGGACTCTCTGAAGTCTTCCTGTTCATCATTTCTTATAACACAATAGTATTTCATTATATTCATATACCACAAATTGTTCAGCCACTCTCCAATTGATGAGCATCCCCTTGATTTCCAGTTCTTGGCCACCGCAAAGGGTTGCTATAAATATTTTTGTATATATGGGTCCTTTCCCCATTTTTATGATCTCTTTGGGATGCAGACCCTGAAGTAGTAGTGTTGGGTCAAAGGGTATACACATTTTTATTATTTAAATTTATTTATTTATTTTTAGTTTGAAACCTTCATTTTCACAAGATTTTGAGTTAGTTCCAAATTTTCTCCCCATCTCTCCCCTCTCCCTCCACCCCAAGACACTATGTACTCTGATTAACCCTTCCCCCAACCTCCCCTCCCTTCTATCACACCCCTCCCTTCCCTTATCCCCATCTCCTTTATTTTCTTGTAGGGCAAAATAGATTTCTATGCCCCATTGCCTCTATATCTTATTTCCTAGTCTCATGTAAAAACAATTTTTAACATTTGTTTTTAAAACTTTGAGTTCCAATTTCCCTCCCTTTCTCCCTCCCCACCCATCCCCAGTGAGAAGATAAACAATTCAATATAAGTTATACATGTATGGTTATGCAAAAGACTTCCATAAAAATCATGTTGTGAAAGACTAACTATATTTCCCTCCATTCTATCCTACCCCCCATTTATTCTATTCTCTCTTTTGACCTTGTCCCTCCCCAAAAGTGTTTACTTCTAATTTAAATTTTCTCCTCCCTTTTGCCCTCCCTTCTATCATTTCTCTCCCATACCCCGCTTATCCTCTTCTCCCCTACTTTCCTGTAGTGTAAGATAGATTTTCATACCAAATTGAGTGTGCATGTTATTCCCTCCTTAAGCCAAATGTGATGAGAGTAAGCTTCACTTTTCCCTCCTCCCTTTTCCCTCCATTGAAAAAGCTTTTTCTTGCCTCTTTTATGAGATAGTTTGCTCCATTCCATTTCTGCCTTTTTCTTTCCAATATATTCCTCTCTCACCCCTTAATTTCTGCCCCTTCCCCCCTCTGCTGCCCTGGGACTGGGGCTGGATCACTCCACTATCCTGCACTGGTCCCACAGGCTTTTTCCAGTGACCTTCCAATTTCTCCTCAGTGTTTTGGGGTTGTGAAGGTCTGGAAACCACCACATGCGTAAGATTCAGTCCCCCCAAAGCCTACTGTGTGCACTCACAGCCCACACTGGACTGTGCTCTGCTCCCAGCATGGCATGATAGACACTTCCTGGCAGCCTTCCAGGCTGTCTTGGGCTGGAGATTTGCTTCCATTATTCCACTGGGCTGCAGGTTCTGCAGCTCCAGAATTTATTTAGAGTCATTTTTTTACAGATATTTGGCTGGGCTTGGTGGGGGCACTCTAGAACATCCAAGCTGTTACTCCACCCTCTTGACTCTGCCCCAATCTATTTAATTCTAACTTATCTAAGTGAAGGTAGAGCCAAAGGCTAGGGGAGGCAACATTTGCTGAGGGAAGAACACTAGATTTGGATGTAGTTTTGAATCCTGTCTATGTTCCTTATTGCCTGTGTAACTTTGGATAAGTCATCTCATCCACCTGAGACTCCTTCCTCTCCTGTATAAAACATGGGTGGGGTGTAGGATGTGTTCAGGGAGGACCAGTACTGGTGTGATGGCTGCTGAGCCCTTTCAGGGCTCTTTCCATCTTTGGTGTCCACCTGTTCCAGCCACCTCTCACCTGTGGCTCCTGTAAGCTGCAGCATATGCAACAGTCACACCCTGGTAAACTGTTTCAGCAGACAAGTCAGACCAGGCTGAGGGTAACCAAGGGGCTCAAATATATTAGTGAGTTAAAGGGGAGTCTACCCCAAGCGTGGAATGGGTGAATGAGAACAATTTGTTTCAACAGCTAGGAAGGTAGATGAAGTAGGCAATGTGGAGCGTAGCCATATGTTCAGGACCCCCAGTGGCTCAGATGTAAAGGCTCTCTCAATCCAGTGGTATATGTAAAGTGTATAGTAATATTTCTTTGATTTAGTCAGCCAGAGCCCTGTCTGTTGATCTTTATGCTAATTTCTCTGCTTCTATTTTCTCTGACATTCAGGGTGCTGACTTTTCCCCTGAACTAGTAAATGTAATTAAAGAAGATTGTTGACCTCTTAAAATTTGCTTTCCCTTAAGACTTGCAGATCCAAGAACCTGTGCTAGCAGGTCATCCTGGGTGTGCCAGGGTCCTTGCTGTTACAAGTGGTCGTATTATTAAAATTCACACTATCTATTTCCACTGGGCAGAAACAAATGATCATATTTTCCATAATTAAAACTTCCAATAGTGAGAATTCATATAGATGTGACCACCCAAGGGATTGTTGTTTGCACTAATGGAGACCTTGCTCCTCACTTTGATTTCACAATGAAATAGAACACTTCCTTCTTTGCAAGACAGCTCTGGGTATAATGGATAGGGTGCTGGACTTGGAGTTAGAAAGATCTGACTTCAAATCCAGCCTCAGACCCTTACTAGCTGTGTAGCCCTGGGCAAGTCACTTGGCCTCTGTCTGTCTCAGTTTCCTTAACTGTAAAATGGGGATAATAATAGTACCTACCTCCCAGGGTTGCTGTGAGGATCCAAGGAGTTAATACTTGTAAAGGGCTTAGCACATAGCAGGTTTTTAATAAGCATTCATTCCCTTCCCCTCCCTTCTTAAGTAGAGGGTGACAGAAAAGGGCAGAGATAGGTATCCTTCTTCTGATGAAGTCCCTAGGTTATACTCTACTGGGAGAGACATCATGGGAAGAATTATATACAAACACAGTAGTCATAGTATAAGGGAGAGGTAATCTCAAAGGGAAGGTAGTAATAGCTGGGGGTGATGGAAAGGCTTCTAGAAGAGGTAGCATTTGAGCTGAATTTTGAAGGAGTTCAGGGAGGCCAGAAATGGAAGGTGAGAGTGGAGAGTATTCCAGGTAAGGGAAAGCCAGTGAAAAGTCATGGAGTTGGGGGTAGAGATGAGAGTGTCACCCATTGCTGGATCTTAGAGAATGTAGAGGAGAGCACAATAAGGTGCCCAGAAAGGGAAGACCTAGGAGCCAGGTTGGTAAGGGCTTTGAATGCTAACCAGTGGATTCACATATGATCCTGGAGTGGCCACTGGAGTTTATTTAGTAAAGAGGTGACATGGTTAGACCAGTACTTTGGGAAGATCAAATTGGCAGCAGGGTGGAAGATGGATGGGAGTGGGGAGAGGCTTGAGGCAAGGAAAGTCACCAGCATCAATAACCATAGTCCAGGTGGGAAGGCATGAGGGCCCACCCCAGGGGAGAGAAAGGAATGTTTCAGAAGGAAGTGAAGACAGAGAAGATAAGACCTAGGGACAGATTGGATGGATGGGGTAATTGTGAGTACAGAATCAAAGATGACACAGAGAATGCTAGCCTGAGTGAATGGAACATTGTGATAGAGTGATCGGGAAGGTTAGAAGAAGAGAATTTGGGGGGAAAGATAATGGGGTCTATTTTGGACACATCAAATTTGACATCTAGTATGAGATGCCCAATCAGCAGCTGGAGATTTTAGACCAGAGGTCAGGGGAGAGGTTGAGACTGGATAAATGGATTTGAGAATCTTCTGCATGAAGATGATCGCTGGATCCTGGAGAGCTGGTAGACCCTCCAGTGAAATTGCCTGGAGAGAGAAAAGAAAATAACCCAGAAAAGACCCTCAGGGACAATCCTAGCTAGAGGGTGTGGCCTGGAGGAAGAGCCTGCCAAGGAGCCAAGGAGGGGCCACATTGGTAAGGAGATTCCAGAGAAAGGGGCAGTCATGAAAATCCAGAAAAGACTCAACATCTAAGAGAAGCTGGAGATTGACAGTATCATCGCGGTCGAGAGATGAGGAAGAGGAGGATTGGGAAAAGGTCAATCAGTTGAATGATGAGGTCAGAAGCCAGACTGCAGAGTTTAGAAGTAAAGTTCTCAAGGCCTGCAATAAAGGACAAAGGCTGGGAGGCAGGAAAGGATCACCATGAGGTTTTTCTTCCCCTGTAAAATCACTTCAGCCAGGAATGACCTCTAACTCAATATAGAAACAGGGCCCTAGGGCAACAATAGACCAGAACCTCCAGCTAGGGCAGAGAGGGCCCTGGACAGCTGTGGCTGCAGATGGCAAACAGCTGCTGCTAATTTTAGCTGCCTCTATTATGTGTGGATTATGGTCTCAACCCCGTAAACCTGGCCAACGGGTGACTCCCTGGGCCAACTAGGGGGTGGAGAGAAGGGGGAGAAAAAAAATACAAAGTATCTAAAACTTGTTGATTTGCTTTAAAATTTCGTTGAACGAAATTATTTATCTGGGATGGCTCTTTGATAGGGGGAAGGGATACAAGGGAAATTTTCACATTAGTTATGTTGTAAAGAGGAATTAGAACCAACCTTGAGAAAGAAGAAACAAGACGAAACCAAAAGAGAGAGAGAGAGTAAATAATCAACTTTGATCTGCATTCAGACTCCATAGTTCTTTCTCCGGACATGGATAGTGTTTTCCATTATGAGTCTCTTAGAATTGTCTTAGATCCCGGCATTGCTGAGAAGAGCTCAATCTATCAAAGTTGATCATCACACAATGTGGCTGTTACTGTGTACAGTGTTATCCTGGTTCTGCTCACTTCTCTAAGTCTTTCTAGGTTTTTCTGAGGTCTGCTTGCTTATCATTTCTTATGGCACAATAGTATTCCATTACATTCATATAAGTTATCAATAAAATTTATTTTCAAAAAAGAATGAACTGACCTCACCCACTGTCACATTCACATCCACTGTTATAACCCCTCACTGTCATAGTACAAGGTTATCATAGTCCAAAATAAATCATTCCATGGGGATCCCAGAAGTCGCCAATTCATAAGGCAATTATTCTCCATCTGCAGCTGAAAAAGACTGTGAGCTGAAGGGATCCAAGAGGTGATCCAGCTCACTCAGAGTTATTATTCCCATTTTACAGATGGAGAAACTGAGACCAAAATAGGTGATGTCATTGCCCAAGGTCACACAGAGAAAGAGCCAAGATTAGAAACCTGCTTCATCCATTCCCAATTCAAAGAGCCTTCCATGGCGCCATGGCCCACTAGGAGCGGAATCCCCTTCAGTTCTGATGTGAAACCAGAGTCATTGGACAGACCTTCACCTAGAGCTAGAAATGACAAACAGGAACAGCAAGCCTTCATCTGGGAGCAGGGAAGCCAAGACTGAGGAGGGGATGGGGCAGGACTGGGGGAGGGGTTGGTTTGGGGAGAGAGAGAGAGAGAGAGAGAGGGAGAATGTTTTTGTGGAGGCCCACAAACCCCTCAAACACTAAGGGGATGGCTAGCAACTTTAAAGACAGAATTTGTGACACACTTAATCCGATTCCTGAAGGGGATGGAATTTGTCTTTTACTGGTTTTCCAGATTTTGACCATCGGTGAGGTTGTTTCTGATACTTCCCTCGCCCCTCCAAGCCTAGTCTGAGGCTGAGATTGAGGTTCCGTGCCTCCAAGGCTCCTGTAGCTGCTTCACATGAGGCTCAGGCTTACTCTAAACTTTTGAGGAGGGGAGGCAGGCAATCAGTTGACAAGCATTTTTCCTGCGCAAACTCTATCCCTGGGCATTCAAAGAAAGGCAAAAGCCAGCTCCTGGCCTGCAGAAGTTTCCATTCTAGAGGGCAGGCAAACAATGAGGAGCCTAGGAGCTCTGGACCGAGCACATGGTGGACGGTAATCTCACAGGGGAGGCATCTGCCTGAGGGGTACCAGGGAAGGCTTCCAACCAAAGGTGGGATTTGAAGTGAATGTGGCAGGGAGCCAGGAGATGGAGGGGATGGAGGACAGCATTGCAGGCCTAGGGACAACCAAGGTAAAGGGTGGAGTTTGCAGATGAGTGACTGGTGTTTGAGGAACAGACAGGAGGCTGGAATCACTGGATGGAAGAGGGAGTATTGGTGAATAAGAAAAGTAGAAAGGTGGCAGGGGCCTGGTGATGAAGGGCTTTGAATACTAACAGAACATTGTGTATTTGATCCTAGAGGCAGTGGGAGACCCTGGGGTTTGCTGAGTGAGGGTGGGAGCTGGGGGTGTGACGTGGTCAAACCTCTGCTTTCGGAAGATCAGTTTCATGGCTAAGAAGTGATTGGGCCAGAGAGGGGAGAGACTTGAGGCAGGCAGACCCCTGGCAGGGCTCTATAATAGTCCAGGTACAAAGTAAAGGCATGCACCGAGGGGTGGCTGTGGGTGTGGAGAGAAGGGAATGTTTAAAAGAGAAAATCAAGAGTGAGAAAGACCACTGCATTCTCAGGAATCACAGGATCACCCTATGTCAGAAGCCTCAGAGTCCTGCCTACATCTGAAAAAACATCCCCATCATAAACATAGTCCATAGGTGTCCTCTAGAGTTGGTTTGAAGGAGCTCATGAGGTCCCACTTTTGGGCTGGGACTCAGAGAGAAAAGTAATTTTCCCAGGTCACACAGCTAGACAATGCTGGGGAGAACCTAGAATAAAGCACTCACAGATCTTTCTGGTTCTAGACTCCCATCAACCAAACTCAACTTGAACATTTAAGTGACATATCTGTGCCAGGGTTAGATGCTGAGGATTCCAAAATACTAATGAAAGAAGCTTACATTCTACTGGGGGACAAGATACCTATGGGCACAAGGAGAGAACAAGGAAAATGGAGAGGAAGAGTCAGGAGGACTTCCTGACTCTGAAGAAGATTCTAAAGGCATTCCACTTTAATGAATTTATTGATTCTATCTCTGTCCCCTTCTCTCCACTCAACACAACTACTCTTGATGAAGCCTTTACCTCCTTTGCCAAAAAGAACCCCTAAAAAACAGCCTAGCCATAACAGATCTCAAATTGTATCATTCTGATGGCAAGCAAAATAGGATCTTTTAGCTGTTTTTGTTTTAGTATAATCAAGTGCCTCTGATTAGATCTTGCCATTATGAACCAAGAGTCTTTACTAGGTGTAAAGTACAGAAACAAGAGTTTCTGTAACTAGAAACAATATATGTATTTGTATTGTTAATTATTTTAATGTGATTAAAGAAGATCTTCCCCACCCATTCATGGACCTGAGAAGATTTGTAGAAACTTTTGTTAAGTTTCTAAGGAGGCACTGGTTCTCTAAAAAATGTATAAATATTCTCAGGGTGAGGTTAAACTTGGGGCTTAGTTTTTGGAAGAAACTTTGGGTGCCAGGTGAGACTCTGGGAAGCATCTAAGCAGCCCAGCCCCACCATCCCCCTTTAAAAAACCCAGATGTTGATGCTACTGTCTCTGGTAACTATGTATGAATGGCCAGGCAGTTGCATTTGTCTGTTGATTTGTGATGTATGTATATTGCTTACTGTCAGACAGTTTGGAAGCACTGTTTGTTGATTTAGATTTCTCTGTATTTTCTCTGAAGTTTATTTAGGGTGCTGACTTTTTTCCATGAACTAAGTGAATGATACATGTGCTTCAATAAAGTAACTGTTGACCCCTCAAAGGTTGCCCTTCCTTTTAGAAAAGCAGATCTAAGAATCTGTGATAGCAGGCCCCCCTGTGTTGAGGTACTTACTGATACTGATATTGATAAAGCAGCAATCGTCAAAAATGCTTGGTACTGGCTAAGACAAAGAGGGGTAGATCAGTGAAATAGGATAGGTACACAAGACACAGTAGTCAATGATTATAGCAATCTACTGTTTGATAAACCCAAGGACCCTAGCTTCTGTGATAAGAACTCACTGTTTGACAAAAACTTCTGGGAAAACTGGATAACAATGTGGTGGAAACTGGGCTTAGACCAATGCCTGTCACCATACACAAGAATAAAGTCCAAATGGGTACACAATGTAGGTACAAAGGCTGATTCTACAAACAAATTAGGGGAGCAAGGAATAGTTTATTTGTCAGATTTATGAAGAATGGAGAAATGTATAACCAGAAAAGAGATAGAGAACATTATGAAATGCATTTTGATTACATTAAATTGAAAAGTTTTTGCACAAACAAAGCCAATGCAACCAAGATTAGGAGGGAAGCAAAAAACTGGGAAAGAATTTTACAACTAGTGTCTGTGACAAAGGCCTCATTTCTAAAAGATATAGAGAACTGAGTCAAATTTACAAGACTATAAGTCATTCCTCAATTGATAAATGGACAAAGGATATGAACAGGCAATTTTCAGAGGAAGAAATTAAAGTTATCTATTGTCATATGAAAAAATGCTCTAAATCACTATTGATTAGAGAGATGCATATCAAAACAACTCTGAGGTACCACATCACACCTATCAGATTGGCTAACATGACGAAACAGGACGATGATAAAGGTTGGAGAAGATGTGGGAGAGTTAGAACACTTATTCATTGTTGGTGGAGCTGGAAGCTGATTCAACCAATCATTGTGGAGAACAATTTGGAATTATGCCCAAAGGGCTATAAAATTTGCATACCTTTTAACCCAGCAATATTACTTCTAGGGTTGTATCCCAAAGAGATCATAAAAATGAGAAAAGGCCTCACATGTACAAAACTATTTATAGCAGCTCTTTTTGTGGCGGCCAAGAACTGGAAATCGAGGGAATGCCCATCAATTGGGGAATGGCTGAACAAGTTGTGGTATATGAAATGCTATAAGAAATGATGAACAGGTGGACTTCATAAAAACATGGAAAGATTTATATGAACTGATGCTGAGTGAAATGAGCAGAGCCAGGAGAACTTTGTACGGAGTAACTGCCACGGTGTGTGAGGACTGTTTCTGATAGATTTAGCCCTTCACAGCAATACAAGGATCTGAAACATTCCCAAAGGAGTCGAGGCAAAATGCCATCCTTATCCAGAGAAAGAACTATGGAACTGGAATGCAGAATGAAGCAGACTATTTATCTCTTGTGTTGTGTTTTGTTTCAGTTAGATTTTTCTCCTAGTTTCTTGAATTCATTTTAATTCTTCTGTGCAGTTCTAGAGCCCATATCAGATTGCATACTGTCTTGGGAAGGGAGGGGGGAAAATGTAAGACTTATGGAAGTGATTGTTACAAAGTGAAAATAAATATACAAATTAAAAAAAAAACCAACCCTAAACCCCTAAAACAAAACCCACAAAGAGTTGGATATAACCGAAATGACTCACAACAACCTCCAACACCCAACAGGGCATTCTTTCCGCAGCCATAGCATAAAAGGTAACTGCTCCTTTAGGTCTCAACCAGCTGCAGGAATCGGCACCAAAGATCAACAAATAATTAAGAAGAAGAAGAATGATATTGTTGAGGGCAGTAAGCCTTCTAACCACACCCATTAAAAAAGATTCTTGGAGCCACCGCTGGAAATTGCTTTGCATCCAATTTCAAAGAGAACGCCATTAAACCTTTAAATAAAGCAGAAAACTAGGCCATAAAATAAAAATGGGGATCCATTCGGAGAGGTTTGCCCTGCGTGTGCTGGGCAAAACAGAGGGCAACTGTGAGCCATTTCTTGTCTCCAGGGAAGGAGGGGCGACTGAGAGGAGGATGCTTTACAGTCATCATGTCTGGAGAAGAGACACGAGTGACAACTGAAATTTCAGGTCATCGGGAAAAGTTAGGGGCTGGGCTCGTCAAGCTGCTCCCAATGCTCATGCATTCCATGGTCTTGAAAGTGATCAGAAGTCCTGAGTTTGAGGCTCTAACGGGTCAGTAACTTCCAAAGACCAATGAAAAATCTCAGACACCTTCTCACCTCCATGCTTCAGGGACCATTAGAGAATTAATGAGGAAAATCTGGCAGGATCAAACAATCAGTTAAAAAGCATTGATTAAGTACTTGATGAGATACAAAGTATGGCAAGAACAAAGTTGCCCTGGCCTCATGGTGCTTACCTTCTACTGGGATACAACATGTATTCTGTTCACTTCTTCCCATTTACAACGCAGCCTCCTTGAGGGCAAGAGCTGCTACTGATTTATTTGTCTACGTACTGGTTGTTATTCACTTGTCTCAGTCATGCCTGACTCTTCATGATCCCATTTGGGGCTTTCTTGGCAAAGACGTTGGAGTGATTTGTCATTTCCTTCTCCAGCTCATTTTACAGATGAGAAAACTGAGGTAAATAAGGTCAAGTGACTTGCCCAGGGTCACACAGTCAGAAAGTATCTGAGGCCACATTTGAACTCAGGTCTTTTGACTCCAGGCTTGGTGCTCTATCCACTGCACAATCTAGATGCCCCATTTATTTATATGTTTATTTATTCACCTATCTTTCTTCCTTCCTCTGTGTGTGTGTGTATATATATATATAATATACATACATACATACATACAGTTTTATATATATATATATATATATATATATATATATATATATATATATATATATATATATATATATATATAACTCTCTCTCTCTGTATGTATATATATATATCTCAACCACATCTCAACCTTTGCCCAGTATGGTTTCAATATATCTCAGGTCAGCATAAAAAATCAAATAGGAATTTTCGTGGAGTTTTGGGGAAGCCTCAGACAACACACAAAGGCTACCAGATGACAGAAAAAGTTTATAAACTCAGGAATACATATGACATATGGATGGTATTGTATAATATCTTCTCTGGTACAAAGGGAAGGCCAAACACTTTTAGGCAGATTTTCCAGCTCAATGGGGGTGCTGGGCCCTTAACCCACCCCCCACCCCCCACCGCCCCTTCTTCAGATATGGAAGAGATAACTGTATTGCCTTTCTTTGTAACCGTAGCTCTTAGCTTGGCACGTGGTAAATATTTGATAAGTATTAACTTAATTAACTCAGTAGGTAGCCTTAGGCAAATCACTTTGTCTCTCTGAGTCTTACTTCCTCATCTGTAAAATGGGGGTGAGATGAGACGGCTAGATTTTCTTTAAAGTCCCTTTCAGTTCTAAAATCAAATGAGATGATATTTGTAAAGTGCTTGGCCCAAAGTCTGACACATAGTGTGTGTGTGTGTGTGTGTGTGTGTGTGTGTGTGTTGCGGGGGACACACATATATTAAGTACCTACTGTGTGCCGGGTGCGGGGTAAGCACTCTACAAATATCATCTCCTCTGATCCTCGCAAGAACCCTGGGAGGCAGATGCTGTTACTACCCCAAACCTCATTGACACACTCCCCAGGCACAGAGACCAATAAGGAAGTGTTGCTTCATTCTGTGCCCAGTCTGGCAGAAGAGGGGTTTCCCCCGATTGCCTCATTATCAAGATAGAAAAAAGAAGCCTGAGGGTATAGGGTTGGACTTGTTATTCCATTTGTATGGGGAATTCCCTGATTAGGAAACTCCCCTTCTTAGCAATTTATAGTCTCAGATTGGCACTTGGGGTGTTGACAAAATTAAGTGACTTGCTTAGGGTCACACAGCTAGCCAGTATCAAAAGCTGGCCTTGAACTCAGGTATTCCTGTCTCTGAGGCAGATGATCTATTAAGTATTCCAAGCTGCCTCATCACTGAATAAGTATACATAAAAATTATTCAAAATAAATGGACAGAGGCAGAAAGACAGAGAGAGAGAATGAGAGGCAACTGAGAGGCAGCCCATATGGTCTTTTTCAGAATTACTAAAGTAAAAACATCCATATGAGATAGAATTCTATAATTTCTTTTTCATGTAAGAGCTCTCCTAACCACACCCTCAAAAATATTCTTTCAAGGCCTACAAAACCAGCAGACAATTAACTGAAATTCGGCTGTGACAGTTTCCTAGGCTGCTCAATCGGGAGAGTCAGAACTGGCCTTCCAAACCAAGTCTCCTTAATGCCAAGCCCAGAATTCTGACCACTAGCAGATATACTACAGAAAGTTCTATTGACCTGGGTTCAAATTCTGACTATCGCTTACTAGCTGTGTGATCTTAGGCAATTCACCAGACCTCTTTGGGTCTCAGCTTCTAGGGTCCTATATACTACTAGCCCAGAGCTGTTTTGGTTTGTTTTGTGCTTTATGTTGAAGAGAGGAGAGAGAAGGCAGGCCAGTAACTACCTTTTTTTGGCATCCTGTTTGGTAGGAATTGAGTGTTTCCTCCACACCCTCCATTCTCACTCAAGCCGGAAAGTTGTTTAGGAAAAAGGGGATCAATCAATTAGAGATTTCAATTAATCTAGGATGAACTAGTGAAGAACAGTTCTCAAAATAAGGCCAGGCAGCCTAATTACAGAGCCTTCTAAAGAAAAAAACAAATAAATCACTCCCCTCCACCAGTTCAGGCTGTACCCTGGGCAGACTCTAATTGGAGCTAATTCATCTCTCCTAATGGATTGTTGATGTTTGGTGGATATTGTGGGGATGCTGTGATATCCACCTCTATCTGCCTCCCTCAGCAATGTTTTGAAAATCTTATGAGCCAAGAGCCAAAGATCTAGAAGCATATTTTGGAGTTTGAGACAAAGAAAACTGGGGATAAAAACAGTTTGGTGAAGAAGTCGCCTAGGCTTGAGAGCTCAGTGTCGTCCTCCCCTCTTCCCTTGCCTTACCCCACATAGTGAATCAGTCGCCAAGTCCTGTTGTCTCTCGTTCCACATTTCTTGGATCAGAAGCCTTCTCTCTACTCACTTGATTCCCCCCAGGTCACTTCTTGTCACTTCTTGCCTGGACTGACACAATGGCTTCCTCACTTATAAAATGACAGGACTGGACTAAATAACTTTTGAGCCATCTTCCAGCTCTACATGTAGGCTTCTGGAATGATTACTACCTGTTTCTCCTTGGGGTAAATCTTTTCACCTTCTCAGGTCTCAGTCTTTTCATTTCAAGATTTGGCATTCTGTTGTTATGATGGACTCTGTGTGACCCCATTTAGGGTTTTCTTGGCAGAGATGCTGGAGTGGTTTGCCAATTCCTTCTCCAGCTCATTTTACGGATGAGGAAACTGATGCAAATAGGGTGAAATGACTTGCCCAGGGTCACACAGCTAGGAAGTGTCTGAGGCCAGATTTGAACTCAGGAAGATGAGTCTTCCTGATCCCAGGTCCAGTGCTCTGTGGAGCTACCTAGCTGCCTACGATTCTATAATATTTGCATTTCAAATGTAGCTAATAGTGGTCTCTTTCCCCCTTTTCCTGCTCTGGTATCCACTGGAGAGTATGCTACCTGGGGATAAATGGCACTACATTTTAGGTGGCTCTGGTAATCGGAAAAACCTGATAGCTTTAGAAAATTCAAATAATCCTACCAGCTGCTCGTTGGGATACTTGTATACTCCTGAACATGTGAGGAATGTTCCCTTGGAAAGGAAAACTCTGAGCTAAGCAAGTAGAGAAAGATCCCCAGGGACATACTGGTCTGGTAGGTCATAAGAGGTGCTGTTATAAAGATTACTATTGAAGTCTTTTATCTCCAGCCGGAGAATGCTAAGAGTTTCAGGTGATAACTATCAGCTTAAGGAGAGATTTTTGGTGGGGGTGGGAAGTCTATTCCTGGACCCTGAAATCAATGGACCCAAGGTTTGAGATAAAGTAACCCTCTAGGACAGTAACCATTGGGCAATGATTATGGTCAAAGGTTTGGTCTCACATGAATAAGATTTGTGTCGTGAAATACCAGTGACTGGTATTCCCAAGGACAAACCCAAGGGTTTCAATGACAGAACTGTGTTCAAGAGTGCTTGACTAGATGCCTAGGGATTAATTACTGGGGGGGTGTCAATTGTCCAAGACCAGCACTCTATCCATTGTGCCATCTAGCTGCTCCTAAGGGCAGTCTATTTTGTTCACATTTTCTTTATATTTCCCTGCCTTCAGCATCTCCTCTGATCAGAAGCCTGAGGAGTGGAGCACTAAACTCCCCCCAAAGTTTTGCATTATGCAGGACTGGACCTGGACTTTCCAGATAACTCTCCACTTAACATCTGCAGCTGTCCTTGATGTGAACTCTATGGACCATGAAGTCACGTGCCAAGTACCCTTTGATGACTATTCCCCCCTTTCCAACTTCCTTTTGTGAGTTGTCTTCCTCCATTCCATTGTAAGCTCCTTGAGGACAAGGACTGTATACCCAGTGCTACCATGGTGCCTGGCACATAGTAGGTGCTTAATAAGTGTTTATTGAGTTTAATTGAATATCCAAGCATTTAGCATTGAGCCTAATATACAGTAAGCACATAATCAATGTTTCTTTAGATAATCAGCTATCTACTCTCATGTCATCAGGTACCAACGGGCCATTTCTAATTGTATGGGCCATAGACAGTTCAAATTCATTGTATCCAAAATAGAATTTATTGTCTTTCCCCTAAAACCTACCCTTCTTCCAAATTTCCCTATTTCTAATGAGGAAACCCCCATCTTTCCAGTCACCCAAACTCAGAACTTCAGTCATACTCAACTTTTGACTCCCTTACTCCACACATTCAAACAGTTACCAAGTAATATCAACTATATAGTGTTATAAGGTTTATAAAGATCATCCCCGACAATTACCCTGTGAAGTGGGTAGCACCCATATTATCACTCCCATTTTATAGATGAGGGAATGAACCCTAGGTCACCCATGTAGAAAGTGGAAGAACTGAGATTCTGACAAGGCAAGCTAAAAATCCACACAAGATAATTAAATATCATCACAAAAGAAAATGAGGAAAGAGAAGAGAGACTCTGATACAAAAATAATTTTTAAAATCCTGCACAGTTATTGAAATAAACACAAGAGCATAAGAAACAATACAGATGGGAAGTGAAATGACCCATAATTTCCCAAGAGAATCCTCAAGTAAATAAGTGATATGTTAAAAAATTTAAAAGAATACTAAATATTGGCAAAGGAAAAAAAAATGAGAGGAAATAGAATTTGTTCACATAAGAAAATCCTAAGGTGAACTGAAGCTAGAATTAAAAGACACTAAAAAGATTAAGAGGAATATTTTTTTTTACATGAACAATATGGAGACTATAACAGGAAGCTCAAATATATAATAGAGCTGAGAACCATTCAAATCGAATTAAGGCAAAATTGAAAACAACACAGAAGAAAGGGAAAAACTAGTTTAAAAAACAATGCACTGGAAGGAATTGGAGGAAGTCAAGACCATGCAAGTGACAAGCTTAAAGGACATGTCAAGACACAGCCATCTCAGGAGCACGGATATCCTGGACCATTTGAAAAAAGGAAAGAATTTGATGGCCTTATTTCCAAGAAACATTTCAAGAAAACTTTTCAGAATTTTAAAAAGGAAGGTCACTTACAGCAGGTAAGAATTCATAGAATATGAAAGTGCAGCATATAATTCAGCTTTCCCAGACTTCAACATGACAATGTCAAGGAACAAATCCTGTGAGTTGAAAGAAGAAAGATACATATGCCACACTCAGAAGCAACAGTTGGATCACAGCAGGGTTTCTCCAAGAAGACCAGAAATGAAACAGTGCAATTGACATATGATATATAAAAAGTTAGGAAATGTGACTAAGTCACCCACAGAGCTTTCCAACCCTTACTAAGGTGGGACTGTTTGTGAATCGAAACAACTTAAAAAGAATTCACTTAAAAAAAAATGCCCTTCAAAGCAGTATTCAAAAAAACATGACTTCCAAACCAAACAGATACGAATTTAGAAGATGTACTTTTATGCTCAGATAAACCAATTCCTAAGTAAGAACAGGAAGGTTCAATGTGTTGTGGGGTTGAAATCACTAAATGTTTGAAACAAAAAAAAACAAGAGAAAAAATGAATGGGGAAAAGAAAAGGAGGAAGAGGGAGAAGCGATTCCAAAGTGATATTTCCATTTTTGATATAGGATACAGCATGAGAAATACTTGTATTAATATTATAGTAATACTTATATTATCATAAGCTATTATTATATATGATTGTATAATTATAATATATGAAATGTAATATTATATTAGATATAATTATAAGTTATTATAATATTATATTGATACTTATATTCAAATGTTTAATGGTCTGTGACATCATCAGTTTGAAAGATTGCAGCCCATCTTCACACCTGCTCATTCCGTGTAAGATACCGATATGATAAGCAATACAAGATGAAAGAATCTTACACCAGGGTGGTTATTTCAAGATCAGTTTATTAATAATGATACAAATAATAGCATTTATATAACACTTAAAGGTTTGCACAGTACTACACAAATAACAGTATAAGGAAGTTGATATCCTTTTCTGACAAATCAAACAATGATTTAATAAAGAATGGTAGAAGGGAAACGATGACTTTAACAATTATAACATAAAATATAATATTGCCATACAGACACAGCGTAGTAGTCAAAGGAGAACTCAAAGGTGAGTTTATAAGACTGGATACCTGTATTACCAACAGAAAAATAGGGAACTGAATCTGCACCCTCTATGGGAAAACCAAAGACTCGTGCTCCAGGACTTCCATTGTCTAAGACTATTTGGCATTCTAGGTGGCTTTCTCGAAAAGGGAGCAGGGAGAGGTGACCCAAGGACACCTTGGAATCATGGAGGAGGTTCAGAAGGGGACAGACATGATGGGAAAGCATGAACAAAACTGGCACAACTGAGAGAATTGGGGGCAAGGAATTCAAGTTGTTGGAGGATAATATTCAGGATCTTTGGTAGGTTTATTTTTTTAAATTTGTGAGGGTAATATCAAATAGGTCTAAGGGAAATTGTCATTACTGACATTAACTAGGAATACTTGAGAATTTTTAAAATGAGAAGAGAAAATTAAAAGTCTGCTCTGTCCACATAAAAGTAATGTTATTTATCTGTTTCAGTTGTGTCTGACTCTTCGTGATCCCATTTGGGGTTTTCTTGGCAGAAATACAGGAGTGTTTTGCCATTTCCTTCTCTAGCTCATTTTACAGATGAGGAAACTGAGGTAAAGAGGGTTAAGTGACTTGCCTGAGATTACTAAAATTCATGGAACCTGCTTACTATTTCTACATAATTGCTAAGCAGTAAAATAATAATTATGTATATTGTTAAATATATATCAGCCTAACTTGGTTGTAGGTTTAATTGAATTACCATGTTAGGATCTACATATGTATGCTCATATTTCACAGTTATTCATATTTTATCGTAGTCTCTTTAAAGCCTAAAACCATTTCAAGGAACCTTGATTCGGGGTCACTAGGCAGGAAGGAGGAATAGAAGAACCACTGGAGCTTAGAGATCTGTTGCTTGACCAAGAAAAGCTAAGAACCATAGGAAGGCATTCCATCCTCTGAGGGAGGATATGGTTGGTGATGGAGGAAACACTAAAACCTGAACCCAAGCTGTGAAGCTGTGAAGATGGTCTGCTTTTACTGGCTTCTGTTTCAGAGATAGACTAGGTCCAACAAATCCTAATTATATGATCCATTAAAAGGGAAAGCTGTGATTTTCCTAGTACTTTCAAGTTCACATCCAACCCAATCCAAGTGTTTATTAAGTACTTATTCTATGCAAGGCACTATGCTGGATTTATAGAGGTAAACAAAAAAGGAAAGTATCAGTCCCTACCTTCAAGGAGCTTATATGGTGGGTGGGAGGCACCATATTTAAACAAACAGATAAGAGATTGGATAAGAAGAGGAAGAAGAGAGGGGAACAACCAAAGGAATCAATAAAGGCTTCCCAGGGAGAGATGGCATAGAAGGAGAATTGAAAGAAGTTAGGGATTTAGATAGGAATACAAAAGTTCATTTCAGTTATGGGGACAATCTGGGCAAAAAAACCCAACCGAACCCAAACATTGGAGGAGATCTAGAAGGACCAAAGAGAAGACTATGGCAGCATTTATTACATTGTCTGGAACCTTGGAGAGAGTACTTTCAGTGGAGGGCTGCGGAGGAAAGGCAGCTAGGAAAAATGCTGAGAGTTAGGAAGGAGGAGAGGAAACACTGTGTTGTATACACACATTTCAACCACAGTCCTGAAGCAAATCTTACCACTTAAAATTTAGAGGAAATTTTAAATAGTTGAATTAATGGTAATGCACTTAATTTAGAAAATATATTATTTAAATACTTAATCTAAAGGAATCATTCTTATTAAGAATTAATTTAATTATAATTGTGTATAATATAATAATAAATGTAATGATTTAAATACCTAAGTACTTAGTATTTTAAATTTTTTTGTCTTGTTCTATGGAATATTCCATGAGTCCTAAGTTGAAATCATATGAACTAATTTGTGTACTATTGTCTAATCGATGTTTTCCTTCTTTCTAAATAAAAAGCACCAGAGAACATCTCCTATGGCATGGTCTTCCTTGATTTCCAAGACCCCTTCTAGCTCTGAAGGATTATGATTCCCATTCTCCATCAGTGGTTATGAACCTGATGTCTGTGAACTGGTATTTTTAATATTTGGACAAGTGTGTTTCAATATAATTGATTTCTTTTATAATGTCATGTATTTTATGCCTTTAAAAACATGATTCTGAGAATTCATAGGCTTTATCGGACTGCCAAGGGGGTCCTCGACATTCCAAAGTTTAAGGGCCCCTCTTTGAGATGGTTTAAATGCCTTTAGGTTTGGCATTAGAAAGGCTAGATTTCCTGCCTTAGACACTTATTGGCTAAAGGTAAACCTGGACAAGTCACTTAATCTCCTAGCCTCAGTTTCTTCATCTGTAAAATAGGGAGAATAATGGCAGCCTACCTTGTTTTGAGCATTGTATGAAAGCATAATTACATACATAATTATGTATATAATTTTGAGAATTGTATAAGATAATCATGATTATGTATATATGCACATATACCTTGAAATACTACATAAATATGAGTTAAATCAAGTAAAGAAGCATTTATTAAGCACCTTCTGTGTGCAGGACAAGACCAAGGAGAGTCTTGCTTTCAAGGAACTTACAAGTTAGTGTGAGGCACTGTTACTATTCTCCACGTGTGAAGTTAAGTTTTGCCACTGGACCTGCTGGTGGCAGCCACCCAAGGCGAAGGCTTCATGCCTTAGAGAAACTTAACAGCCTCGATGGAATTTATTCTGAAATCTCAAGCCCTTGCTAAAAGGGGAAATGTGGGCAGGTTGTCAAATTTCTAACTTTATTACTGAATACCAGGGGAGGGAGGGGGTAAGCTTTAGCCATCAACAAATATTTTAAATTTCCAGTACAAACAGAGTGCTAGGCAATGAGGAAAATCCTAAACACATAAAACATGGTCCTTGTCCTTGTCAAATTTATAATCTAGGGAAGATGAGACATCTTCATTAGGAGATAAGATCAGAGATTTAGAGCTGGAGAGGGACCTTAGAGGTCATTAAGTCCAACCTGTGCAGAGTTAGCAAGATGGAACACTTCTTGGACTCAGGAAGACCTGAGTTCAAATCTAACCCCAGACACTTACTAGCTGTGTGATTCTGGGCAAGTCATTTTACCTCGGTCTGCCTCCGTTTACTCATCTGTAAAATGGGGATAATTAGCAATAGCACCTGAGTACCAGAGTTGTTGGGTTGCTGTTAGGATCAAGGCAAAAAACAGAAAAGTCATGGACACACACATTTATCTATATACAAATATACATACATACATATAGAGTCAGTGCATGTGAGCAAGAAAAAGAGGGGGGGAGGGGGAGAGAGAAACAGAGAGAGAGGAATTTCAAAATATTCACAGTAGCACATTTTGTGATCACAAAAACATTAATGATATGACTTTGGGCAGGTTCCTTAACCTCTCTGACCCTCAGGGGGATAAACATGACCCCTGAGATGTAGGTCTATGATTCTATGTTCTTCTCTGGGTGCCCATCAAGTATTAAAAAAAAAAAAATGGATAAAACATAAAAAGGAAAACCAACTTTAAAGGGGCATTGATTTATGGACTATTAGAAATGTAAGATCATAGATATTAGGAGGGGACTCAGGGTCACCTAAGTAGAATCACAAATGTGATTCGCCCTAGCTCTGAGCCAGACTCTGGATTCAAAGCCAGCATTCTTTTGTGGCTACTGCCCCACCCCCACACAAGGCCCGTCCCTTTGTCTACTCAATCTTAATCCTCCAATCCCTTTAAAATGGAAATTTTCCTTATCCCAGAATTTATATGTTGTATTGTACAGAAAGTTGAGTCACAGATACTGATTCAAGGTTGGCCCCTGGCTAACCTCCAACAGCAAATAGTATATTTATTCCCTGGTCTTGATGGTAGCCCCAGCCATCTTTCAAGCCCTTGGCAGAGTATTTAATCAAAAGTATCATCACCCTGAATCATCTCCACTTTTCATTGTCACTGGTTTATGGTATAAAGTCAGGTCTGTTTCAGGAGCAACTTGACTAAATGATGTTCTGTGGGTCCCCCGACTTTCTCCTCTAGAAACAGAGGCTTCTCTGGCACCATGCATCTCTCTAGATGAGGGATTCTTCTCCTTTGCTGTATGACCCAGACCCTTCTAGCAAAGCCTCCAGACCCTTCTCAGAAACACGATTCTAAATCATTGAAGGCAGTACTAAATTTCATCTAGAGGTCAGTAAAAATATGATCCACGTTCACAGACCCCTCAAAATCTGTGTTGCTGCATCATTTTTGGTCAAGGCTGAATCTCCAAGACCCCATTTGGGGTTTTCTTGGCAAAGATAATGGAATAGTTTGCAATGTCTTCTCCCTGAAATCTATCCAGGTATCAGCTGGGGGAGGGTCTTTAAGCGCCTGATTATGAACCCCAGCTTTACCATTTCTTTATGGAAAGAGGATTCTGAAAGAACTCTAATGAATGTTGTGACCTGTCTTGACATCAGATGATTTAATGAGTTGAATAGAAATACTTCTTCCTTGTGGGCAGAGAGGTGGTAGTGAACTCCTGAGATGGAATGAGGCATACAGGTTGGTTTTGTTTTGCTGGGCTATACTTTTGGTTGCAAGAGAAGGTCCCACAGGAGAGGGGTGATGATGGGGGGTGGGGTCCGAGATTTTAAATCTTTAAAATATTCAATAAAACATTTAATTAAAAAACTACTTCCTCCTAGTCGGTGGAAAGGGAAGTCTTATTATATGATCCCAGCTGGGAAAAGTCTCCATTTCTTATGATCTCTCTGTAGTGTGGAGTTTGCTTTCTGAGCTTTGAGTGTCTGAATCCAGGTGGTCTGCACACCAAGAATCAAGCAAGCTCAGAGAAAATTGGTTGATGCCGTTGCCAGACTCACACCAAATTGCTTTAGGCCTGGAAGTCAATTTAATAATTTACTACAAGAACTACAAACACCGAGGTCAGTAACAAATTCTCTCCTGACTAGGAGGGCTTAGAAGGAAAATCAGATTAAAAGAACAAGGCTCGTAGAATCTGAGCAAGGAAGGTAGGTGTAGGGTTGTGGAATCTAAAGGAAATCGTTATCATTTGGTCCAAGGCCCCTCATTTTACAGATGAGGAAAACACCTTTAAAAATATAATCAATCCTCTTTGCTTTATAGATGAGGAAATAGCCTATAAAAATAGTGAATAATTGCTAGTTCCATGGATAGAGCCACTTATCTGGGGTCATGCAGGTGAGCCCGATATTAAGTAGGTGCAGGATTGGAAACTGGGTCTCCTCCCTCTCTGAGTCCTTGGTCTGCTTAAAATACCACCCTGCCAATCTGCCTTGGGCTGAGCTAATTCCTGAGGGCCTGTTTGGTGTTGTGTGACTAGAGCTCTATGGCACTGAGTCAGGGGAGGCAGGAAGGGAATTTTCAGGGCCACACATTAGCCTGAACGCAGAACTTCCAGGAAGGAGAAACTTGTGGCACTGTGGAGGAAGGAGGGAATTGGGTGTCAGAGGGGCTGGCTCTGCCACCTACAATACTTCTGTGACCCTGGGCAAGGCGAGGCTCCTCAGTTTCCTCCTTGGTAAAATGAGGTAGAAGGATTAGATCAACTCTGAGTTCCCTTCCATTCTTGGTGCCCTCAGTCCTGACCCTCCAGGGACTTACTTAGTATATTTGACTGAAATGCAAAGTACACAGATAACTCAGCCCTACCTCACTTAAAGTCAACAGTAAGAACATCATCTTGATGTCAGGGTCCTCTTTGAGAAGGAAGGACACACATACACACACACACACAACTGAAAGAGGAAGGAGAAGAGCCACTGCTTTAGGAGAGGGACCCACAAAAGAATATTCCAAGGAGGAGGCAGAGGTGGCATAGTGATAGTAGGTTATTTGTATATCATGCCTTCAGGTTTACAAAGCACTTCTTTCCTCAACAACCTAGGTAAGGTAGGTTCATTTCTATTTTACAGATGGGTAAACTGACACTCAGTTTGAATGATTCATCCAGACTCACACAGCTTCCTGGTATCTGATAATGGAATTTAAACTCAAGTCTTCTAGGTGGTGCAATGGAGGTATTTCTGGGCCTGAGGTCAGGATAACCTGAGTTTACATCTGACCTCAGACACTTACTAGCTGTGGTATCCTGGGCAAGTCATTTAATTCTGTTTGCCTCAGTTTTCTTATCTGTGAAATGAACTGCGGAAGACAATGGCAAACTGCTTCACCATCTTTGCCAAGAAAACCCCAGATGGGGCCACAGAGTCAGACTTGACTAAACAACCACCACCACCGCCACCACGACTTCTTTACTCTTGTGGAAAGCCTTTCCTGATACATTCTTTAGCTGTCAGTGTTAGCATCTCCGGGGTGCATTAAGAAAATAGCTAGGGGGGGCGGAGCCAAGATGGCAGAGTAGAAGGACGCACGTTTACGAGCTCCGAAACCAAAGCCCATAGAATTAGTGTAAAAAGAGACCCCCATAACTTCTGGGTCAATACAAGGTGTGCAGAAACGGAGTGGAAGAGATTTCCGTGCCAGAGAGCCCTGAAGAGCCAACCCCAGGGTCTGTCGCATCCCGGAAAGAGGACCCCACCCCAGCGCGGCCTTGGCCGCGGCCACAGAGAAGCTGATCCAAGCAGGCTTCAGACACGGAAGCTCCGGCAGCCAGGAAAGTCCCTCCGCCCACAGAAGCTACAGGTCAGTGAGAAAGAAGGCTGGGCTAGAGGAGGGGAGCAGAGTGTCTCTGTGACTTGGGCCCCCTTGGGAGGAAGCGGCGCAGAGACGGGGGCAGGAAGCGGCGGAGGCAGAGGGGTGGGTGGCGGCTGAGGCGGCACCGGCCTGGGACTCAGGAATCCCCCAGCAGCAGGCAGGATCTTCATTATGGAAGGTCTCTACATGAACGGCCTGAGGGGGCTGAGCCTGGGAGACGACCCTGCCCCCACCCCGCTCTATTACTGAAGGCCTCTGCATAAAGCCCCTGAGGGAACTGAGCCTGGGAGGCGGCCCTGCCTCCACTGCAGCACCAGAACTAAAGCTTGCCGCGGAAAGCCCATTTGAATCTCAGAGGCCAAGCACTAGCTGGGCGAATCCAGGCGGGGGTGGAAAGGAATCTCAGAAGTCAAGTAACTGGCTGGGAAAATGCCTAGAAAAGGGAAGAAAAATAAGACTATAGAGAGTTTTTTCCAACAAATGCAAATGATCCCGACCTTCGGATCTGATGACGAGGACGTATTCTTGCCATCAGGGAAAGACGTGGAGGGCTGGGCCTCAGTACCCCAGACACCCCAGGGGGATGTCAGGTGGGCTCAGGCCTTGGAAGAGCTCAAAAAGGATTTTGAAAAGCAAGTTAGACAGGTGGAGGAAAAACTGGGAAGAGAAATGACAGAGATGCAAGAAAAGTATGAAAAACGGGTCAATACCTTGGTAAAGGAGACCCAAAAAAATGCTGAGGAAATTAACACCTTGAAAAATAGGCTCACTCAATTGGCAAAAGAGGTTCAAAAAGCCAATGAGGAGAAGAATGCTTTCAAAAGCAGAATGAGCCAAATGGAAAAAGAGGCTCAAAAGCTCACTGAATTTAATAGTTCTCTCAAAATTAGAATGGAACAGATGGAGTCTAATGACTTTACGAGAAACCAAGAAATCACCAAACAAAACCAAAAGAATGAAAAAATGGAAGAGAATGTGAAATATCTCATGGGAAAAACAACTGACCTGGAAAATAGATCCAGGAGAGACAATTTAAAAATTATGGGACTACCTGAAACTCATGATCAAAAAAAGAGCCTAGACATCATCTTCCATGAAATTATTAAGGAAAACTGCCCTGACATTCTAGAACCAGAGGGCAAAATAAGTATTGAAAGAATCCATCGATCACCACCTGAAAGAGATCCAAAAAGAGAAACTCCTAGGAACATTGTGGCCAAATTACAGAACTCCCAGCTCAAGGAAAAAATCTTGCAAGCAGCTAGAAAGAAACAATTCCAGTACTGTGGAAATACAATCAGGATAACTCAAGATCTAGCAGCTTCTACATTAAGGGATAGAAAGGCGTGGAATAGGATATTCCAGAAGGCAAAGGAACTAGGACTGAAACCAAGAATCACCTACCCAGCTAAACTGAGTATAATACTTCAAGGGAAAATATGGTCTTTCAATGAAACAGAGGACTTTCAATTATTCTTAATGAAAAGACCAGAGCTGAAAAGAAAATTTGACTTTCAAACACAAGAATGAGAAGAAGCATGAAAAAGTAAACAGCAAAGAGAAGTCTTAAGGGACTTACCACGAGTGAACTGTTTACATTCATACATGGAAAGACAATATTTGTAACTCTTAAAACTTTTCAGTATCTGGGTAGTTGGTGGGACCACACATACACATGTACACGCATGCACACACATACAGAGATAGAGAGCACAGATTGAACTGAATAGGATGGGACCATACCTTAAAAGAAATTAAGGTAAATGGTGAGAGAGAAATGTAGTGGGAGGAAAGAGGGGGAAATGGAAGGGGGTAACTATATGTCATTTAAGAGGCAGGTAGGAGTTTTTTTTGTGGAGGGAAAAAGAGGAGAGTTGAGAAAAAAAAAACCAAAAAAAAAAACCAAACAAGAAGTTTACCCTCATCACATTTGACTAAAGGAAGCAGTGAAATGCACACTCATTTTGGTATGAAAACCTATCTTACAGTATAAGAAAGCGGGGGAGAAGGAGATATTGCAAGGGGGGTGATGATGGAAGGGAGGGCAAAGGGAGGAGGGAGCAATTTGAAGTCAACACTTGGGGAGGGACAGGATCAAAAGACAGAAGAGAAACAATGAGGGGCAGGTTAGGAGGGATGGTAATCCAGTTAGTCTTATACAACATGACTATCAGGGAGGTCATTTGCAAAACTACACAGATATGGCCTATATTGAATTGCCTGCTGTCCCAAAGGGAATGGGTGGGGAGGGAGGGATGGGGAGAATTTGGAACTCAAAGTTTTAGGAACAATTGTTTAGTATTGTTGTTGCAACTAGGAAAGAAGACATACAGTTAATGAGGAATAGAAAGTCATCTGGCCCTACAGGAGAAAAGAGAAGATGGAGACAAGAGAAGGGAGGGATGACAGAAGAGAGGGCAGATTGGAGATAGGGAAAATTAGATTGCTTGGGGTATTGGGGTGGGGGGAGGGGATAAAAGGGGAGAAAATTTGGAACCCAAAAATTTGCGAAAATGAATGTAAAAAATTAAATAAATAAATAAATTTGAAAAAAAAAAAGAAAATAGCTAACATTTATAGAGCGCTTTAGACTTTGCTTTACATTTGTACCTCACAACGACCCTGGGAAGAAGGTGCTATTATTAGCCTTATTTTAGATGAGGAAACTAATGCAAAGAGAACGTAAGTGACTTGTCTAGGGCCACGTGGTTGTTTCTGACTCCAAGTCCAGTATTTTATCCATGGTGTTGCCTCATTGCATTCTCTAGAAGGCAAGGGTTTTTTTTGGAGAGGAGGGATTGTTCCGTGTTTTAATTTGCACGTAGTAGGCAGGACAGAGGTGAGGATAAGAGCTAGAGGCGTGACTCTAGTAGTGTAGGGAACTCCCAGGTGAGGAACACCTTTTACCAGTGCAAATGTGGCACCTTCTCTGCAGTCTCTCATCTTAGAAGGCCTCTAGAGCCCTGAAAGGTTAAATGATTTGCCCAGAGCCATGCCAGATATGTACCCGGGGTAGGACTTAAAACAGGGGCTTCTAGGCTTTGATTCTACCTCTATCCCTTGGGCTATGCTGCTTCTCTGCATGTAGCAGGGTTGTGGTTTGGCCCTCTGGGAACCCTGAAATACAAGAGTACAGGGGGTCTGCCTTGAAATACACTCAAGTCTTCCAGTCCAAGTAGCAACTTTATTGTAATGCCAATAGAAGCAGGTGAGATTCTAAGAACCTCCGCAGTTTAATGAGGGTAAGATTTGTACTCTTATACCAAAAAAAAAAAAAAAAAAAGACTGTGGGAAAAGCTGGGTGGGATTGTTGAGTGGCAAGCAGTCTGGGGTGACCAGATGCAGACAATGAAAGGAGCTAAGTGGTCTGGGTTGCAATGAAAGTATTGTGATAAACAGCTATTGAAAATCTAGATAGAAATGTGTGGGGAAAGTTCACAGGCAAAGACACACTGGTCTTTTCCTTTTAGGGGTCCAGGTCTCATCCACCGTCAGTAGGTTCTTTAAGAAAAGAGCAGCCTGGTGCATTGGAAAGAGAGGCCATCAGTTTGAATCCTGGGCAAATCACTTCACCAAATTCTGTGTCTCAGTTTCCTTAGCTGTCAGGGATTTGACCAGATGACATCTGAGGTCCCTTCTAGTACTAAATCTGAGATTCCTGGAGCCAGACCAACTCATTACACTGTTTTCCCCAGCAAACCTCCATAGAAGGGCCTTAATTCACTTTAGGAAATAAGACCAGGCCCACTTATGGACAGTTTTCTTACAAAATCCAGATTTGGAATAAAATAGCAGCTTTTCTTGGTAAAGTTTTCAAAGGCCCAGTCGTTGCTCTCCTGGATTCTAGGTGCCTTCATTCGAATGGAGATTGAACCAGAGGACCACTAGGTGATAGAGTTAAATCTATCAGTAGCCTAGCCTCATGCTTGGCATACAGTAAATATTTAATAAATGCTCTAACATTTATCCATTGATCTATTGTCAACAGTCAATAGTCATTTATTAAGAACCTACCTCATGCTAGGCACTGTGGGGCTAGGAAAATCCCCAGGGCTTAGCCCAGAAAAAGGATAATCCTGCCCTCAGGACACTTCCACAGGAGCTTGGTGGAAAGATCAGAGAAATCTAAAATAAGTGGGGTGAGGTGGGAAATGTGACTGGGAGGAGATGCTTGCCTTCTGCTCTCTCCCTAAAGGGAGGATTTCAAGGCTCCACCAGACAATCAGAGGGGCACAAAAGTGCTGACGAGATCAACAAGTGATTAGATCTCGCAGGTGGCTGAGATTTCCCAGTGATGAGTTAGTTACCTGAGGGTGGGGGAGAACCCAAAGACTCCAAATTGTGGGTTGATGGGCAAGAAACGAGATGTGAAATGCCTGTATGTCTATTCATCTATCCATCTACCTGTTCTAGCTAATCATCCACCTGTGTCTCTCTATCTCTCCCTCAGTCTTCTTCCTTTTTCCCTCCCAGTCTCTGAGTTTTTGTGTCTGTCTGTTTCTGTTGCTTTGTCTCTTTGTGTCTCCATCTGTTTCTCTGTCTGTCTTTCTATCTCTGTATGTTTCTGTGGCTGTCTCTCTGTTTCTGTCTCTATCTCTTTGCTTATCTCTTTGTCTCAGCTTCTCTCTCTGCCTCTCTGTGTCTCTATCTCTTTGTGTCTCTGTCACTCTCTGTATGTCTCTGTGGCTGTCCCTGTTTTTGCAGATTAGGACACTAGGAACCCCAAAATGCAAGGGTACAGGGCGAGTCTGCCACAAAAGAATTTGACCACTCAAGTCTTCTTTCAGAGTAGTGAGGTTGAATTATTTGGACAGATGAGATTCTAAGAATCTGATAGGGTGTTTTATAAGGACAAGATTGGTACTTACATAGAGTAAAAGATTGTGGAAAGATCAGGATGGAATCAGAGTGGAAAGTAGCCTGGGGTGGGCCAGGTGTAGAGGAGGGCCTTGCCTGAGTCAGAGGGTCACAATGAAAAAACAGTTGAAATAATTATACTGGGATGGTCTGGATGCCTCAAGGAAATGTCAGGGCTACAATGGGTGAGAGACTTCAAGGACTGAGGGTCTTTCCCTCTATAGGGGTTCAGGTTCCACAATCTTTCTCTGCCTTTCTGTCTCTCTTTGTCTCTTGGTCTACGTATCACTGTCTCTCTGTTCCTCTTTCTCTCTGTGTGTGTCTGTCTCTCTCTGTATGTCTCTGTGGCTGTCTCTCTGTTTCTGTCTCTGTCTGTCTCTCAGTTTCTCCCTCTTTCTATCTCTGTCTTTCTGTCTCTGTCTCTTTGTGTCTATATCTCTCTGTTCCCTATGCTGAGTGAGAGACTGATGGATGGGCACCAGCTGGACCTCCAGCAGAGAGCCAAGGGGGCCCAAGGCCAGGGCCTAGGGTTGCCCTGTCACTGAGACTCAGAAACATGAGGAGTCAGAAGAGGTGGAGCTGTTGTCATCTTGAACTGTTGCTCTGAATTGGCATGGTCTGCGCATTTTCAAGTCTATGCAGAATTTGAGGAAATAGATTTGCCCAGGCTTGGAGAAGCACAGAGATTATGTATGATTGTGAATGACAGTACAATCAACTGATGATAAGCCCTTACTAAGGACCAGGCAAGATGCTAGACTCCTGGAAAACAGAGACAAAACCGAACCAGTCCCTGCCCTAAGGGACATAACACATACATGTATGTGTGCAAAATGTATTCTATATAAAAAATACATGCACATAGATGTTGTTTAGTCATGTCCAATTCTTCATGACCCCATTTGGGGTTTTCTTGGCAAAGGTACTGGAGTGGTTGGCCATTTCCTTCTCTAGCTCATTTTGCAGATGAGGAAACTGAGGCAAATAGGGTTAAGTGACTTTCCCAGAGTCACACAACTAGTAAGTGTCTGAGGACTGATTTGAACTCAGGTCTTTCGGATTCCAGGTCTGGTGCTCTATCCATTGTGCCACCTAGCTGCCCACACATATGTGTACATATGTTTATTCTCTTTATATGAATTGTTATGCATATTATTTGCATATATATATATGCATGTGTATCTACACAGATGTGTGCATATATGTGTACACATATGTATATCCAAAATAAATACCAGGTAACTTTGGTGGGAAGGCACTAATAGTGGTGGCCATCAGGAAAGGTTTCATGTAGAAGATGGCACTTGAGTTTAGTCTTGAAGGAAACTAGAGATGCTAGGAGACAGAATTGAAGACGTATTATTCTAGGCATGGGGAGACAGCTGGTACAAAGGCACATGGATGGGTGCATAGTTGTATGAAATTCAGCCAAAGAGTTTTATCTTTTGAAAGAAACTCTAGACCGTTGACATTGCCTCCAGTAAAAGGAGCGCTGATCCAAGTGTGAATTGCCTGGTCAGGATAGCAAACGTTCACAGGGTATCAGAAACGGAAGGGACCATGGAGAGTGGCCAGTTAATGCCCCTCTTTTTAGACATGAGAAAATTAAGGCACTTAGAGGTGATGTGACTTACCCAAGGAGGCACATGGACATGCTTTTCACCAACCCAGGCTGCTCAAGTGACATGGTCTAATCATAGATTTAGAAGAGGAAGACACCAACTGAAATGGTCTAGTCCAACCTCCTAATTTGCAACTGGAGACCCTGAGGTCTGGAGACCTGAGGTCATTTGCCCAAGGTCACCTAGTTAGCAATTAGTAGGAGCCTCCAACTCCAAGCCTTTTCAACTAGATTCTACCACATTTCACTGGAGTGTTGAGTTCCCTCCACCCTCTTTCATGTCTTAATGATTTTTAGAGTAGGCTGAATACAATTCTGACTGTTATTTTTCCAGATCTGGAGCTATCTCCTGCTGCCTCACTGTCCTCACTTGGGCTTTTCCACCTCAAGGAAATAAGATGAAAATTTCAACTACTTCTCTTGATGAGGCTTTTTTAATTTCTCAGCTAAAGATTTTGAAAGCTCTCACCAGGACATAGTTTGCAATATTGAAGATAAGCAATTTCATTTGAGAATATTGCTGTACAGAGATGAAATTTCACATTCAGCGGATTATTTGTACATCATGTCATTAGTAGCAGGGGCAACGAGATACATGTTTTAATAATAAGAAAGGCACTTGTTTGTCTAGGCTGTGATAAAGTATAGTACTGGCAGGAGCCAAGGAAAAGCTTCTTACAGATAATTGTTGAATGAACCACAGAACCTTAGAGACTGAAGCAAACTCCAAGACCACCTATTTCACTATCTACCTTTCTGAAGATCCCCTCTACAATGCAGGCTACAAATGATCACCCTAAGTTTGCTTGGAGACCTCCATCAAGCAGGGACCCATGACTCCCTGAGGCAACCAGAAAGCTACTACCCACTTTGTGTGAACTGGGGGACTCTTCAGACTTAGACAAAATGGTGGAGACTTTTTTATCCGGTGTCTCCTGGGTTGATGGCAACACTCTTTGCAGGAGCTGACTGGAAAACAGGCCTTGACCCTCCAGAGCTATCTCAGTGGAGGAATTTTTTTTTCAGCATTTTTTAAAGGTTCTTTAGTATCAAGGTGGTGGGTTGCTTCAGTCTCTAGCTGTTTCCTTATATCTGCATTGTCAATATCTTGATTTTTTTGTAAACATGTTCTTTTGTTCTCCCTCAATCTTCAAATCTGTGTTTCAGGAGTAACATTTTTCTTGTCCTTCTGTAACCCATATATGAAGAAATGCGTAGAGCTACTCAGGACACTTTAAGCCCAATTCAAATAGTTTTATTTTTTTCTCCTAACTACCCACAAGTCAAATGATTATTCTAGTGTTAGTGCCTAGCACTAAGTACAAATCAAACAGTAAGTGCTTAATAAATGCTACTTGAGTGATAAGGTGTTTGTCACCCCGGCCTTGTAGCCCTCTGCCCATACCAGTCACTCTGACTGTGTTTGATCTCAGGTTAAATCACTTATTTTTCACCAATCTCAATAGCAGGTCATAAATCAGCTCTCAAGCCCCAACTGGCAGCAAACCCTTTCTCTTTCCTGAACACACTATAATTCATTAATCCCTAGTCATATGACATTGGCAAGAAAGAGCTGATTTTCCATGGGCGTAGACAAAACATATTCACCTGTATAGAGGATTTTTCTCATTTCTCACTTGGTTGAACTACTTGGAAATTTGTCTGACTGACTCCCTCCTCCCCCCCAAACCTCATGCCCCAGGAAGCTCATTATTGGGATAAATTCATCATGCTATAAGACTTGATGGGATCCGACCTTATCCCTACCCTCTGCCCCAGAGGCAGCTGAATAGAGCACCAGTGCAGGAGTCAGGAGGACCTGAGTTCAAATTTCACCTCAGACACTTGACACTCACTAGCTGTGTGACCTTGGGCAAGTCACTTAACCCCAATTGCCTCATCCTGGGTCATCTCCAAGCCATCCTGATGAATATCTGGCCACTGGATTCAAATGGCTCTGGAGAAGTGAGGCTGGTGACCTTGCACGGCCCTCCTTCACTCAAAAAACAAAGTCAAGTTTAAGTCATGTTTCTCTGATGACATGGTCTTCTTCGGCAACGAAGGATGAATGCAACACCCTCTACCCCTCTGACTGGAGGGTGGGGCCACAAACAGCAAACCTCCACTTAAGGAGAGACCTCAGCTCAGAGTATCTCATTTCTCAATTAGCTGTACTCCTTTGAAACTGACTGCACCACCATGTCCCCATGCCCAAATCAGGTACCTTCTCCTCCTCTGCCTTCCACCATCAGATTGTAAGCATCTTGAGGACAGGGACTTCCTCCAGCACTTGGCACATAGTAGGTGCTTCACAAATGTGTATTAATTGATTGAGCATAGAATCCATGCAAGCAGTAAACTACATAATAAAATATTTACTGCTTGCCTCTGCTTGTCAGTTTCTCAGTGACTCCCGTGCATTTTCCAGACAATAAATACAATGGCTGCTGCCTCAAACTCAGGAGTGTTGAGAAATGCACAATTCAATTTGTTTAGCCTCAGTGGCTACTCCTCCCATGTCTGGGCAGGAGAGAAATAATGCAGCACAGTTTGACAGTGTATTCACTGAGCTCACCCAGTGGGACCAGCTGAGGCCTCAGCTACTCTGAATTTGGGATCTAATCTGTTACGTTATGTTATGTTATGTTATGTTATATTATGTTATGTTATGTTATGCTATGTTATGTTATATTATGCTGTGCTATGTTATGTTGTTATGCTGTGCTATGTTATGTCATGTTATGCTACGCTATGTTATGTTATGCTATGTTATGTTATGCTGTGCTATGTTATGTTATGCTATGCTATGTTATGTTATGCTATGCTGTGCTATGTTATGTTATGCTGTGCTATGTTATGTTACGTTATGTTATGTGGATGGATTAATGGTGAAGGACATATATTTTAAAATATCCAAGGTATAAAAATAAGAGATACTATAAACCTTTAAAAATGAGTAAATAAAACAATTCCCTAAGATTCTGGAGATTCGCCAATGTGGTAAATTGTTTATAGTGGTGTTGATGGTTTTCATCTTTGAACAAAGCTGTCCTGCCCTTCTGAAGTCTTGCCAAGGGAGGGAACATGGGGGAGTGGGGAAGGGCATGTATTATGTACACTACAGAGATGCATCCCTTACTTACACCTACTCAGCTTTGGATTTCTCCAGACTTTCCATAATGGAGACACTTCTGCTCCATGGGCCTATTGTCCTAATAGGTAATTTCCTTCTTTGTACCACTGGTTCAGAAAGCTCCCACCATATTTTACCTCACTGATGCCTATACTTACTTCCCAGACTTCTCCTTCTTCTCCTCTTTCTCCTTTTCCTGGACAGCTGTACTCTTCCCTCCAAGCCCAACTTTCTAGCTTCTCTTTGTGTGTTACCTTTCTTCTTTAGAAACTAATACTATATTTGTTTGTTTCCCCAACACTTAGCACAGTGTCTGCCACGTGGTAAGCCTTTAAAAATCTTTTATTGCTTTCTCTCTCTCTTTCTCTCCTTCTCCTCCCCTGCTTTCCTATCTACCTATTTTTTGATCTATGCTGGACTTAAATTCAGAGTACTTAGGTTTGAATTTTGGCTCTGGGTATGAAGTACCTGTGTGACTTTGGACAGATCACTTCTCTGAGACAGCTCCTTCATTTATACAAAAAAAGATGAGCTTGGGCTGGATCTGAGTACTCAAGGTGTGGGCCTTGGACTCTTGGGTGTCCTAAAACCCTTTTGGGTGGTCTGTGAAGGCAAAACCATTTTCCTAATAATACTAAGATAGCACTTGCCCATTAAAAAACTTCTTCCTTTTCCAACTACATAGCTTGGTGAGACCAGGATTTTTTTGGTATAGAACTTCAGCCAAAACAACTTATCCCAACAGATTGAATAAAAAATAGATAGAGAACCCAGCTTTCTTCTATTAAACATTAAAGAGATTTGCAAATATATGTAAAACATGATGCATGATGATATGTATTTGTAATGGGGCTTGTTTGTCTTGTCTTCTCAATGGATGGGAAGTGGAGGAGGGAGGAAGAAAATCCAGTGCCAAAAAAGGAAAATGGCATTTAAACAATAAAACAATGTCATTCTCCTCATTAATTTTTTGAGTTTTTGAAAACAGTTATTTTTCATAAAAATACGTTAACATGTAATGGGTTTATTCCTGTTATTTTTAGTGAATAAATATGTATTTTAGTAGATCAATATTGATTCCTAATGTTGTAAAAATCCATAGATAGAATTGCATAAACCAAAGCTCTTTGGGGTCTGTCCTTAATCAGTTTGAAGAGGGTAAAGAGAGACCAAAACTTGAAGAACCTCTGGTCTAAATAATCCCTCAAGTCCCCTCTGGCTCTAAATCCAATATGGGATCAGCTCTTGCCAGGGGGTATCTTGATTTTGCTGAGTCCAGATATTAGCCTCTCACTTATAGTTCTTTAGCAGCTTCCAGGGTCTGATTGGAGGGTCTCTCTACCTCAGGGGTTCATGTCCTGGAGTTCTTTGATAACTTGCTGAAGCCTAGGAACCCCTTCTCAGAGCACTGTGTTTAAATGCATAAAATAAAATACAGAGGATTATAAAGGAAACCAATTCTGCTGAAATAAAGATGTCATTTTTTTTCCCATCCAAGTTCAGGGAACCCCAAGGGATCTATGGACATCGGTTAAGAACCCCCTGTTAAAATTCTAGCAATGAGGCAGCTTGGTTTAACCAAAGGAATATCAAGTTCGAAGTCAGGGGACCTAGGTTTGAGTCTAGGCATCCCTCCTGAGTGACCTTGGCCACTTGTAAGTATTCAGCAAGTCAAGCCAAACATCTAGTGAGTATTTATTGAACACCTACTCTGTGCCAGGTATTGTGCTAAGTGTTGGGCACACAAAAAAAGGCAAAGACACAGTCTCTACGCTCAATCAGCTCTCAGTCTCCTGGGGGAGACTATCCGTAAGCCACCATGCTGTAAACCACAAGACAGTAACAATATAAATGGGGGTTATCTCAGAAGGAAGGCATTATGGGTAAGGACGATGGGGAAGATACTTGATGGAGACCAGTAAAGCCAGGAGGTGGAAGACCTAGGAGGAGTTGAGCAGGGAGGAGAATCCCAGGCCTGGGACAGCCAGGGAAAATGCTGAGTCAGGAAATGGATCGAAAACCAAGCAGCCGATGAGTATTTCTAACAGGGCATTAGCAGCCGCAAGATTCTGGGGGAAATGAGGCTGGACTTCAGAAGAATGGGTCCATGTACCACCAACTTGTAATATTGACCAGAAGCAAATCCGTCCACACCTTCTGGTTCTGCACGGGACGAGGGAGCTAGTTCCCTGAACCAGTAAACTCACTGGAGCAAAGAACCTAGTTCACAGGGGGCATTGTAGGGAAATCCATTTGCTTAAGGGCTATCTCTAGATAAGCAGTTAGGGGAACGTGGGAGGATTCCCGCGAACTGATACATACAGAATGAAGAAGAAACACAGTGGAAATAGAAAGAATGAAAAAGACAGTGCCGGGTGATTAGCAGTAACAGTGAACATTTCTATAGCGCTTTAAGGTTTGTGAAGTGTTTTACAATGTTCGATTCTCACGATAACCCTGGGAGGCAGGTGCTTTTATGATACACATTTGACAGATAAGGAAACTGAGGCGGAGGATCAACCAATGTTAAAGAATGTTGAGGGGTTCCCTGAACTTATCTTTTTGAGTTGTTACATTTTCCAGAAACACTGTATCCCGAGAATACAGGAGGCCCTGAATGTGTGAAGGGTAACCCTCCACCCCCAGCTGACATGGTATTCAAGGCTGGATTTGAACCAGGTCGTCGAGACCCCAGGGCTCTCTCTGGCTGCCTCTCCTACCAATGACTGGGCTAATTATTAGTAAATTCAGCCTTAGAGAAGAATCGGAAAAATGCAGGTCCCTTCCTTCTTTGCCAAGGTGAGAGGCTGCTGGTCTGGAAAGCTGCGTTTACCGCTGGTTTTTTCCAGTCTTTATCAATATCTTCTGTTTCTTATCACCCTAGTTAACCCAGTTATCCCTCCCCATCCCAGAGAGCCGTCCCACACGCAGCATGTTGTAAGAGAAGAGAACACGGCTGGCCGGGTGCTGACCATGGCACGGCCACGCGGACCTCCGGGAGGGGCGCTCGGGCTCCACGGGGGGCTGCCGACCTGCTTCCGAGGAGCCCAGGCTAGGAGATGGGGGCGAGCAGGAGAGGAGCCGCAGCTCGCAGCCTCCCGCTCCTTAGGCTGGCGACCCTGGCAAGTCCCCTTCCGCCCTGCCTCAGCCTGCGTCGGACGGGGACAGTAAGAGCTGCCTCCCAGGACTGGCGTCAAGAGAAACGCGCGCTTTGCAAACCGCGGCGAGCCAGCCCCATCTTTATTATTACCGTCTTATTATGGCCCCAGGGCGTCCGTGATGACGTCACCAGAGGCCCTTCCAGCTCCCGGGCTGCGGTCGCTCCCCCGCCTCTCCCCTCCCCCGTAGTTTTGCCCCCGGGGCCCCTTCAAGCCTCCTCCGGCTCTCCAGCTGCCCCGAGGCCCCCGGGGCGCCCAGCCTGGGCTCCGCGCCGCCTCCAGGCGGCCGGCAACTACAAGTCCCAGCATGCTCCGGGGCGCCAGGGGCGGGGCGCGAGCTCAGGGGCCCTGCGCAGGGGCGGGGCGCGAGCGCGCGCGCGGGCCCGGGCTCCGTTCGTCGGTCCGTCGGCCCATGGAGGGGAGGGGCGGCGCGGCCATTGGGCGAGCCGGGCCCGGGGGGCGGGGCGGCGGCCTTGGGGTGGCCCTGGGGCGGGGCCGGCCGGCGGGTACTTGGGGCTGGGCCCGGCGGCTGCTGCTGCTGCTGCGGCCGCTCGGAGCTGCTGCCGCTACCGCCGGGGCTGTGGCCGCCGCCTCCGCAGCCTCGCGACCCTCCGGCCTCTCCCTTCTCTCGGCCATGGCAGCTGCGCCTCTGAGAGTGTGCATCGTGGGCTCGGGCAACTGGTGAGTGCGGGCGGGGCGGGGGCGGGAGGCAGCAGCCGCGGCCCCGCCGCCCCACGCGCGGCCCCCGACCCCGGACCGGCCGGGCCTGGGCTCTCAGTCCGCGGACCCGTGCCCTGCACTGCCCTCCGGGGGTCTGGGGGGCCCTCTGACTGGAGACGAGCTGAAACCAGGGAGGACCCCGGCAGGCTCCGGCTGCACCTTGCATCCCACGGGCACGAGTGGGCACGGGCTGGGAGGACACCCCTGCGCCCCGCAACCCCCTCCACGGGAGGGCCGAGCGGGTGCGTGGGCCCGTGGCCGCTGACACCCCCGTCCTTGGGAGGGGGCTGCGCAGCCCTGGGTGCGGGGAGATGGGCCGTTTCCAGCCTCCGCTCCTTTGCCTCACCTGGCTTGTATAGCTCCAGGGGGAGCTATGGACAGAGAATGGAAGGGGCTTTGGTGTTTGGGGGCCTCGTGGCAGGTGTCTGCAGGAACAACTTCGGGGTCTGGTTTTACCCAGCTATGACCTGCATTCCACAGCCGCTAATCTGCCCCTGAGGAGGGCGGGAGCCTGGGAGGGCCGAGGCCCGAGGGTCAGTGCCTGCACTTTGAATTTGGGAAGACTCCTCCGTCCTCTGTCCGAGGTCTCCTGGCTACCGTTGGCCTAACCCTTGACCTCTATCCTCCCAGACTGAGCCCCGAGGCATGACTTTCCGAGAGGGGGGAGGAAGAGGCAGCTTCCCTGTGACTGGGGTGCTCACTTCTCCTTTTTCCAAAGGCCATCCCCATTTCTTTACTCAGATCCCAGCTGCTGGCTGCAAGGTATGGCCTTCTTGCTCAGGATGCTGCTTCCTTTTTTCATCCCCTAGCACAGTAAGTCATCTCCTGCTTGCCCACCTTTGTCCAGGACAGGCTTCATACCTGGAGTACCCTGCCTTTTCCCTTCTCACTAGTAGAAGTCCTAGCTTTGCTGTAGGCTTTGCCCAATTTCCTTCTCTCCCATTTATCCCCCAGGCTGGGAACATATCTCCCCACTGAAATTACTTTGTATCTCAGTATGGATCTATCAGTGTCCTTGGGCCTCTCCTGCCTAGAATGTAAGTCCCTCCAGTTTGGCCATAATTCTGTGTTTGTGTCTTCATCCCCAGCCCAGCACAGTCTGGGTTCAAGTACAGACTTGTGTGGACAAGTCACTAAACCTGTCAGGCCTCAATTTCCTTTCTGTAAAGTGGACTCCTTGACCTGAGGTCCCTTCAGATCTGATGTTAGGAGTCTTGGACTATGTTGTTCTCTGGGGGCCCTCTCCCTAACACCCCTCCTGCATGGGGTTGCTTGGGTGGCTGGGCTGGCCTACAGAGCCCTCCCATATTGCCACATTTCAGGAAGCCATGTTTTCATTGTTATCAGTCCCCATGTGGCACTAGCACCAGATGCAAAGTATTATTTATTGAGAATCTCACTGTTTAGGCAACCAGAGGCTGCCTCCTAGGTTCAAGTCTGCCTCTGACCCATATATGGGTGCTTTAACCTTTCAGTCCCCCGTTTCCCATCCCCCAGCCAACTCTCTTTACAGAGGACTTTCCCATGCTCGTAAACTAGCCCGTTAGGTTTGCAAAGCATTTTGTCATTTAAACCACACAACAACCCTGTGAGGTAGATACTGTCATTGTTCCCTTTTACAGATGAGGAAAGAGACTCACCAGGCTATTGGGCTTACCTAGGGCTACACAGCCAGGAGGTGCCTGACTTGGGGATGAAAATCAGGTCTTTCCACCTTCTGCCCTGCTATGTGCAGGAAGTAAAGCAGTCAAGGAGGGGGCATCTGTCTGCCTTTGGGCAGTAGCTGGCAGCTCACCTCACCTGGCTACCAGCAGTAAGTATAGGGAAGAAATGAGCAGGAATTATGAGCCCCTTCCTGTCACATGGTTGACCCCTGTGGCCAGGGGACCAGGCCATCACCATCCTGGACCTTTAACTTTATCACAGGGCTTGGCACACAGGAGGCACTTTGTAAATGCTGATTGATTGAATGATCAGACAGACCACCAGAAGGGAATGGGTATGTGTATGTTCACACGGGGCAAACTCAGACCTTCCCACACCCTGATTTGGGACCCTGTCTTTAGCCTCCTTCTAAAAGAGTTAAAACAGAGAACACCTTCTGGCCTCCTCTATAGCTGCTGATGTTAACCCAGAGACCATTGTTTAAAAAACTGTTTATAGCTGTATTTCAGTATAACTGGCTTCCTTTGTAATGTTGTATATTTTGTTTGATGCATTTAAAAGCATTTTCTGAGAAGGGAGTACATAGGTTCTGCCAGACTACCCAAGGGGATCCAGGATACCCCCTCCTGTAAAGGGGTGTGTGTGCTAAGGAGAGGACCATGTATTCCAGGAGTCAGAGGATTTCAATTTGCTTGGCCAGGGTGACCTGCCTTTACCCTTGATCGGAGAATGTTGCCTTTTTGCCCAGTGGACGATTTACATAATCCTGAGAGACCTGGCAGAAGTGCTGACTTTGGGGAGTGACCTTCACTTGGCACAGGTGTGCCCCCTGTTTTAGGCTGTTTGTATTTCTCCCCACCCCCCAAGCCTTTTGTCTTTGTGCCTGGGCTGGGTCTGATGGCCCACGATGAGACCCATGGAGACCCAGGAGTGAACTGTGCCTGCTGTGCAGAGTACAGGGCCCACTTCCTCTTAAAAGGTGAAAAGGTCAGTCAGAATTGGAAAGAGCCCCAGAAAACACCTGTTTGCCAAGTTGAGCCAATAGAATGACCTGGCATGTGAGGACGTGTAGATCGCTGGCTTTACATAAGAATTAACTTCCTTGATCGTCATTGTGACCTGGGAGGTAGGTGTCATTATTATCCTCATCTTACAGCAGAGGAAACTGAGGTCAAGAGGTCAGATGACTTCCTAGGGACGCACAGCTACTGTCTTGAGGCCAGAGAGGCACACGGCTACTGTCTTGAGGCCAGAGAGGCACACGGCTACTGTCTTAGACCAGATCTGAAATCAAGTCTTTCTGACTCTAGACCCAACACCTTGATTTTACAGATGAATAAACTGAGGCCTAGAGAAGGGAAGGGACATACCCAAGATCTCTCAGCTGTTAAACTGTGGACCTTACACTCTAACAGTCGGTTGGTCCTTTGTTCTCAGAAGAGGACAAAAATGACATGTCAAGTTACAGCGTGTCGGACTGCATCTGGAATGTTCTAGCACGGGTTGGGCACAAAACAGTTCATGTGAACATTTGGGGTGGATTTTCTAAAGGTGCACATTGCGCGTTTCTTTAGAGATTTCTCCATTCTGCTTAGCTCACAGAGCGCAGCCCCTTCTCTGAGAGCACACCTCACTCCACTGGTCCTGTGCCAGTGTCTCCCATGTCACACAATCAATTTCAAAGTTCTTAAGAGAGACTTTGAGAATGTCCTTGTATGGCTTCTGACCACCATGTGAACGCTAGCCCTGTGTGAATTCTCCATGAAACAGTCTTTGGCAAGCATACATTTTGCCTTCGAACAACATGGCCAGCCCATGAGTTGCACTCTCTGAAGCATAGTTTGAATACTTGGCAGATTAGGGTAAGGACCTCCGATTAGGGTAAGAACCTCCGTGTCTGGTATCTTATCCTCTCAGGTGATACTCAGAATCTTCCTAAGACAGTTTAAATGGAAGCAATTCAGTTTCCTGGCATGATGCTGGTAGACTGTCCATGTTTCGCGAGCGTACGACAATGAGGTCAGCGCAGTGGCTCTGTAGGCCTTCAGTTCAGTAGTCAGTCTAATACCTCTTCTCTCCCACACTTTCCTTTGGAGCTAACTATAGTGTCCAAGTGGCACAGGAAGACCTAAGTTTGGTCCCTCTGTCTTAGTTTCTTCTTCTGTAAAGTGAGAGTTGTAGTTAGTGGTGTCTGGGAAAAGCACATAAGAGAAGAAAAGAAGACTGAGTTCATACTGGGTGCTCCCACTCCCCATGGAGGAAGCCAGGCTGACAATATTTCTGTTCTCTTACTGCTCAGGCTGTGCTCAGCAGCCCCTCACAGCCCTAGCCCTCTACCTTTGTCTTTTCCTTGTCCCCTTCTCCCCAAAGACTCCTCCATCAGGCTGCCCTGCTTTGATGGGACCGAAAGCAAGGACATTCCTTACTTTCCCTCCTTTCAGGTGTGATCAGGCTGTGCTAGCATCTTAGCTGGTTTCTGAAGCTCTCGAGTTTGTTAGCACAAATAGCAGCCACCCTCTGGCTCCTGCTTCTGAGAGGCCATGGGGTTTAATGAAGGAAATATTGTGGACTAGTGAGAAGAAACTTGGAATTAAATCCCCTTTTAGCTAATGACTGATTATGTCCCCTTGGGCCTGTTTCCTCATCTCTAAAATGAGAAAGTAGTGCAGGCCTGTAATCCCAGTTACCTGGAAGCCATGGTTAGCAGGTAACATGAATATGGAATTTCTGAGCTGCAGTGGGATGGGCTGATCAGGTTTCCTTGTTAAGTCTGGTCTCAGTATTAGTGAGATCCCTTTTGGGACAGTGGTGGGAATGGGAGTATTCACTTGAATGGTCTTAGGCAAATCATTTAACCTCTCTGGGGCTTAGTTTCTCTGTCTGTAAAATGGGTATAAAACCTGCTCTGCCTTCCAATCTTCCTGATTTGTAAGTTTCATGGCCAACCTCCTCTCCCTCTCCCTTTCAGTGGAATCTTGCACTCTTCCCCTGTCTCTGAGAGGTAAAGGAATGACTTCTTATTCTGTAGTCCAGGACAAAAATCCACCTGAACTCCCCTGCTTCATTCCAGTTTCCCTCATTTGAATGGAAGCTCGTTGAGGACATTTTGCTCTTGTATTTGTATCCCTGGTGCCTGGCACACAGTGAGTGCTTAATGAGTCCTCCATTTGATAGCAATAGCAAGTATTTATGTAGTGCTTTAGTAGCTACTAGTAGCAGCATGTGTATATTGTTTTAATGTTTATAAAGTGCTTTACAAATTTTAGCTCATTTGATCCTCACAACAACTCTGGCAGGCAGATGCTGTTATTATCCTCATTTTGGGGGCAGCTAGGTGGTGCAGTGGATAGAGCACCAGTGCAGGAGTCAGGAGGACCTGAGTTCAAATCTCACCTCAGACACTTGACACTCACTAGCCGTGTGACCTTGGGCAGGTCACTTAACCCCACTTGCCTCATCCTGGGTCATCTCCAGTCATCCTGATGAATATCTGGTCACTGGATTCAGATGGCTCTGGAGAAGAAGTGAAGCTGGTGACCTGCACAACCCCTCCTCACTCAAAACAAAGTCAAGTGCAAGTCATGTCATCATTTCTCTGATGGCCTGGTCTTCTTTGACAATGATGGATGAACACACACATCCTCATTTTACAGGTGAGGAAACTGAGAGTTAGTGGTTAAGTGACTTGCCCAGGATCTATATAGTTAGTAAATGTGTGAGGCAAGATGTTGAACTCAAGTCTTCCTGACTGCTGGACCAGCAATCCACCCGCTGGACCACCTAGCTTTAAAATTTGCAGTCTGTTACATTGTTTGGTCTTTCTGCCTCCACCTTTGTAGGGATATTGTGATGATGTTTGTAAAGCTCTTAGGGTCTGGCACAATTAGCACTTACTAAATGCTTTTTTCCTTGTGAGGATCAAATGAGATCTTTATAAAGTGCTTTGCAAACATTGCAGCCATATGAAGATGCCAGCTGTTGTTTTTATTATCATTATTTATTATGAGCAAAGAAAGGGCTCGTGACCTTAAAGTGCTCTAAAAGTGAGTTGTTTTTATTTACTAGTAGTAGTTGTCATAGTAGCAGCCAGTCAAGCATGTCACTTGAGTTGATTTTCTAGGAGTTCGAATGAATTGTTAATCATTGAACCACACTCTTGTTCAAGCTCTCCTAGCTCCGAGAGCCATCGCGGGCAGGGGCAGGCCCAGGCCAAGGCCATAAAACGGATGTGTTCCACCCTCATTAGTGGAGCATTCTCAACAACTGAGTGGACTCTGAAGAGTGATGGGTAACAAGTGATCAAAGGGAGGGTAGGGTGGCCACAGAAGTTGGTTTTATAGTGGACAGGATTGTTGGCATGAACATCCTAGGGCTCAAAGAGGCCTCACACAACCCCTTCACTTTGCAGATGAGGAAACTTGAGGCCTAGAGGAGGGAGGGACTTTCTGGGGTCACCCCCACAGGCTTAAATACTGCCATATTTCTACTGTAATCATTCTTCATATTCAGTCCCCAGTTACAGATGCTTCTGTCAAGGTGTCCTTGACAACAAAGTACTAGGAATGTCTGTGCACTTGCCCCCACCACCAGCCCCCTCATGTTTCTCCATGAGAGGACGGCTTGTTTCATTCTTTGTCTTTCTGTCCCCTGCCCTGCTATGAAGTAGGGATTTGTTTTATAAGTGCTTATTGCTTAAGCAAGAGAGTGTGTAACCCATGAACGCTACTCCACAAAATGTATCACTCAGAGGCAGAATTTACACTTTTGTTACTTTTCTGTGGACAAATGGTATTCCTGCAGGCTGGAAGACCTAGGTTCAAATCTTGCCCTTGAATTCATGCACTGGTTTTGGGCCCTTAAGTTAATTTCCCAAGCCTTGGTTAACTCTTGATAAGACTGCAAAATAAAGAGGGAAATCATAGGGGTGGAATTTAAGGACTTTTTCCAGGAGTTGACATACTCTTTATTTCTTCTGTATCATTGTATTTCAACAAGCTTGATTACCTTACACTAGCTGTATTGCTCTAATTCAACCTTTTTACAAAAAAATTCATTGTGACATTTTGTTTGAACTTTCTAAAATATACTCCCAAAATTCCCCTACTAAAACAGAGACTGCATTCGTCAAAGATTGGGAAGAAAAGTTAAATCAGTTGTTAACAGGAAGAAGATATGGCTCCTTTAATTAAGGCAAGTGAGAGTAACAGTAACCATAACAAGAAGGGAACATTGTAACTGACCAGGGTTTAGTTGACTCTAGGCAAGTGAAAGTTAATTAAGTGAAAGTAACATTGGTTATTGTAATTGACCAGAGTTTATTGTCTCTGAGTAAGTGAAAGTAATTGACATGAAAGTAGACCATTGAAATTGACCAGAGCCTATTTGTCTCTGTGGTTATTATTATTATTATTATTATTATTTAACATCCAATCCAACAAAGCCTTATATGAAATGGTTTCTTTTACAATTAAATTTTTTCTTCACTTAACAAAAATCTATTTTTTCTCCCCATATCAACCCTGTGGGGAAAAAAAGGAAAAACAAAGACCCTTGTAATAAATATGCATAGTTGAGCCAAATAAATTGCTGCATCAATCTTATTCAGAAAATGTATACCTCAGTCTAGTGCAGGGATTCTTTGCCTTTTTTTGTGTCCTGGATCCCTTTGGCAGTGATGCCTTTAGATGCCTTGGAATAATATTTTAAATCACATAAAACAGGAATGAAAAGGAAGTCGATTAATATTATAATAGTTATTAAAATAGTAAACAATCTTAAAAGTTCACTTTTAATCCTACATTAAGAACTCCTGAATATGCTGGTGGCACTAGCTGTGTGACCCTGGGCAAGTCACTTAACTGCTGTTTCCCTCAGTTTCCTCAGCTGTGAAATGGGGATAATAATAGCACCTATCCCCTAGGGTTGTTTTGAGGATCAAATGAGATAATTATTTAAAAAAAACAAAACAAAAAAAAACACATAGTAGGTATTATATAGATACTTATTGCCTTCCATGATATAGTGCCTACCCAATACTGTGGGCACTATACTAAGTCTCAGTTTCCTCATCTGTAAAATGGGAGTCATTCTGCATTGCTACTGCTTGAGCCTGGTTAGGTTTAACTGAAGTCACTGTTAAAGGCCGGTAGGAGTTAAGCTCTTGCTGTTTTCTGTTTTCCTAGGCCTGAGCAGATTAGTTAGGAGGCTTGTTGGAGACAAGCCCATTACTGGCAGTAAGTCAGAGCTGACAGCCTTATAGTGAGGGAATAGGAACCAAATATAGAAAAGCAGAAAGAAAACAACAAAAAAAAGAAAAACAACTTTAAAGCCTGGGGTAGGAGGGAGGAGTTGGACTAGGTAGGAAGCAGCCCACCCCCACCCCCCACCTTTTGTGGCTCCTTCCTTTTAAACACAGTATATTGTATAAGGGGTTTCTGTTAGTCAGGCATTTAACATTTATTAAGTTCCTGCTGTGTACCAGGCACTATGCAAAGTACTTTTTTTTTTTTTTTTAACAAATGTTATCTCATCCTCACAGTAACCATGGGGTAGATTTTCTTCACAATTGTCTTCCAGTCCTGGCTCCCGCGTAACTAGCTGAGTAAGCTTGGACTTCACTTTGCCCCACTGAAAAACTTGAACAGGAAGACATCAGGGGCATGTGAGTTCTTAAAAAGGAGAAGGATTGGCAGCGTGGAGGTTGGTGTTAGGATCCTCAAAAAGTAGCATAAAGCCCAGAGGCAGGCCCTTTAGCCTGCTGGGTGGATCCTACCCAGAGTGACTGGAAGGGTGCAGGTAGGATGCCACAGTGTGGGGATATGATAGTCTCCTGTGAGTCTATCCATCTTCAAGGAAAGGTGAAATATACCTGCCCAAAGGCAGGAGAGCACAGAACAAAATTTCAATTTCTATCTAGATTCATGAATGAAGATGAACATGTTGACGCTTGAAGAGATAGAGGCTTCTATCCATTTTGTGGGAAGATTCAGTTGTCTCCCTATAGATGGAAGAAAGACTAGAGGAAGTAGTTAGAGACCTATAACTGAATCCAGCACTCTCTCCTGCCTTCCCTCATTGGAGGGAATCTAGGGAAGGAAACCCCCACCAACTTCTTGCCCATTCAAGCTGTCATTCAAATGTCCAAGAATTGGAGGGGGCTATATAGGCTGCTCACCTCATTGTTTTCTGTTCTCTTTTTCCCCAACAAGACCCCCCCAGTTAGTCTCAACAAATATTCATTAAGCACCTAGTATGTGCCAAAGCCTTGGCTAACCTTTGGGAATACTGAGAAAGGCAAAGAAGCCCCTACTCTTAGGGAGTTCCCAGGCTAACAGGACAATTATGTAGATGAACCATACACACATTCAGGGGTATGGACTCCACAACAGGAGGCACTGAGATATAGAAAGAAAAGGACAGAACAGGGGGACTTCCACTGAAACACAAAGGAATCCAGGAGCAGGCAGAAACAAGAGGGCAGCGGTGAGTGTCTGGGGCCTTGTCAGAAGGCAGGATGAGCAGGGCCTGTGTGGGGCAAAGAAGCCTGGAAAGGAAGGACGGGGCCATGAACTGAGGGGCTTCAGAGGCCTGAGAACAGCACTTGGGCTGAAAGGGAAAGTTCTTGTGGAATTATCTTGTACTGTATAGGACATTAATTAGTGCATTGGTGATCTGAGCAGTGGATGCTCTCTCTGGGTAATTGATATTTATGGCCATATTAGTGAGCATGCTTTCTACCCTTTAAAAATAGACATTATTATTAATAGCAATAATAAACTGAGGACATTCATAGTTAACAATGATCACAGTACAAAAACAGTCATTTGACTTCTTCTAGGCCTTAAGTCCTGGCTTATGTGCTAGAGTCCTCCTTTAATAGGCTGATCCTTCACCTGGAAGATGGGCATATACCTGAGAGCCAGGTGGCTTCAGAAAGGATCGAGGAACAGTCGATATGGTGTTTGCTGCCCAACAACTCCAGGAGAAATGCTAGGAGCAGAACAGAGGTCTGTACACAGTATTTGTGGATCTGATCAAGGCCTTTGATGCTGTTAGTCACGAGGGCTTATGGAAAATTATGTCAAAATTTGGTTGCCCAGAAAAGTTCATCAATATTGTACGTCAATTTCATGATGGCATGTTTGCCCAGGTTCTGGATAATGGACAATGCTCTCGTGCCTTCCCAGGAATCAGTGGTGTGAAATGGGGCTGTGTGCTTGTTCCCATGCTTTTTAGCATGATGTTTTTGGCCACGTTGTCAAATGCTTTCAATGAGGATGAACATAGTATCAAGGTCAGCTACTAAGGCTACAAGCCAAGACCAAAGTGGAGGGAGTATTGGTGCATGGTTTTCTGTTTGCAGATGATTGTGCACTCAGTGCAGCCTCTGAAGCTGAGATGCAATGAAGTATGCATGAATCCTCAGCTGCTGGTGATAATTTTGGCCTAATAGTCAACACCAAGAAAACACGGTACTCCATCAGCCACCCCCACACCATCCATACATGGAACCATTCATTACGGCAAATGAAGAAGTTTTGAATGCTGTGGATAAATTCAGTTACCTTGGTAGTATACTTTCCAGGCATGTACACATTGACAGTGATGTTGATGCACGCATTGCTAGGGGTAGCTCAGTGTTTGGGAGGCTCTGAAGAAAGGTTTCGGAAAGAAGAGGTATTAGACTGACTACTACTAAACTGAAGATTTACAGAGCTGGTGTGCTGATCTCATTGCTGCATGCCTGTGAAACATGGACAGTCTACCAGCACCATGGCAGGAAACTGAATCACTTCCATTTGAACTGTCTTAGGAAGAGTCTGAGGATCACCTGGCAGGATAAGGTACTAGACACTGAAGTCCTTGCTCGAGCTGAACTGCCAAGCATTCAAACTATGCTTCAGAGAGCACAACTCCAATGGGCTGGCCACGTTGTTCGAATGCAAAATGTACGCTTGCCAAAAAGACTATTTTATGGAGAACTTGTATGGGGCCGGCGATCACATGGTGACCAGAAGAAGTGATACAAGGACAATCTCAAGGTCTCTCTTTGGTCTCAAACTTTGAATTTGACTGTGCAACCTGGGAGACACTGGCACAAGACCACTCATCATGGCATGCCCACATAAGAAAAGGTGCTGTACTCTTTGAGCAAAGCAGAATTGAGACAGCACAAAGTAAATGCAGGATGCTCAAATTTGGGGTAAACACCCCAAATATTCACAGGTCCTATCTGTGCCCAACCTGTGGTAGGGCATTCCGAGCTTGTGTTGGTCTGATCAGCCATAGTTGGACACATTGAAATTTCACTTTACAATGGTGATGTCATTTTGGTCCTCTTCCGGAAGACGAAGGACAACCATGTGGGCAGGAAGTATGAGGAAAGGTCAGAAGGGGGCATTAGGGAGCATGCTCCTGGAGACTGTTCAGGCTGCCCCATTCCCAAAGTTTTCCTGTCCCTGTAAAGTATCTCTCACCCACCCTCTTCTTCCTCTCCCTGGGTGCTAGTGCCTTCACTAGGTTTAGGGCACTGTTTATCAGTATCCCTAATTGCTGACAGTACATGGCATGGTTGAAGCAGAGGGAAGCCTGGCTTGGGAGTCAGGCAGAGACTCTTGGTCCCTCTGATCTGCGCCCCATCCTCTTCAGCATTTTGGGGTCTTAGATCCCTTTGGTTGTTAGTCTGGTGAAGCCTTTGGAGCCTTTTTTCAGGATAATATTTTATTTCACAATTGAAGGAAATGCTAATTTGTAATTTTGAGGTTAATTACAGTAAATGTGTCATTTTTCCCTAGTCCTGTTAATAGACTCCCTTCCTCTTCCCCCTCATCTGCTCTGACAGCCAGGGTGATTAAAGGGGAGATTGGGGAGGGGGGTGCAATCACCCAAGAGGGGAAGCCAGAGGTTGAAGCACAGCTCGACTGCACAACTGAAGCTGAAAAAAATGCTACTTCATTTTATGTTAAGACTTTTACCTATACCAGGTTTATTCTGTAGAAGGCTGGACATACCTCCTCTTCCTGGGTTGTGAGGGATAGTAGTACAAAGAGCCCTAGCCTAGAGGTTAGAGGACCTGAGTTCAAATCCTGACTCCTCTTAGTTAACATTCCTGGGCCTCAGTTGCCCAGATCTGTCAAAGAAGGCTTTGACTAGGAAGGAAATCCTATGGACCTCTAGTGTGAGAAACATTGAGAATGAGAAAAATGGAATTCTTCGTGTAACAAAAAGACTGATGCAAGCAATGGCTCAGACCTTATTCAGTAGGAGGCCCAGTGGAGCAAATGAGTCCAGACAATCGTAAAAGTCGGCATATCATTCAGAGCCGAGTGACTCAATGTCCCTTCCAGTCTCTAACAACACATCTACCAGGTGGTCACTCCCAAAGATGGGGAGCTCACTCCTTTCTGTGGTTGCTAGAAATCTGATATCCTGTCCATAGCAGTGCATAACAAGGTCTTAAATCAGTGCTCATGAATGGTCAGTCCATCTATGAACATTTATTAAGCACCTGCTGTATGCTAGGCACTGTAATTGTGCTGAATATTGGAGGATGGCTGGCTTCTCTTTTTCAGGGTGAGCTTCCCCACCTTTACCAGCTCACCCCAGTTATGGCTTTTAGACCTTTCAAGGTCATTGTCAGATTCAGGAATGTTCTGGGAGAGTAGCCTCATCTGAGGGCTGATTTCCAAGCTGGCTGTCCCACAGAGTAGCTGCATGCACGTGGGTAACATTGCTTATCTGTTGTCATCCGGCATTCCTTCTTGGATGCCTCCTGATGGGCTGAAATTGACCCTGGTTCTCTGGACTCTGCCTGGAGGAGGGGTTGTGCCACTGATTGAGTGGTCTTGGTGCCTCTTGTCTGAGAACCTGCCCAAAGGACCAGATCCTATCCAGGAGGGCAGCCTGGCACCTGGGGGGCATTATACCTTGTAGGTGTTGATGGGAGAAATGAAGGCTCTCAGGACAAAAGGAATAGAAATCACCTCCCCCATACCTACCTGCGCCCCCTATTGAAAATATGAGGGGCCTTGGAGGTCATCTGATCTCTCTACCCACTGTCCCTTCCGGTTTTTCACATGAGGCACAGAAGAGGTAAGTGACTTGATCAAAGTCACACTGCTTTGAAGTGGTTGAACCGGGACCTGAACCCAGGCCCTCTGACTCTGCCCTTTGAGATTCTGTTTCACAGTCTGAGGTGGAACTGAGCAGCTCACCCAAGAAGTTAGGAGCAGGCTTTAGAAAGCCTTGGGAGCTTAGAGCATTTATTAAGAGCTTACTGTGTGCCACATACTATCTGGAGACATACCCAGAAAGAATTCTCTGTGATTCCCTAGGGGTTGGGGGGTTGACTGAGACAGATGCACACTCTCTCTCTGCCTGGGAGCTCTGTGTACCCTTCTGGATGATTCCTCCCAGGCCCCAGGGGGACTCTCGGTGTGGGATGGGCCAGTCCTGGCCAGGATCGATGCTTTGGACTGAACTGGTAACTCAGTTGTCTGTCCTGGAGCCTCATCCTGAGCAGGGATAGTCTCTCCTGCATCCTGGTGGCTCCCCATTCTGCCTGCCACTGCTAGGCTGACCTTCCTCTTGCACTGGCTGGTGCCATTCGTGTCCTCCAGACCTCCTCCTTTCCCCTTGAATTCGGTTCTGTGGCCAGCATTCACCTCAGTGCAGTGAAGCAGAAATGAATTTGAAGCCAAGGACCCAGCTCCCAGTTATTCCTTGGGCTTCAGTTTCCTCTTCTGGTGAGGAGGTTGAGCCGGGGTGCTTTCCCAAGGCCTCTCCCTGCCTTGTCTCTAGGATCTGAGGATCTTTCCCTTCATCCTTATTTCACCATGTCTCCTTTCATATACGCCATGTGCCAGCCACACTGGACTACCATGTCCCGTCCTTTCCTGGCTCTAGTTGCTTCTTGCCTTCAGAATGACCTCACTCTCTCAGGTTTACCCCTTAGAAACCTGGGCCATTCTCTGAGACTCCTCCTTGCCCCCCAGAGGTACTTCCTGAAGCAGGGAGTCAACCTTTCTTTGCTAGGCACTCGCTGAGTCCTAATTAGGGATTGCCTGTGAGGCAGGCACCCAGTACTATGAACATGTACGGCCTAATCTTGTTAAGGGCTTTGAAAGTGTTGCTGAAAGACTGTGATGATCCCCTTGTCCTGTGCCCTGGACGTGCCCCATCTGGCACATGAGGTATAATTCTAAGCACATCCAGAAGGAAGTGACCAGAGCCTGGGATCCTGCCAGAGGAGGGGTGAGGCTGAGAAGACTTGGCATAGTAGATGTGAGAGGGGTGGGTGGTGGGAAGGACTCCCGTGACATGAAAGACAGAGCAGACCTCTCTTCCAGAACTGGGAGCAGTTGCAGAGAGAGAGAGAAAGAGGAGGAGAGCAGAGATTTTGCTGTAAGCCTGAGAGGGGCTACCTGGAGGCCTACCTATGGGATTGTTGTGGAGTGGTTATTGTTCATCCCTGTAAGGGGCATTAGAGGTGCCTGACAGCCTTGAGGTCCTGGCAAGGGAGGAAGGAACATTCTGAATGTTTTGTGAAAAAGAGTAGAGTGGTGTGTGTTCTGCAGCCCTGGAGTGGTCCACAGACCCCAGGAGTTGGACAGCTGTTTGACTCCCAAGGGTGGCCCACAAGGAACAACCCAGCCCCTTCTTAGCCACTTAGGTAAGAGATTAACAGGATCATGGTCCATAGTGCAACTGGGGGACTTTGTTGAATTCCAGTTGGCCAGACCATCCCCTGAACTCCCTGTGGGCTTGGACAGGTGTGAGTTGACAGTTTCTTTTGTGGCCAATGAGGGTCCTGTATTGTTGTTTCAAGATTGGGGGCTTTTAAATGCTTCTATTGAAGAGGAAACATTTATTGAGCCAGTAGGCTCCTGGTCTTCGAAAAGTGAAATGAAATCCAGCTCTAGCTTTCAGGCAGGGGATGAGAGGCACTGTATTTTAATTGATAGATAGATGGATAGATAAGCACTTCATAGATATGTGTGTATGTATATAAATGTATATACATCTAAGTGTGTGTATGTACACATTCACACACATACACACACACACACATATAAAATCTTGCACCTATAATACCCATACACAAACATAATGTATTGCAGTTAGGTATAAGAGAAGCTCTTTAGATGGATTATAGAGAGAATTCCTTCTTAAGGAAGGCTTCTTGGAACAGATGAAGGTTGCTTTCATCAGGCTGGGAAGGATCGAGGACATCGCAGCTAGAAGAGATGGCTAGGGCACGGGTTGTGCAGGGCAGGGCACCTGGATTCCAGAATATTTCTTCTGAAATTCAATAAGAAAATGTGTTAGAAAACCCTGAGCAGTTGTTTCCCCCCTCTTAGTTTATAAAGACTTCTTTATCTGTCTCTCTTAAGGAAGGAGCTCTCTCTTGGATCCCCAGATATCATCTCATGGACCAGATTCACCTTTCACTCATCAGGTCCTTTGGGTCCTCCAAAGGGCTGCCCCTGTTGAGACTGAACAGTGACCAGAAAGGCTGTGTGCCCTGGCAGGGGGTCAGACTCAGAAATGTACCTATACACAAGGATCCTTGCAGACCACATATTGACTTAGAAAACCACATGTTTATAAATTTCTTTTTTTATTAATACATCAACACATTAAAATAAGATAGGAAGTACATTTTAATTTGGTTTGGGCACACACTTAGGAATGTTGTGGGCCTGGCCCCATGTGGCCCCCTCTGGCCTAGTGAATAGGGCTGACCTTGGAGTTAGAAAGATCTGCCTCAAGCTGGTGGCTTAACCCCCTCACTACCGCCAAGATAAGCAGTGAAGGGATTTTCCATACTGCAAGGGATTGTCAGTATTTGTCTTGGACTCCCCTCCCTCCCCCACCAAGGGCAAAGCCCAGTGCTGGCACTGTAGGTGCATAATAAATGCTTGTTGAAGTCTGTGTTAGGAAGCACAAAGGGCCTATGCTTGTTTTTGACCCATGGAGGCTTTGCCCCTGCCTTGGTACTTAGATCTCATCAGTACCCTTTGATTAGAGGGTGGAGGAAGGAGGTCCCTTCTTTAAGAAGGGTGCCCACACCTGCCAGCTCTCCATTTCCTGCTTGGCTACACTCCTTGGACCTTTTCCATCAACCCCTTTTGTATGTCTTCTTCCTCTGTTAGATTGTAAGCTCCGTTGAGAGCAGAGACTGACTTCCTTTTCCATATTTGTGATCCAGAGTTAGTGTGGTGCCTGGCACATAGTAAGGGTTTAATGTTTATTGCCTGGCTGAAACTGGAAAGGAGAAGATTAAGGTTTAGATCCTACTAGGGACCATGGGTATCTAACCAACTTTGTGAGGGTTTGGGGCTTCCAGTGTCTCCAAGCTCCTCCGGTTCATTCCTAGGACCTTTCCTTTGTGTTTCTCTGAGGGCCAACCTCCCCTCATCAACATGGCGCTCCTTCCAGGATTGCCAAGAGCAACCAGTCCAGGCCCGGCCCATCCTCTGAGGTTGTCTGGGCTCCTCTGGGAGGGTGGGCATCTGAGGTGAATGTATGAGATCATGTTGTGCCAAGTACTGTGCTGAGCGCTGGGGCTCCTGGGAGATCTCCATCTCCTAAGGACTAGCGTTCTCTTGATGACTGCCATCCCCTCTAAAGTGTGGGTGGCCATGTGGAAAGCAGGGAGGTGCTCTGAGAGGTCTTCCCAGTGCAGGGCCACTGAGCTGATACTCTGGGGCTGGAAAGACTGATGGGAAAGTTTCGGCATTGGGGGTCTTCCCACTGAGTCTTAGTATGAGTGGCGCCAGCCTGGGATGTGGCCATCTGTCCATTCCTCATCTGTGACCCTTCCTAGCTCTGCATTCACTGAGGTGATGTTGTGACCCTTCTCCCTCCCATTTGTCCCTTATCCAACCCCCCTTTTTTTGGAGATTGGGTGTGGGCCATTCAGGGCCCCATCTTATTGCTGATTGGCATAGACACATCAGCCCAATCATCCCCCACTTTTGGGGCCCTCCCTAGGTTGGTACCAGACTTAGGATGTTCACCTGGTGTGGTCCTCCAGCCTTGAACTCGGTAGTAGGAGGGGTTCTGGGTTTGTGCACCTGCGACTTTTAGGGCCAGCCTCAGTGTGGAAACTTTGGAGTCCAGGACTGTCCATGACACTCGGCCATGCAAACACCCTCACTGCAATAGGTGGGCCTTGGTTTGAGGGAGAAGTTTGGAGTTATTCAGAAAACTGAGCAGTACCCCAAGGGCATCCGGCCCACTGATAACTTGTCCAATTCTGAGCCCAGCTCATTGTCCTTGCCCCCTGTTCTTGGTCTAGAGACTGCAGGGAAAATGTGGCATCAGAGACAAGCTGCCCCTTACTAGCTGTCTGACCCAAGGCAAGTCTCCAAATCTCTCTGAACCTCAGTTTTATCACCTGTTAAATGGGGATAATAATGGCTGTAAGACCGGATGATTCAGGTGATTGTGAAACCTAAATGGATAATGCTCTTGGGCCTCTGGGAATGCTCTGTTCTTGTCCTTGTGTGTGACACTCTGTACCGTGCCTGTCCCTCAGAGTTTCCAGCACTTGTTTTCTCCTGTGTTTTTTTTTTTTTATTACTGTTTCAGAGTTTACAAGGTGCCAGACAGGTGGCTGTTCCTAAAACAATTCTGACCCATCCCCTCTTTAGTCTTCCGTGGCCACTTCCTTCTTCCAAGAAAAAGGGTGTTTAAAGCCCTTCTTGGACGTTGTACTTTAACACCACCACCCCCAAGCCCCTCAGATTTAAGACCTTGTTAATTTCTGTCTGTTTTTTTGGCAGGGAGGTCCCAAGTCTTAGGTTGGACTCTTCCCTCTGGCTCTGGGAGCCTGGGCCATTTGCTGACCTCCTGAGGTTCCCTGCCTCTCTCACACCAGGGGATTGTATTTAGCCTCTTGGGCATTCTGGCGAGTCATTTTTAAGTTCATAGAATAAAATACAGAGATTATAAAGGAAACCAAGTACAGTAAAGTATGTACAAAACCTTGTTTGGAGATTCTGAGAAGGTGATCTGCATGTGTGAAGGGAGTTTCCTCATATGAGTTTGGTGATGTTACAGGCCCCTGCCTGAGCCCCTCCCCAGGGGGGAGGCACAAGCCACAGGTGCTTCCTAAATAAATGCCTGCTGAATTGGACGGTCTTTGGGGTGATCCTTGAGCTCACTGGGAGCCTGGACCCTCAGGAATGAGATCAGAATGGCGACATCTTGCATTTGTCCAGGATCTTGTGTTTTCATCATTTTGGAGGAACCTTCTCATTTTATAGACAGCTCTTGGCTGGGTTTTGGGCCAGGACCAGACCCTGACTTTGCAGACCCTGACCATGGCTGGGCCTTTCTGCTCTCTTTGTAGGGGCTCAGCTGTGGCCAAAATCATTGGTAATAATGTCAAGAAGCACCAGAAGTTTGCCCCAGTGGTCAAGATGTGGGTCTTTGAGGAGACGGTAAATGGACGAAAACTGACAGACATCATCAATAACGATCATGAGAATGTAAAATACCTCCCCGGACACAAGCTGCCTGAAAATGTGGTGAGTGGGGGCTGGGGGCACACTATGACTGCTCTTATACTGAGGCCTCACCAGGGCACAGAGGGGACCAAGGGTCCTGGAAGGGCTCTGGCAGGCAGTGAGGGGCAGGGCATCCTCGTGGTTAGAGCAGGCTGTGAAGGGCAAGCACTAATATGTTTCAGACTTGGGGCTAGCGGTGCTGGGAAGGTGGGAGATGGAGAGCAAGGTTGGGGATGCTGAGTAGTGGGTTAGTTTTTAGGAGAGGTGGGAAAGGGTCCTAGAGCCTGGCTGGGGAAGGGGGAGACTTGCCAAAGGGTCACATAGTTAGGCTGCATCGGAGGCAGGATTCGAACCCAGGTCTTCCTAACTATGAGTCTGGCCCTCCATTGGCTGTTTCTCATTTGCTGTGTTGTCAGTGGTTGTATCTGTGGATTCCTCTGCCTCTGTCTGCTTGTCCTTCCTCCCTTTAGGAGCAAACTGCCCAGGCTGCCTCAGTCCTTTAGGGGAGACAAGAGAATTAGGGGATCGGGATCCCTCCTTTGGAGGAGGCATGATCGCAGGGAATATTTGTTATTTCTGTGGGCTTCTGGGCCTTGGTGAACATGGACCCAAGTGACTGAGCCTCCAGGCTCTGGATCCTGGAAATTTCTTTTAAAAAAGCTCCTCTGCCCTTAATGTGTTTGTGTAATTAGTTAATTAAGCCAGCAGCTGTTGAGAGAAAGCAGAGACTTGGTGCCTGGGGTCTTCCCTGGTATTGGAAGGCCATGATCTTCTGTCCTTTTCCCAGCAGTGCCCAGGCTTGAGCGCCTGGTGCAGGGCCAAGCAGGCGTTGCTTTTATTGGAGATTGGCTTCATTAGCTGAGAGGTCCCTGGGCTCTGTGCCAGCATCCTTAGCCAGCATCACCAAAGTGCTTTGTGTCTGAATGGACAGGGCACAAGGCTTGGGATCAGGAAAGCTGGGGCTTCACTTATGCCCCTCACTCTCACTGTGTAATTTCTCCAGGCCTCAGTTTCTTCATGTAGAAAATGGAAATCATAACCCCTGCCTTCCAAGGGTGTGTGAGGGTCATTACCCTAATGCAGGTAATGGAGAGGAGATAGAAACTCCCAGGTGTCATTGGTACAGGAAGAATGGAGTAGAGAGTTTCCTCACCCCAGAATTTTCTGTACCCACAGAATCACCAGCCTGGCCCCTGTGCCCATCCTGAATCCACATTAAAGTGCAGAGAGGCCTCTCCTTGGCAGCTGGGAGCCTCAAGAGATGCTTGAAGGCTTGTTCACAGTCATAGGGTCATTGTGTGACATGGATGGGCAGACCTTTGAAGACCTCATCAGCTCTCACTGTTATTAATTCATCTGCCAAGCCTGCACAAGTGGCCTGAGAGCAGCTTTTAAGCATCTACTGTTAGGTGTTGGGGGTATTAGAGGGGTATTAGGATAGACCAAACAAAGATGCCTGTCTTCTTTTAGAAGAAAAGACATTGGTACAGATAAGACTTTTCCTGCTTACCAGATCAAGCTAGCCAGGGAGCCAGGGGATGAGGAAAGGTCTCCCAGTGGATGGGGCTCATAAACTGAGCCTTGAAGGAGGCTGGGAACTGAGAGTTGGAGTGGAGGAAGGAGAGCGATTTTCAGGTGTGGGGCACAGCCTGGGCAAAGGTGTGGAGGTAGGCCTGCCACCCCAGTTCTCCTTCCACTGCATCTTGATACTTCTAGTTTTTGTTGGATTTTTGTGTGGTGCTGGGCACAGAGTAGGTGCTGGGCAAATTCTTGGAGTGAATGAAGTTGTGTGTGATGGGATTTAACTGTGGGACTCCCTAAACACTACCCTCCTTCACATGTGCAGATTGCTGTCCCAAGTCTCAGTGATGCCGTTGGAGATGCAGACCTCCTGGTCTTTGTGATTCCTCACCAGTTCATTCACAGAATCTGCGATGAGATCACTGGGCGAGTCCCCAAGAAAGCTCTGGGGATTACCCTCATCAAGGTAGGTGGGGTGCTTTGATCTTTGTGGGCCTGGGGTCTCCCTGATATGGTCCTTCCTTCTACCAGTGCAGATTGCAAACCCACATCCTATGCAGTTGGTCTCTGCCTGGGTGTGTCTATCAGTCCTCCAGAGAAGGCAGTCTTTTTTTAATCAGACCTGTGATATCCTTGGAGTAGAGAGCACGCCTTGAGAAACTCCTTCCACCAGGGCAGTTCAGCACGTACTGTCTCCTGGCCTGAAGAGAGGTTAGTGACTTACCTATGGTCACAAAGTCCCAAACTGTCAGACTTGCACCCAGATCTCCCTAACTCTGCAGCCAGCTCTAACCAGCATGCTACTCTGAGAGTCATCTATGGAGACAGTCCAGAAGGCCAGATGCACAGACAGCTGGTCTGACACAGTTGACTGCCCATCCACCTTCATGCTGGGCCTTTATTTTTCTAGTGGGGCAGTTAGAGCAGTCTCTGTCCTTCAGGACCAAAGCTGAAGACCATGGTTTAGCGTTTGAAGACCTCTTACTGACCCCTTCCCACTGTCACAGGCTTTGTGGGCCTTCATAATAATACAAAACCATTCAGTTTCTAATAATGGTAAATATTGATAGATTTAACTCCCGTAAAGACAGACTCTTGGGGGAGAAGGGGAGTGTGAACAGTGTGGTCCTCCAATTTTAAGAGTATGAAGGTGCTTGAGGCCCCCTACTCTGAGTCTGCACACTACAGCGAAGGTGCTGATCTGCACTGCTGGACCTGGGTTTCCTTAGGGGATCCCTGCCTCGGTGTGTTCTCAGACCCAGATCACATCAAGGTAGTCTGGACACCCCAGGCAGCCCTTTACCAACTAAGCATCTCCAGCCCCGGGTCCCACCGTGCTGCCCCGTGTTGGCCAAGTCTGCGGACCCTTTCTCCTCCACCCTCATTAGTGAATTTCTGTGCCATAGCTCCACTTCTCTCCAGGGTGGTCTGTGTTCCTGAATGTTTACTTGAGGGAAGTTGGAGAAATCAGGGCCCTGCTTGGCTTGATCCCCACCCACACAGCCTGGCTCAGCTGCAGTTTCTTTGACATCTCCTGCTCTCAGTTGTTGGGTGGCAGCATGGAGCCTGGGGGTGGGGTGGGGCAGCCCCTCTTGGCCCCCTCTGCCTCCCTCCACATCTCTCTGCTGCTTCCTGGCAGTGAGAGGCCCCTGAGGCCAGGTGCGATGTGTTTGCTCTCTTTGTATCCCCAGATGCCTGGTATAGATTACATTTAACAAATGCTTCTCCACTGAGTGACCAAGGACCAACCTGGGGGTGATAAAGTCATCCCTGGTCTCCAAGCCCAAGTTGAGTTGGCTCCTCATCCATGCCCAAACTTGAACCTGAATCCTTTCCGCTCAGTAAAACCTTCCTGTTAGGTCATGTTACCCCAGTGGAGAAGAAGCTGGGGTCTCTTCCGCCCATGAGGAGGCAGCTTTGGGGGCAAGCTTCTGTGGAGAGAGCTCTGGTAAGAGAAAGGTGACACAGTAAATGAGAGAGGCCCTAAAGGTCAGCTGATGGCTACTAGGGATGTTCCTTTCCATTCATTAATAACTCTTATTAGAATGTTTAGGCTGAGTGTAAAGTTTAGGGCCTTTATTTCCTGTTAATTAGAAATCTTTATCTGATAACTCTTATTTTCTTACAAAAGATGCTGCTATAAATATTTGGGTATATATGGGGCTTTCCTTTATACTTTGATCTCCCTGAGTTATGTGCCTAGTGGTGGAATCTCCAGGTCTAAAGGTTTTTCTTTTCATTTTTTTGGCATGATCCCTCTTTCCTGAATGTTTGGACCAAATTTGCAAGTTCTCCAACAATGTATGAATGTGACTATCAAATTGTGGATCCTGGGATCATCAGATCTCAAGCTGGAAGGCACTTACTTCAGTGTTTTCAGTTTACAAATGAGAAAATTGAGTCAATTAAAAAACAGCTTTGAATCAATGAAAAAGCAGCCATGTAGAGATTAGTCAGGCATTTTTTGGCTCCTATTATGTCCCTGGTACTCTACTAGGGATGGGGGTTACAACCGGAAACATAAAAACCATCCCTCTCTCAAAAAGCTTAAATAAACACAAATGTGTGTGTGTGTGCATGTGCCAATGAGGTGGACAGAGGTAATTTTTGTTCCCATGGTTCAAGACTTCTCTTCTTGACGTTGCTGCACTCAGCATTTTCTTTTCTTACTTTACTTCATCCACATCTCCCTTATCACCTGGCCTTTTCTGATGGCACAGCAGCCTTCCCATCCATTCTTGGGCATGCTTTGTCCAGCCCATCCTGAGCTCCCGTGCTGTGAACAGAGCCGCTATAAACGTTTTTGTGCAGGTAAGAGCCTGAACATTGAGGGTCTTGGAAAGAAAATGAATCATCAGCTTTTGATAAAAATGAGTAAATATTCCCAGGGAGAAAATAACAAAAGCCTTGGCAGGAATCCTCCAGGCTGGCGTCAGCACCGGCGTCTCCACAGCCACCTTTCCACCTGCATTCATGCCTCCATTTTTGCTTTTCTCCCTTTTTCATTATCTCAGAGAGGAGACAGAGCTAAAAACAAGCGAATGTCGAGTGGCCTTCTGGGTATATCTGTCTGTCTCTTCCTTGAACTGTTTGTGTCCTATTTCTAGGGAATTGATGAAGGTCCTGAAGGGCTCAAACTTATTTCTGACATTATCCGAGAAAAGATGGGCATCGATATCAGCGTGCTGATGGGTGCCAACATCGCCAATGAGGTGGCTGCTGAGAAGTTTTGTGAGACCACGATAGGTAAGGACAGGGCAATGGTCAGAGCAGATGCTCTTTAACTCTGAATTTCTTGATGCTGAGGAAAGTCAACACTTAACATTTGAGTGACCTCGGGCAAGTGACTTCAAGCACCCACTGAATGCCAGCACTGTGCTGTATTAGGTGGATGGGGGAAGAAATACATTCCAAGACAAAAGCAAAATAGGCCCAAGTGATTTCTGTCCTGGTGTCGATACAAGGGGTAGTTTGTTAACGGAGGCTCCGGCGGGGCACCATAGAGTGGGGTGAGGGGTCAGTAAAGGGAGCTTTGGCCACACTGCCAAGGCTCAGATTCACGGGAAAAAGTCCTGGGGGGGACAGTGTGGTGCAGCATACAGTACTGGGGCTGAAGTCAGAGACCTTGGGTTCAAATCCTCCCTTGGTGCTCATGGGCAAGTCAGCCAACTTCTCTGGGCCTCCATTTCCTTATCTGTAAATGAGGAGGATGGACTTAGTGACCTCAAAAGTGTCATCCAGACCTAAATGAAATATGTGAGATGGTGAGCCTCAGGAGGGTCTTTGGTATTGGGTCATAGAGGGGCAGCTCTTCCCCAGGGTTCTCTCCAATATGTGGAAAATGATCTGAGCCTCAGTTTCCTCATCTGTGGAACTGGGCAGGTAGACATGTGGCATGTGCCTCACTAGGCACATGTCTTTGTAGGAAGTGATGCCTTTTCTGTCTCTGGCTTCCTCTGATTGGCATGTTGTTGGTTTACATCTTGTGTCCTTGTAGGGAGCTTTGATGTCCCATCCACCAGAGCCCCAGGATGTTCTCCTTGGGCTCTGGTAATGAAGGAAAGTCTGGCTTCTCAGGATCAAGAGAGATAATGTTGGCAAAGGTGCTTTTGATAGCTTTGCCGTAGGGTGGCCGCCATTTTCATGTGTTGTGTTGTGAATTGGGGCCTCTGTCTGCGGGGCTCATCTGTGCCTCAGTGATGGAATTAGACCCATACACCCATTGGGCAGGCGAAGCAACATAATCGGGCTGAGCCCCCTTGGCAGGAAGTTGGAGTCAGGAAGACTCAGCCTTGGCTGCCGGCTTTGTGTTCCCCAACACAGCACTAACCTGTCTGAGCCTGTTTCCTCATCTTTATAATGAAGGGGTTGGACCCTGAGGTCCTTTCCAGTTCTGAATCTATGAACCTGTATGAGTTCTATGGGTCTGTGATCCACCAGGCCTCCCTGGATTGTGAAACACGGTGTTTTCCAAAGGGCTTCTTCTGCCTGGACACCATGTCCTAAGGGCAGGAGGAGGAGCACCCTCTTTGACCTTTGTAGAGAAGTATCATTGAGCTTTCTGTTAGGGCTACTGTGAGGAGGTGGTCTGCCCACCTGGAAGGCCTCCTCATCGCCATGGTCCTGACCAACCTCGGGGTGAGAGCCTGAGATTGTGCCAGGTCAGCTTTGGGAAGTCAGGCCAGATGGGAAGCTTTGAACGGGAAGGTTATTGTTTTCAATGAGTATGAGTTTAGCTGATTTTACTTTGGCCTGAGTGTAGGGTACCCGGATTTCATTGACATAGGGAGCTCCCAGTGCAAACCTTCCCTATAGCAGGGCAGACCCTTTCCTGCTCTGCATCTTAGCCTCTCAGGGGATAAGCGACTTGACCCGGGTCACAAAGCTGGTATGTGTGCCAGAGGGAGGATTGATATTAGACCATCCCACCTCCAAGTCTGGCCCTTGTCTGCTATGGGGCAGAGACAGCTAGGGGGTCGAAATCCAAGGCCAGAGATCACTAGCACCATCCCAACCTCCCAAAAGACTTTTAAGGAATGCAGACCTCCCAATAAAACTGAAGGCAGCCCCATGCCTGGCCTCCACCTCCCTTTATCCAAACCCAGGGCATTGACCAGCCGCTGAGTCCAGATCAGCCAATGGTAGATTCTGCATTCCCTCCTTCGCTCCCCTAGAAAACTGGGGTAACCTGTCCCATGGGGCAATTATTCCTGGCCTGGGGCACCTGGCTTTGATCTTCATGTTTTTCTTTCTCCCTTCCACAGGGCTCTTTAGTCATTACTTTTCCTTTGAAAGGTCATTTCCCCAATAAAATGGTTTTATGTAGGTTCCAACTCCCGTCACCTGCTGTCACCTGCCCGAGAGGATCTGCCATCCTTGGTTTGTTCCTCTCCTGCCTGACCTTGGAATTCCCAGTCTTGTGCCCTCCCCCCACCCCATCCCATGCCCCTGCTAATTTTGTATATGATAAAATGTTGCCCTCACAAATACTACCCTCACAAACACTTGGTATTGGAGGGGGCAGAGACCCCGTTTTTATAGCATAGATTGGCTGCCATCTAGGAAGGCACAGGCTGGCACCTGGAATTCCAGTAGCACCATGGGGAGAGATGAAAGGGGGTGTCCTGGGGTGACTAGCAGGGGGAATGCAGCAGTGCCAGACCAGCCCTTAGTGGGAGGGGGAGAGGACCTTTGGCAGTGGGACAGTCATGAGAACCTAAAGGACTAAGGCAAGTCCATTCTTAGTACCCCCGCCTCTCCATCCCATTCAGTAAGCATTTATTAAGCATATTAAGTAATTTGCCTAGAACTTTACTATTCCTCAGAGGCAGAGCTTGTTTGGGGCAGGTCTTTGGAGTCTCAGAGCCACATTCCATGTTTCAGGGGAACACACAGCACACACATGCCACAACACACACATGCATGTGCATGCATCCGTACACACAGCATCTTCCCATACATCACAGAAGGGGAAAAGAGCAGCCTATGAATGTGTAGCTCTGCTCTCCTGTTGCCCTGGGGGCTATCCCATCCATCCAGGCTTTGCTCTGGGCTTCCTTCCTTCTCTCCTCTGCCCTTTTTTAATTTATTAAGATGCCCCAATGACCCTCTACATGCTATTTGTTGCTGGCTTTGGAAGTAGAGACTTGTCATCCATGAAGACTCTATAAACTGTTGAATAGGAAAACTTTCAGTCAACAATGGGATGATGGGGAACCCCCCGCTCAGCATTTTAAATCTAGAACATGACATGACATAGTGACATGAATGTCACTATGCTTTAAAATTTCTAAAAGTCTGTTATCTGTTACAAGTTTTCTTTTTCTTTTTTCCTTCAAATGAGGATGATGGAAGGGAGAAAAGATAAGCTTTTGATCATGAAAAAAAATATTTAACAAAAACAAACAGAAAAGATAGCAAGAAGTTTGGTTTCTTAATGTTTTTTTTCCCTCTGCCCCTCCATAACAGGCAGCAAAGTCCTGGAGAATGGACTGCTCTTCAAGGAACTTCTCCAGACCCCAAACTTCCGAATCACTGTGGTGGATGATGCCGACACCGTGGAGCTGTGTGGGGCGCTCAAGGTAAAGCTGCTTCCCAGGTACAGGGAGGTGTGAAGACCTGGCAGAGGCAGGGGACAGTGGTTTTGTACATTGAACTTGAGTTCTTCAAAAGAAATGGGTGATGCTTTAGGCCCTCAGGTGGCAAAGGACAGAGAATGAAACCTACCTTTTGCCTGTTGGGAAACAGGCCGAGAGCTAGGGGGGTGGAATGGTGGATACACCTTTAGACATGGTCACTACGTTGATTGTTTTGGCTTAATGAAGAGCTCAGTGCTTAGAGAGAGGGGCCTGGCAGGTAGTGAGTTTATCCAAAAAAAAAAAAAAAAAAAAGAGCATCAATACTTAAGAGAAAGGGAAATGAGTTCCATGGTTTCTGTTTTACATTGTAGCAAATAATGGCTTTTTCATTCAAGCCAAGTGTCTGGAGTTCAGAGTTTGAAACAGCTTCTTGCCCCCTCACTTACTTTCCAACATTGCCCAGGGGCTCTCTAAATCATCTCTCAGGACCCCCTTTGTACTCCTAAAAATTCTCACACTTGTCTTCAAAAGAAGACCTCCCCAAAGGTCATTTGTGTGGGTTATATCTATCAATATTTACTGCATTAGAAATTAATATGTCTTCATATTACAACAGTAGTTTTGACCTCAAGGATCCCCAAAAGGGAAGGGGGTTAGGTTCCCAGGGGATGCCTGGACCACCCTGAGAACTACTTCTCTACGCCTCCACCTCTACTCTCTGACTTGTAGATTATTTCCCATTTATCCATTGGAATGGTCAACAGTGCGACCCAAAGACAATGCACTCAGTACTCCTCATGTGCCATTTGGAAAGTAAGATCTTTGAAAGAGTTCCTCCCAAATATAATGCCCCTTGTTTGTTCTTGGCCTTGATCAACAACAGTTACTGTCAGCAGAGACCTGGTGCTAGACTGCCCTGTGCGGGGCTCATGGTCTGCCAGTGATTGGGGGTGGGCGAATGGGAGTCAGCCATTCTTTTCCTCTCCTCATGATTCTCCTTAGCTACTCTGGGCTCTCTTAAACTCCACGACGGAGGGTGCTGAGCTGTTGCAGGCTCTAAGTCATGATGACTCTGGATGACGGAGGATGGGAGAGGGGATACATGTATTTGGGAACAAAAGTTGTATGAGAAGGCATCAAAAAATGAGTGTTCTTAATAGGAAATACGATGTAAATTCTCTCTTCTTTAGCAGAGAGAACCAGAGGTTGTAGAGATTTAAACAATCTTGTTTAAAATGGTTTTTTGTTCTTTTCTTACTTCATTATCACTTCAGTGACTCAGCCCTTCCCCAAATAGAATTCTCTCTTCTAACGAAGTAAAACAAATGAACGTCTGGCCACGTGTGTGCCTCGTTCTGGACCCACTTTACCATCTTTCCCAAAAGCCCTATCTTTGACTTTCCAGGAAAGGAGAGCTCTACTTGCTTCGTGGGTTTTTTGGGTGAGGTTGGGAGGGCGAATTGGGGGAGGCGGGTAAGAGCAATAGAAGAGCCAGTGCCTGGCATGACCGGCGTAGGTGCTCATCCTCTCCCCTGTGCCAATGGAGAAGTGGTTCACTGCAGCTAGCCTCCATCTTCCTCTCTATGCTTACGTCGGGGGCAGCCTGCCCTGCAGTGTTGGCAGTGCCTAGTTTAAACATTCACTCAGGAGACTGGACTTTTGTTGGGCTCTTTTTTAAATGTCTGTTTAATGGTCCTTCATTAAGATAATGACCATTTGACAGCAGGGGGCACCATTGATATTGGCAAGTACCTAATTGCTCAGTGGTTGGCCTGGAAACTCCAAGGCTGGTTTTTTAAGTGGTGCTGGTGAGTGGTGTTTGTATCTGGAGCCTGCCGAAATCCAGGCTGGGACTAAGGGGGCTCCCAGCTAGCTTCCGGCTGTCAGCTCTCACATGGACAGCCCATGTTTGGACTTGAAATAGGCAGAAATGATCTCTGGCAAAGAGCTTGGAAGTGGATTTATGTGGCTACTATTATGCAGAGGGAGTCTTTGAAAGGAAAAAAGTCAGTGTGAAGCCTTTTATCGGCCTCCCCAGAATGGGCCTGGGAAACTCACTCAGTAACAGTGGTTCCTGCAGGCTTATATTCTGGGTTATGGAGAAACCATAGACAGTGACCTTTGAGACTTTTACAACAAAAGGTAATAGAGCCAGACCAAGCCTAAAGGGCCATGGACATTAGAGCCAGACTGGGCCTTTAGGACCACAGATGTTGGTGCTGGACCAGGCCTTTAGAGCCAAGGATATTAGAGCCTTTAGGACTATGGACATTGGCACTGAATCATGCCTTTTGGGCCACCGATGTTAGCTCCAAAGCTGTTAGCATCAAAGACATTAGCACCAGACCTTTAGAACTAAGATCAGAGCTGAGAAAGAACCTTCAGAGTAATAGTTCAAAGTCTTCTTTGTATAGCTATGAAAACTAATGGTTCCCTCAGGGTCCTCCAGAGTTGGTCCAGTCTTTCATCCTGTGCCTTTTTTTGTTTTTCGGCCAAGAGTCCTTTTTGCATTCTTCTCACCTGCCCATCGGCTGTTCTGTGCCTCTGTTTTATGAAGGAAAGAGACCCTTCTTGCCCCCTTTGGGTGTTACTGAGCCGAGAATGCCTCCCCCAGGCCCAGTGTTTAGGGAGGGAGCCTCCATATTGGGGAGTGGTTGGCTGATATGACCGCAGGAGCATGTAATACCTTTAGCTCTGTGTCCTTAGGTTCCTGTGGCATGGCAGGCAGAGAAGGCCTTCTCTAGTAGTTTGGCCCCTTTCTTTTATTCCCCCTTTCAGTTTGGAAAAAGATGTCACCCTTCCACCTTCTGAGTTAGCTGGTTATCTTTGTGGTTTGCAACAAATGGAGCAGATGAGGGGAGGCCCCAAGTACAGCTGCCTGCTGAAAAGAATGATCATTTTAGCTCAAAAACCATCTACAGATTAACTGCTGCCTGTATCATGGCAACTCTCATGGCTGAGCAGACACCAGGGACATCTGCCAGGCTGGCTGCCCAACGCACTCTCCAGATCTCAGCCTGTTGGTTTGTTTATCCTCTGCCAAATGCTCTGATGGAAGGAATAGGCATTTTGTGGTGAGGGGGGGCCTCCTTGTCTCTGGAGGCAGAAACCCTGGTGTAAGTCCTGGCCCCTGCCAGTTCATACTGTGTGACCTAGGGACAGTCACTTGACCTCAGCTTCCTTGGCTTGTACAGGGTGGGTGGCTTCTGAGGCCCCTTGACCATCATGTATTCAGCCGTCCAAGGAATTCTGACAGTGTTTGATATTTTATTGGTGCCTGTGTAGAAAATCTCACAGGTCTTTCCTGAATACTCCCCCCATCCCCGCTTTGGGTAGGAGTGTCCCCCTTGTAACCAGGAGGACAAAGTTAAATAGAGAGGATGGGCATGTATAGCCTTCTATGCATGCAGGCCTGCTCAGCCCCAGTAGTTACTGGGCCTGCATTGTCTCACACAGTCACATCCTGTAACGTGTTCTTCCTGTCCTCAGAACCACATTACTCTGTATCAGGTCATACAAACCTTGCCATGTTTCTCTGAATTCCTCCCATTCTGTCAAGAAACAGTAAGTGCCTACTGTGTGCCTGGCACTGAGGAAACAAAGGGGAAATAATGAGATTTCCTCTTCCCTCAACGAACTTCCATTCATAATCTTTTCTTACAGCGGGCAAGAAAGGGAAGGAATAAGCATTTTGATAGCCCCTCCTGTGTTTTAGGCACTGTGCTAAGTGCTTTTGACAAATACTATTTCATTGGATGCTCACAACAATCCTAAAAGGTAGCTGCTATTATTTCCATTTTACAGTTAGGGAAACTGAGGCAGACAGAGTTTAAGGGATTTACCCAAGGTCATATTCACATCACAGCTTTCCTTCATTTGCCAATAGATGGACTCCCACTTTCTTTTCATTTTGGCTCTCATGGCACACTGTTATGTGGGCCCTTTCTGCCTGCGCCCTCTTTGGGACCATACCTCCATTTCCAGTGGCACCATCCATTGGACAACCCAGTCATAGATTTCAAGTCAGAAGGCACCTTGGACCCTCTCACTTTACAGAGGGCCCAGCGGGTTTCACCTGGCATCCTGCCCTCCAGGGTGAGCATGGAAAGCTCTTATCCAGGCCCAAGCCTGCCCCTCCAGCCTTGTCGCACCTTCCCTTTCCTACCTCCACACACTCTTGGATGGGAAGCCTTCCCGGACGTCCCCCCACCCACTGCCTCCTGGGTGTCCTAGCCGGGTCTTTCAATTTATCTTGTTTGTGTAGGTGGCCATAGTATGATGGCTGTCGTATACTACATAGTATATTATGTATTAGACATGTGTCTTTGTATATTGATGTGCACATGTGTATTATGTGTGTGCTTGGCTGGTGCACACATACATGCATGCACCATATCTGTGCACATATACATGCGTGTACATATACACATGTACACACATGTGGCTTTCCCAGTGATCTCCTTGAGATTAGGCCTGTTCATTCTTTGTGTTGTCATCCTGGCACCTGGCATTGTTTGGTGGTCATGGAGGTGTTCACCATCCAGGTCAGGTTGAAGTCAGCATGCATCACTCCCTCTCCAGTGTTCCTTCTACTTCTGTCCACCCCCACCAGAGTGCACAGAGGCCAGAGAGGTGTCACTTTGGGGAGAGCTCCATATGAGATGAGCAATAGACCAATCCTGAACAGCCTGTAATTCCACAGTGACCCCAGTGACCCCACCATGGGCGTGGAAACCCTGTTGCCCGAGCAAAATTCTTGGGCCCAGTGGGGCCCAGTGGTCTAGGGTGAAGGGATGAATGTCTGTCCCAGCATCAGTGTCAACTGTTGGTCTTGGGTTGCCCTCTGTTGCCCGTTTCAATGCCATGGGATGGTGCTTGGAAACTTAGTACCTAGATCAGGGGTTCTTCACTTTTCGGGGTCCTGGCTCCTTTTGTCAGGCTCAGAAGCTGATGCCCACCTCCAGGTTGTGTTTTAAATGTATAAAAATACAGGGGATTACAAAGAAAACCTATTGAGATAAAATCATAAAAATATTGATTAAAAACAGCCCTAGGATGGGCCAGCCCCAAGGGTGGGGGCAAAGGGCTGCTCTTGCTTCCATCCAGATCCCAACCCTCCGCAACCTCCCATGTCTACATCCCACACTCTGCCAAGTGTCCTGGGGTCTCCCCTCTGCCTGGCTATCTCACTGAGGGATATTGCCCCCTACCACCACCTATGCTCCCACCACTGAGGATACACAGACAAAGAACAAACAAGGCCAAGGCCTCAAAGCTCCACTTAGCCCAGTGCCTGGTACTGAGTGGGCACTAATACTTCATTCATGCCTGTTGACTGGCTGATGGCCTCCCTCAGGAGATTGTGTTTGAGCAGTCTTGGGTTTTAATATTTCTTTGTTTTTCAAGTAAAAATCTATCTTTGTGACCAAGGTTAAGTCATTTGCCCAGGGTCCCACAAGTTTGAGTGTCTGAGGCTAGATTTGAGCTCAGGTCTCCCTGAGTCCACCACCATGCCTGCTGTGCCTAGTTGCCATGTCAAGGGGTGAGAGATAAAACATCCTTTGTAAGAAACAGAGTGGGGGCCCAGTTTGACTGAAAAGGATGGAACCCGATGGTGATGGGACCTAAGTCTGGGACTTAGTAATACATCTTGAAACTTAGCTGATCTTCCAAGTCTAAACAGAGCATTTATTAAGCTCTTACTGTGTGCAGTTCAGAGAACATAAAAGAAAGCAGAAAAGATGGTGAGGGAGGTGGAGAGAGGAATTGGGGTATAGCCCTTGAAGGCAGGAGCCCCCACAGTGAGGTGGGAAAGTAAGCACAGCTGATCCCAAGGGTGGTCCCTGCCATTAATTTCCATGATGCTCACCTGAGAAAAGAGAGAGAGGAGGCTTGTGGCCTCCAGTGGTCACTATTTTCCCATGTATGAAGAGGATGTATAAGAATGAAATCACTTCTGTTGAACTCAGTTTTTGTGCTTTTTACCAGCCACATTTCTGTATTTTTAGTGCCAAGATGAGTGTTAATTTTCTATTCATGCCCTCAGTCTGCCTGCTCTGGTAATACCTCCTCTTTTAGGAAGGCAGTGTGATACAGGGCCCAGAGTGCCGTGCTTGGAGTGGGGGAGACCCCACTTTTTTGCATCTTGTGTCTGACCCACACTGGTCATCCAAGCCCCAGCCATCACCTGCATTCCAGTATTGCCTATACCACTTACTGCCCATGTAATCTTGGATGAGTGGGCCTGTTTCCTCCTCTGTAAATATGTAGGTGGTACTAGATGACCCCCAATGTCCCTTGTAGATTCCAGATCTAGGATGCTGTGACCCTAAGTTTATTCATAGAAAACAGGAGGAAGTTCTACACTGGGAGCCCCCAGACCATCCCCTCAGGATGAATTAATGGGAGGCTGCACTGTGCATACCTGCCTGCAGTGGGGCTTTGTGATTGTTCACCATCCTTTCTCCTTCCCCCCAGAATATCGTGGCAGTGGGAGCCGGCTTCTGTGACGGGCTCTGCTGTGGGGACAACACCAAGGCTGCTGTCATCCGTCTGGGGCTCATGGAAATGATTGCCTTTGCCAGGATCTTTTGCAAAGGGCAGGTGTCCACAGCCACCTTTCTGGAGAGCTGTGGCGTGGCTGACCTGATCACCACGTGCTATGGGGGCCGGAACCGGAGAATAGCTGAAGCATTTGTCAAGACTGGAAAGGTATTCAGCCTGCCCCACTCTTGGCCAGTTTCCAGGAGCCCCAAAAAGAGCCCTTGCCCTGGGGTGGGGGTTGACCTCAGGGCCCTGAGTCAGCCTCAGCCGCAGGAGGATGGGGTGGGGGTGGGAGGTGTTGCTTTGTCATCAGTGGCCAGGGGCATCCTTGTGAACCTTTGGATTTTTTGTTAAGACTATCCAGGAATTGGAGGAAGACCTGCTAAATGGCCAGAAGCTCCAGGGACCCCCAACCTCAGCAGAGGTGTATCGCATCCTCAAGCAGAAGGGGATGTTGGAGAAGTAAGTAGCTGCTTCTTAGACACAGAATGACGAGTGTGGGCCCCAGGGAAAGAGTGATATGACAATCTAAACCCATTTACTGCATCAAAATGCGATGTCTTGGTGTCTGACCACGTCTGTCATTTACTGACTTATGTTCTGTCTCCGAAGTAGACATTGAGACTCTGTCTTAAACCTTTGGGTCCTCATTGCTCTGTATGTCAATCATCAAGCATTTGTTGACCACTTGCTGTTTGTCAGGAGCTGTGATAGGTTCCAGAGACAGGATATAAAGACCAAAAAAAACTGAACAAGAAGGAACCATTCCTATCTTCGTGGAGTTTTACACTCTACTGAATTCGGAGCACAAGCTTTTCACCTAAATTGTAGCACCTGACCTTGAGAACAAATGGGCAGTGCTTCTGTTCACAGCTTCACTAGTTTGGGAACAGATTGTGGGGATCTTTGCCCAAATGCTGGGCTGAAGACCTTGGATTTTTATCCAAAAAGCAGCGGGAAAGCACTGAACAGGTTTGGTTGTGAACAGACGCCGAGTAAAGATGGAAGGATCAGGAAAAGACTGCTGACGACAATGAGGCGAACGAGAACAGCAGAGACTAAACACGTGCTGCAGAGATCTCTGGGCATTTTTTGCCTGTTTGCCTCATCGCTGGCACTGAGCCAGTTGGGACTGGTCAGACACGTCCTTTAGTAAACTGATTTAGGCGGCAGCAGGGAGGGTGGTTAGCAGAAGAGAGGAGAAGCCTCTTCCACTATAACAAAGGGCCCAGAGGTGGGGAGAGAGGGCCATTGGCCTTCCTTACCGCCTTCCCTCCACCTCCCCAATCACACTCCTGCTCTCCTGGGAGCCTTTGTGGACCTCACTGCCAGTTGTCACTTTATCTGTTATGTAGATACATAGGTATGTTTATGTATATACATTTGTATGTATGTATGGGAGCTTCCTTGGCCAATGTAGATGGTCCCTGCTTTTGCCTGGGAGCACTGGCATGACTTGAACCCAGGTCTTAATTGTTTGTGTGCAGGCTCGAGGTCTGGAGTCCGCTGCTCCTTCCTGCCCTTCTTGCCTACTCTGGCCCAACTCCTCTTCCTTGTTCCCTTGAGAAGTGGCCTTTTTTGCCTTGGCTTCTCCCTCACCCTATACTAGAGAGTGGCCCAAAAGGAGGAATTACTTTGTTTTCTTACCAACTTACTCTTTTTAAAAGAAATTAAAACAGGTGTTAGGATCTTTTTAAAAATTACATTACATTTCAGATGTCCTTCCCCTCTGCCTCTCCAACATGGCCGTTAACCCTTATGATAAATCTTTTTTTTAAGAAGGAAAAACATTTTTGGCAAAACTAATCGTGGCATCCAAAAAAAGTCTTCCCTGTGGGTTCCACCCCCAAGGCCCCTGAACTTGGCAGAGCGTCAGGAGGAGGCGCCTTCTCACCTTTGAGACCAAGATTGGTCATCACGATTTCTCAGCATGTAATATGTTTCTAAGTAAGCATTTGTTAAGCCATTGCTGTGTGCTCGGTGCCAGTGACAGGGAGGAAGGCCAAAACAGCCCCCCTCCCCCCAAAGAGCTTTCCATCTACAGAGGCAGACAGTAGGGCAAAAACTGCCCGTGTTCAGCGTCTCTTGCCTCATTGTCGTTGGCATCTTTTCCCGATTGTTCCATCTTCACTCGGCGTCCGTCCACACAAGTCTCCCAGTGCATCTCTCTGGCCATTCCGTCCATCATTTCTTTGAGCACGATCATGTTCCCTGACACTCATTGACTGTTTAGACGGTCTCTGGGCAATGGGCATCCCCACCTTCTCTCTAAACAGTAATTTAAAGAGTCCAGTAGGGCTGTGCCACACCACAGCACTCTTTCAGAAGCGAGGCTCTTGGCCTCTTTGAAGATGAGGAAGGGAATTTGCAACTTCCCTTCTACCATGAAACTGGAAGCAGTTGATCCCCAACAGCTCAGTGTGTCAAGGAGGTGACTCAACTCTCTTCTCATTGGGGGCTAAGACATCAATCAAGGGCGAGAGGAGGAGGAAGGGCAGGATTGGGACCCAGCCTCAAACCCAGGGGTTCTCAGCCCTTTTTGTGTTGGGGACCAAGGACGCCTAGGGGCCCATTCTCAGAGCAGTCTGTTTAAATGTATCAAATGGGATACATAAGATTACAAAGGGAAACAACAAAATTGAGTTATCAAAATTTTAAAAAACCAAGTCACACATCCCAGGCTAAGAACCTCTTCTCTGCATTCCCTCCATCAACTAGAATTGACTCACCCTGGGCTCTTGGTCATCCTTAAGAGTTTTTGTTATTTTTCATAACAACAGTGACCACAGCATGAGGTTGATGGGGCTGGGGGTCATATGTCACAAAGCGACTCCCTTCCTCCTCCTCCTCCCCTAGCCGCTAGCGCACTCCTGACCAAAAGGACCGCTCTGTGGTAAGAGCTCAGCTCCACTCCAATTGCCATCCTGCCTTGGAGCCTCTGTCTTGACTTTGGAAAGTTTTGCCTTGCTCATAGCAGGCACTTAATCAGTGCTTGCTGCTTGATGATCAATGACATGTTCTTTTGCATGTAACCTCTGACTCTTCTCGATTGTGAAGGAAGAGAACACCCCTGGTTGTTGGCTCTGGTCTGTTCCAGCACTCCCCCTTTGGTCTGTCCAGGCCATCATCAGGGTAGCCTGTTCCTTGCTTCCTCTCAGAGAAGTCTGCAGACAGCCAGGTCATCTCCTGATGAATGTGCTTTGGCTCCCACCTTCCCTCAGTGTCCAGAATAGCGTTGCTTTGACCTTTCCTGGTCATGGGCTTTGTTGCAGCTTTCCCATTCAGTCATCTCCAGCATTTTCCTCATGTGCCTATTCACTGGCAAGAAGTGGGGGCAAAATAAAACTTAACCCTTCACTTCAGCGCAGGGGTGGGGAACCTGGGGGCCTTGAGGCCACCCATGGGCCTCTTAGTTCTCAAGTAGAGCCCTTTGACTGAAGCCAAACTTGACAGAACAAATCCCCTTAAAAAGATTTATTCTCTCAAACTTGGACTCAGTCTAAAGGCTACAGGTGGCCTAGAGGTCCCAGGTTGCCCAGCCCTGCTTTGGTGCTTCTTTTCGATTAATTCAAGTGGCAGTGGGATCCTAAGTTCCTTCTTCCAGAGACTGGAACCAGTAGCTGTTGGCTTGTGCTGATAAGTGAAATACTTCATTATTTTTACAGCTAATACTACAACTGATACTTTAGCAGAGAGCTAAGGAATGCAGGCACTTGGGATTTTAAAATCCTTCCAACTTAGAAAATTCTGTCAGAACCTGGGAATCATTTTAAAATAGCAGCCAGTGCAGTGGGGAGGTGCATGGTGGGTGTGTGAAAGCACAAGCCAATCAATAGGGGTTTTTCCACCTAGGACACCCGCTGCAGGGGGACATGCCCAGCCAAGTGGAATCTGAGGCTCAGGGAGGGGAGTTGTAGGCACGGGCACTGAGGTAGTGGGACCTGGGGACTGTTTGCTCAGAAAGCTCATTCCCTCCCTGGACAGACCCAGTGGCCTCTCCCTCTGATTGACTAACCTTCCTCGTTTATCTCCACAGGCTGCTCTTCTCCCCTCACTCTTGTCTATGTTGAACTGCCTTCCTTTCTGTCTGTATTCCCCAAAACTTAGCACTTAGCACCATGCCTGACCCATAGTAAGCCCTTTATAGATGCTTGTTGACTGACAGAATGCTTGGAGAGGAAGGCACTGGCTTTCAGTGGGGTAGAGGTAGGGGTGGCAAGGGGAAAGATTGGGGGCTGAAGCTGAGTGTTCGAGGGAATCTGGGAGGTGAAGGGGACATTCTAGGCATGGGCACAGAGACAAGAGATAAACCAGGAACAGCTGAAGAGATGGGGGTTTATTACTGTGATATGAGAGATTCAACGAAAGGCTTGGACAAAGAGAACAGCGCTAGAGGCTGGCTGATACTGAAAAGCACCTGACCTCAGAATCACTGGAGGGCAGAGCCTTCAGCACCGAGCCCCGTGCCCAGCACAGGAGAGTGTTCATGCATGCTCTGGATTCACTAGGGCCATGAAAACTTGATTCTGAGGGGAAAAAACAGGATGTAGAGGAAGTTGAAGAGGTAGCATGCCTTTTTTAGGTGACCTGCAAGTTTATAATGTAAGCTTTCACCTCCTGCTATTCTGTGAAGTCAGATGATCCTGTCTTATTGCATCCCCCTTTCCTCCTCCCTCCAGGTTCCCCTTGTTTACAGCCGTCTATCAGATCTGCTACGAAGGTCGACCAGTCCAGGAGATGCTGTCCTGCCTCCAGAGCCACCCAGAGCATTTCTAATGCGGGCAACACCGCCATGTGCCAGGCAGCCTCTGACTTTCCAAGTGACCCACAGGCTTGGGCAGCAATGATGGCGAAGGCCAGACGCTCCTTGCCTGATGCTTTACTCCAAACGTGAATGTTGGTGGATTTCTCCAGGTTCATTCTTTTCTAGCCCAGGTGGAGTGGAGGGGGAATTGTTGGGTGGATGGTCCAGTGCTGGATGGATTTGGGCTCATTTCATTGGCTGAGATGTGGGTGTTTAAAACACCATCATGCAAATGTTGCACAGCTATCCCTGTGTGTGTGTGTGTGTGTGCGCGCGCGCGCGTCTCTGGGTGTGTTCTTATCCGTCCTTTGTACGTATATGTGTGTGTGTGTGTGTCTCTCTATGTCTGTGTCTCTGTGTGTGTTCTTATCCATCCTCTGTACGTGTGTGTGTGTGTGTGTGTGTGTGTGTGTGCGTGTGCGCGTGTGTGCCTGCGTGCCTCCAAAACCCACTCACGTGGATTTTTGGATTCATCTTTTGGAATTACTCCCTGGTAGCTTGGGACTTTGGGACTGTCTTTACTTGCTTCTTTTTGTTTGTTTTTAAATTGAACTCATTAATATTAGGTCTTTGGGGGAGGCCAGTTTTATTTTAAAATGACAGTTAACCAATATTATTGTGGTGGGTGGGAAAGAAGAAGAACATTCATCTGTTCAATGCACCAAATATACAGTGAGAATTTTACCTTGTCTAGTCTAGTCCAATCAACAAGCATCTATTAAGCACCTACTGTGTGCCAGGCACCATGTTATGGGGTGTGGGAATTGGAGACATTTTACAAAAAAAGGTAAAAACAGTCCCTGCATCCAAGGAACTTAAGAGTCTAATAGCAAAGCCAGCACTGGTTTTTATTAATACTGTTGGATGTGGTTTTTTAAAATGACATTTGAAATCAGGTTATGCCACCTACACTGTTCCTGTTTTTACCTTTTCTGCCTTTGTCATCTTGGTTGGCTGCCATTCTGCTCTTGGGGAAGTTCAGCGGCAGTGGCAGTGACTGGTGTGGGTTCATGGGCCTCTTCTCCCTCCCCTTTTCTGTGATATTGCTTAGGCTTAGAATTTTCAGAGCAACGTTGAGAAAACCACATGCCTCCCTCCCATCCCCACTTCAGAATCTTTTCTTAAGCCTGCTTTGGGCCTTCTCAGCTCTGTCATCACCAGATAAAATGCTTGGTGTAAATAGCATCTCTACCTGTGCCTGCCACAGCCCTCTAGCCTTCAGCATCTCTGGGCCAAGCCATCTGCAGGCTTCCACTGCCCAGTTCGCTTGGTATGCCCAGCATTCTAAAGGTTTCAGTGCCACCATCTTGGAGGCCTGATGCAGAATTGGGCCTGTATGATGCCTGCAGGTTATTCAAGGCCTCTTCTAACTTGAAGCATCTGAAGCATCTCCTCTTTGGCCTCATCAGTACCTAAGCAATCCTTGTCTCTGTTTGCAAAGCTGTGAAAACACTACCGGTAGGATTTTTAGCAAGATTGAAGTGGGAGAAGCCTGGATGAAAAGCCCTGACCTTTGGGCCTCCATCACCAGGGAACCATGATTCTCTGAAGATGACCGGGCCACAGCAGGTCAAGGAGGCTCTAAGAAAAGCGACCTTGGCTTTCTTCCTTTTCCACATTCTCACCTCAGTCACTCGGCCAACCAGGAATGAGGGATGAGGGGGTAGATGAGATTCAAGGGTTTGCCTGAGACCCAGGGATGGCCAACCACGCACATTGAGACAGACCCATCTACCAGTGTAACCCTGTCTGCATTTCCGAAGCCTTGCTCTGGGCTCATGGTGATCTTGAACTGGCTTGTTAGCCTCCTCCTTAGTCCCTGTGAGAGACTGGGCTGTGTGGTGGCCTTTGCTTTCTGCTCAGATGTCCCACAAATTCTTTATGATATGTTAAGGTGACTTCCGAAGCCCATGGAACCTAGGAGAAATCAGCCTCACTAATGCGCACAATGTGTCCCATGTGATCTTCATTCTGGGATTTGAATGGCTGTGTGTTCAGCCAGGGGGCCTGACTCATTTCCTTCGCCCACCCTCTAGCACTTGACATATGGTAAGGGAACATGTGAATGTCTGCAAGCATTCAGGGCCTGCTCAATCACTTTCTGAGAAACATTTGCTCTTTATTTTTGCTATTGCTCAAAATGATTGTAGATGAATGTTTTATGGGTTTTTAAAAAAACTCCATCCCAGATATCACTGGGTATTTTAGAATCAGAAACATGGCCACCTGTGAAAAGCACATGAAATGCCCCAAATTGGATCTACTTTCATGCTATTCTCCTAATTGACTTCAAGCCACTTGACTGGTGGGAAGCCTTTTAAAAGTTTGTATGTTCATACAAAAATGTTGCATTTTAAGATCCCTAAAGGGCTACCCACTGATGGGGGGAGGGGCATTGGAGTTTTGTGGGTTCTCCTCAGCATAAGTCTCTCTTTCTCTGGGTTTTATACTTGAGTGTTTTTTTCTTTAGACAGGCTCTGGTACCACTCTCTCTAAAGTCCATTTATTAAATCTTGGTGTCATATACAACAACCACAAATTACAAAAAGGAGCAGATTAAAAAAAACATTTGCACCTTGGGGATTCTATTTATTGTTCCACTGGTTGTATCCATCTGCCAACCCCCTGTGACCTTTGGTTGTATGTAACTTGTATTAACACTTCCTAATGATGGTAACTGGGGATGCCCGTTTGTGAATGGGCAAACCACATTGGTGCCTTGCTAAGCATGGCCAACAGCAGCATAGAGCCAATGTCTGCCTTGGATTTCCCATCGAAGAGAGTGGAAAGAAAGGAGGACCTCGTGAATGTCATGGTCCCATTGTGGGGACCAGGTGGATAATGGGGAGAGGAGATGGTGCTGGAGTGAGGTGCCTGTGGATGAAAAGAATTTGGTTTCCATTACTAAGCTTACTAACCATCATTTACTTTCACATGAATTGTATTTGTTTGCCTGTTGTAGATGGGCGTATGATTAAAAGCTTGGTACAATAAACATTTTATCCCCAAATCCTGGTCTTTATAGTTTTGGGATTTTTTTTTTGAGAATAGAAAACTATCTTGAACAAGCCAGGAATACCTCTGTTGATTACCGACGCTGTGACCCCAGGCTTAGCCTCATCTATAAAATAAGAGGGTTGGACTGTGGTCTCTAATGCCCCTGCAGTTGTAGATCTGAGATCCTGCTACGGTGGAGGTGAGATTACACACCTTCCTGGCGTGTTTTGCATCCCGTTGTGGTGGGTTGATTTTTTGTTTGTTTCCCCGTGGATTGTGAGATCAAGTGAAGCAATGACACACATAAAAGCACTTTTGTAAATTGTAAAGCACACTCCCTTTTGTATAGTAGATGGTCCTTGAACTTCAGAGTGGCCAGCGCCCCCACTAGAGGTCACCCTTGGGTAGACACACACCCTCTCAGGTTCCAGGCCCAGACAAGATCAGATCTCTCAGAGTCTTGACTTCTCCCAGAATTAGGGCCAGTTACTGAACTTGGCAACACTTTCCAAGAGTTTTTAAAACTGGAAGTTCACTGTTTGGCTTCAAGCATCCCTGACTATTCTGTACTGAGGGAACTGGAGATTTTTCATTTGATTCGGAGTTCTGTCAGCTGGCCTGCACCCAACTCAAGGCTGAGGATTTTCCTGGTTTCATTGAATCCCGTGGTGTGAAGCTGGGATTCCATTTGGTCTTTGACACCAAACACTAGGTCCCAGTTTGGAACTCCAGCTCATGACCTTCATGGGGTCATATACAGGGAGCTGGGAGGAATCTGAGGAGGAACAGAAAGCACCAACTTCCTGGGGTCACCCAGCTGGTCCATTCTGGCCACCATGGGTCAGCAGCAGCCTGATTCTGCCTGCTTCCAGCAAGGGGGAACCCCCAGGGCTGGGCTCCGCTTTCTCCCCTCCATCTCCATGGAGTGGAAGTCATAATAAATGGAAGTGATTAAATAAATTCATACATGTGAATGGGAGACCATTTTTAGTGCATCCCCCTATTGTAGAGGACACTGAGACAGCTAAAGAGATTGGCCCAAAGGCACCCAAGGACCAAGTGGCGAAGCCAGAATTAAGACGGACCTGGGTCCTTGGATCCCAAACGATTCTTGAGGTCAGAGGCCTCTTTCTGCATCCCCAGAGCTTATTCCAGTGCCAGCACAAAGTAGGTGCTTGATAAATGTTTATTGACCCAGGGGTGCTACACCCTGCAGACCCTGCCAGGCTGCTCACATACTCCTTTGGCTTCTAAGGCTCACACAACTGTTTTTCCTCTTGAGAAGAAATATATTTGGTGCCATTTTTTATAATTTAAAACTAGAAACATTGCCTGTAATCAACAAGCATTTATTAAATACCTCCTTTGAGCCAGATGCAAAAGATAGACAAAAATGTACTTCCTGCTTTCAAATAGCTTACATTGAAGGAAGGGAGAGGGAAGTATTAATTCCTTGCTGTATACAAAACATGGGGGATACAAATAGTCTCTGTCCTCATACATTGAATAAAGGGGAAAAAAAAATTGTTTATCACTGTTGTGTACAAAGTCCAACTGCATGTGGAGCTGGCCAGGCTGAGAGAATCCCAGCATTTAGCGGAGACTTCCGGCATTACAGATGAGGACACTGAGGCATATCCCAGACCCACAATGCTATTGGCAGTAAATACCGAAACCTGTCATCAGACCAGCCCTGGGCCACCCATATTCATTGGATCATTCCAGAAGAGCTCAGTGAGGCTCCTGGAGTCATTTGCTATTTTGTTTAAGAGGAAGGGGAGGGAGCAGACAGTGCCAGGGCCTTCATCCTCTGGGTTCAGCTCACAGCTACAGGGCCCTGATGTTGGAAGAGCACTCTTGGGCAATATTGACTTAGTAATGGGCCCCTGTTTACCTCAAACTTGGGCTCAGGCCTTCAGAGCCAAGGAAGTAAAGTCAGACATAGACAGTGGAAGAAGCACTTTGTCCCCCGGCTATGGTGCCTCTTCCAGCCTGATCTTCATAAAAGCAGCCCTGACATCCCCGTGAGCCTCCCATGAGGATTTCCTGCTTTCACACACATCCGCTGGCAGGTGAGACAGCAAACGCTGATTGTGTCTGGAATTGCTGTGATGTGTGGAGTTCAGGTGACAAGCCTGCTCTGCCACTTAGCTTCTTGGACAGTGGTCTAAGACAGCCAGTGTGTGTCCCAGGTAGGACTTGAACCTGGGTCTTCCTGGCTCCTAAGCCAGATCTCTACTATACTGTACATAACAGAAATCTAATATCTATATAAGAATCAATTTCAGTAATCTTGAAATCTGACCTCAACTGTAATAAAAAATCAATGGAGATGATAAAAGAATAACTTAAATGTTTTTAGAAGAATTAAAAAAGGTAGCAAAGATAGCCTAAAATGAACACCTTTTTTAGTGATTTGTAAAAATCTATAAGTGGCAAGTATAATGGAAAAACAAAGGGTAAGATATACAAGGGATGGGACCTATGATTTCACTGTACAAGAAAATCCCATCCACCAACGCAGGTCAGTACCTTTGCATGTGATTCTCAGAGAGCTACCTGGATCATAGAAAGGTTAAGTGACTTGCCCAGGGTCACTCTTATCAGAATTGAATTTGAACACATTATCCTGATCTCTAGGACTACCCTCTCTCTACCACACATACTACCTCAAGATACACAAATGACAACAAAAACTGCATCCCAAACCTGAAACTTCCCCTCTTTCATTTTTTAAAAATAGATTTAATTCTAACAAAGGGGGGAAAAATCTTGTTTATTTCTGTGTCCCATTCAGATTTTTTTTTTTAAAGTAATGTGTGTTTTTCCAAATTTTGTCATTAGGAAATCTAGCTTAGTTGGTAGAGTACTAGACTCAGATGTAAATTGGAAGAGAACTTTGAGGTCATCAGTCTAACCCTCTCATTTCACATTTGAGGAAACTAAGGCTTACAAACGCTAAGTGACTAAGTTGAGGTCATGAAGGTAGTACATGACAGATCTGGGATCCAAACCAAGGTCCTCAGACTCCAAATCCAACATTTTCCAGTCCACCACATTGGGATCATGAAGTCTTGGATTCAAAACCTACCAGCTGTGTGACCCTGGGTATAAGGCACACTTTCTTTGATCCTCAGCTCTCTAGGATTTCTCTGCTGGGCTATAAGGGGCTAGTGGTCAGTGACCACATCATTCTGACCCTGCTTCTTTCACCATGTATTACTTCATGTGAGCGCCTGTATTTCTTCACTGTGCCCACATGTGACATCCCCTTTGGACACCTCCATCTGCATTCATTCCCTAATCACTGGACTTCTATGTTGTTCCTCAATGAGATTTTTATTTCTGCCTGAGCCAAGTCAATGTTTACAAGTTTTATCTGAAAGTCTGACAAATACAGGGGTGATATATACTCAAATACTTTCCTGGTAAAGGAACTGTGAGTTCTTCCAAGTCTGGAACTCCTTCCCTTAGTGCAAAATTCAGCCTATCTTGCACTTAATAAACACTAAGTGCTTACTGTGTGCCAATAATCATTTATCAGGTGCCTACTATGTGCCAATAAACATTTGTCAAGTGCCTACTATGTCCCAGGCACAGGGGGAAACTACGCAGGTTAAAAAGTCCTGAGGTAGTAAATTGAAGTTATTTGCTTGGGGTACACAGTAAGTTTCAGAGGCAGGATTTGAATCCAGCTCCATGTCTAGCACCCTGTTAACTTGGTCATGCTCCCCTCTCAGGTATGATGGAAAATCTACAATCAAATCTAAGCATTTTTATGCTTAGGACAAAACATATGACTGACCATATAGGAGCTTCCTGTAATCCAGAGTTGGTTAGATTATCCTTAAATTTATTTATTTTATTTTTAATTTATGAACTAAAACAAGCATTTCCATAACACAGTAGAATAACCCTTTTCACCCTGTTGCTAATCAGTTACTAAGCTCTGTGGTTTCTAGCTGCTGACGTGTTCATAAAATCATACATTGGGTCTGTTGAGGACATCTAGCAGAAACTGAGGCCAGAGAAGTTAAGTGATTTACTTACAATGCCACACAGATAGCTGGTGGCAGTTGATCAATAAACATTTATTAAGTACCTACTGTGTTTGGCCTTCATTTTCGAAGAAGACCATGATATCAGAGGCAATGACATGACTTGAACTTGACTTTGTTTTGAATGAGGGAGGCTATGCAAGGTCACCAGACTCACTGGGCCATCTAGATACTCATCAGAATGCCTGGAGAAGGTCCAGGATGCACTGGGAGACCTTGGCCTATTTAGGTGCTCACTTGGAGTGAGGTAATGCCCATTCAGTGAATAGGCCTCTTTAAGACATAAACAGGGCGTGACATCTTTAAGAAGTAAACAGGTCGTGGCTCCTTTATTGAGCAAAAAAAACCTACTATGTGCCAAGCAGAGTGACAAAGCCATGACTCAAATCGAGATCTTCTGACACCAAAACCTAGTATTTTTCCATTACACCTCCTTAGCCTCTCTAAATTCAGGAACTGGGGGGTCAAGCCCCATCTGCTATGCCTGATCTTGGTTATAGGTATAAGTGGGCAAATGTAAACTGGTTTCAGGGTTGACAGATAGCATGATCTCAAGCTCTTCTAATCGACTTGATGAGCCCCTTCTGGCCCTCCTAGAACAAAGAAGAAGCCCAAACCTGGGTCAAGTCAAAGATGTCACTGAAAAGAGAATCTTTCTCAGGGCCATTCCCATGGTCCCTTACCTTGAGTTGTCAAGGGGAGTGACTCCAGGAGAACATCCAAGGGCCAGGAGGTCCTGAAATCTTCCCCCCTCCTCCAGGTAGGTCTTAGATCCACTTCCAAAGTCCCCAAATTCCTCCACGGGGTCCAGTCATCCTTGCCATCTATGTGATGATCAGAATTCCAGTCATCACTAAGTGTCTTTCAAAACCAGCAGGTTCATCCCTAAATCTAGGACCCTTGAGGCTAAGTGTCCTGATAGATTTCCCTGGCTTTGGTTACCACCCCCTCTGTCCACCATGGGGCAACTTTGCCAGGTTCAAGCAGGACCAGCTGTCACCAACAACTGGATTTCTGAACTTCTGATGGAGCCTCTTGCTTGATTTGAGCTGGCACTTGGACATGCATGACTTTCATAAAGTTCTTTTCCATTTTCAAGGTGGTACTTGTGCCCTTTTAATTAATACCGAGATATCTAATCCACTTTCGAGTCTGGTGATCCTGCTACCTAGATCATAGGTATCCTAGAGCTGAAAGGAATCTCAGAGAACATCTAGACCTACCCTCTCCCCATTTTACAGATGAGAAAACTGAGGCCCAGGGAACTTATGACCTGCCCACAGGGAGGATATGAATGAACCCTGTGCTCAAGATCCAGAGCTAAAAGAGCCTTAGAAGTAATTGAATTTTAAGGATGAGGGAACTGAGGCTCCCATTTGTTAAATAATGATACAGGGTCAGACAGGTAGTGTCAGAGGCAGAGCTCAGAATCCAAGTCCAACTCTGGCTCCCTAAGAATTTCTACAGGCTCTCAACCTCAGTCAGGAGCAGGTATCTAGGCAGTGCAGTGGACAGAGCACCAGCCCTGGAGTCAGGACCATTTGAATTCAAATCTGGACTTAGGTGCTTCCTGACTATGTGACCCTGGGCAAGTCACTTAACCCCCAATTGCCTCCCCACCACAAATAAGGGTAGCCAGCCATTTATTGAGCTATGTTCCTCCCAGAAGCAGTAGGTTTCTTCTGGGGCAGGACCACCACCATTGCTTCTTTCCATTGTCTGGTCCTGCATCTGCAGAGGGGACCCTGCTTGCTGAATAGATATGGACCAAGTTATGTGTGATATAGAAAAGGAGTTCAAACTTCCAGATGTTGGCTCTGCCTTGTTTGGTGCTTTGTAATCTGTCTTTGTTGCTAAAGCTCAGATGTTAGTATCTGCCTTGGTAGGAAGAGAGAGAAGGAAAAAGAAGGCAGAAGGAGTGAAAGAAAGGGGGGAACGGCAGTCCAAGAGTCAGTCTGGGCTTTAGGAAGTCCTGGGTTCAAGTACCAGCTCCAACATATACTGGTTGTTTGACTCTGGGCAAATTGCTCAGCTTCTGAGTGCCCCCAGGAAAAAGAGGATTGTGATGGAAGAGGATTTGGAATCAGGGTCCTGAGTTTGAAATCTGCCTCTGCCACCGTGTGACCTGGGGCAGTGTCCTCCCGAGATCTGTCTCCTCTTTTAGTTTTTAGCAAATGAGGGGGTTGGACAGAGTTTCCCCTAATGTTCCTTCCAGATCTCAATTGAGAATCCTGTGAGTTGGCCCCAAAATGGCAGTTAAGGTTTGATCATTGATGCTGCTTAGTCCTGGCAGAGTGGAATGTTTAAAAATTCAAGAATTGAAGGGTAGAAAGAGGGATCCCCATCCTCCAGGTGGCCTCCAGCTAAATCATCTTCAAACCCATTGTCTCTCCACCTTCCTCTTCCTCTTCCTCCCTCTTTGTTCCTCTTCTTTTCCTCCTTCTCTCTCTCTCTGGACAGAAAAATACAGCTGCTGTGTTTTATTTAGCCTTGTGCCTGTTAAATAGTCTTTGGTTTCCTGTTCTATTTTTTCCATTTTTATTGATATGGTTTGTTTTGGCATCACCTCCATTTCCAAATATATAATTCCTCCATCTCCCCAAGGAACCAATAAGAAAGAGAAAGAAAGAAAAAAGTTTAGTAAAACCAACACATCAGCAGACTGAATGTGCTTTTTTCTTTTGTTGCTGTTTTTTTGGCCATGCTTTGTTTCTTTTTTTCTTTTTCTCTTTGTTTTGTTGTTTTTTGGCCATGCTTTGTTTCTTTTTTTCTTTTTCTTTTTCTCTTTGTTTTGTTGTTTTTTGGCCATGCTTTGTTTGATGCCCATGGTCCCCTGCCCAGAATATGCTCATTTTTCTGCTTCTCTCCTTCTGGGTCGAGCTTGGTCATTGTAATTACATAGACTTCTGGTCTTGTTCCCTGTCCGTATCTTAGATAGCAGGAAATGGAATGACCTTTCTGTCTGCAAGGATTTAAAAAAAGAAAGAAAACTTCTCTCAAACTGAATTGAGGTTTTTTTTGTGCATTTCTAATCTTCTGTTGATTTTTTTCCCTCTCTCTAGGTCAGTGACCCTGGTTATAAAAAACATTCCCCAACCTTAGGATAAATGAAGTCGGGAGGTTTTTATGAACTTGGCATAGAGCTTTTTATAGCAACGTCTTGCTCCCACCTCACAGGTAGAAGTATTTTAGACTTATCTTGAGAGCTGCCAAACCGGATACATTCCTTTAGTGAAAGACAATGTCTACACCTGGCCAGAGCCTGCAACCAAGAGGAGCCCTTAGGGAGAAGGGAGCAGGCCTAGTGTGGGGTGGGGGGAGGAGGAAGAGAAGGGGGAAGAGGGGGAGGATGGTTGGTTAGAGGTCAGAGAACTGAGATGGGTCTGAAGTTTTTCCTACCATTGGCTTAAGGTGCCTCAATACAATTCAATAAATATTTATTAATAAATGAACTGTTAGTTAGATCTTGCAGATGCAGAGACAATCTCTACCTTTATGGAGTTTACATCTTAGTTGGGAAAGTTGGGGCTAAAAATATGACAAATCCCCAGGTAAATGTAATACAAGGTAGGGAATAATGAAGATAGAAGGGGGAGGGGTAGGCTGCCTTCAGAACTGGCTTAAGGGCACACGCTAACACACGCTGGTTGGGTGACTTTGGACAAGTCTAGTGCCCCAGGAATCTCCCTAAAATTCTAAATGACAGAGAAGCACTAGTAGACAGAGTTTCCCCACCGGAAGTCCCTATACCAAATGAGATCATCCTCATCCCTAGTGCCTAACAGGGTGTATTAATATTGCAGCTCTGTTTCTGGGATTTCTGTCAGTTTGGACAGGGGCCCCAGTGGAACCTGATATGAATAAGGGTGAGAGACCAGTGGGATATGAAGCATGGGCTTCCAGAGATGTTGTGGCATGAGCTTCTGGCCACAGTCAGCTGTGGTGTTCCTTGGGATTGCTGCAGGAGGTCAGCCTGTGGCCAGCCTGGCTCAGAAGTGACCGTGGGGGTGGGAGATGATGGCCACCTTTGCACGTCCACCCTGAAGGCAGTTTGCTAAGGCATCTCCCCCATGAGGTGGCTGGACAATCATCATTTATCCTTTTGGTTTGTGTTTTTGGCTTTGGGATTTTTAAAAAATAAATCATAAAAGTCATAAAAAGGGTTCTCAGCAGCCTTGTGGTCCAACCTCCTCCCTTTACACATCAGTAAACTGAGGCCCCAGGAAATGAGCCACTCATGGTCACAGGTAGTAAATATCAGAGGGGTGATTTGAACCCATCTTCTCTGAGCAAAGTGCTCTTTCTACCGTGATAATGAAGTAGCTAAACCCAAGATCACACAGCTGATAATCAGCCTGAGAGCACACTTGAACTCACGTCTTGGACCCAGTGGTCCAATCAAACAGTCAGGGGGAGGAGCTGTCTACATGGTCTCACAGTTCACACCTGCTCTTAGAGAACCACTGTTCCTAATTCTGCCTGTTGCCCTCAGCAGACACACCTTTGGAGCAGGTGGGTCAATGTGGGCAGAGCCTCAGATCTGTCAAAGAGGGGCTTGCCAACCCTGACACCCACAAGGCCCAGGAAGTTCAGTCCTGGCCTGTCAGCTGCCAAAGACAAAGTGCTTCATTCCTCTGCTTTAGCTTGGTTTCTAGGTTCCTTAATGCCAAAACTGTGGCCCAAGGGGGAACCTACCAGCTTCCCAGGTGCTTAAGAAACCTTTTCTAATAAATAAGCCTGTCAGGGGCCTGCCTCCTCCCTGAGTAGCTGACTGAAGGCATGGCCAGAAGGACTTGGGACTGTCCTCAGCATGATCAGGGGCTGATCCTTAACCGGAGGACCTGTTCTTTCTGTTAGACTCTCTCCCCACTGCCAACTCAACACTCTGCTGTGCACTTCTGAAAATAATAATCTTCTTGTCTGCATGCCCCAGGATCAGAATGCAGCAGTTGGCTCCTGATCTGAAGGGGGCTTGCATGACAGGCCGACGCAAAGCTTCCAGGAGGCAAGCCACTGTCAGATGTCCCCAAAGCTGGCTCTGGCTTCCTGGGATTTATTTGCCTTTTACCTGGTGCCCCATGAGCCATGAGCACAAAAATCAGCAGCCACAGAGTGGTTTAGCAGACCTCTTCGAAGGCTGATCATCTGAATTGTTTGGTTTTTAACATCTATTGTTATCTTGGCATTTGCAAAAACTTAGAATTCCATGTTTAAATGAACTTAACAAGTAATTGAACATTGATTAAGTACCCACAGTATACAGAGACACCCAGGAAGAGGCAAACTTTAGAGTTCTGTCATCACAGCTTGTAGACTATGGCAGAGGGATTTGAAACATGGATAGTTATCTCAAATATGAAATAATACATGACAGTTGCTAACACTTAGCTCTTCAAGGTTAGCAAAGCATCTGATCCTCACAACAGCCCACAACAACCCTGGGAAGTAGGTGCTATTGTTATCCTCATTTTACAGATGAGGAAACTGAGGCAAACAGAGGTTAAGTGACTTACCTAAGGTCACACAGCTGGAAACAGAAGAACTAAGATTCAAACCCACATCTTCCACATCTGTAGTACCCTCATCCTTCTCCTAAATTGTACCCCATTGATCTAAGAGTAGAGCTATTTAATTTTTTTAAAAAAATATATGATAGTATATGTTATGGAAGAAAACCCTCAGGGTTCTGTTTTGGTTAAGGATTGGCAAACAAGGTTTATCTGGTTCAAATTCCATCTCAGGTTCTCTTTGAAACCTAAATTTCGAAGAAGCCAGTACATCTAATGGCCTCTAATGACTGGAACATTGATTTCTGAGGTTTCTTTGCCAATCTCACCTTTGAAACTACGAGTGAATATGACTTGAGTTATGTTTCTATATTCTAGAAAATTGAAAGATGAAAAGTCTATCTTACCCAGAGTTTAATGTAGTGTTCAATTCAATCCACAAGCACCAATGAGACACGTACCACAGGCCAACCCCAGAGCTAGGTGTTGACAGTACAAAGTCAAGCAGGAAAGTGTTCTTGCTCTTAATCAATCAACCATATTAACTAGGCAACTAGGTGGTACAATGGACAGAGCATTGGGCCTGGAATCAGGAAAACCTGACTTCAAATCCAGCCTTAGACATTTATTAGCTGGACTTCAAAATTTCTCAGTTTCTTCATCTTTAAATGGGAATAATAAGGATACCTACCTCCCAAGGTTGCTGTGAAGATAAAACAAGGTAATCTTTGTGTAACCCAAAGCTGGTCCCACAGTCTCAGACCATTGATCGTCACCAGTGAGGAAATAGTCCCATACCAATGGGTTTATAATTTATAAAGCACTTCACCTTAAAGAGCCCTACAAATGCTAGCTATTATAAGCACCTACTGTGTGCCACTTACCTTGCTAGGCACCAGGAACTCAAAGACCAAAAACAAAATGGTCTTTGACCTCAAGGAAGACAGAAGGCAAACAAGAGAGTAAATCCCAGATGGTTTGAGAAGGGAAAGAGACCAAGTAGCAGCCAGGAATTAGAGTCCTTAAAAGCTTTCCTCTAGGAGGTGAGGTGGAGCAGGAACACTGTTAATTACATTTTGACATCTTCCACTAGGGAACATTCTGGGCTGGCAAACAGTGGGTGTTTAATTAATGTTTTTTGATTGAATTGAATGTCCTATGCTCGATGTTGGGTATATGAGACAGACTGTTCTTATTTAGTTAGCAAATGCCTTGAGATGGGACCTGGGGCCTCTTATCCCCAAACTGCAAGCAGTGTGTCTTGCACATAAATTGTTGTCATATCCAACTCTCCATGACCCTGTTTGGGGTTTTCTTGGTAAAGATACTGGGGTAGTTGGCTGTTTCCTTCTCCAGGTCATTTTCCAGATGAGGAACTTGAGGCAAACAGGGTTAAGTGACTTGCCCAGAGTCACACAGCTAGTGTGAAGTCAAGATTTGAACTCAGGTTTGCCTGATTCCTGGCCCAAAGCTTGATGTACCACTTAAGGCTGCCTTCTATACCTGCCCTATAGTAACAGATTTAATGATGTATAGTAAAATTACCCTAAATTAATCCAGTAATACAGCATATATACAAGCAAATACAATGTAATTTCAAAAGGGCTCGGGCCAGTGAGTCAGGGAAGACTTTGTGTAGGAGGTCACACCGAGGCCATGGTTTGAGGGATGTATTCCAGACGCAGATAACCACTTCTTCCTGTGCGAAGGTAGGGAATGGAATGTCCTGCATAGAGACTGGTGTGGAGTGGAGAGGAGGAAAGCTAACCAGTTTAACTGGAACAAAGAGAGTGAAAGAGAGTAGAATGGAATCAAACTGGAACGATAAATTAAAGCCAGATATAGCGAGCTCCTAACATAAGTCTAAGGATTAATTTTATCCCAGAGTTAATAGGGAGCCACTGAATGTTTTGGAGTGAGGGGAAGGATGAGGGAGTGGGGAGCATGGCCTATTCAGACTTGTATTTCAGGCCTATGTAGAACAGAATTTGGAGAGGGAAAAGTGTACTGCTGAAGAGGCATAGCCCAGGCAAATTAGGGAATAGACAAAAGAGCTTGACGCTAAGTTGAGGGTACGTTTATTGGCTGAGCTTGGGAAAGGGGGTCTAAAAGACGTCGATTTCAATACACAAAGTTAGCTTGCTTCACTCTCTGCCGGTGATTCTCCCCTTTCTGCACCCAAGAGGCCCAGATGAGAAGACCCTCCTGAGACAATAAATCCAATATTTTATTCCTTTATCTTTTCAAACACAGATAATCATTAACTACAGTTGTTATTAATATACAAAGCAGCCCCTCGGGACCGGATCTCAGCATTCTTTCTCACGTTTCTCGGAGGAAACCCTCACAGCAGGGTTGTGACTTGCCCCAGGACATCCAGAAATTTAGCTTACGATCCCCTGTGGTGGAAAAAAAATCCTGTAGTTTCTAGTTTAAAATCTGCATTTGTGCCTGATGAAAGGGTCTTAGTATCTAGTTTGTTCTCTGTGATTTTAAAAAACCATCCATTATTCATGACATTAGCACATGCCCACAGGCTCTGGATTAAGTCATCCTAGCCCTACCTTCTCTCTATGAATCTCTAGGTGGTCATTTACTCATGTTTGCCTTTGAGTTATTTCAGCCGGGTCCAACTCTTTGTGACCCCATTGGGGGCTTTCTTGGCAAAGATACTGGAGTGCCTTGCCATTTGTGACCCCCCTCATTAGAATGTATGCTCCTTAATCAATCTGGAACTATGACTTATAAATCAGTTCATACCCTTTGACCCATCAATATCACTGCTGGGTCCTAAACTCCACCAATATTGAAGAAAGTCGCATATGCGTACAAAACATTTATAGCAGCTCTTTTTTACATAGCTGAGCACTAAGGGGATGCCCATCACTTGGGATATGACTGAACAAATTATGCAGATAAATGTGATGGGATGCTATTATGGGGTAAGACAAAACGGAAGGGAATGTTTGTATGAACTGATGCACAGTGAAGTAAGCAGAACCAGGAAAGCAATTTTCATAATAAAAACATACTTTTAGATGCTCAAGAACTCTGAACCACACAGTGACCAACCATGAATCCTATGGATGAAGTATGCTACCACCTCCTGAAAGAGAAGGGAGGGAATCAACACATAGGCACACATTTTCAAACATAGCGGGGTATTTATTTTGCTATGCTAATACGACTGCATATTTGTTACATGGGTTTTGTTTTTCTTTTTAATTGGGGGGTGAAGGGAGGGAGAGATAGCGTAGTGATAGGACTGACAAAAAAAGAAGTCATTGAAATATTTTTAATGTATAAAACAGAATAAGAGAGGGGAAAAACAGGACAATTTTGAAAATTACAAATTGAATTATTATGTACTTTAAAGAAAAGCAACCTCCAGATAATAGACTCAGTTTCATGTACGATCATTTTTCAGTTCTACTTTATATATAGAAATCCTCATTTTATTTTGGTTTTAAGTTCAGAATAAAAAATAATAATGTAAGCTTCTTGAGGGCAGGTGCTGGTTCTTTTTCTTTTTCTATATACCTTCTTCTATATTTCCTGTGTGCCTGGCACATAGGAAGGGTTTAAAAAAGCCTCCTTGTCCTTGGATGGTTGGTCTAGGTAAGTTTACCCTCAAAGTCTAAAAAGCTAAAAATTAAAGTGCTGGCCATTGGGTGATGGCAGATTTTTTAACCATAGAAATTTATGTCATCCAAGTTAACACATTTGACATTGGTGTTGGGAGGATTCAAGCTAATAGACTGGAATGTGTGCTAGGATTACTTCTAAAGGTAAACCTTGCTTCGTCCCCTGGGTGGGAAGGCAGCAGGACATAGTGGAAAGACCACTAGTTCTAGAGGTAGTGGTGGTGGATGTTCAGTTGCTTCAGTCCTGTTTGACTCTCGGTGACCTCATTCGGGGTTTTTTGGTAAAGATACTGGAGTGGCTGATCATTTCCTTCTCCAGTTCATTTTATGGATGGGGAAACTGAGGCAGCCAGGGTTAAGTGATTTGCCCAGGGTCACACAGCCAGTCAGTGTTTGAAGCTGGGTTTAAACTCAGGTTTTCCTAATTCCAGGTCCAGCAATCTATCCACTGAGTCACCTAGCTGTCCTTGGAGTCAGAGGACCTGGGTTTAGATCCTACCTCTGACTTTACTACCTGTGTGACCTTGGAGCTGCAACTTCTCTGGGGCCTGGGGAACTTTGCAACCCTAAAGGCTGAATACATCCACCTCCAGGTAGAGAGATGGCGCACAGATGGAAGCATTTGGCCGAGGATGGTCTGCACATATTTGTAATAGGTTTTGACCATCTTGCTTTTTCAATGGGTAGAAGAAAGAGGGAGGGGAGAAGGAAGGCAGAGAACAGGGGACTAACAATGACATAAAATTGAATTTTAAAAAGACCATAGGCTAAATCACACTTGTCGATCTCTGCTGGCAGAAGAGTTACCTCGCGGAGGGTCCCCTACTCTGTGAAATCGCAGGTCTGGGTCAAAAAACCAAACAAAAATGAAAAACCAAAACCCTTCGCATTTTTATCCTTTCTTCTAATTTTGTAAAATCATTATTTAAAAAAAGTTCATGATCTAAGTTGATTTAGAAATGACTCCCATATAACGTGTCTTTTTCTATCTATTAAGATAATTACCTTTTTCGGTGGGTGGGAGGTGGGGAAGATATTGTTCATCACTCCCCATGTCCAGAGCCTTCCAACTTTCTGAATAAAGTATTCCTCATATATAGTCAGGAAATTGCTGATCCTTCCATAAAAGCCTTTGGCCTTTTCATTTTTCTAAACCTTAACCATTTTTTTCCAACAGATTTTCACCATCCTTTCTGTGGCTATTCAAAAAGTCCTCTGGTTTTCTGGGTTCAGAATTTCTATGGACAGGCTGTCTCTGCTCTAGACACACTCTCTCCTCCTACCTGGTAGCCACATCCTGCCCCTTCTCTGGAACCTTGGATATCGGGAATCTTCCATCCTGGGAATTCCTAGTTTCCCAGCATAACAGATGCCCTTTCTTCCCTGCCCTTCTCACACAGTTTGGAGCATGCTAAGTTGCCATGTCTAGTGACTCCTTCGGTGGGGCAGCTTTTGGACATGAACAACTCGTTGAGTGTCCATAACAGGCTGCTGAGCTAACTGTAACTGAGAATACACTAATGTGGCCACCTATCCCTGGGTTATCCCTTTTTCTTCCAGTCTGTGTATGTGGGGATAACTTTTCCTCCAGCCATGAGTGCATGCTCTTCTGACCCAAGGGATGAGGCTGATTTTTCCTTTGTTTTTCTTCATTTGATATGGGACCTCAGGAGAATTTGAAAGACCTGTGGTCACAGCAGCATCTCCCATTGGCAAGATGGCAGCAGGGCATCCATCCCCTAGCACAGCAGTAGATAGCAGCAGAAGGAAACACCTGCTTAGGGCATTTTGACCATGGTCAGGAGAGAGTGGCCGTAGCAGCCTCAGGAGTGGGCTGGCACCAAGGAAGGAGTCAAATACCACATGTCATTTAATAATAAACCTACTCCTGATAGGACTTTGGCAAATAGAAATTATGCTCTAGTCTAGGGCCTAACCACTAATACCATTCTCTGAATCACAATGGTCCAATGCAGAGAAGCCTGGATTTATGGTTTAGCCATTCTAGAAAGTCATTCAGAGTGATGTCTCCAAAGTCACTGAACAGTGTATTTATTACCCTTGACACAGAAAGATTACTACTAGGCTGATATCCCAGAAAGATTAAAGAAGAAAAGGACTCAGTACAAAATATTCACAGCAGCTCTCTTTGTAATGTTGAAGAGCCAGAAGCTAAGTGGGTACCTGTCCTCTGGAGAATGGATGGGCAAATACATTATGGAAAGAGTTGTCCTCGGACAGCAGTCACCAGAAAGATCAAGGACAGCTGATTGATCAGACAACGCCAACAGAGATGTAAGATGGCTAATTTGGCAGTCTTACAAAAACTGAGGTTTGAACCTGGGCATCCCCTATGACTGTTAGTAGCAATGAGTGAGCTACTTTCCCTAACTCCCTAGCCCAAGCCTTGAGGACACAGCAGTGGAACTTCTTTTCCAGAGATGGCAGCCAAGTAGAGCAGAAAGTGGGCATGGGGGAGGGGGAGTGCCCAGGCAGTGCCACCCCTGAAGAGAGAAGGTCTCTCCCATAAAGCTGCAGGAGCAGTAAGGGGTTCTAATCCTCTATATGGGGGAGAAAAAGAGCTGGATTTTGCCTTGAGTTATTCCTGCAGGTCTGATGGACACTGGAGACTGGACTTGATGTGGTGACCCTGACCTGCCAGTCCACGGTCCATGGGCAGGTGCACACCTTCAATGCTGGAAGTTTCTTCCAAAGACTTTCACATCATCCCTGGGTCCAGCAATGAAGACTTCCAGACACTGATGGGACAACACATATGGAAAAATCTGCAGCCTCGAGCAGGGGCCTAAGTGGTTAGGGCTCTGACCTGAAGGCAGGAAGACTCAAATTCAAATTGATGCTCAGGCATTTACTAGCCATGTGACCCTGACTTATAACTCTTTGCCTCAGCTTCTTCAACTGTAAAATGAGGATCATAATGGCACCTACCTCCCAGGGCTGTTGTGAAGTTAAATGAGATAAGATTTATAGAGTGCTTATCATAGTACCCAATGTCATCACAGTAGGTGCTTAATAAATGCTTATTCCCTTCCTCCCCCATCCCACAACTGAGTACCAGACTGATAGCTGCAGTGTGGGAGGGTTCAACCTGGGCTGGGATTATGTAGAACAGGACTTGAAGTCTCCCATCACTAAAGGTTGGGATTGCTTTAGGAAACAGGATGTCAACATCCTTGTGGTTAATGGATTTTCCTTATTTCATCTTCCATTTCTATTTTAAGTAAGGTGTCTTTTTTTTTTCACTACTGCAATGTGAGGTTATGTGATGAATATAGCAGCTGGTCATGGGAAAAAAGTTGAGAGGGAATGTACTCGTGCAGCGATGGGTGATCTCCCTACTCAAGAGTCTCACCGTTAAAGTCTATCCTCAGTTCAGTTATCAAAATAATCTTCCTTAAGCAGAGGCTGACTATGTTACCTCAACCCTACCCCCTTCAAGAACCTCCAGTGACTCCCAATTCCCTGCAGGATCAAATAGAAAATCCTCCATTTGACTTTTAAAGCCCTTCATAAACTGACCCAGCCTTCCAGTCCTTACACCTCCTTTCCAAACACTCTGAGATCCAGAGACAGTGACCATATGCTATTCCTCATACTTCCTATCTCCAGGGATTTTTTACTGACTGTGCCCCATGTCTAGAATGCTCTCCCTTCTCATTTCTACCTCCTCTCTTTCTTGGTTTCCTCCAAGTCTCTGCTAACGTCTCACCTTTTGCAAGAAGTCTTTCCTGGTCTTCCTTAATCTCAGTGTCTGCTCTCTGAGGTTATGTCCAATTTCTAATATGTATGTATGTGGGCATATATGTATGTATGGACATAGGGTAGCTCAAAAGAAATGCAAAGTGTGCAAATTTAGAGAATCCAGCCCAAATGTTCACATAGACTATTTGTGCCCAGCCTGTAGTAGAGCATTCTGAGCTCATGTTGGTCTGATCAGCCACAGTCGGACATACTGGAACTTGGCTCTAACATAGTGAGGTCATTTTGGTCCTCTTTGAGAATGGAGGACAGCAACCAACTCTATGTAGGTATATACGTATGTATGTATGTATGTATGTATGTATATATGTATGTATGTATGTATGTATGTATATATGTACGTATGTATCTTGTTTCATGTTATCTCCCCCATTAAACTCTGCATAGTTGTTTCATGTTATCTCCCCCATTAAACTCTGAACTCCTTGAAAACAAGGAATTTATATGTATGTGTGTATGTATGTATATCTATACACGTATAGATACACACACGTATAGCCTTTCTTTGTATCCCCAGGGCATGTAGTAAGCAATATTTTATACATACTTTAGAGGTGACCAACTGATTGACTTTGATACCATGAGGAATGCAAAGATAAAAAAATGAATAAGTGTAATGGTTATGAATCTAGGAATACAAGTCTAGAACAGAAAGAAAAAGGAAGGGGAAAAGTGATAAGAATGAGGGAAGGAAATATTTTTTTTTTTTTTTAGAAAAAGGCACAGAAATGAAAAGTAGCAAACAAACAGGTTGAAGGAAAGATGATCGGTTTTACTTTACTTAACCAAGAGGGCAACTAGGTGGTGCAGTGGGTAGAGATCTGGGCCTCAAGTCAGGAAGACTTGAGTTCAAATGCAACCTCAGAACCTGGGTTTAACCCCATTTGCCTCCATTGGCTCATTTGTAAAATGAGCTAGAGAAAGAAATGGCAAAACACTCCAGTATCTTTGCCAAGGAAAGCGCAAATGAGATCACAAAGAGCGGGACATAACTAAAACCTGAAATGACTGAACAACAGCTCTTAACTAAAAGAAAAAGAGGGAAACAGATAGCAAGATAAAAGGAAGGAAAAAAAAGAAATCTGTAACTTAAGCAAGATCCAAAAACTGGGGAAAGGAGTGACAAATGAGAGACAAGCTTGAGGGTGAAGGGAAAAGAACCATTGGGAATAGGGTTGCCTTGAAATAGGTTAAGTTAACAACCTGAAGAGACAAAGTATTATCTTTGCAGAGAAAGAGGGGGTAAAATAATAGTAGAGACAACTAAAAAGAATGACAGTTCAAGGCTAGGCAAGAGAAGGTTGTTCATACACCTTCCTATGTCAGCACCCCAAGGCAGAGACCCATTCACCCTGTGCTAGTTACATCTTTCTGATGTTTCCCTGGCTTATAAAAATGCACCAAATAGAAGAAAGAGGAGGCGGAGAAGGAAAAGGAGGAGCAGAAGGAGAAACAGGAGAACAAGAAGAGGAAGGAGAAGGAGGAGGAGAAGAAGAAAAATTAGGAGGAGAAGGAAGGAGGAATGAAGGATAGGAGAGAAGGAAGGAAGGAATGGATAGATGGAAGAAAAAATTACAGTTTTTCAACTAGTGACAGTTGAAAGTTTCCCTTAAATGGTTACTAAACTTATGATTTCCCCTTTCAAAGCATCCCTGAATAGCCTTAAACATTAGGAAGCAGGTTTGCCCTATTTTCCATGACTTTGATGTTTCCGTTTGAAATATTTTCACTTGTGGGAATAAATTAATCTATCAAAACTGCAGTTTTAAAAAAAAACAAAAACAAGCAGGCATAGTAAAAAATGAACTCTATGATGTTAAGTCTGAATATTCCACGCAGATTACCCAAGGGGGTCCAGGCCTCTTCATCACTGATCAGAGAGAGGTTATTATCCCATGGTGTAATGTTCATGCTTTTAACATCAAACGCATCACTCCACAACCACAGAGAAGTCATCCTCTTTAAATAATTCAGTCTATTCAACACATAGTGTCACCATAAATATGAAAGGACTTTCACAGTTTCTAACTCTGGGGCCAGTTGTTTTTATAAACTACTTTTCCTCAGCCCTGAATTTCTTGTAAAAAAGATTCTGAGTTCATTTTGTTAAAATCGTATTGATTTCTGGGTTTTATGCCATATTCATTTCTCAAAGGAATGCCCTCCCAACTTCCCTCTGCTTTTAGAATGAGTGCTCAGCTTCGTTCACATCTTGGCTCAAACTCCTTCTTGAGGCTTTTCCTGCTTCCCCCACCAGTTTGAAGAGCCCTCCCTCCAAACAACCTTGCCTTTATTCTGTGTCTACTTTCATGCCTGTAAGTTGTCTCCCTTGATAGAATGTAAGCTCTTTTAGAGCAGGATTTGTTTCATTTTTGTCTTTATATCCACAGGATCTCACACAGTCCTTGGCACCTAGTAGGTGCTTAAAAAATGCTTCTTGATTGATTTCCATCTCTCTACCCCCACATATACTCTCCGTTGTAACAAAGATACTGAAACAAAACTGATGACCAAATGACCACATCTAACACAAAACATTCCAACGCAAGAAAATCCAACATGCATTTGTTACATGCCTACTATGTGCAGGTCACAGTGGTAGGGCTAGAGATACAAAGACAGAATGAAAAACTATCCTTTCACCCAAAGAACAGAGTGGACATGACATGGAAATATGAGAAAATACAAGGTAATTTGAGGTAAAAAATGACTAGAGAGATGGAGAAAGGTTTCCCATTGGAGGCGGCACATAGCAATACTTGGGGGCTGAGAGGAGGGAGTGCATGTCTCTTCTTGAGTCATTTCTTAAATGACCACAAAATCCTAGATTAGGAGCTGGAAGGGACCTCAAGGAGCTCACAATCACATGGGGGAATTCCTCTCATTATTATAAATAATAAGATACATACAAGATATATACAGAGGAGGCAAGAGACAAAGGGAAAGAGAGTTAGGAGAGGCATATGAGAATGCTGGGGAAGAGGTGCTGAACGAGTGGAATTTGAATTGAGATTTGAAACAAAGTGGAGGAGGTGGGGAGGGCGAGCCTTGCAGGCATGAGTCACAACTGGTATGAAGGCACAAAGTCTAGCTGGATTGTAGGGCATGTGGAAGGGAGTAACAGGTTAAGAATTTAGGAAAGGTAGGAAGGGACCAGGTTGTGAAGAGCTCTTGTAGGCACCAGGGAGCCCTTGGAACTTACTGAGGAGGTAGGGGTATGGAACATGGTCGGACTTATGCTTTAGAAAATTCCTTTGGGGCAGCCCATCACAGAATGGATTGTCACGGATGACATGGAGCTTGTGAATCCAGGTATGTAGGAGGATGGTGGTGCCCTTGAGAGCAGCAGAGAGGTTACAAGGGAGTGTTTGAGGGAGAAGATGAGTTCCATCTTGGGCATGGTGAGTTTCACATGCCTGTGACTTATCCAGTTTGAGATTTCCAAAAGCAGATGATAATATGACCAGTTCAACAGAGATACTAAGGCTAGATATATGGATCTGGGAATCATGGATCTGCATGGAGATGTTCACTTCTCAGAATCATAGTAATAATTGAAAAAACAAAAGATAAATGTTGTTGAATTAAATATATAATTTTCCCATCCCCTTTCTAAGATCCCCTGAAATCTATCCAAGGATTCAAGGTGATCCATATGACTAAGATTCAGAATCCCCAAAATAGAAAAAAGGACAAGATAGCCCAAGATAGAGCCTTGGGGGACACCTTTGCCTGGTGGGCATGAGAAGGAGGAAAATCCAGTAAAAGAGAATTCAAGAGAATAGTCAAAAGAACCAGGAGAAAGCAATGTTATGAAAACCTAGATGAAAAATCGTTCTACTCACCCTTAATGGACTCACTCTCCACTCTTCACAGTGCCTGCTTCAAACCTTGTCTTTCCTCAAGACTCCTCCCCTAACTTCTCTGCTAAAGAGGCCCTCGCTGTTGTTCATCCCTGAAGTGCAATAATATCACAGATGATGTCTTGACTTGTGCATGAACTGGATTTAACTGAGGCAGTTACAGAAAAGTCTGCCTCACTGTCTTCCATAGTCATTGAAATCCAGCGGCAAGATGAAAGTCAGGATGGGATGCAGTGGATGACCTTGGCATCTTCAATGTTTGACCAAACTCCAAGTATTCTACAGTTCCTGCTTCAGCTGCCTTCATGACTTATGGAACAAATTGCTTTTCTGGGGAAAAAAAAATGGCAACTATTTATTGAGAACTCCTTCTTTCCTTCTCAACTCTCATCAGTCACGTATTTTTTCCACTATCTTCTCCTTCATTCCTGTATTACATGAAGAGGCGGTCCTTCTTACCAATATGTGCTCACCTCTGTCCCATCTCCTGTCTCTTCCAACAGATTGCCTGTTAGTAAATACGTAGTAAGTAAATAGTAAATACTTATTAAGTTCTTGTTGACTGAATGACTGACTCTCCATAAACGATAACTACTATTGTTATTCATTCTTCTCGTCTTTTTGATGGAGTTCTGATAGAAGTGATCCAAGGATTATTTGGACTGGTCCAATGGTCCAGTTGCTATTCTGGTATAAATGTTTGATGTATACCTGTGTTTATATTTACATATATAATATTTAATATATATACACATATGTCTATATACACACACATAAATATAAGGCTCTGGAGACTGTTACCCAGGTGGGTAAAATAATTCGTGTTTTTTGGTAATTGAATAAATATTGGGCTAATCAGCTATCTAACACATTTGTGATTATTATATAATATCACATAATAATAACAGCTAGCATTCATATAGTATTGCAAAACACTTGCAAAACTTGCAAAACACATCACAAATAAGCCCATTCAATCTTCACAACAACCCTGGGAAGTAAGTGCTTACTATTATCCCCGTTTTACAGATACGGAAACTGACAGTGACAGAGCAACTTGCTCAGGACCACACAGCTAGTGTCGGAGGCCAGATTTTAACTCAGATCCTCTGACTCCAGAACTGGCACTATATTTGTTCACCACCTTTCTACTATTATACGTGTAATGCTTATCACAGTGCTGGCATGTAATAGTACTTAATAAATATTTATCGACTTGATTTGTCTATCAGAAAAATCAAAACCACAGGTGATCTTTCAGGCAAGGATGATTGGTGCCCCACATCATGTATCAAAAGCACCACAGATGACTGGATAAGGAAGGGGCCAATCATGTCCCCAAAGCAGGAGAAATTAGATGAATAACTTGAGTACTACATTCATGCCCATAGGATATTTTCAAAGATCCAGAGAAAGATCTCCAGGACAATGGCTAGATCCCCTACCCCACCCTATGGAAGGTGATGGAGAAGGCAGGGTTAGACTGTAGCTGGCCCCAGCAGAGGGAGGGGCCACATCCTGAGATCCAGCATTGATTGAACCAAGGCAGTGGGCCATTCTCAAACTAAAAGCAAGTTGTTTTCCAAGACAGAGAGATGAACTGCTTGGGTCTGGGAGTGTTACACCTGCCTATAAAGAATTCATTGTTCCAGCTTTAATACCCACAATCTGCAGGTAAACTGAATGGGGTCAGGCTTTGTATACAGAAGCATTCAAGGGCAATCTCTTGGGACCGAGGTCATGTTTACTATAGAAATACTCCTCCAGCCCCAGCAGCAAGAAGCACGTTGCCTCAGGATTTTCTCTAGCAGAACTTGGAAGGGCAGAATCATGGAGTCATCGGGGCTTGGAGGTGGAAGGAGCCTGTTTCCTTATCAGTACAATGCAGAATTTGAACAAGATGACCTCAAAGATTGACTGACTCTATGAGTCAGAAGACACATCCTTGAATAAACATGGCCATGAGAACACTGGTTGGTAGCCAGAAGAAGTCTTCTCCTTGATGAGTGTCATGCGGGACCTGATGTAGGACATGGACTGTAGACTCAGGAAGAGGTAAGGTCTCCTCTTACCTGGTAACTGACTGGCTGTGGGACCCTGGGCACACGTCTCCATCCCTCAGTGCCCCCAGCATCACTCCCAGATAGAAACCAGGGAGCTGGTCCGGATCTTCCTGGTAAAGGGAATTTTCTCAGTAGGAGGTTCTGATAACAATGAAATCCCAAGCTCAGTCCTATATGCATGCATATGCATGTATGTACTTAGACACACATATGTAAATGTGCATTTGATATGTGTATGTATATAGAGACATATATGTGCGTACGTGAGTGTGGGTGGGAGCCAGCATGTTAAGCTGGCAGTGTGAGCATTTACATCTCAGAATTAGGCAAACTACAAATCAAGGTTTGGTTTACTGCTTTGTTGATTTCTAGACCTACGAAAGTAATGATGAAATATTAATAATATAGATAAATATTAATAATGAAATATTAATAATTCATCACAGAGAAAAATTAATAATGCTCAGTGCTGATTATACTTAGAAGTGTGTCTTGTACACAGGAGTTTTGGGAGGGCATGGGGGAGTTGGTTACAAAACATTTTCCAGCATACCCCATGCATTTATACATGCATGAACGGGAAGGGACCTTCGAGATCGTCTAGTTTAGCTCATTCACTTTACAGGTAAGTAAATTGAGGCTCAGAGAAATTAAGTCATGCTTACATAGCCAGCTAGATATAGAACTAAGATGAGCATTCAGATTGCCTGCCTCCCCTCCTTTTCTAATATTTATCAGAAAGATTCATTGTGGGTCTGCTACATTTTTTTTTTTTTACTGAATGATGGTTGGTTTAAGTTCCAGTTGAGACAATCCATGTATAGAGAACAATATAGATATGCACCTGTTACAAATATGCTACAGTTTTAAGTCTTGCTAGTTGAACACAGTATCCCAAAGTATCCAAGAAGTTTCACACGCAATCCATTTAAGTTACTTTTGGCATAAGGCTTGGCCCATCAGAAAATTCAGCTGAAGTTTTACAGATACAACATACAGCATCATTGGGTTGTCAAGCAGATTTTTCAGTTAAAATGCAGGTTTGCTCATGTATTCTTCCATTGTCTCCTGTAACATATCAGAGTCTTCTATAACCTTGACAGCAGTTTTCTTTGAAGTTTCCTGGATTTCTCCACCAATTATAAACTCATCAAGGATAAAATAGGCCTTTTCAAAATTAAATATAATATCCAGCTCACAGATGTTTCCGAAATACTTGTCTACTAATCCCACATAACGATGTACAATCTCTAGTGTCAACAGTTCATTGTCCTGATTTTCTACTGCACAACAAAAATATGAGCTAGAATATCTTTTATAAACAAGTTTTAGATCCTTCCAGTCAACAACACTGCTTGTCCTTTGACCACGAGACAGACTCATGTGTACAATTTCTCGGGTGATCTTTTTTCTCTCTTTATCAGGGAGTGTGGAATACCATTTCTGCAGCTTTAATTTCCTTGTCAACTGAACAGCAATATGAACTAGATCTTAAATAAAGAACAATACCTGTTGTGAAATCAGGAAGGCCTTTGTTAATCTTTATGTCCATTCCCCCTGAATGGACAGGTAGCCTCCCCTAGTAAGGTTACAGGAAGACTACTTGGGTCTGCTACTTTTTAAAAAAGATAAATCTGCATATCATCAGGACCTCAGACAACATCTAAGTCAACCCTTATTTGGATCAGAAATCCCCTCTTTCTATTTCTAGCAAATCATCAATCAACCTGCATTTATTAAGGACCTACTATGTGCCAGACCCTGTGCCAAGCGCTGTATAGCGTTTATCTCGTTTGATTCCCACAACAATCTGGAGAGGTAGATATTATTACTATCCCCATTTTACAGATGAGGAAACCGAGGCAAATAGGGTTAAGTGACTTTCCCAGGGTCACATAGCTAGTAAGAGATCAGCACTCTCTATATTTCGCAACCTGGTTATCTTCAAAAAACTACAGAGGAATCAGAGGATCTAACCTGGGATCGGTTCCCAGTTTTGCCACCATGTCACTTTGACAAGTCCCTTTCCCCCTCACGGCCTCAGTTTCCCTCTCTGTAAAGTGAGAGCATTGGACTAGATGATCTCCAAAGTTTCTTTCAACTCTGGATCCATATAATGTTGAGTTACTCAGCTCCCACAAGTTGACCGATATGTCAGATGCCCTTCAACACCATGACCTTTATCCAGTCCAGTCATTACTGGCAGAAAGTACAGGGGAACATAGCAAGAAGGAGAGCCCTGTGGAGAAAACTGGGATCCATTTGACTGCCCATTTGCTATCATTCTATGGAACCACTCTGTAGCAGTAAAGGAAATTTCCACACTGCGAGGTCCCTACTCTGATGAAACTCTGGGTCCTCATCCCCTGCCACGCATCCCACCTTACAAGTTTATCATGACGATAAATTCAAGAAAATTTTATGTCAAAAAAATCAATAATTATTATAGGTTGTTACAAGGCTGGTTCCATTATCTGTAAAGAAAGGAAAGACTGTCTCTTATTTCCATTTTTTAAGAGGCAAAGTTGATTCCATGTTAAGATAAACAGGGAGCTTGTCCTCAGATTCTGTCATTTGTATGGCAGACTGCACTTGAGTGACCCCTGAAGGCCCATCCCATCACCCCCTTGGAGTCCAGCTCCAACTTGGGATCTCCACTCTTTTTTCAAATTGAGCTGTTTGACATAAGCGTGATTTAAACTAGGAAGCAAACAATGAAGCTTTTGTAAAAGCAAACAAAAACCCAACAATCTCCTTCCATTAAACAAAACAACAAACCTTTGTTTTGACAGCACCAAGGTTAGTCCTACTTAAAGGCTTGCCAACCTCATCTATAATAAAAATGACTGCCCTGTCCTTCCTGTGGAGGTCAGACATATATATGGTTCCCAGTAGTTAAAAACATCTTCATTTGTGCTTCCGATCTGAGATCACAGACTTAGAAGAAACCTTAGACATTATCGAGCCATAAAAGCATAGATTTAGAACTCACGTTAGGGGTTGTTTTTAGTCCAACCCCCTTATTGTACAAAAGAGGAAACTGAGGCCAGGTGGGTTATAGACTCACAGGATCATAGCTCTGAAACTAGAAGAGAGCTCAGAGTTTATCTAAGATTAGCCCCTAAAGGGAAAGGACTTACCTAGGGTCACCCAGGTGGTTAGTGGCAGGACTGGGCTTGAAAATTGTGCAAATGTGTTCTGTCTAGTTTACTTTAGGTGTGATGGGTCCATCCATCCGTGTGCTCCAGATTGCTTTTTAAGTGCCCCCTTGCTGTTATTGTCTCAAAGGAAGAGACATAGGAAGGCATCACCCCCTTACCCCTTCATGCAGTGTCCACAGGGGTTACATATCGCACACACTTTTGGACTTTTAAAATGTATTTGTCAGTTATTCTGTTTTTTTCCCCTCCCTAAAAAATATCATTTGTTTATGAGATTGCTATCTGGGAGGCCAAGATACAAGGGATAACACAAAATATAAATAAAAATTTATTTTCAAATTGCTCAAACTACTTTACCTTCTAACACATCTGAACATACCCATTATTTAAAGTAATAATATTTCCACATTTAGGAGCTATTTGTTCACAGATCAAAGGATGAACAAGGCCTTTGATGGAGTGTTTCATGGTGCCTTTGGTTACAAGAGGAGAGGGATACTAGGCTACAGCACAACCATGTGAACCTAGGATAATTATGTGATTGAACCATAACTAAGAGTGATAATCCATGTCAACCCAAAGGTTTATTGGCAATTTAGCACTTCAACCTATTCTTCTATCCTTGCTTCTCTTCTACACGATTTGACTGAGGACTTATCAGTTGTTGAAGAAGTCAAGATAGTGGCAGAACATAGTGAATGGACGAATCTGGATTGAAAACTACTCACCCTTCTATACCAATGTCTATAATAATTCAACCATATTAGTTGAAATTGAATAGAGATAAATGTAAAGTCTTATGCTTGGGTTCAAAAAATCAGCTTCACTAGTACTGGATGAAGGAAATATGAATAGAAAGCAGCAAAAGGACCTTGGAATTTTAGTGAACTGTAAGGTCACCATCAGTTTTCTGACATTGAAAATATTTGTAAAAAGTAGCATTAGAAAATATTGCTGCACCTTAGCATCTTGCTCCCTTACCTCTTCCTGGCTCTAGTCATAGTAATATGTTCCCGGACAATGGTTCTCAAACTTTTTAGTCTCAGAATCCCTTTATAGTTATAAAAAAAATCATTGAGGACTCCTCCCAACTCCCCACAAGAGCTTTTATTTATGTGGGTTATAGCTATTGGTATTTACCATATTAGAAATTAAAACTCCTTAGTTTTGTTGTTTAGTATTATTGACCTCAAAAACTCTTAAAAGAGACCCCTAGAGATTCCAGATCACACTCGGAGAACTGCTGTTCTAGACCATTAGCTTCTAGGGTAAGAGTCATATTCATTTCTTGGTATTTTTACCATAATGGAAAGAGCATTGAACTGGGAGTCCAGAGTCCTGGGTTCTTCCCTCAGAGTGATCACCAATTAACTGTGTGACCTTGGACAAGTCATTTCCCCCTGAGAGCCTCCTTCTCCTCATCTGCAGAATGTAGCAGTTGGACACAGTCATGGTGGTTCTTGGAGAATCACTTATATCCTCTCAGGTTCAGCTGAAGCTCTGCTATCTACATCATCAAAATCACCATCACTCAAGGTTAACAAAGCACTTTACATTTGTAACCTCTTTGAATATTAAAGCCTGGCACTTCTCCTGATCTCCATATGCTTGTGCCTTCATCTCTAACCTATCTTGCATTTATTTTGTGATTAGTCTGTATGTACTTGTAGATAGATGGATAGACAGGTAGGAAGATGATAGATAGATAGATAGATAGATAGATAGATAGATAGATAGATAGATAGATAGATAGATAAATAGATGGATAGATGGATGGATGGATGGATGGATGGATGGATGGATGGATGGATAGATAGATGGATAGATAGACAGGTAGATAAGATGATAGGTAAATAAGTAGGTAGGTAGATAGATGATAAGTAGATAGATTCATAAATTAATAGATGAATGGGTGGATAGATAGACAGACAGACAGATATCTCCCCCATTAAAACCTAAGCTCTGTGAGACCTAGGACTATTTAATTTTTCTTTCTGTTCCCAGATACATTCTCATTGTCAAGCATAAATGTCTGTTAGTTGATAATGATGATGATAATATATAGCATTTATAGTATCATAGTATAGCATTTTAAAGTTTGCAAAATGTCTTACAAATATTACCTCATTTGTTCTCCTTACAACAGCTTTAGGATGAAGAAATTCAGATGAAGAAATTGAGAGGTCACACAGTTAGTGAGGGTTTGCATTTGAACTCAGGTCTTCCTGACTCCAAGTTCAGCAGTCTCTGCACTATGGTGCCCCTACTGCGTAACAACAGATATGGTTATTTTAAGGTTTGAAAAGCACTTTTCATATATCAGTTCACTGGAACCTGAGAGCCATCCCTATAATGATCTCCATTTTATTAATTGGAAAATTGAGGCTCATGGAGGTCATTGAATTGGTAGGTGTTGGAGGCAATATTCAAAATCGAATTATTCCTGTCTCCAAGTCCAGTCTTTTGCTCAACATCCAGAATCAACTGTGAGTCCATAGTTCACTCTCACAAATCAAACTAAGATGATGCCAGTCATTATAGCTAATGACTTACAATCCCTCATTTTAGCGATCAGAAAAATCCTCTAGCTCAGTGAGAGAGATTCACTTAGCAAATTATTCATCAGAGATTCAGGAAGGAGCCATTAGGTATATCCCACGTTCTGCCTCATTAATTCTCTCAACCATTCCTGTGAGAGGGAAGGCAAGAATAGAAATGGAAAGGATATTCAGTGAAAATCTCAGCATGGTTCTGAAGTCATCAGCACGCTGGTGAGTGACCCTCAAAATGGAGAGCTTCCCTCCCACATTCCAATCGCTCTTAAAGGACTGGAGGGTAGGAGGGAAGAAAGTGACTCTGCTGCTAATATGCTCTGTGACCTTAGCATAGTTAGTCCCTTCCCTTCCCAAGACTCAGTTTTCTCATCTGTTGTGACATTTAAGAAGTCTGAGAGACAGTTGCTGGGTAATTTAATCATGTGACTAATAAGACTGGCTTATTAATAAAAAAGAGGTCAGTGGCCCTCTTGAATGCCAAAGACCCCTCATGGTGATGGGTCCACAGTTTATGCCCTTGGAAGAATAGTTGCTCCTGAGGGTGGTAATCAACTCTGACTGGTAAACAATTAATGAGAGAATGAATATTACAATGAGGGATTAGGCTATACTTCAGTGAGGGTCTTGAGATATGTGCCTTGGATCACCCAAATCTTGGTCAAAAATACCAGTTCCCATGTCACGTTTTCCCAGGCCTGTCTGAGTAAACAAAATGAGCAGGAATCCTCTCCTTAGCCCAAACTTGAAATTTCTTTTACCATCTTTGATTACTCTTAGTCTGGTTAAGTCTTTGAGCAAGATTTCCCACACTGGTTGATTTCTGGATAAGGAAGTAGAAAAGAATAAGAACCTTGGTCCCAATACAATAATTAGTTATTAAATACAAGAGATAAATACTTATTTCTCTGTTTAATGAAGAGATTGGACAAGATGGTCTTCAAGATCCTTCCTAGCTCTGACATTAAATGGGACGTCTATAACATCCTCAGACCCCTTTTGTACAAACCAAGTCAACAAACACTTATTAAACTCCTATTTTATGCCAGGCACTGTACTAGTTGGAATTAAGGGGAAGAAGAGAAAGCTTCCTGTAGAAAGTGGGATTTTAATTGGAAATTGAAGGGAGCCAGGGGGTGGAGATGAGGAGGAAGAACATTCCAGGCATGGGGGACATGGTGAAAATGCCCAATCTGGAGATGGAGGGCTTTGTACATAGAATGACAGACTGAGAAGATGAAGCCCAGACAGGTAAGGGGCAAGGGGTTGTGTTAGAAATGATATATTAGAAATATAAATACATGACTATTTGGTGTCAATAGCAATATGGAGAGATGGATAGAATATTTGATGCATAGTCAGGAAGACCAAAGTTTAAATCTTTCCTTAGATGCTTAGCCTAGGCAAGTTATATAACCTCTTGAGCAGTTTCCTCTTCTGTAAAAATAGGGTAAAGCAAATATTAAAGTCCCTTGCTTACATTAAAATATTGTACAAATGTTAGCAAATATTACTATCCTCGAGGTAGTAAAATAAGTTATAATTCATGGAATTTGTTTCTTTGGCTGACATTCTCATCAGCCCCAGGAAAATTGAAGTATCTTTTATATTGAACTATGGATTAAGGACCATGGGAAATTCGTTGCTATCCATTGACTTTTGACATCCTCTCAGATTTCTTAGTTTCTTTATAGACTTCTAAGTGTCTGGGCGAAAAAAAGTCATGAGGCCAGGGAGGGAAGAAGGTGAAATATTTTCAGAGTTTGTGTGGGACCCCCCTCTCAGGTCACTCCAGTGAGATTCCAAGATAGGGAGCAGTCCTTGCTTGATTTCCCTAATGTCGTTTGTTTCCATAACAAAGCCTGAGCTTTATTTCAACAGTCCCTGGTTCCTGGAAGCACTCTGCGCCCTATTCTCTTCCCCCAGAATTAAATTCCCTGATCACTGCTTTCAACATCTGTCCACCTATTTCATGAAATCCTATTCTTTCCCAAGGAAAGCAAGAGAAGGTGGTAGGTGGGGATAGGGAGGATGGGATGTGTGTGTGTGTGTGTGTGTGTGTGTGTTCATGTGTGTTGGGGGAGTCTGGGCTGGCACTGCCAAGCCTAGAACAGAAGTGATGGCTGACATCCTTTTGAAGAGGTTAAATTTGAAGATAATTAAAAAAAGAAAAGGGATGCCTTTCCCCTCAGCTGGATTCCTGAAATAAAAGGACTATTGTTCCAGAAGCAGCTTACAATTATCCTCCTCTGATGGTATCTGCTGGAAAGACAGAAAGCATCAGCCAAGTGGACACTCTCTGGGGTGCTGCAGAACAGAACAGAGGCAGAGAATGAAGTAAAAGACTGGCAAGTTTAAGCCCTCCAGCAAGATGGGCTAAGAAAGCAGACCAGCTAAAAACAAAACAAGAGACATCCTACAATATGGGCAGAGGGCGATGAACTTCCCACAGTCTCTGACCCATGTCTGTCCCTAACCTTTCTAGGCTGAAAAGGGATTGCAACAATGTGCTTAACACAGCGCCCTGGTATTCAGTAGGTGCTTAATAAATGCTCATTTATTAACTGAATGGATCCACACTGACAGGTAGGGAAAGAGTTTCCAAGCATGAGGAACTCCAATTAACTGTAATCAACAAGCATCTACTATGTGTCAGACACTGGGTCAGGTGCTGGGGCTACAGAGACCAATGGGAATAGTATTTTCCCTCAAAGAACTTATACTTATATTCTCTCTCTCTCTCTCTCTCTCTCTCTCTCTCTCTCTCTCTCTCTCTCTCTCTCTCTCTCTCTCTCTCTTTCTCTCCCTCCCTCCCTCCCTTTCTTTCTCTCTCCCCACATATATATATATATAATATATTGTTATATTCTATATGACATGTACAGTCAAGATCACTAGTTCTGAAGTTAGTTGCAGTTCAAATACAACCTCTACTGCTTACTACCTTGAGCAAACTGCTGAACCTCAGTTTCCTCATCAGCAAAATAAGCTGGAGAGGTAAATAGCAAATAGCAATCCGCTCCAGCATCTTCCAGCTCAAAATCAATGATACTATGTTTTGATCCTGTAAGCAACCACAGTAAAGAATCTTGCCTCCTGCTGGCTTCTTGTATTAGTTTTACATGATGAATTACAAAGTTGCCTTGAGGACTGTCCTTGCTGTTTGTCCTGGGTGGGGCGTTGCTCCAAGCCCCAGAAAATGCAGTTACAACCCTGCTCGTCACTCAGGATGTGATCCTTCTAGAGCCCTGGGGCTGGCGTCAAATCTAACCGTAGATACTTAATTAGCTGTCTGACCCTGGTTAAGTCACTTTGCTCTGTTTACCTCAGTTTCCTCCTCTGTAAAATGAACTGGAGAAGGAAATGGCAACCCATTCCAGTATCTTTGCCAAGAAAACCCCAAATGGGTCATAAAGAGTCAGATATGACTGAAAAACAAATGAACAGCAAGCTGCCTCATGCTGGGAATGGGGATACAAATCTTTCTTTAACCAGCCCTCTTGAAGGATGTTTCCCTTCTGGAAGAGAACCAAGAATCAAGCCTGCAGGACTTTATTAGTCTGTTGTCTGCATCATGCAGTTGTATGTGCCCAGCAAGGCTTACAAAGACCAACCCTTCCAGGGAAAGGCTTACAGTCATCACAGCTCTCCTTTGTCACAAGAAATGGAGATTAATATTTCCCCTTCCCTCTTTCTCTTTGTAAATACACCAAAACCCAGTTCTGCATGTAGGAAACAAGATGGGGAGACACTGTGGATCTTCAGATTTGGGGCTAAATGCCTTGGGGGTTCTTTCACTGGCACAGATTGGAGTAGTGGCCAGAGTCCACTCCTAATGTGACTTCAGCATGTGGAAATAAGGCTCTACTCCCAACCCCCAACTTTTCTCCCAAAATACACCGGAGAGGCAGTGTGGTTCAATGGACTGGATTTGGAATCAAAGGGTTTCAGGTTCAGATCCCTTCTTCCCTGAGTGACCTTGAACAAGTTTACCCAGCCCCTCTGGGTCTCAATTTCTTCGAGTAAACTAGAATAGGTGGGCTCTGAATTCCCTTTCATCTCTAAATCTAAGACCCTTTGAACTCCTGAGGGGAGCCCAGAGCCTACATGGCTTCCCCAGAGATATCATAGACAGACGTACTTTGCTTTAAGCATGCCTGGAAGGTGGGGAATCTGTATTTCCACTGAAGATAATTCAGAGGATGGTTGTTCACATTTTAATATGATTTGTCCTAATAGTCCTAATGTAGGGACCACATACTTGGATGGATCTATGATGTCTGATCTGTACTGTCCTACAACAGTAAGGATTATAGGATAATAGCCATAGATCTAGGAGGGACATCAGAGGTCAAGGAGTCCACTCCCATCCCATTTTACAGATGAAAAAACTGAGACCTAGAAAAATGAAATGATTTTCTCCAATATCACACAGATTCTTGAACTCAGATCATCCTGACTCTGAGACTGGACCTCTAACCACTATGTATTTCAAATGATTCCATTTACAAAAAACTCAATTTCCCAGCACCTTTTTAAAAAAATACATCTATCCCCTAAAAGTTCCACTTTGTATAATTCCTCTTGTGTTTTATCTTTGTTTCTGATTCATCTTCCATTGGCCAAGGTTTCACACACAAAGTCTCCTTCTTTTATAAGGATATTTTCTCTGTTAATCAAAGGATGAGTTCTAAGCCAGCACTGAAGTGTGTTATGACTCCAGGCACTGAGAAGAATCTGTCAGTGAATTCTTGCCAAAATTCTCTTGTCATCTAATAATCACTCTTTCAGGCTCTGGACTTCCTATTCATCCAACTATGGACAAGGGACTTATTCTCTCTGCCTTAGTTTTCTTGTCTGTAAAATGGGCATAATATCTCATCTTTGTATCTTACAGAATTGTTGGGAGGAAAGTGCTTTGTAAACCCTAATGCCCTACAGAACTGTGAGTCATTGTTACTATTATTAGGTGGCAGGCTGGTGATGCAGAAAGAGAGGTGGAGAAAGGGAGACACCGTCGGTGCTGTGCTGATGCGCAGGAAAGATTGAGAGGCCTAGAGCAAGACCTCCAGCCTCCTCCTGGGCAGGCCCTCTAGGAAGGATTCCTAGGAATGCCTGGAGAAGAATCCCACAGCATAAAGAGACTAGAATGGATTAGGATCTACAGGAGCAACAGATTAAACTGAATAGAAGACCCTTTAATTTAGGCAGGGGCAGCTAGGGGGCACCATAGTGCACAGAGCGCTGTGCCTAGAGTTAGGAAAACTCATCTTCATGAGTTCAAATCTGCTCTCAGACACTTGCTAGCTGGGTGACCCTGGGCAAGTCACTTCACCCTGTTTGCCTCAGTTTCCTCATCTGTAAAATGGGCTGGAAAAGGAAATGGCAAACCACTCCAGTATCTTTGCCAAGAAAACCTCAAATAGGGACACAGAGAGTTGGACACAACAGAAAGACTCAAAGGCATTTATTTTAAACTTCTGATCTGTGCTGTCTTAACTCCTACTCCTCTGCACAAGCCTCTGGCAAAACCAGCCTGCAGCAGCAGCCTTTTCTTGACCTTGATATTCAATCTCCTATGTTAAGTTTGTACAGGCTGCTCCCTGTGTAACATGCTTCTTTCTCATCTCCATCTCTCAGAAAGTCATGTCCTCCTTTAAGGAAGGCTCTTTTGAAGCCTTCCCTAATAGTCCCAGTTGTTAGAGTTCTCTCTCCTTCCTCAATTTTTGCTTGAACTACAGCTGGAAAAGGACCTCTGAGGCCGTAGAATTTAATCTGATCATTTTACAGAAAAATAAACTGAGTCCCAAGGAGGTTGTGACTTGTCCAAGCTCATGTAAGACAGTAGCTTAAGAAACAAGGTTCAAACCCAGATCCTCCAGTTGCAGAGACTTTGCTGCTTACACAATACCATGATGGAGCAGGATATTGCAGCTCAAAAGGATCTCTTAGCTCACCTAATTCAAAACCTTCATTTTACAAATCAGGAAACTGAGGCCGAGGGAGCATGTGTCCTAACATTATTCGTGTGACAAATATCAGGGGCAAGATATGAGCTAATGACCATCTTCTGAATCTATAGCCAAAATTCTTTCCACCGTATGATAATTCTTTATAGAATCAATTTGAGAGTCAGAAGAGACTTGAGCAGACGTTTGGTTCAACCCATTATATAAAAAGAAATGTCCCATTGTGACATTCTCAACAAGCACAGTTGTCATTTTCACTTCCATTCCATTCCAGACCATAAACACTCATTAAGCACCTACTGTGTGCCAGGCACTGTCCTAGGCTCTAGGTTTACAGAATCCCAAATGAAACTTTCCCTGCCTTCTACTGGGTGGGGGGGAGGAAGAATGTAACAAATACTCCAATAAACATATTTCAAAGAAGATTGAGAAGGAAAAGAGAACTAGGGATAGGGAAATCTTCACAACCTGAGATGAGGCTGGAGATTGCTAGAAGGTTTACAAAGTGATTTATATATATTATGTCATTTAGTTCTCACAACAACCTTATGACAAGGTGCTATTATTGGCCCCATTTTAGAGATGAGGAAATGAAGACTGACAGAAGTAATCTGGGATCACACTGTCAAGTGTCTGAAGCTGAATTTAAACTCGTCTTCCTGACTCCAAGTTGTGACACTGAAAAAGTTCAAGAGACATTGTTTCTAGGTAATTTAATCATTTTATTAATAAGGCTAGCATGTTTACTAATAAAAAGAGGTCAGTGGCCCTCTGAAACACTCATGATCCCTCATGCTGGTAGGCTCAGTTTATATGTCCTTGGAAGGAAGCACAGATATGACTGAGGGTCATAATCCACTCTGATTGGTTAACAACTAATGAAAGAATGAATATTATAATGAGATGTGGGCTCATTATAATGAGGGTCTCAGGAGTACTTGGATAGCCCAAGTCTTGGTCAAAGACACTTACCAACATACAAATCAAAGAGGAAACCCAGTTCTACCCCAGATCTGTCTGATAAGCGCAAGGAACAAGGATTCACCAATTCTTTTGGACTGGCTGGGTAAGTCTTCACCCAAGATTTCTGACACTGGTTGATTATGGATGAGGAAGGAGAAAAGGGGGAAAACAGTGATCCTCATTCAATAATTAGTTATTAAATACAAGAGAAAAATAATCATTTCTCTAAGTCCAGATCCCTATCTTTGGGAATAGCTAGTAGTCCGATCTGGCAGGACCAGAGCATGAAGGAGAACAATATGAAATAAGACTAGAAAAGGTAAACGAGAGGAAAATTTTGGAGAGCCTGCAATGCCAGGCTGAGTTTGTGTCTAAGCCTCTGGGAAATGGGTAGCCATTGAAGATTTTTAAGATTTTTCAAGATGTGTGGAGAGGGAACAGATGAAAAGTAGGAAGGGCCAATTAGGAGACTATTATTTCTATTAAACCTGGAAGTGATGAGGGCTTGAATTAAGATGAATGAGAGAAAGGGATGCAAGAGATGCTGCGTAAATGACAAGGCTTGGCAATATGACTGCATGACCCCTTTGGTGCTGGCTGCTCCTTGTCCCAGAATGCTCTCTGCCTGATGAGAGGAAGTGCCATGTAGCACCAGACCAGGCAGGGGGATTCACACTTAATTAAGGCTAAGTAAAAATGCTTCCTTATCACCTGTCCCTTGAAGCTTCATCTGGCTTCCAAGCTGTTATGGTCTGGTTCCTGGAATTTCCTTGAGTCCTCAAAACAAGAGGGCTTCTAAGCCCAGTTTTTATTTTTGTAGGACTTTCCCCAAGCCCACCATGTTCCTAGATCTCCACCAACGGTCCAATAAGCCATTGTAGCCACTGTGGGCTTCCTGTCATCATCACAAGGTGATTGTCGGTTGGTTCTTCACTGTCTTGACATCAAAATTACATTCTTCTGCATGGGAGTCAAATTCCAAAGACACAATTCATCAGAGTTGTGTTTTTTCCTCCTCTCCAATATCATGATTTATGTTGTTTATTTCCTCATTTGAACACAACTTATTAGTCTTCCAAAATATTTTTCAGAAAAACTTTCAAAATATATCAGTTGGTCATAGGTCACTAAAGGGAAAAATATGAATAGATGGATGGGAGATGAGGATATTTTAGATATAGAGGCAAACTGGATTCCCATTAGGTAGGGCAGGGCTCTGAGCAATAAGTGAATCTGTACCTAACCTTCTCAGTCAGTCAATAAACATTTCTTAAGCACCCATTATGTGTTCTAGGCACACACATGGGAATAGAAAAAAAAAAAAGACCAAAGACAGTCTTTGCCTTCAAGGAAGTCACAGAAGGGGAAAGAGGAGAGAGGAAAAGAGTGGCTGGAGAAATTCAGAGGAGTACAGCTGGGTGGGAAATGAAGAAATGGTCTCCTGGCCTTCTCTGGTTCAGAATCATAGAACGCTAGGGCTGTAATCTTAGAGACCAACTAGGTTGGCAACCTTTGAGGGGAGAGGCAACATGGCCAAGCCATGTGATTATGCACAATTCACTTAAACCTCGGGGTCCTCATATGTAGAAAATGGAAGTAGTATTTACATTTCCTTTCTTGTGGGGCTGACACTTTAAAATGTTGCTACCACTTGGGTGACCTTGGGCAAGTCATCACACAGGGTCTCCATTACCTCTTCTATAAAATTAAAGGGTCAGATGAAATGGTCCCCAAGGTCCCTTCCAATCTCTACATCTCTGAAGTTTTCCTGACTCAGAAGTGCCTTCTTTCAGTGAGGCATGCCACCTGACCTTTGAGTGACCAATTCCAACTCAATCATTTCTCTATTGCTTTAATATCATGTGTAGAGGAGCTGCTGGGTAAGGAGTAAGAAGCAGCCTGTGCCCTGGAGACAAGTTCCTTTTCTTTCTGGACTCTTCATATACAATTGAACCATTCAAGCCTCAGACTGACTCTCTCTCTTTCTTTCCTTCCTCTTCCTTTCTTTCTTCTCAATTGCATGTAAATTTTTTCAACATTTTAAACTAATTTTAAGTTTAATAATTTCTAAAATAATTTTTGAGTTCTAAATTCTCTCCCTTTCCTCCCTGCTCTGAGAAGGCAAGAATTTTGACATAGCTCTGATTCTTTCTGAATACATTTTGCATCTGAAGGCTTTCTCCTCCGTTTTTTATGTCTCTTCCTTTTGTTATCTACAGACTTAGACCTTCAGATGAATCTCATCCAGGCACCTCCTTACGTATTAAAGGGAGGATCATAAGTTTAGAGAGGGAAGGGAGTTTGGGGGTTACCTAATCCAATCCCTTGATTTTACAGATGTGGAAATGACAGCCCACAGAGTTGAAATGACTTACCCAAGGTCACATAAATGGGAAGTAGTACCAGAATTCAAACCCAGGTCCTGTGATTAAAAATCTAGCATCTTGGAAGAGATAGCTTTCTTAATTTCTACTTTGTTAGAGGCAGAATTGGTTTGGGAGCAAGAAGATGAATTTTGTTCTGAAAGTATTGAGTTTGAGATATTAACAAAACATCCAGGTGGCAGTTCAGTGAACAGTTGATAATGTGGCTTCCATTTAGGAGAAAGATTTAAGCCTGGAGTTGTAGACTTGGGAATTCCCCCATATAACGCTGCTAACAAAACCCATTGGGACTGGAGGAAATAGCCGAGGAGCTGGAGAGAAAGAGCCTAAGGTTCATTGGGAGAAACTAAGGCATCGCTAGATTATTGTTACTCTGCAAGGTAAGAGGCAGTCCTAGACAAAAGAGGCATAAGACCGAAAAGACAGAGAAGGGAGGAATAAGGAAGGATCACTCAACCGGTATTCACGAAGCATCCACTAGGAGTCAGGCACTGTGCTCAGTGCGAGGGATACAGAAGCAAAAATGACATTGTCCCTGTTCGTTGGATCACGAGCCTCCTTGGAGAGCAGGAATGAACTTTGCCTTTCTTTTTATTCCCGGCACTTTCCACAGTGGTTGACAGATAATAGGTCCTTAATAAATGCTTGTTGTCATTAACTTGTCCTTTGGAGAATCATCACCAAACATTTATATAGCACTTTTAGGCTTGCAAAGTGCTTTACAAATATTATCTCATTTGAGCCCCACAACTCATGGTTACCCCCATTTTACAAATAGGAAAACTAAGGCCAAAAGAGGTTAAGTGACTTGTCCAGGGTCACACAGCTAGAAACTGTCTTCCATTCTACTGGAGAGAATCAAGACACACTGCAAAGTAAATACAAATGCATAGAGATAATCTTGTAGGCAAAGCAGTCGTAGTTGGGAGTGGGGCAAGTGATGAAGCAGAGCTTCATGCAGACTCATGGAAAAGTATTGGCAACAACAAGCTCAAGGGTGAGATATTGACTGAGGAAATGAGACCCAGGCACCCACCCTCCACTGAGGACTCAGACCTACAGAGGAGGTGGGGGGAGAGGGAATGGGAGAGTTCAAATGGGCTTCTCCTAGGTGAACAATCCTTTGTTTCTCAAGTGTACTTAATGAGATGAGTCAACAGAGCAGGTACAATCCAGACTGGCTAAATGAGCCTCCAGTGTTTGCTTTGAATCAACCCACTTGGCCTCTGTGGTGGCCAATCTCTTTTTTTCTTTCAGAAAAAGGTGAAGTCCATAAAAGGAAAGAGATTTGCTTAAGGTCACATAACAAGTTTAGTGGCAGACCCAGGATCAAAGCTCAGGTCTCTTGACGCCCAGCCCAAAAGCCTTCTCTTTAAAAAATTCATTCAAGATTTCTTTTACAAGTATTTATTATCCATTCCTCATATTGACCTCTGATTCCCAATTGAACAATAAAAAAAATCCTCCTAAGAAATATACATTGACCAGCAGAACAATATTCTGCCTTGTCTTGTCCAAAAATACGCACTTCATTCCACTTTTTCCTCTCTGACAGGGAGGTAACATGTTTCATCTCCAGTTCTCTGGATTTATCATTGCATTGATCAGAGTTCTCAAGTCTTCAAAGTTGTTTTTCTTTATAACATTTTCAATGTAGGAATGGTCCCCCTGGTTCTGTCCCTTTTACTCTGCATCAGTTCATACAAGTCTTCCCAGCTTTCTCTGAAATGGTCCGTTTCATTGCAACTTTTATGGAACAATAACATTCCCTCACATTCATATTACCACAGGTTGCTTAGCCATTCCCTGATAAGTGGGCACCCCCTTACTTTCCAGTTCTGAGATACTGCTATAAATATTTTTGTACATGTAAGTCCTTTTCCTCTTTGTTTGATCCTTTGGGGTTATAGGCTTAAGAGGAGGCATTGAGGAATCAAAGGGTATGCATAATTCTGCGACATCAGGAGTATAACTGGTGCATTCTCTGCTAACCAAGGCTGCTATATACCATAGCACACTTACAGTTTGCAAGCAGTCTGAAAAAAAAAGATAGACAGTGGTACACTGTGCTGCATTTGGGATTAAGGAGACCTTGAAAATTCTGCCTCTGATACTGAGTAAGGGTATGACTTGAACTCTCTGTGTCTCAAGTAACTTCCAAATCTGATGGGAATCATTTTCTTCAGTAGAGACTTGTAGTAATCACTATTTCCCTGCTTGATGTGTCTTGGACAAGTTCTAGAATCTGATCCCAAATGGAAGTCAAGTTCATTGGCCTGGATGGTTCCAAGCTTCCCTCTCCCTTCTTGGAAATCAGATCAACATTTGTCCTTCCCCAAATCCCACACATTTCGCCCCTTCTACAGGATCTTTAAAGGACTTTTGACAATGGCTCAGCTGATTGTTTCAGTACCTTGGAAAGCAGCTCATCTGGACCTCCATGACTTGATTTCACCAAGGTGCCCTCTTAACTGTCTCTCTGCCTGAGATGAGCCTCCAGCCATCATACTCAAATCCCCTTCTATCTGCTCCAGCTGCAAGGAAGATGCCTCACCCTGTTTACTCAGTTTCTTTCTGGCCATTCCTGCAGCATTTCCTTCAATATCTCTGTTCTCTGACATCCTTGCCTTGTGTCCTCAGATGCCCTTGGATACTCTCCAATCTTCTCTCTGAGGAAGGGGAAAAGAGGCTTAGGTACCTTCCAGGTCACTTACCAGGTTGGGTGTCCCTTTTATTCCATTCAGAAAGTGTCCCAAAGCTAGCCCGAGATCAGGGGAATTCTCACCTCTTATTTTTAATTTTCTTTCTTATCACTCTCTGTGCCTCTATCTGTATATGTCTCTGTCTCTCTTTTCCTCTTTGTCTCTACCTATGTATATGTGGGGGTGTGTGTGTGTATGATAATAGCCTCATAGATGAGAACAAGAAGTGACCTTAGAGGTCAAAGTCCAACCCTCTAATTTTACAGGTGAGGAAACTGAGACATAGTGGGATTTGAAATCCTGCAAGTAATATTAGATTGAACCCGTCTTTGGACTCCAGAACCAATGCTCTTTCCTTTACACCAGGGGGTCTTAACCTCAAGTAGGAAGCCATAACATAAACTGGGGTAAGGACTTAATCAGGCTGTCACTTTTCCCCACCCCCAGTATCACCCCTATGATCCAATCACCAATAAATACAAACATTTGAAAAGACAAAAAAAGAGGCCGCTAGGTGGTGCCATGGTGTTTAAAGAATCAGCCCTGGAATCAGGAGGACCTTGAGTTCAAATGTGGCCTTAGACACTAACTGTATGACCCTGAGCAAGTCATTTAACCCAGATTTTCTTCCTCCCCTCACCAAAAAAAACCAAAACAAAACAAAACCATGAAAGAAGATGCAAAAAAAGGATTGTTAATAAACTTGTTGCATATACATTAGGATTTTAAAGTAGTGTGTTAAATTTAAGAAGGTAGTAATAACATTGCCTTGTTTATATCCCCTTCTAAATTTGGTTTTATTTTCTTCTATTTATTCTTTAAAAATCCTTCTCTTATTTGGCGACCCAGAGATTATCCAGCCTGATCGAGGAGTTTCATGCTTTTTCTTCAGTAAACAGCAGTGAGACCTGGGTTCTATTTATTCTCTTGGTGAGGTATTAAAGACCTTGTAGTGGGTACTTCTTGCCAAATTTTCCTTTAAAAAAACAGGAAAGAGGAGAAATTTCAAGTTTGCATATCTCTGAAGAGTTAGGTTGTGCACATGAATCTCAAGGATGATTTATTAAAATTGGGTTCAGAGTAATTTGGTTTTCTTGCTCTCTCCTGTACTGGGAACATTTTGCCAATTGAAGAACAAATTTCTGGCAGATTTGTTTGCCTCAGAGAGAAACTTTTCCTTCTGGCTGCAGGCATCGAGTTGAAAGCATTGGATTAAAATGAATAACTTGTATGTTTTCAAAGGCATGGAAAGCTTCTCACCTTCGGAGGAGTCCATCGAGCTGGAAACATTTGTGTAGCAGGGGGAAGTTAATTGGAGCAGCTGGAGTTTCAGGTAGGGAGGGGAAGATGTATGGAGGCCAAATGATGACATCTCCATAGCGCTGATGGTGAGGGGTTGGTAGGAGAGCCAGTAAGTTGCCATTTGGATACAGATAATCACAGACTCTCAGACTTGGATGGGAACGTCATCTGATTCAATCTCTACCTGACTAAGAATTATCTCTAAGACAGAGCCTCCAGACCTTCAATGGAGGGAAAGCGATTACCTCCCTAGACATTTCCATGCAAAGACTATATGACTACTTGACAGTCAGTCAGTCAACAGGTATTTGTAGCTAATTGAGGATAGGGAAAGCAAGGGAAGGCAAAAACAACCCCTGTCCTCAGGGAGCTCACACTGAGAGAGAAAACATAACAATTTTGAACTCACAAGCTAGAGGCAGGGTAAATGGAAGAGTGGAAGGCACTTGGAGGGTGCAAGATGAGGAGGGGAGATTGGAAGATGCTTTCTACAAACAGTGGGATTTAATTGCATCTTGAAGGAAGTCAGGGATGGCACTCCAGGCATGGGAGATTATCAAAGCAAAATCTTGGTCACTCATCCCACCTAGGGATAATTCTAAGGGTTCCTAAACCTGTCACTGTGTGACTCATGCCTGAAGAAAAATTCCTGGTGTCCTCTGGGCCCACTCTGCTATTTTACCACTCTGGCTTTGCTCATGGGCACCTAGATACAGAGTCTAAATGTGGGCAAATGGAGTTCAAGTCCATTGTCCCTAAATCCACACATCCCTTTTATTATCCCAATAAACAAAGTGGAGAAAGAAAAGAAAAAAAGAAACTGACATTTTGAATTAATGAAACTTGGAAAGATGTTTTTTGATTCTCCACAGGAGAAGAGATGAAGAAAAATTTCATTCAGAAAATTGGCCAGATTGAAAGGGTCATGGATCTGAGAGGGAGGACATCCTCCTTCATGTCCATGGATTCATTCATTTATTCAACAAAATTTATTACATGCCTATGACATGTGCAGTACTGTGCTAGGCACTGGGAAAAGAAAGATAAAAGCACCCCAAAATAATGCCTTCCCTCAGGGAGTTCATGGAGAAAACAAAAGGCATATAGATTAATACATAACAAATGTACAGTAAAGAACAAATAGCAAGTAATTTGGGGGGAGTGTTAATAACTGGTTCATCATTGTCCTTCATTTTCAAAGAGGATCAGTGACACCATGATGTTGGGGCCAAGTTGCAGTAGGCCCAACTATGGCTGATCAGACAAATATGAGTCTGAAAGCTCTACCACAGGTCAGGAACAAAGAGTCCACATGAATTTTTGGAGTGAAGTTTGCACATCTCACGTTTCTTTGGAGTTATCACAATTCTGCTTCATTCATAGAGTACCTTCTTTGATGAGGGCACTGCATGCTATGTAGTCCTGTGCCAGTACTTCCCAAATTGATCCCAAAATTCTTCAGAAAGACCTGGAGAGTTTCCTTGTACCACTGTTTGTGAACACTTGCCTTGTGTGAGTTCTCCAAAAAATAGTCTTTTAGGCAAATTCAAACAACTCGGTCAACCCGTTGGAATTGGGCTCTCTGTAGTGAAGTTTGACTGCTGGGCAATTCTGCTTGAGAAAGGACCTCAGTGTCTGGTACCTTATCTTGCCAGGTAATCTTCAGAGTCTTCCTAAGACAATTCAAATGGAAGTGATTCAGTTTCCTGACATGGTGCTGGTAGACTGTGCAGATTTCACAGGCATGCAACAATGAGGTCAGTCCAATGGCTCTGTAGATATTCAGTTTGATTTAGGCTGTCTAATACCTCTTCTCTCCCACACTTTTCTTCAGAACCTCTCAAACACTGAGCTAGCTCTGGCAATGCATGTGCCAACCTCCTTGGAAAGTACACTGCCAAGGTAAGTTAACTTATCCACAGCATTCAAGATCTCTCTGTTTGCTGTAACTAATAATTCTATGTGTGGATGGTGTGGGGTTGGGTTAGTGGAGAACCTGTGTTTTCTTGGTGTTAATTATTAGGTTAACATTATCACAAGCAGCAGGGAATCAATCCTCTTGCAGCTCAACCTCAGAGACTGCATCGACACCAACTCTCCCTCCACTTTAGTCTTGGCTTGTAGCCTTTTCAAGCTAACTAGTTTATAATCAGTGTGGTAGCTGACCTTGGTGCTGCTATCACTCTTGCTGAAGGTGTCTGACAGCATCACCTAAAAATATCATACTAAAAAGCATGAGAGCAAGTTCACAGCCCTGCTTCACTCCATTGGTGACTAGGAAAGTGTGACAGTGTCATCCATTATCCAGAACCCATGCAAGCATGGAGCTGGTGTACAACACTAATGAACTTCTCTGGGCAACCAAATTCTGATATAATTTTCCATAAAAATTCATGACTAACAATATCAAAGACTTTGATCAGATTGGCAAACGTTACATACAGACCTCTGTTCTGCTCCTGACATTTCTCCTGGAGTTGCCGGAAGCAAACACCATATCAGCTATTTCTCATCCCTTTCTGAAGCCACACTAGCTCTCAGGTAGATTACTATGTTGCTGGTGAAGAATCACCCTGTTAAAGAAGACTCTGGCAAGAATCTTGCCAGCAATGACTAAGAGAGACTCCTATTTCCTTTACCTTTATAGGGATGGACAATGGACGCATCCTTGAACTCCTGGAAGATAACTCTTCTTGCAATATAACCTGGAAAATTTCCATCATCTTTTGTATGATCAGTGGACCCCCTACCTTGTAAATCTCAGCTGGAGTAAGGTCAGTACCAGATGCTTTGCCACATGAGAGGAGCCCAATGGCATTCAAAACCTCTTCTTCAGCTGGAAGTTCAGTTAGAGAGGGATTGACTTCAACCTGAGGTAAACCATCAGTGGCTTCAGTATTGATTGATGACAGTGGGTTGAGAACACTATGGAAGTATTCAGCTCATCTCTCTAGGATTATGTCACTAATCAATGTGGCTCCATCAGCACTGAGTAATTGAGATGCACCATTTAGCCTTCAGAGAATCATAGAAGGGCCTATAAAAGTATTACTTATAGTGTAAACTGAATTTCCTCTGCCTTCTTACTGAGCCAAGAATCCTGCATTTCTTTAAGTTTCACTTGCATTTTACTTTCAATGGAGTTAAAAGCTACTTTTTTAGAGACAGAAGAACTATCCTGCTGGTTAACCCCATGGAACCCTTGTTTTTCATTTAGCAGCTTCTGAATTTCCCCATCATTTTCATCAAATCAGTCTTGGTGTTTCTGAGTGCTCTGGTCCAGATAAGTAAATGTAGTGCTGTACTCCAAATCTCTGAAAGTTGTTCACTCCTTTTCTGCTTCACTGCCACTAATAGTGTTGACTTGGCTTTCTCTCCAAGTTAGCACAAACTGTTCCCACTCAGACAAGTGCTCTAATCTGTTGACATTAAGTCTTGTGGTAGTCACCTTGCCTTGGGACCTCAGTTTTTATTGAATGCCAATATTTAGCTTGGAGAAGATAAGTCTATGATCAGTCCAGCACTCTGTACCACGCATTGACTTCCTCACTTTCACATTCTGTCTGTCTCGTACAATGACAACGTCTATTAAATGCCACTGTTTGCTGTGAGGTTTCATCCATGAAGTTTTATTGCATTTAGACAAATGGAAAACTGTTGGTGATGAAGTCATGAGATGCACAAGTCTTCAGTAGTAAGTGACCATTACTGTTGCTGTTTCCAACTCCATTCCTCCCAAGGACTTCCTGCCATGTCTAGTAGTCTGAGCCTACTCTAGCATTAAAGTCACCTAGAATTATAAGCTTGTCTTGTCCTGTTTCAGTACATTGATGATGAGGGTCTCCAGGACTTCATAAACTTTTTCTTTGACTTCATTAGGGTTCATCATGGTAGGACCATATGCATTGATGATGGTGGCATGGTGCTTTCCTGCAAGTGGCAGTCACATTATCATGAGCCTGTCATTCACTCCTTTTGGTCGACATACAAGCTTGTTGACTAGATTAGTTTTAATTACAAAATCTATGCCAGCTTCATGGCATTCCTCATCAGTGCAGCCACTCCAGAAAAATGTGTATCGAGCTCCAGCTTTGGTAAGCTGGTATTCACTTCCCAGTCTTATTTTACTCAGAACTATTTGGATGCAATGCCTGCTGAGTTCTCTCACAACAAGAGTTATTCATCTTTCAGGTCTACAGAATTTTGTGTTGTCTCTAAGTGTGTGCATATTCCATGTACTGATGGTGAGTGGACTCATCTTTGCAAAAGCTTTTGTACCTCACTACCCATGAACCCCTAGTTGGGCAATGAATCTTACTAAGCTCCTAGTAATTTCCCTTGACTTAATCCCTTGGTTTTCTTCCCTCTCTGTCTCTGTCTCTCTGTCTGATTCCTTCCCCATCTTCTTTCTCTCCCTCCATCCCTCTCTCTCTGTCTCTCCTCTTTTCCCTCTCTCCCTCTCTCTTTCCCCTTTTCCTTCTCTCTTACCCTCTTCCTTTCTTCCTCCTCCATCCCTCTTTCTCTCTGTGTCTCTCCCATTCCTTCCCTTTCTCTTTCCCCCTTCCTCCCTCTCTCTCTGTCTCTGTCCCTCCTCCCTCTGTCCCTCCCTCTCTCTCCCCTCTTCCTCCCTTCTCCCTGTCTATGACACTCTCCCTCCCCTTCTCTCTCTTTCCCTCCTCCCTCCCTCTCTCTCTTTGTCCTTGTCTCTCTCTCTCTCCTCCCAGCCCAGGGTCAGGTCACTTTGGGAGAGCTGCCAGACCTTTCCTCTCCTCTTTACTGTCAATAGAGGACTATTTCCCTCCCACTTGCCAGAGTTTCTTGCTAAAATGTGATCCTGTGTGTGTGCACGCTGGGTTAAAGCAAAGTAAAGCCAGAACTGGGGAGGAGGGCCTCAATAGAGTCTAGTGAAAAATTTAGGATCCCAGATCTCCAGTTGGAAGGGACCTCAGAAGCCACTGAGGCCACCCTCCTCATTTTACAGGTGAAGAAACTAAGGACCAGGTAGGCAATGTGATTGGCACCAGGTCACACAGTGTAGTGACTGAGCCAAAGCTTCAGACTCAGGTAGGTCCTCTGATTCCAGGGTTGGTGTTTTTTTTTTTTTATTAATTTATTTAACTTTTAACATTCATTTTCACAAAATTTTGGGTTCCAAATTTTCTTCCCATTTGTCCCCTCCTCCCACCCCAAAACACCAAGCCTTCTAATTGCCTCATCACCAATCTGCCCTCTCTTCTATCATCCCTCCCTTCCCTTGTCCCCATCTTTTCTTTTGTCCTGTAGGGCAAGATAACTTTCTATACCCCATTACCTGTATTTCAAAACTTTGAGTTCCAACTTCTCCCCATCCCTCCCTCCCCACCCATTCCCTTTGGGAAGGCAAACAATTCAATATAGGCCATATCTGTGTAGTTTTGCAAATGACTTCCATAATAGTCATGTTGTGTAAGACTAACTATATTTCCCTCCATCCTGTCCTGCCCCCCATTTCTTCTATTCTCTTTTGATCCTGTCCTTCCCCAAGAGTGTTGACTTCAAATTGCTCCCTCCTCCCATTGCCCTCTCTTCCATCATCCCCCCCACCCTGCTTATCCCCTTCTCCCCCACTTTCCTGTATTGTAAGATAGATTTTCATACCAAAATGAGTGTGCATTTTATTTCTTCCTTTAGTCAAATGTGATGAGAGTAAACTTCATGTTTTTCTCTCACCTCCTCTCTTTTTCCCTCCACTAAAAAGTCTTTTGCTTGCTTCTATTATGAGAGATAATTTGCCCCATTCCACTTCTCCTCCCAATATATTTCTCTCTCACTGCTTAATTTCATTTTTTTTAGGATATGATCCCATCCTATTCAATTCACTCTGTGCTCTGTGTGTGTGTGTGTGTGTGTGTGTGTGTGTGTGTGTAATCCCACCAACTACCCAGATACTGAAAAGTTTCAAGAGTTACAAATATTGTCTTTCTATGTAGGAATGTAAACAGTTCAACTATAGTAAGTCCCTTATGACTTCTCATTGCTGTTTACCTTTTCATGCTTCTCTTCATTCTTGTGTTTGAAAGTCAAATTTTCTTTTCAGCTCTGGTCTTTTCATCAAGAATGCTTGAAAGTCCTCTATTTCATTGAAAGACCAGTTTTTCCCCTGAAGTATTATACTCAGTTTTGCTGGGTAGGTGATTCTTGGTTTGAGTCCTAGTTCCTTTGACTTCTGGAATATCCTATTCCATGCCTTTGATCCCTTAATGTAGAAGCTGCTAGATCTTGTGTTATCCTGATTGTATTTCCACAATACTTGAATTGTTTCTTTCTAGCTGCTTGCAATATTTTCTCCTTGACCTGGGGATTCTGGAATGTGGCCACAATGTTCCTAGGAGTTTCTCTTTTTGGATCTCTTTCAGGTAGTGATCAGGGGATTCCTTAAATACTTATTTTGCTCTCTGGTTGTAGAATATCAGGGCAGTTTTCCTTGATAATTTCATGAAAGATGATGTCTAGGCTCTTTTTTTGATCATGGCTTTCAGGTAGTCCCATAATTTTTAAATTGTCTCTCCTGGATCCATTTTCCAGGTCAGTTGTTTTTCCAATGAGATATTTCACATTCTTTTCCATTTTTTCATTCTTTTGGTTTGGTTTGGTTTTGTGATTTCATGGTTTCTCATAAAGTCATTAGCCTCCATCTGTTCCTTCTCATTTTTGAAGAACTATTTTCTTCAGTGAGCTTTTGGACCTCCTTTTCCATCTGGCTAATTCTGCTTTTGAAAGCATTCTTCTCCTCATTGGCTTTTTGAACCTCTTTTGCCAACTGAGTGAGCCTATTTTTCAAGGTGTTATTTTCTTCAGCACTTTTTTGGGTCTCCTTTAGCAAGGTGTTGACCTGCTTTTCATGCTTTTCTTGCATCTCTCTCATTTCTCTTCCCAGTTTTTCCTCCACCTGTCTAACTTGATTTTCAAAATCCTTTTTGAGCTCTTCCATGGCCTGAGCCCATTGAATATTTATTTTGGATGTTTGGGATACAGAAGCCTTGACTTCTATGTCTTTCCCTGATGGTAAGCATTGTTCTTCCTCATCAGAAAGGAAGGGAGGAGATATCTGTTCACCAAGAAAGTAACCTTCTAAGGTCTTATTTTTTTTCCCTTTTCTGGGCATTTTCCCAGCCAGTTACTTGACTTCTGAGTTTCCTCACCACACCCACTTCACCTGTAGTTCCACCCAGCTAGTGCTTGGGGGCTGAGATTCAAATGCTGCTCTCCAGCCTCAGGGCTTTTGGCAGAGGCAGGGCTGCTATTCAGTGTGAGATTAAGTTCAGGTGCTCAGGTGGGGGCAGGGCCACTCCACGAGGCTCAGTTCCCTTAGGGGGTTTATGTGGGGACCTTTGATAATGGATCCGAGCTCCTGTCTGCTTTGGGAGCTCCTGTCTACTGCTGCCTCCCAAGGGGACCTGAGTTATGGAGATACCCCGATCCCCTCTGAGCTGGCCAAAAAGACTCTCTCACTGACCTTTGGTGCCTGTGGGTGGGAGGACCTGCACGACTGCTGGAGATTCTGTCACTGACGCCTGGTTGGATCTGCTCCTCTCGGTGCCTTGTTGCCAAGGGCAGGGCTGGGCTCTGCTCTGGGTCCGGGTGCATGAGGGACCTTTCATGTTGGTTTTTCAGGTCTCTCTGGAACAGAAATCTCCTTCACTCTGTTGTTGTGTGGCTTCTGCTGCTCCAGAATTTGTTGGGAGTTCTTTTTTGCAGGTATTTTATGGGCTGTGGGTTAGGCGCTAGCATATGTGTACCTTTCTACTCTGCCATCTTGGCTCCTCCCCCGGTGTTTTTCCTTCTATACCTTTTATTTAACTTCAAATTTACTTGAAAAACAAAAAACAAAAGAACACTATTTTCCCATTTTAAAAAGTATTTTATTTTCAGGGTGATGGGAAAATATGAAGTAATAATATCTTACACTGATAAATATTGAGACGCAGTGTGACATAGTGAATAGATAGCCTTGAAGCCAGCAAGATCTGGGTTCGAGACCTGCCTGTAGCATACTATATGGCTACATGGTCTAGGATGAATCATTTAAATACTCAGTATTTAAGGCAACTCTGTAAGATGTTAAGTCACAGAGGGTATGGTAAAGGGAGTTTTCTCATCTGGAAGTTCCTCATACCTGTGAAACCCCAGAACCAGTCCCTGTTTCCCTCCTTCAAACAATCCAAACGGAAAGGACACTGCATTTGAAACCAAAGGAGCTGGGTACAGATCCTAGCTCTGAGAGGGAAGAAAATCAAATCAAAAAAATAAAAAATGAACTGGGTGAAATGACAAAAACAGAAGAAATTTTAAAAGTTTGAACCTACCATGCACAGTTGTATACTAACAAAAAAGAGAACAAAAAAAGAAAAAGAGGATAAAAATATAAACTACCCGAACTAACAGAATACCAACCAGAGATAGTAAGTAATTCATTATCAGAAAAGACAGACTAGAACTAGATTTGAAGGAACCATCAAAGGAAGAGTTGTTCTGGTGGATTCTCCGGAAAACTCTATTAAATTTTTAAAGACAATTTATACCAATAGTACACAAGTTATTCTTAAAAATTAGGAAAGAGTCGGACCTAACAAGATGGGGGTGAAGCTGGAGGTTTTTCGGATGATGCTGTACCTTACCTTCCCAGTGGCAATGTTCTGGGTCTCCAACCAGGCTGAATATTTTGAGGAATATGTTGTCCAACGCAAGTGGGAGATCTTCCCTCCAGAGCGAGAAGACCAGCATCGAGAGCTAGAAGACTTCAAGGAGCGAATGCGGAAGCAGCATGAGGAGAGGCTACTCCGGACTGCCCAACAGTGACCTGGGATTTATCTGTCTCTCTCCCAAAAGCCTGGCTCTGCACAGCAGGAGTATAGGGTTGGGAGGTGGGACTCTTGTAGTGGGATTCCTTCCCTCCCTCCTTTCTGATGAGGAATTCTGGAGGCCACATCTCCCCGTCTCAGTCCCTGGCTCCCCCATGGACCCGGAACAGCTTAAGGCCTTGAGATCTCCAAAGAGATCTGAATCCAAAGATATTTGAGAGAAAGCCTTTTATCTTCTGTCTCAATTCTTGAATCTAATGACAATAACAACTCAGTGTGACTCCTAAAAAAAAAAAATTAGGAAAGAGAGCATCCCAACCCATTAGAGCCCTAATAATCAAACCAGGGAATGATAAACCACAGAAAGAAAACTATTGACTACTATCATTAATGAATACTGATTAAAATTATAAGTAAAATTGCATCAAACAGAATACAGTAATTTATTATAGATAACATGTATTATAACCAAGTTGGATTTATACTAGGGATAAAAGAATGGTTCAATATAAGGGAAACTCATCCTGACTCTGCCACTTACAGTGTGACCAGGGCAAATTGCTTAACCTTTCTGGGCTTATTTATTCAACTGTGGAACTGAGGGAGAGGTGGATGAGGTGACCTCTGGCACCTGTGCAAGTTCTCAATCTTAGGTCCTAAATCTACAGTGAACTTCTAGTTTGCAAAGTGCTTCATATCATTTGCTCCTCAAAATAACCCTGTGGAATTCAGATTTAATTATCGCTGTTCTCGAGGCTGAGAGATTGGAACTTAACCACAACATGAAATCTAGTGATTATCAGTCCTGGAACTGGAACCTGGGTCTTTTGACCCTAAGGTCAGTGAACTTTCAACTACCCCATGCCTAAACTGAAAAACATAGTTTGTTGTAGCTCCATTCCTCAGTGCCCCAAGAGGAACTGGAAAACAGAAAAACAAGCATTGAATTTTGGGGGTTGGAAAAACATAACTTAGAATTTTGGCTCTGGCATGGACTTGCTAGCATGACCTTAGCAAAAACTTATTATTGCTATTAATAAACAAACCAAAACTGACGTTTACAAGACACTTTTCTTAATCTTGAGACTTGATTTCCTCATCTGAAGAATGGGAATAATCATATGTGACCAGTCGGACAGGGTTGTTGTCAGTTTCAAATGCTATCATACATCTAAGTTTTGTAAACTCTCAGGCTAATAATAGTAGGCTGTTGTGACAGGGTTTAGCAGAGTGACTGGGGGAGGACTGCAGAGACATCCCTTGGAAGTCCATTGCTGCAAGAGGAAGATTAAATAAGTTCCTTATATTGTTTCTGACGGGAGGGGCAGGAAATGGTCGGGCTGACCAATGAGAGTGGGGGTGGGGCTGCCGATGAGAGCCTGGGTGATGTCTCTCCCAAACTGCACACCTGCCTCTCAGGTCAGAACAGGAAAGAGAGCTAATTAACGAGGCGCAAGGAGCTACCTCCTAGGAGCCTGAAGTTTGGTTTGGGGGTCTTCCCTTTAGCCCAGGGGTGGGGAATCTGCGCCTTCGGGGTCACAGGCGGCGCTCAAGTGCGACCCTTTGACTGAATCCGCATTTGAGGACCTAGAGGGCCACGTGTGGCCTCGGAACCGCAGGTTCCACATCCCTGTCCCAGCCCCTCTTCCTCCATTGGAGCACTAGGGGTCACAGCTCTAAACGTCATCTACCAGGCAGGGATCTGACGTTTCTGAACCTGTGTCACCTGCACACACTAAATGGACCCTGTTGCTTCCTACCTGTGTGACCTTAGACAAGTCATTTTATTTCAACCGACCTTGGTTTCCTAATCTGTAAAAGGAGACTAAACCAGATAAAAGTCCTCTAAAGTCCCTCCCAACTCCACGTTTACGATTCGTTGACCCGGTGACTCATAATACCCATCAGCAGGCCCCAGATCTAAGGACTGAATGCTGAAATACCTCTTTAAGGACTGCAAAACCCTTCACGAACTGAGACCTCATTTGGTCCTCACAACTACGCTGGGAGGTAGGTAGCAAAGGAGGTATCAGGTCTGCTTTACAGATGAAGAAACTGAGACCGCAGACTTGGCCTCTGGGCCACTCTAGATTTCTTCCAGTCCCAGGGCTCCCTTCCTGCTTTGGTCTCATAATCCTAAACCTCGTCTCTCGCTTACTGGTGCCTGTCCCCTCTAAATTCTGTGACCTGAGTTTTAGCTCTGCTATGCCTTTTTGTGTTGTCCTCTCCCTGGGCCTTAGTTTCCCCAGATGTAAAACTCGATGTCTAAGGACCCTCGCAGCTCTTATTATAATGATGAAGCAGTGTGGTACCAAAGAGAGCATCTTTAAGTTCAAATGCAACCTCTGTTGCTTATCACTGGTGTGATCTTAGGCAAATCACTTTCTGGGCCTCACTTTCCTGATCTGTAAAATGGGGGGAGGGATCCGACCTAGAAGGTCGAATATAAATCTGACCCTCCGGTGGAAATAAAGGCGAGGAGCGAGTCTTATGAAGCCACCAGTGGAGCCCAAGGGAAAAGTTTGGTAGGGGAGATCCTTGGCGCTGGGGGACGGGAAGGAAGGCGGGCGCAGCCCCCTCACCCTTCCCAGCAGCTGCGTGCAGCGTCCAGCAGTCGGTCCTTCAGTCCGTCGGTCGGCCAGGATCACAGGTTAGCGCAGCTCCTCCCCCGCACCTGGGCGCTCTCCCTGGTAACAGGTGACAGAGCTGCGGCCGGGCCAGGCTGCCTGCCGGCTCCCCCGCCGGGCGGGCCTGGGCCGGCCCCCTCCCCGTTCCCGCCCCCTGCCCGCCCCTCGAGCTGGGGGCTGGCTGGCTGGCTGGCGCGGCCGGGCGGACACTCCTGGGCCCCCACCTCCCTGCGGGGCTCGGATCCCCTCCTCTCTCCCTCCCCTCCTCCTCCTCCTGCTCCTCCCGCTTCTCCTGCTGCTGCGGCGGCTGCTGCTGCTGCTGCCTTTTCTCCTCGGCCACAGCTTCCCTCCAGGCCGGTGGTGCCGGTCCCTGGGGCGCTGGGCCGGCCGCCCGCCTTCCCGGTGCGCAGAGCCAGGGGGCGGCCGAAGGCAGGGCTAGGGGCGCCGGCCACGCTGAAGATGGAGGAGCCGCAGCGCTCGCGCTCACACACGGTCACCACCACAGCCAGCTCCTTCACCGAAAACTTCTCCACCAGCAGCAGCAGCTTCGCCTACGACAAGGAGTTCCTGCGCACCCTGCCTGGGATCCTCATCGTGGCGGAGATAGTGAGTGTGGGACGGCGGCGGGGGTGGGCTTGGGGGAGAGGGGCTGGAGAAAGGGCCGTGTGTGTGTGTGTGCGTGTGTGTGTGCATGTGCGTGTGCGTGTGCATGTGTGTGTGTGAGCGCGCGCGCCTCGGGGTGTGAGGGGGGAGGGCTTTCCAGGACCCTACTTAAATTCCCTCTCTCTATTCACCCCCTTCCTGAAAGAGGAGTGAGTTAGGGAGGTGTGAAAGGGAGAGCCGAACTCGAGCTCGCCTCTCTAGCTTTGGCGCCTGTTCAGGGTGGGCTAAGATCAGCGAAGAGCCCTGGATTTGGGTTCAGAAACTTGGCTTAGCACCTGTGTCACCCTGTCCAAGTCTCCTCCCCTCTCTTGACCCCACTTTCGTCTTTGTGGAGGTGTTGAACCAGCTCAGATAGTAGTAATAAAGGCTACTTTGTAGACCGTAACTCACTAGGTACATGAATGTTACCTATCAGACATACCGTATGATCAGCGGCCCCCAGAAGCTCCTGGCCTGGGAAGGAAGGAGACAAAGAGCCTCTCAGATCCTTGAGCACTTCCTACCCTAGAGTCTATAAGTTAGGGCTCTAGTCAGGAATCTAGCTAGTGAGTTCCTCCTATGCCTAGTACTAAGATTGCCTAAGTACCAGTCAGAGACAAGAATTCACCTGGGAAGGAAGGACTCCCGGATCTCTAGGGAGGATGCAGTGATGTGGTGGTAATAAAACGGCTGATTTGGTACCGTGTGGTTAGTATACCATGCTTCAGAACCATGGGTGCGTCACCAAGGATAAGAGAAAAGTCCCGTTTTCTTGGCCGTGCGGTATCAGGGAAATGGCAGCAGTGCTGGCATGAGTGGGTTTCCGGCTTCTGTTACTGTTCTGCTCCTTTGGGACCTTGGGTAAGTCACCTAGTCTCTGGGCCTCAGTTTCCTCAACTGAAAAAAATCGAGGATTGTCCTAGATGATTTTCAACGACCCTTCCAGATTTCCGTCCACGATTTCTACTTGAGTTTTGCTTTGTTTCCTTAACCGACTTTACAGTATTGACGGTTGAGGGTTTCGGAATCCAGATTTTCTTTTTAGGTTGGTGTTAAAAGTATTGTCTGGTAGTCAAAACTTCTTGGGCGTGTACTCTGTGTGGAGGATTGTGAGGGATGGCTCAGTGCTTTCAGGGATGGGCAGAAAAATAAAAAGAAGCAAAACCACAGTGACTTAATTTATACAGAGTAATGTTAGCAAGTGCACTTGGCTCACAGTGTATGTAATGTGTAATATATGAAAGTGGCCAGAGCTGGGGAAGATTAATCAGGAATGACTTTCTGGAGGAGGTTTCTTGTTTCATTATAAGCAGAAATTAGAAAGATAAGGAAATGTAGAGCTTCCTCTTGGCAATTTTCTTGTATATAGTGAGTCATTAGTAAATATGGGATAAGTGAATGGCTGACTAGGTTGGCTCTTAGCCTCTCTGCTACTTTTGTGGATGGTGGGAATTATTAACATTAAAAATAAAACTCTCTCTCCCAGTTCTCTTATAGACTCATACTGCTGGATTCTAAGGTCTTCCAGTCAGTCAACAAGCCTTTATTAAGCACTGTAAGGGTAGGGTCTTCCGTATTTTTGTCTCTTTCCTAGTGCCCAGGGTAACTTTTAACAAGTCACTTTTCCTTGTCTGTAAACTAGCAGTGGAGCTAACTGATCTGTATCCCTCTTGGGGTTGTTCAATTCAGCAAAGCTGCTCAATGATCTGACTGACTGTGCTTGATGCTGGGGATAGAAAGGCAGACTTGAAGTGGTGCCAGCCCTCAGGGAGCTTATATTCTATTGGAGAGATACAGTTTGTGCACAGGAAAGTGAGTAATAAAAGTACTTTGAAGAGTGGAGCTGGTGGCCCTGAGGCTGGGCTTCTCTTGGGGTGGGAGGCTGAAAAGGGAGGGCTCCTCACAGGCACAGACTACAATGTTATCAGGGTCTAGGATTGCTTGAGTGTGGCCACTCCCCTCACTCACACTTACAGTAACTCTTCTCTAACTTGGGGAGTCTCACCAGAGGCAAAAAAAACCAACTTATCCCCTGTAGCCCCAGAGCAGAAGCTTTTCCTTGGTCCTTGGACAACAGACACTGGCTATCACTAGGTACATACTAGCAACTTTGCAATGTGATAGAACCTGCAAGAGTTTACGCTCCATTGGTGCAAACCATGAGGAACTGTGGGCATCATCTCTGTGTGGCTTCTTGTAGATGACTTAGTGCAACCTTCTCACTTTACAGAATAGTAAACTGAGACCCAGGGGGTGATGAGACAGGATCTAGATGTAGAACTAAAAGGGGAATGGAGAATGTAATAAACATTTATATAACACCTACTGCATGCCAGGCACTAAACACTTTACAAATGTTATCTCATTTGATCTACAGAAACTTGTGAGGTGAGTGCTATTATAATCCCCATTTTATAGCTGAGGAAACTGAGGGCAGGCAGAGGTTAAGTGACTTACCCAAAGTCATTCGGCTGGTAAGCATCTGAACACAAATTTGAACTCAGGTCTTCCTGATTCCAGGGAAGGGATTTTAAGAGACATCGGTCTCATCTAATCCCCTCATTTTAAAGAGGAGGAAGCTGAGCTGAGTAAAGTAACAAGAGACGTAGCACCATAATTCTGGAGCCCAAGAAGCTTGATAGGACTTGAGAAAGCAGTGTGATAGAGTGAATAGTCTTAGACCTGGAGCAAGGAAGACCCAGGCTCAAATTTCACTCCTGACACTTACTAGCTGTGTGACGGCTGCCAAATCACTTAACTTCTCTGAGATGCTATTTCCTTATCTTATTACCTAGTGTACTTTTATGGGGATGTTGACCACTCAGGGGGCCCACCTCTGAGGGTTGTTTTGAAGCCCAAACAAAATGATGTGAGTAAAGTGTTTTGTGGCCTTACAGTGTAATCAAAATGTCAATTGTTGTGGCTCACTGGAAAGAACGCTTAAGACTCCTGGCCAGCCTGTTCTCTGGACTGGTGTGGGAGGGCACAGGATTGTTTCTGAGGTCCTGTAATTCTAGAAGGAGGCTCCTGCCACCTTTGTATACACAATAACGGCTTAGGGCTTCACTGTGGCATATCATTGGCTGAGAAGTAGCCCTGCCTCCCTCGTCCGCCCTTGTTCCTGTGTTCTTTTTCAGCTTCCCTGGTTAAGCCTGGTTCTGTCACCTAGGCAAAGCAGCCGGTTTTTCTGAATCTTGTTTCCACTCTGTAAAATGAAGGCTTTGGACTAGGTGACCTGGTTCCTTCCAACTCAAAATCGGTGATGTTGTGATCTCTCTGGGCCTCAGTTTCTCATTCTGTAAAATGAAGGGGGTGGACTCTGTATCAAGCTTAAATAGAAATGGAACCATTAATCCATATAAGGGTCCCTGCAACTGCAGAGTAATATAGTTTAAAAATGTATATATATATTATATATATAATATATATAATATATAATATAATATATATTTATATAATATTTATATATATTTATATATATAAATTTATATATATATTTATATATTTATATTTATATATATATTTATAAATATATATTTATATATATAAAAATGTATATATATATTATAAATGTATATAATTACTGTTTTTACTAATTTTGTTAAATATTTCCCAATGACTTTTTAATCTGGTTCTATGTTTGACACCTCCAGACTGATGGCTTCTAGATCTATGATGCTGAATCCTATCACCTCTCCAGACCTTGGTTTCTTCCTCTAATGGACTAAACCACTTGTTGTTTAGTCATGCCTGACTCTCCATGACCTCATTTAGGTTTTCTTTTCTATTATTATTATTTTATTTGTTTTCAGTGGTCTACAATCACTTCCATATTTCTTAGATTTTTTTCCCCTCCCTCCCTCCTTCCCCGCTACTTCCCACTCCCTCCCTGAGATGGTATACAGTTTTATATAGGTTCTATACATACGTTCCTATTAAGTACATTTTCACCTTAGTCATGTTGCATAGAAGAATTAAAATGAATGGGAGAAATCATAAAACAAAACATAACACAAAAGGAAATGATCTGCTTTATTCTGCGATCGAATTCCATAGTTCTTTCCCTGGATGTGGAAGGCATTTGGGGTTTTCTTGGCAGAGGTACTAGAGTGGCTTGCTCTTTCCTTCTTCAGCTCATTTGACAGAAAAAGAAACTTGGGTAAACAGGTTAAGTGACTTGCTCAGGGCCACACAGCTAGAAAGAGTCTGAGGTCTTCTGACTCCAGGCATAGCGCTACGTAGCCATCCTATTGAACTAGGTCTTATCCAGCTCTAGCCCTGTGACCCTCTGATGAGGTCCTTCTCCTGTGGTCAGGGCTGCCTTTGCTCTTTATTTACATGTGATTTCAGCTACCTGTAGATGTTGGTGGAAAGGTCACAGGATTGACTTGCCCTTTCTTCTCTGTCCTACCAGGATGGTCACAAGCCCAGAATTCCTCAGGGCTGGTCCTGCCTCTGTCAGCATTTTCTTCCTGGATCCCAGAGATTACAAATGAGGGATTAGGTTGGCAGGGCTCACCCCAGGAATACAAGGCTCCACCCATCTCATGCTGCTTGCTTTCCACCTCCCCTGTGATGAAAGCAAGCATGACCTTTAGTAGTTATGATGGGTCTTTGAAGGAGAGAGAGAGCAAAGTATATTAATGATAATTTCTAGACTGGGAACACTTTTTTTACAATAACCCTTGAGATAAATACTTCAGGTATTGTTCCCATTTCACAGATGAGGAAACTGCCTTAAATGGTTCAACCTCCTAAACTATGTTTTTTATTATGTATTTATGGCACTAAAGATGATGTATTTACCATTTGCTGCTGCCCACTAAGGACCTGGGAAACTTTTCAGATGATTTTCAGCTCACACCTTCCGTGGAACATAAGGGAGAACAGGGTTTGCTTTTTTTCCCTCCTTTCTCTGTATCTCAGCACTTAGCACAGTGCCTGGCATATAGTTCACCAACTGACTGGCTGACTTATGGGCACCCACCTTGCTCTCAGTTATTGAATAGACCACTTTGTCACAGTCACACAGTTGGCTGAGTTGGGCAGAAACACAAGGTCTGATTGTATTTGTCAGGATGTCACTGTGAACAAAATCCCTCCCTTGGAGTCAAAGAGACTTGGGTCCAAACCCTACCTCAGACCTGGTGGCCCTGAACAGAGCAAATAAACTTTCTTAGTCAAAGTGTCCTCATCAGTAAAATGGGTTTATTAATATATGTAGCACTTACCTGGCAGGGTTGTTGTGACGATTAAGTGAGATAATCTGTGTAAATGCTTTGAAGAATTTAAAACTCCGTACAAGTTCTCTTGGGATGGGTTGCTTGTAGATTACAAAAAATAAAAAAATAAAGGTACTTTAACACACAATGGTTATGGCATTAACACTTGGATTACATCTCCAGTGGGACCTCTGGGTTCTTTTTAAGTGACAGTGTTAATGATGCCTGTTATTAAGGTCACCTTGGTGGCCACCTTGGTGGTTTGGCTTCTCCAATTGCAGCCTCTTTCTCTGAGAGATTTTGCCTTCTTTTCCCTTACCTCTTGGATTTGGATTTAAGGAGACAAGACATCACCCCATGATGTCCCTGGTCCTCTTTGAAAATGAAGAATAAACTTCAGTAACAGCCTTGATCTCCCTGATTCTGTCTCCATCAGGGTTTGTTGTCGGTTTCTCGCTGAGTGGTTTCCCCCTGAGAGTAGTTTCCCTTATTCCTTTCTAGAAGAAGGAAATTATTTTCCATAACCACACTAGCAAGAATTACAGGCATCCAGGGATGGTGCTCACCCTGCCAACCAGCCTGATATAAAAGCCTTCTGGAGCCACACTTCGCGAATTCTCTACCAACATCTAGGAACTGTGGAATCTAAAAATGACATATCAGTCACTTCCTAACAAACAACTGCTTCATCCTAATACCTTCCTATAAAAAACAGTTAAGCAAAGTCAGTACAAGTCAACTTAACAGATTTTTAGTTTACCACTTGCCAATAGAAAGGAAGGATGTATGCTTTATTTTTTGTTTTTTAAATTTGTATTGATATCTTTTGTTTTTACATCACACTTGCTGCCAAATACATTCTTCCTTTCTCCCCTACGTGGAAAACCATCTCGTTTAATAAAGAATAAAAAAGAAAGAGGGGAAAAAAGAGCACTGTGGCAAAACTAACCAACACATTAGCTGAATCTGACAGTCTTCCACCTCTGCAAAAAAAGAGTGAGTGGCATTTCTTTGGGGACAAACTATGTTAAGATATTAATACCACTGAGTATTTGATACAAGATTCCCCCCAATCCATGACTTTTTGTCTTATTCTATATGCATTGATTTTGTTCATGCAAATTAATTACATGAATTAAATATTATTGCATCTATTTTTACTTTTATAACCTCTTATCTCATGTCTGCTTATTAAGTTTTCCTCTAGGTTTTTAAAAGATATAGAAATCTGTTCTATTTTGGAAGGAAGGGCTTATTTTTTATATTTAATGAATGAGTAATTGAAGGAATGAAAAAACATTTATTTAGTGCTTACTCTGTGTCAGGCTTGAGGTGGTAGGTCTGAGTTAGGCTGAATATGGCAAATTCTCACCAAAAATCCAGGATGAGCTCTGGAGTACAAGTTTGGGGGATAAGTTTGCTCACTTATTTGGGATTTACCATGTAATACAATAAAAGAAGCTATCCCAAATCTCTGTTTTGACCAACTGGTTTCCAGTTTTTCTGGAAGTCCTTTTTCTGTGCCTCCACCAAATTTTCTCCTAAGTGTGGTGAAGCCACAAACACCCCGTTGATAAGCTGAACTGGCTTCTTGTTGGGTGAGGTCAGCAGATGTCTCAGCTGTTATTCTGACTCCTAGATAGACTCACCTGCTGTGGTTACCAGCACATTTATCTGTAGGCTCTAACTGCATCTTCGGTGACTTGCCTGGTCTTTTCCAAGCCCTAAGATCATGTATAACATGGTGACTATGAGGGCACCTATTATCAGGAAAGAATAAACACAAGAGACAAAAGAAAAGATGTCATGGCCACATGGCATCAAGGTGGAAAAGAGATAGGGCTGAGGGCCCTCTCCTACCCAGAGGTCCACAGCACTTCTTCCTCCTTCCAAGCCAGGGGAGAGAGGGAGAGATTATCCTCTCCTCGTTTTTATAGGCATACTCAGTTCCGATTCAGTAGCCAATTAAAATCATCACCATGCAGTAAAAGAACAGGAACCAGAGGGTATATGTGCCTGCCCTGAGGTGGAAGGAGGGGCTCCTCCGTCCTATACTGGGGAAGCCTCCACATGAGTCTGCAAGAGGCAGGGTATATTATACCTGGTCTCAGGAGTCTCTTTGGTTAGTCCCTCCATGATGCTTCCACAGCTATCAGTGGGTGAATTGTTTGTTCCCCACACCTTCATCTGTCTGCCTTTGCTTCTTATATGTTGTTTTCTAGAGTTGTTACAGTCATAAACCACACTTTGTTTAGCCATTCTCTCCCTGCTGAACTTTGCTGCTGATTTTCCACTGTATGACAAATGATTTGTGAGTCTTTTTGCATAGCTAGGTCTTTATTCCCTTTTGTTTCCTAGCAGTTGGATGTCTGGGGCACAGGACTAGTCAGTTTCATAATTTACAGCACTGTGGCCAGATTAAGGTGTACAAGGATTGCATACATTCGCCATTCTAAGTAGGATAATTCTAGTTATAATTCTAGTAGGATAGACTATGTTTCCCTCTTGGTTCAGTCAGTAACGACCTGTTCTTTAGAAGGAACATCTCAATTTGACAGCTGACTACATTCAAAAAACGTTTCTCCCACCAGAGATGATTAAAGCATTTTCCCACATTTCACAGTTTGTCATCTAGAGGCAGTGGGATGGTTCTGGATTTGGAGTCTAGAGCTAGAAGATACCTTTGAAGTCGTCTAGGACGCAACCTTATCATTTTACAGGTGAAGGTAGTAAAGCCCAGGGAAGTTACGTGAATTCCAGGATGCTAGATCTAAAATTGAGAGAGCCTTAGAAGTCACCTCACCCAACTTCCTCATTTTAGAGATGAGATAATTGAGTACTGGAATTCAGATATTTCCATTTTATAGATGTATATTGTATATGGGTGTTGTAGGTACTTAATAAATGCTTGTTGATGATGGATTGTCACATTCCCTCTCTGGACCTCAGTTTCCTCATTTATAAAATTAGGGGCTTGGACTAGATGGTTTCTTTTGTCCCCTCCAGTCTAAATTTATGGTCCTGTGATTTATAAATAAGGGAGAAAAGTGGTACAGCGCCTAGAACACCGAGCCTGGAGTCAAGAAGACTCATTTTCCTGAGTTCAAGCCTAGCCTCAGATACCTACTAGCTGTGTGACCCTAGACAAGTCACTTAACACTGTTTGTAAATGGAAAAAAAAATGTAAAATGGCAAACCACTCCAGTATCTTTACCAAGAAAACCCCAAGTGGAGTCATGAAGAGTTGGACATGACCAAAATATTTTGTTAATATTTAATATTTTATTAACAGTATTAATATCTTAATGCCAAATTTTAAAAGAAAAATAGTAATAATGACTATAGTTTTTACTTTTCATCTCTCTTTCACACACATATACACACTTTCTCATACATACTCCACACACACACCCATGTATACACTCTCACACATATACTCTCTTTTCTTTCTCACACACTCCCTCACGCATATGCATTCTTATACACACATTCTATTTTTTCTCACACATACACACTTACATACATACATTCTTTCCTCTCTATCACACACACACAGTACACACCATCACACACACTCTCATACACACACTTTCTTTCTCTCACATACATACACATACACATCTATACACAATAGCCTCTCTCACTCACACATGCGAACACTCTCTTCTGTCCCTCTCACACTCTTTTCTCTCTTATACACACATACTCACACTTTCTCACACATATACTCCTTCACAGATACATACACACACACACACACACACTCTCTTCTCTCTCTCACATACACTCTCACATATATACACCACATACATTCTCTCCTTTTTCACACACATACTCACTCACATACATACTGTCTCTCCTCTCTCTCTGTCTCTCTCTCTGTCTCTGTCTCTCTGTCTCTCTGTCTGTCTCTGTCTGTGTCTGTCTGTCTGTCTCTCTCTCCCTCTCCTCCCTCCCTCTTTCTCTCTACTGGTGCTTCCTGTACGTCCCTGCCCCCTCTCTCACCCAAGAGTTGCCACCTGCCTAGGTAAACTCGTTTGGTAAGGAAGCCTCCTGGACTCTTTCCATGAATTCAAGTAGCACCTCGTTTGCATGAATGTGTAACGTTTGCATCCTCCTTTAGGAAAAGCCCAAGCTCAGAAAGTGTGTTCTATTCTTTCTCAGTAAAATGCACCCAGGAGTGGCTTCCCTGAGCAGGAAATATGACCTTTGGTGACAGGGGGTTCAGTTGATGGTGGGGTGTTCTGGGTTTGAGTTCTCAGTTCTGCAGCTCTGGAACCTCAATGCTAAGCCATGAAGAAGAATCCTGGTTATGGGACATAGCATTAGAGCTGGGGGGTCCTTGGAACTCATCTAGTCCATGCACCTCCTTTTACAGAAGAAACTGAGGAATAGACAGCATAAGTAGCTTGTCCAAGGTAATAATTCCACAGGTGATAATGGTAGAACTGGGAATCTAACTGGGAATCTAAATTGTTCCTTTGACTCCAGATCCAGCATTCTTTCTAGCATGGATCAGACGTTGGTACAATTACCTCCTTGCCCCATCCAAAGAATGTCATGTTAAAATGATCACTAGATGAGGTGTCAGAAGAAATTCTAATCCTGGATCTGCAGCATGGGGATGACCCCATGGGCTCTGCTGACCTCACAGGCTTGATGCAAGGGCCAAGACAGCAACGTGGATGTTGAGGTGACTGGGCAATAGCCAAGTGCCAGTCAAACCTAAGATGGCATTATCATGGCAGCTGGAAAACCAATGAAATGACACAGGGTAATGCGTGTGAGATTTAGAGTCAGAAGAGCAACTTTAAAACCTCTCCTGACCACTTAGTACTCATAGGCCCAGCCCTTTCCTCACTTTGGGCCAACCTTCCTTAACCTGAACATGAGGAAACTGCCAAGATAAACTACAGTTTTCTCCAATGCCTGTCAGCCTATGACCCAGTGACAAAAAGATCTGAACAATATTAGCAGCACGAGTGTGTGTTGTCTGCCACTCCCACCCCACAATGCTTTCCTCCTTGAGAAATCAAAGGGAGGTGAGAAGAACATTGGAATGCATGCAGTCAGAGCAGGGAAGATGCCAATTAAGGGATAAGTGTATGAAGGAACAGCCCCAGTCTAGGAATGGGCAGCCAGTCCAGGTTCGGTGATCTTCTTCTCCATTCCCCGATAAGTTCATGCTTCACTGGAGGAACAGTAGCTTTTTTGCCCATCCCTACCTGTCTATCACCTTTCCCTAATCTCCAGATCTGAGGTTGTGAAAAACAGTGAAAAATGAAGGAGTCTGCTATCTGAGCAGATTTAGAGAGGGCACCTTTTAGGGAAAAAGAGCCGGGAAGGTTCAGTTTTGGGGGGCTGGCCTCTTCTTGCATGAGACTCTTTCTTTGCCAAGTCTGCCCAGGTCATCTGGTCTGGGTACCCTTCCTTCTGGCCAGGGTGGAAGACCCACTGTCTATTTCTCTCCAAATACACTGGCTCTTGTCACCTCCTCAAACCACATCAGAAGTGCTCTGGTTGTTTCAGAATCAATACTTAATAAATGTTTGCCAGTTTGAATTGAATTTCAACATGCCTTGGCCTCTGATTGTCTGCAGTCAAGGAGGGTGTGCCTTTACCTCCCGCAGAGCCTGTCATTGTCTAGAGCTCCCATTCCCAAACAGGGATAATTACCCTGAAGCCTGATCTAGAATGAGCTTTGAGCCCAGTTCAGGTACTCAAAGGGACCCATGATGCCCTACATGTGAATGGGCCTCCCAATGATGTAGGTGGTTACCTGCCCTTTGGCAGTTCTCTTCTCTGTCCTCTGTCCTCCTATCAGCTCCCTCCACCATGATGGTCTTCCTCAGTTTCTCCTACTGACACAAAGACACCAGGTAGTCTGGTCTGCCCACCTTCCCGCAGCCTAAGCACATGAGTAGCCCTTCTCCTCTTCCTTTCATACATTTCTCTGCTAGCATCCTTTGCTCCAACTCTCCTTGATGTTCCTCATCAGTCAGATGTTACAGCCTGGGCTGTCCCTCCTTGGCTCATGACTGCGGTCTCCATCTTGCGTTCTTCTAACTGTTGTGTTCCGGGTCTCAAAGCAAGATGACAACATTTGCCTCTGCTTTCAGTGCCCTTGGGAAGGGCACTTAAACTGGACCTCAGTTTCCCTATCTTTCAAAGGAGGGGGTGGGAATAGATAGGTTCTAGAACATTCCAGAAATGTCCAGGGAAAACGTACTTTAAGTTGGAGGTGAGAATGTATGAGGGAGGATTATGTGAAATGAGTTCAGAAGAAGAGGCTGGAGCCAGATTGTGAACAACATGAAATACTGAATGAAAGTTTGAATTTTACATATGAGGAAAGGGGGTCCACTTCACCATCCATCCTGCTGCTCTGTGTGGGGTCCCAGGAACCAGCAATGATTTGTAGCAACTTTCTGTAGTTCCTTAAGATTCACAAAATATTTTCTTCACAATTATCCTATTAGGTGGGTCTCAAAGGTAGAATGTGACTTGCCTGGGATTGCAGAACTCATGGAGCTTAATGCCAGACCATGGTCTCTGCCTTCCAGGAACCTATCCTTTCATTGGGTTCAGGAGATGATTTAGATGTTCTAACACTATGTCGTATGATTTTGACAAGAAAGAGGCAAAGCCTTAAGGTTTCCTAGGAGAGACGGGCACTGAGTTGAACCTTGAAGAAGGAACCTTGAAATCTCCTGAGGCAAGAAGCATAGGGAATCTTCCAGGATCTCAAAGGTGATTAACATATTACTCACCAAGTTAGTCATTTTTATCATTCAACACATTCTGGTGGAGTGGGGAGCTAAGGATGTCTGCATCATTCACAAAGCCTACTGCTGTTATTTTAAAACATTCTATGGTTCCTGCTGAAAAGGGAAAGGGAAGCCCCACTGTTTCTTCGAGAATCTTGTAAATGCCTTCAGGAAGAGAGGATTAACTGTTATAGTCATTGTCTAAATGCCAAAGTGCTTAAAAATAATTGACTTCCCTCAGCTCTGAGCTCTGGGCTTTCAGTTTATTTGGCAAACACTTTTACTAGCGTCCAAGTAGATTTCTGCCCTGCAAGGCTGTTAGTGCTAGGAGCTTAGGTTTCAGCTCTAGTTGGTCTCTTTGCTCCCATTTTACAAATGGGAAGACTGAGACCTAGAGGTGTTAGGTGAGTGGGCTACATCAATGCTGCTGCATCAGTACTTAACAGACTCATAAATTTAGAGTTAGAAGGAACCCTGGAGGTCTTTCAGTCCAATCCCCTCATTTTAGAGATGATGAAAATGAGACCCAGAGAGGGGAAGAAATAAATATTTACACGGAAAATGTGCCAGGTCCTGTACTATACATTTTTTACAGTATCTCATTTGATTGTCATAACCATTCTAGGGAGATGATGTTATCCCCACTTTACAGTTGAGTAAACTGAGGCAAACAAAGGCTAAGTGACTTTTCCCAAGGACACATAGACAATATGCAGCAGAGATGAATTGAATTCAGGTACACTAATTCCAAATCCCTTGGCCCTTCCATTGTACCACTTTCTCTGTCCTACTCAAACACTCCAATGACTCTCTGAGCTCACCTTTGAGAATGTTTTCTTCAACAAAGCAGATCTCAACCCATGCAAGGCTGCCCATCCTGCATTTTCCCTTAGGTTTGCCACAGAGAGTCTACCCAAAGCTCTGGAAGCCTTCCTCTGTTTCTCCCGATATTGCCAATGGTGTCAGAGGAACACACCAACTGTCCACCTGTTATCCCTCGGCTTGGCTTTGACTCAATACAAGTTAGGAAGGGCAAGGTGGTGTCTCTCCAGAGAAAGGAAAGCATTAGCTATTTCTCCAGCAGTTTTAGAGTTTCAAGCTCCAAAAACTCATCAGAGCACCTGCTTTCTATTTCTATGGTGTTTTAGGTGGCTGGTTCTTGAAGGGGAATTAAAGACTTGATTATAGTGTACCAAATGTCAAGAAACTCTTTTAAAAATTATTTATTTTTGCAAACACTTATTATTTCTCTCTCCCACAGCCTCCCCCACTGAACAATTAAAAAACTAGAAACAAAATCCTCCTTCCAAATCTTCATAGTCGGTTAAATTTTCGCATTGGCCATCTCCCAAAATGTGAGTCTCACTCTGCATTTTAGGGTCTTTATCTTATTGACAGGAGATGGTGGGAGTCTTACATCTTCAGGCGTTTGGGTCTGTGACTGGGCATCGCATTGACCACAGTTTCAATGTTGTTTTTCTTTATTATGTTGTGATCATTGTTTAAATTATTCTGGTTTGGGCCTCCTATCTTTGTATCACAGAGTTCATGAGGCCAGTGTGCCCTGAGATGCCAATTCATCATTATTATAACACAATAAAATTCCATTATATTCTTATGCCATAAATTGTTTAAGCATTCCCTAATAGGTGGAAGCCTCTTCATTACAATTTGGGGCTAAAAGAGCTGCTAACAATATTTTTGTACAAGTGGGTCCTTTTCTTGTTTTAATCTCCTTCCAGTATGGCCCCAGTAGTAATACAGATACACCAAAGGAGAGGCATTGCCACTTTCTGGGTGAAAAGGGCCGAACCAATTCACAGCTCCACCAACAGGGCACTAGTATGCCTGTATTTCCACAGTCCCTCCAGCATTTGTCATTTAAGGAAATTTAATATTTAAAGATAAAATGTCTGCTAGGAAGACCCAAATTCTAAACCTACCTCAGACGTTTCCTGGTCTAGTCACATAACTTTCCTCACAGTCACATTCCCTGTCTATATAATGGGAATAATAGTAGTATCTACCTACTGCATCCTGGGTCATCTGCAGTTGTTCTGATCCATATCTAGCCACTGAACCCAGATGACTCCAGGGGAGAAAATGAGGCGGGTGACTTTGTATCCTCCCTTACTTAAATCCAATTCATTTGCATGTCAAAGGCATCATCTTTCTGACCATCATGGTCCTCTTCAAGAGCAAAAATCAAACCACACACACACACACACACACACACGCACACGCACACTGCCTACTTCCCAGGTTTGTTGTGAGGATAAAGTGAGACAGTATTTGTGAAGTGTTTTGCAAACCTTTGAGCACTATATAGATGCTTGCTACTATTATCGTTGTTATTGGGCATGGACGCTCAGTGAAATCCACCCTCAGGTTGAACTCAGGGCTCCTTCTAGTCCTCAGTCTATGATCCCTCCCCACCAATAACCCTAATGTGGGCAGCAGGTGAGCCCCTGCTATGTCTCTTCTGACTCAAGGCTAGAGTCTGCTTTCTGGCAAAAGACAAGGTATGCTGATAGGGAAGGGAATGAGTTATAGAAGCAGAATATTTGACCATAGAAGTCCAATTGTTGAGGTGCCCCTAGAGGAGTAGCATGGTGAGTGTATATTGGGATGGCCAACTTTCTTGACAGGAAGCAAGAACTTAATATAAGTTGGTTAATTACGTGGAGCCAGACAGCCCAAATGACTTCCTTAAGCTTCAGTTCAATTTCATTTCTTTTTTCAAACTAACACAATGAGAGACTTTGACACTGTTGTATATGTCACTGATTGAAGTTCAGGTTTTGTGATCTTTGGGGTGGTATGCCCTAGCAAGTGGTTTTGTCATGTGACTAGAACTTAAGAATAACAAAGATATTCCCCAATTGATAAATGGTCAAAGGATATGAACAGGCAATTTTCAGGGGAAGAAATTAAAGATATCTATAATCATATGAAAAAGTGCTCTAAATCACTATTGATTAGAGAGATGCAAATCAAAGTAACTCTGAGGTACCACATCATACCTATGAGATTGGCAAACATGACAGAACAAGAAAATGATAAATGCTGGAGAGGATGTGGGAGAGTTGGAACACTAATTCATTGTTGGTGGAGCTGTGAGATCATCCAATCATTCTGGAGAATGGTTTGGAACTAGCCCAAAGGGCTACAAAAATGTGCATACCCTTTGACCCAGCAATATTGCTACTAGGACTGTATCCCCAAGAGATTATAAAAATGGGAAAGAGTCCCACATGTACAAAAATATTTATAGCAGCACTCTTTGTGGTAGCCAAGAACTGGAAATCAAGGGGATACCCATCAATTGGGGAATGGCTTAATAAATTATGGTATATGAATGTAATGGAGTACTATTGTGCCATAAGAAATGATGAACAAGAAGACTTCAGGGAGGCCTGGAAGGACTTATATGATCTGATACTGAGCGAAAGGAGCAGAACCAGAAGAACCTTGTGCACAGCAACGACCACAGTGTGCGAGAGTTTTTTCTGGTAGACTTGGAACTTTGTAATAACACAAGAACTTAATGGAAAAAAAAGATCCCAATGATGGTTTTCTGAGGCAAAATGCCTTCCACACAGAGAAAGAATATGGAAGTCATTCACAGAATGCAGAAGATCATGTTTGTGTGTGTGTGGGTTTCAGTGTATTATGTTTTGATTTGTTACATGATTTTTTCCATTTATTTTAGTTTGACTACATAGCATGACTATAGTGAAAATGTGCTCAATAGGAAAGTATATGTAGAACCTATACAGAATTTTATGCTGTTGCAGGGAGGGAGGGGGGGTAGTAGGGGGAAGGTTTGGGGGGGATAAAATCGTAATTTTTTTAAGGAAGTGATTGTAGAAAATTAAAAGAAAAAATTAAAAAAAAGAATAACAAAGATAACAGCCTAGAATTGGGGTCTTAAAATGGGGAAGGCTGGGGTGGTACAGGGGAAAGAACACTCTGGAGTCAGAGGGTCTGAGTTCAAATGCTCTCTCTGGTGCTTGGGGTCTTAGGAGCACTAAAAAAATGAGATAATATTTGTAAGCACTTTCTAAATCTTAAAGCACAATGCAAATGCTAGTTATTGTTGATTAGTATTATTGTTATCTATGACATTGAGCAAGGTTCAAGGTCTGGGAGTCTCAGTTTCTGCATCAATGTCCATAACAGATCTGTGAGCCTTTTTACCCACGGGCCTAAAGAAGACAACAGTTATATATGTAAGCATCTCCGTGATATCTTTTCATCATTATTTTGTCATTTTTCAGTCTTGTCTCACTCTTTGTGACCCTATTTGGGTTTTCTTGACAAAGAAAACTCATTTTACAGATAAGGAAACTGAGGCAGAGGTTAAGTGACTTGCTCAGGGTCTGAGGCTGGATTTGAACTTAGGTCTTCTTGACTCAAGGCCCAGGACTTTGTGCACTATGGTGCCACCTAGTTCCTTAACAAATATGGAGGGGAGAGGATGTAGTTGATACATGTTTCCAATGATCTGAAAGAGAAAGATCATACTTGTTCTACTTGGTCCAGAAGCGTAGAACCAGAAACTATGGAGGAAGTTACAAGGAGATGAACTGAGGCTTGGAACAAGGAATAACTTCCTAATGGTTAGAGTTACAATCTTGGAGATAGTAGACTTCACCTCACTGGAGGTCTTTGGGCAAAGGTTGCTTGATCATTGGTTGTAGATGTGGTTCTTGTTCAGGTATGGGTTGAACAAATGCCCACAGAGATACTTTCCAATTCTGAGAGTAAGTGAATAAATGAATACTCACAGTGCTAGAAACTAGTCATAAAATAAACAGTGGCTGTAAGATCTGCCCTGTTCATCCAATACATGGGGTGCCCCAGGCTAGAACCAAGAGATATCTGCCATGATGCTCTTGACATGCTTCTACTGCAATGGAAAGAGTGTTGGTTTTGGAGACAGAGGAACTAGGGTCGAATTCTCTCTCTGTCACTTACTACCTCTGGGACCCTGGAAAATTTCTCAACTTCTCTGGGCCTCAGTTTCTTCATCTGTAAAGTGACTGGACTAGAGAACTTCTTATCTTGAGCAGGGTTTTCCCAGCTTTAAATCTGACTCCATGATTTGTCTTCAGGATGAATCTCTGGTTGCAGAGAACCAACACCTTGGAATGGACCTTGAGTCTATCCAGCAGAGGGCAGGAGCCACCCAGCCACTGTCCACTCTGCTCTGAGTCCTGGGGAGAATAAAATAGTAGCCACTGGGATAAAGGCCTTTCCAGGGTCCTCCCTTATGTACTGACTTACCAAAGGAGGCTTGGATTTCCTGGTAATATATGGTTCCCACTGAAACAATGGGCTAAGTTTGCCTATTTGGAGTTACATAGTAGGTCAGCTCTTTGAGAGAGTCACCAGCCAGTCTTTGGTGGCTCTCTCCATCTCGTGATGACATTGCCATATTATGGGCTTGAGCCAACCTTCAGAATTCTTTGTACATTATTACTTGTAGTCAAAAGCTTCCCTTTGCTCCTGGCAAAGGGCGAAGTGTCTGCTTCTCCGAGATCCCAAGAATCAGGTGCAGTTATTTCTCACCATTGTTACTTCTGGGTATGAGACTCCCTCCCCTCCAGCCTTACTCCTCATTTTCCCCATGCTGGGGAGCTAGCCTCAGCCTCATGAAGGCTGTTCCAGGTGAATTCATCCCTAGGTAAATATGAGAGGCCTTAATTGGGCGACAGGTCTATTGAGTCCTGGGGACATCTCCCTGCCAGCACTGGCCGCAGCACTTGATTTAGCAATTATAGGAGAATATAGTGTATTGCAGAATAATGATCTATGTATTCCGTGGCATTGCACAATGTCCGGCAAATAGTAGGTGCTTAATATATGCCTGTCGACTTGACTTTGCACATGATCCCCCTGCTAGACTTGTTCCATGTGATCATGGCCACGTCTCATCAGGGCCTTTTATCACCTCAGCACCTGGTACACATAGGAAGTTCGTGGGATCATGAATTTAGAGCAAGGAGGAATCTCAGAAGCCTCCCAGTCCAACCCTCTCATTTTACAGATGAGGAAACTGAGGCACTGAGCATGGTTAGGTGACTTGCCCAGGGTCGCATAACTAGTGAACTATCTGAAGCAGGAATTGAACTCAAGTCTTTGTGATTCCCCGTCTGGTGCTCTATCCGCTGAGCCACCTCAATGCCAAGTCGATGCCTATTAAACATATCTTAGATAGAGGCAGTGTGGCAGGATGGAGTGAGGTTGGAGTCAGGAAGACTGGTGTCCAAGTCCTACTTCTGACACTTACTAGCTGTATCACCTTTCTCAGCCTCAGTTTCTTCATCTGTGAAATGGAAATTATAGCAGCACCTACCTCCCAGGGTTATTGTGAGCATTAATGAGGTAATATATGTTAAGCACCTTGCTGAACTTTTTCGTGTTACATGAGCCCTTGTTGCTGTTTATCTGGGTTAATAATAATGATTGACATATGTGTCACTTTAAGACTTTACTGCACTTACTCATCAAAACAACCCTAGGAGGGAGAAGCTATTAGGATCCCCATTTAACAGAAGAGAAAACTGAGGGACAGAGAAGTTCAAGAGGTTTTCCCAGAGTCACACAATGAGTGTCAGGTGGGATTTAACTCCAGGTTTTCTTGACCCCCAATCAAGCATTCAATCCGCTAATGCCTCCCAAGGAAAGGTCAGGTCGACTCAGTCAGTCAACCAGCATTTTTTAGGTATCTGCTAGGGGCCAGGCAGTATACTTAGCACTGGGGATACAAAGAAAGGCAAATTAAAAACCAGCCCCTACCCTCAAGGAGCTCCCCGTCTAAAGCGGAGATGGCATGCAAACAAGACACATACAGGCTAGACCAGGGTAGTTTCAGGGGGGAGGCACTAAGGTTAAGGAGGACTGGCAGAAGCTTCTTACTGAAGGGCAAACATTAGTGGAGCTATCAAGGAAGCCAGGAGTGGCGATAAAATAGAGGAGGGGGTGGGGGTAGGGGTCAGCATGGCAGCCTAGCCTGGTTCAGAGAGCCTGGTCTCTAAAAGGTTGGATTCTAGGTGAGGAATTTTTTGAGTCACATCTCAAGAGTATGTACACCAAGCCTGTGGGGTTCGGGATCTGTCTTGATAAAGGCATCATTAACAAGACAAAAAAATCTGGATTCTTGGCAGTTAGGAAGTGCCTACCCCTGAGTGTTAGGGGAATCTGTCATCCAGCATTACACAATCTTAATATTGTATCACAAGGACTCGGATTTCGAGCTCTGATGGCTCAAGATAACAATTTTCTCCATTGTTATTCCCCCTTATCTGGGAGAAGACTTAATTACAAGCCTACTGGCATTTAAGGGAAAGATGTTCTAAATCTTAGAAAAACTGGCAGTTCCCTGGAGTTCTTAAATCGGGAGGTGTGTGGGAAGCTTTCTGGCATGCGGTTTAGCTGGAATAAGAAGTTGGATGGCAGACTCCTTTAGTACCCAGGGAAGGATACTGCACTTCCTTGTCAGTCATTTGCAAAGTAAATGGCATTCTGAGGAGTGATCCCATCTGGGAAGATAGGAATGAGGTGATACACTTTAGACGGCTATACAGGAACCTTTGTCTGGCACCTGTGGTCACTGTATTTAGAACTACAGGTCTCCTACTGGAAAATGTCATCATTTTAAAATGTTTTGTTATTGAGTCATTTCTGTCGTGTTTTACTCTCCCTGACCCCAATTGGAGTTTTCTTGGCAAAGATACTGAAGTGGCTTGCCATTTTCTTCTCCAACTCATTTTACAGATGAGGAAACTGAGGTGAATAAAGGTTAAGTGACTTGCCTTGGGTCATACATCTGAGGCCATATTTTAATTTATAAAGCTGAGTCTTCCTGACTTCAGGCCAGGTACTCTTTCCACTGTGCTACCTAGCTGTCACTTTTAAATGTTCACAGGTCTCAAATGTGAGTTTTATGAACATTTACAAGCTATGTTTCCTACTCATTAAAAAGCATCAGCTTTCAGTATAAAAAAGGATTTAAAAAAAAAAAGAAGGGTCAGAGTCAGAAGCATATGTTCCTATGGTTTCCTGGTCTCCTTCTCCTTCCTCCTTCTTTCCTCTAAAAGGGGAATGAAGTGAATTAAATTTTTAACTTCAGTTAAACTTTTTTAACTTCAGTTACTTTCTTTGGGTTGGAGTAAGTATTGCTTTGGGGCAACTAGATAGTACAGGGGATAGAGCAATGGGGTCCTAGAATCCCAAAGACACCTGGGTTCAAATCCTGCCTCAGATCCTTACTCGCTGTGAGACCCTGGGCAAGTCACTTAATCCTGTTTGCCTCAGTTTCCTTAACTATAAAATGAGAAAGAAATGGCAAATCACTCCAGTATCTTTGCCAAGAAAACCCCAAATGGGGTCATAAAGAATCAGATATGAATGAAATGGCTCAACAGCAAACATTGCTTTGAGAAAGTAGAGGATGGAGTGCAGTTTCCAGGCCATACCTTCCCTTTCCTGACAAAGTAACAAATCCTCACCCCAAAAAAAGGTGGAGGGTATAAAAATTTTTTAAAGAGTATTTACATAGCTGAGATAATGAAAGTTAGTGATGCTCATTGCCTTAAGCTGCATCATAACTGATTGAAAAAAGAAGTCAACCTCAATTTCCTTATTTATAAAATGGGTGCAGTGACATTTATAGAACCTGCCTCATAGGGATGTTGTGAAACTCGGTTCAGAAAAGGGGGAAAGAACTTCAAAAACCTTAAGATACCATGTGAATACTAAATTATTACAAGACACCAAACTGTCTCCTAGAGTCATTGATCCAATTGATAGCTCCCATATGGTGTATTAGTATGTGAGGGTTCTTAGTAAGTGGGAGAAAAGGGGCTGCTTAAATCTGGGTGGACTGATGAGCTTTCTTTCTTTTTGAAGGCTCCCTCTCATAACTCTTCTCTAAATCCTAGTGAAAGCAGCCATGCTCACAAAGGCACAAAGGTCACTTTAATGTGGAGTTTGGCAGTTGATGTTATGTGCCTGAGGATTTATGAACACTAGGAGCCTCCTGAAGGAATTTCCAGGGCTCCCCAGAGCCAATGGTGCCCACTGTCTGGTTTCTGCAGAGCCTTGATGTGGCAGTAGAGCTAAAAGGAAGATTATTCCCTCCATCTCAGCTTGGGAGAACCCAAAATGGGCCTTTGGATTTAGAGCTGAGATGGAGTCTTGGCTGCATAAAGAATTCCTTCTCCTGCCATGTAAGGATGTGCAAGGCTCTCCTTATTCTCTGGTAGCAGGAGACCAATAATCTGTGTGCATGCATGCATGCATGCATGCGTGCATGCGTGTGTGTGTATGTGTAGTTCAGTTTGAAACTTTTCAGATCCAGCTGAATGAATTTTCTCTTGATTAACTACTAGATGTGAACAAACCCTTTTGACTACTCCCCCCAACACCCAGGTATCTATGCACTCTTCTGAGTGTACACATCCCCTGTACAAAAGGAGCTTTGTTCACTCCACCTCCCTATGCCCAAACTCCCCAGCCAATATTTATCTCACGTCAGCAGCATATGATGCCTAAATGTTGGTCCTGGGGTTGTTAGAAAGTGCCTGGTGTTGGCTTGGTTAAAACATCGAGGAGAATACACAAGAGGCAAGTGGAGCAGAATTCTTCACGCTTGGTGACAAAGCCTTAGTTCCTGGTCTTGATCTCCAGCACCCGAGCCCTCAGCAGTGCCAGCCAGCTAAGCAAATAACTTCTGAAAGGCAGCCTGGAGGAAATCTTGGGTTCTGTTGACTTTGAGGGAGAGACTCTGACAAAACCGATGAGCAGAAATATTTCTGCTTGGATTTTAGCACTCCAGGGCTTCTCACATGAGTCATTTTCTTGTACTAGAATGAATTGGAAACCTTGGGTTTATGTCATTGGTTGAGAACCAATTAAATTAATGTAGAGGGAAGAAAAAACTAGTGACTTGGGTACCTTTCCATGATACCATAGTTAACATAGACCACCTTGTCAAGGTAATTAAAAACATTCTTGTAAGTGTGAGTGGGCTGGAGAATATTGCAAACGAAGAATCATGCTGGAGAAATGGAAAGGAGAGAAACATGCCCCAATACATAAAAAGGATCTATGATCTCAGAAATCTGGGAATATTCTCCCACAAGGCAGCTTACAACTCATCCATACCTGCCCACCATCCTCCATGACTCATGTCCATAGTCTCCCACAAATTCACCCCAAGGAGTTTGTTCAACACACAGAAGTCTTGCCTCACTTTCTCCCAACAGCTTAAAGGATCAAATGAGATATTTAGGGTTTTTTCCCATTACTTAATTATTTTTTTAATATTTTCTCTTAGTTACATGTAAAAACAATTTTTAACATTCATTTTTAAAACTTAGAGGTCCAAATTCGCTCCCTTCTTCCCTCCCTACCCACCTCCCCACACTCCCCATTGAGGAGGTAAGCAATTCGATATAGGTTATATACCTGTCGTCATGTGAAACATTTCCATAAAGGTCATGTTGTGAAAGAAAACATAGACAAGCAACAAAAAAAAAAATCTTAAGAAAAATAAAATTTAAAAAAAGTCTGCTTCAATCTGTATTTAGATGCCATCAGTTCTTTCTCTGGGGATGGCTAGCAGTTTTAATGGTAAGTCCTTCAGAGCTGTCTTGGATTGTTGCGTTGCCGAGAAGAGCTAAATTCTTCACAGCAGATCATCTTACAATATTGCTGCTACTTTGCACATGTTACATTTCACTTTATATCAGCTCTTGCAAGTTTTTCCAAGTCTTTTTGAGAGCATCCTACTTGTCAAAATGCTTCATTTGTAAAGTACTTAGCACCAGGCCTGGCACTTAGTAGGGGCATAATACAAGTTAGCTGACTGGTTGATGGACATTGCAGTGTAGCATCCTGTACAATGGTTTTTGGAATTATAGAACTAGGTTTGAATTCCATTACTTATTCCAAGATCTTGGGCAAGTTACTCTGAGGCTAAGAAAGGGGTAACATTTATACTACCATGCTCGCTGGGTTAAATTTGAGAGTCAAAGCAGATAATACATAGAGGCATTTCGTAAGACATAAATCTTTGTCAGTCTTTATTTCTAAGGTTATGAAAGGGGCACATTCATCCTAGAACCTTGGCTACACCCTAAAAGCAAAAATATTTTTAGTTATGTCGGTTGTATAGGATTTGGTTCAGTGGAGCCTGAAATGTTGAAAGAGTTCTCTGTTTCTCAGATCTCATAACCTACTCCAACCCTTGCATTGAGGGTGGTACGAAAACCTCTGAATCTTTGCAAGATAAACTGTTTCTTGGTTTTTGATCTCAAGGCCCAGTGCTCTTCTAGTGTTTAGCTTAACTCTACTTGGCACCAATTTTATATTTTACTTCCTCTATGGGACTTCTGGGAAAAAGTAATACTTTATGTTAGTCTACTAAGTGTGGGCTACTCTTCATTTATATGTTTCACACACCTGCCAAATTAATATTCCTAAAGTACAGGTCTGACCATTTGGATTCCCTATCCAAGAATCCTCAATAGTTTCTTGTTACCTTGAGAGTAAAATACAAACCTTCTTTTGGGGGCATTTAAAGACTTTCACAATCCAGCTCTGACCTGCCTACCTTCCAGGCGTATTCCATGTTATTCCCCCTTATACATTCTACTACATTCTTGCCAAGCTAGAATACCCACAAACAATACTCTGTTTCCTGCCTACTAAACTTTGCTCTGGCTGTGCCCATGCCTGGCATGCTCTTCCTTCTCCCACTCCTCTATTAGATATCCCTGACTTTCTTCAAGGCTAAGCTTCCATACCACTTACTGAGTCTCACAGTTGTTACAGCCCCACCCACAAAGTGCAGATCACTTCCTATTTACTTATCTCAGCACAGACTATTTTCTCTCCACCCACTTTGGAATGGAGGCTCTTTGAGGGCAGCTATCTGCTTTTAAGGATGGCTAGATGGCATCATGGTGCACAGAGCGCTGTGTCTGGAGTCAGGAAAACTCACCTTCCCGAGTTCAAATCCAGGCTCAAAAACTTACTGGCTTTGCGACCCTGAGCAATTCATTAAACCCTGTTTGCCTCAGTTTCCTCCTCTGTAAAATGATCTGGGGAAGGAAATGGCAAACCACTCCAGGATCTCTGCAAAGAAAACCCCAAATGGAGTCACAAAGGGTCAGACACAATTGAAAAGTGACTCAACATCAGCTTTTAAAGGTACCAAATTCATGCAAAGCCAACCCTTTTCCCATTGGTGATTGCTGGCCTTCCCTCTTTGATATTTCCTCCTCTTGGGTCTTGTAACACAGCTGGCTCCTGATTCTCTTCCTGCCTGCCTCAGCCTCCCCCTTTACATGTGGATGTTCCTCAGAGCTCTGACCTTGGCCCTCTTTATCTAAACTTTCTCTCTTAATGATCTCAGCTATTCCCATGGATTCAATTACTGTCTCTGCACAAGTGACTCCTCAATCTGTGCCCCTCACCCCCGTCCTGAGCTCATCCCCATGTCATCCCCTGTCTGCTGGCCAACACTGCTCGGTGATGAGTGTGGAGAATGTCATAAAGGTTATGGCATGGCATTCCTGGCCAGGCCATGGTAAACCTTGAAGGCCAAAAGAGGAAAATGATTCTTTACTCTGAAGGTGAAGAAGTCTGGTAAGGGATTTTAAGAGTAATAGAAGAAGGCTGGGATCTAAGGGTTCATTAACAAGATTACATGGGCAGCTGGGAGGGAGGGATTGGAGAAGGGGAGAAGACAGATGGATGAATGGATGCATGGATGGATGGATGGATAAAGAGAGAAAGCTTGGATGTATTAGAGCCTTAGTATGTGGCAGGAACCTGGCTAAGCCTTGGGGACAGAGATAATACAAGCAAGCAAAGCAGTCCCTGCCCTGAGAGAGCTCCCGTTCCAATGAGGGAGGCTGCAGTGCTGGGGAGTTAAAAGGGTCTGAGGCTGCAAACACACAGCCTGGGAAGTGGCATGAAGGCCTGACTCCCAGCAACTAAAGGCAAAACTCACTAAACAGAGGCTGGAGGCAGGCACACTAGTGAGGAGGCTATTGCAATAGTCTTACTGAGAGGTGCTACTAGTCTGACTGAAGAGATGATCCCATGAGCAGAGCAAAAGGGATGGAGAAATCCATCATGCATGGCTAATGATTGGCTATTGAGGCTGAGGGATAGGGAAGGAGGCAAGAGGGAAAGGAACTAGCATTTATTAAATACCTACTATGTACCATACACTATACTTCACAAATACTACCTCTTTTGATTCTCACAACAGCCCTGTGAGGGAGGTGCTATGTGATTCCCATTCTACAGTTGAGAAAATTGAGGCAAACAGGTTAAGCAACTTTCCCAGGGCCACACAGCTAGCAAGTGTCAGAGGTTGGATTTGAACTCAGGTCTTCCTGACTCCAGATCCAGGGATAAAGATCCACTGAACCACCTTGCTACCAGTGAAGAGTCGGGGATGTCCCTGAGCTTACAAGCCTGCGTAACTGACTAGAAGCAGGGTGGTGTCCTCAAGAGGAACTGGGACATTGGGAGCATGAGTAGGTTGGGGTTGGGGTGGAGGTGAGGGCAGGGGAGGTGAGACAAGAGACACACATGCACCTCTCCTCTCCCACCCTCTCCTGTCTCATTCCTCTGTGATCCTTCAGGTCAGAAGCCTTTTAGGAGCCGAAGCCCTTTCAATCCAGTTTTCAGTGAGTCAGGTGGCAAGCTGCATCTTAAGTCAAGGCAACAAACCCAGCTCCGTCCAGTTGTCTTCATGGCAGCTTACCCATATCCGGGGAGCAGTCAGTGTCCCCTCCCTGGCCCTCACTCCCTCTTCCCTTGGTTCTTATGATGTTCCTCAATGCCCCAAAATGTCCCAGGGGAGCCTCTGGGGGCTGGTTCACTCTGAGGGTGGTTCTGACTTACTTAGTCATGGCTTTGCTAGCTGAAAGAGGGACAACGTTCAAATGTCTCTAGCATGTGACCCTCATAGTTCATTGTCCAGATGCAGCAAGTAGACCATCTCATTAAGATATGAATATAGCCCACCAAAGGTTGCCAAGCACTTAGGTATCTTTTCTCACCCCAATTCCAACAGGAAGCATGTCTAACCCCCATTTTATCGATTCAGTGACCAAGTGATTTGCCTGGGGACACACAGCTTGTTTATGTCAAAGGCAGGAAGGGGACCTGGTTCTTCTGTCTAGCCTTTAGCAGGGCCTAGCACATACTAAGAGCTTAATTTTTAAAATCGTTGAATGACTGACTGATCCTGTCCATTGAGCCTTGGGGCCTCTTGTCCTTAAGTGTAGTCACCCTGGAAGGAATTGCTTCTGAAGGCACAGGCAGGAGCTTGTTGGTTTGTGTGGGTGGGAGCCCATTGTGGGTAGTTGTAATAGCAGAGGGTGTGTGCGATGCTGTTGGGTGAGAGCTAACCCACCTGTCAGGCCCTTCCCAAGAAGGACAGGCCCAGTGAGTAATGATAGTAATTAGCAGAAGTGCCACGTAGTCCGGTCTCTAGGTAGTAATAAGTCCTTCGCTGCCTCTCTTGAGCCTCCCCACAAATTTGGAGGCAGTAAAAATAATAATAGCAAGAGCAGCTGACACCCACGATCCCAGGTCAAGAGAGGACAGGGACTTTAGAGGCCCTGCAGTCCAGCCCCTATGCTACAGATGAGGAAACTGAAGCTCAGCTTAACATTACAACAGGTCATAGGCATCAGAACCAGGATTTGAACCAAGATCAAAAGACCAGACTTTGTACATCTTCTCGCCCAACCTTCTAATTTTGCAGATGAAGAAACTGAGGCAGAAATGAGTGAGTAAGGAGGTTGGGAATGTGAGCCAGCAGAAATGCATTTCCAAAGTGGTGGGAGAGAAGGGAGCCACAGTGGGTGAGTGAGCCCAAAGCTCGGGAGTCTCTAATGTCTCACAGGCTCCTGGAGGAATCACTTGGTGGTCAAGAGATAGTATTCTGGCCATGGGGACAAAACGATCTGAAATCAATTCCTGCCTCAGTTTCCTCAACTGTAAACTATGGATAGTGTCCTAGCAACTGCCTCACAGGGTTGTCATGAAATTAAAATGATGATGATGAAAATTTACTTTTCATTTCAGTTCCAAATTCTTTCCCTCTCTCCATCCTTCCCCCTCTCATTGAGAAGGCAAGACTTTTGCAAACTTTAAAGTGCTAAAAGAGCATCACTTATTGTTATCATAGGCAGAGGGTGGCATTGTAAGCAGAATCATTTCAGAGAGAAAGTTCCTCAGTGGGGGCTTTTTATATTGATGAAATTACAGGTTGGGTGAAAAAAAGTTCTTACCACTGTTATTATTTCTTTGTATGTTGAATCATGGTGTGTTCTAACCACTCTTCTGACAAATACCCACTTTTGTGTTCCCTTCCGCAGCAGATAGAGACTGTCATTTCTTGGTAACCTGGGTGATGGAGTGGGTTAACTTTCTTTCTGGTATTTCCTATATTCGAATTTGCTTTGGTCTCTGGAAAAACAACACTGATAGCGGCTAAATGTAGCCCTTCTTTATTTATGTAACGCCACAGGAAGGTGGAAATCTAAAAATAACCAGTCAAATAAGGACTGTGTTTTCCCACTGGTGAAACAGCGGTACCAGCATTGTTTCCCCGGGAAACTCAGGCTCTGTTTAAACAAAGACAGGGCCTAAAGAAAGCTTAGGTCATAAGTCAACCATGCTTTGTGGAGCATGCTCTTGCAAAGTGTACATAAACTCTCTCTCTTCCTGTCGATCTCTCACTCTTTCTCTGTCTCTCTGTGTCTGTGTCTGTGTGTGTGTCTCTGTCTCTGTCTTCTTTGATACCTACCCACCAGCTGCTGAGGATGGGAAACTGTGGTGCCAACAGAGGGAATCTGTGGCAGATGTTGGGGATGTTTAGAATGGTGGAGTGAACAGGGCAGGGGGAAGGGGAGCTCCCTGATACCTTGCCAGAGGAAGAAAAAGGAAATGGGAGAGAAGTCCATTTTCCTGACTGAATACAATCTCGATGACCCTTCATAACAAGAAAGGGAAGTGACTACTGGGGTGAGGAAGCCCCTTGGCAATCCAAATCTTCCCTTTCTTTTTCCTCCGATCCCAATCTGTGATCCCAATGGCATGGGGAAAACCCTGTATGAAATTCCCTCCACCAAGGCAGCTCATCCATTCATCTACACCTTTGTATCATAGGTCTAGAACTGTCCTCTTTAAGTCAGTCAGTCAACAAGCATTTCTTAAGCATTTACTTCATGCCAGGCATTAAGCACCAAGAAGACTGAAGAAAAATCCTCGTCTTGGATAAGGTCCCATTCTAAAAGCAGGGTAAATTGGTGCTAACAAACAGGGAAATCACTAACACTAGGGAGGGCCAGTAAAGGCTTCTGGTAGAAGGTGAGATTTTACTTATGATTTGAAGGAAACAAGAAGTCAGGAGAGAAAACTAAGAACACTGGAGGTCAGTTGGGTCACACAATATAAAGTCTCAGAGCAGGGATTACGAACTCGTGTTGATGAACTTAACTTTTTTTTTTATCACTGTGTCTCAAAATAACTGATTCCCATCTTAAGCCCACATATTTTATTTTATGCTGAGTTCTCCATGGACCTTCAGAGGAGTCCATGACTTATCTTTCTGGCTTCAAATCTGACCTCAGACACTGACCAGCTGTGTGACCCTGGGCAAGTCGTTTAACTCTGTTGGCTTCAGGTTCCTCACCTGTAAAATGAACTGGAGAAGGAAACAGCACACCGCTCCAGTATGCCAGCCAAGAAAACCCCCCCACAAAGAGTCAGACAGGATTTAAACGACTGAACAACAAAATATGTGGCATGCACTGTGTTAAGCACATTAAAAAACTATTATCTCACTTGATCTTCACAGCAATCCTGAGAGGAAGGTGGTATCATTATCCCCATTTTACAGTTGAGGAAACTGAGGCAGGAAGCAGTTAAGTGACTTGCTCAGGATCATACAACTAGCAAGTATCTGAAGCCATATTTGAACTCGAGTCCTCTTGACTCCACTGCACCAGCTGGGTGACAAGTGGTTGTCCAGGATCTGCTAGAAGATCTTCAAAGAGTGGATACCTAGAACATCCTGATGCAGCCCGTCCCACTTTGGTATAGCTGTAATGTCTAGAAAGCTTTTCCTTACAGGAAGCAAAAATCTATTTCTCTGTAACTTCCACTGATCACTCTTAGTTCTGTTTTTTGGACTCAGGAGAAAGAAGCCCCCTTTAATTGGGTGAGCCCTTCTCTAAGAACATAAGCTGCTTGAAAGCAGAAACTGTGCTCTATTTTTGCCTTTGTAGCCCCAGTACCAAGCACATAGTAGGTGCTTAATAAATGCTTGTTGGATTGAATTAACTTGGATGGTCATCAAATGACATTCCATCACCAAACCTGTAATCTAATCTTTAATGACTTTATAGGAAAAGACTTGTTAGAGTATCTTCTCTCAACTGGAATGGCTTTTGAAAACTGGGGGTCACCCATACCCCTACTTTGAGGCAACAGAGTAGGGCTCTGGAGGAGGTGATCACAACTGTACATGAATCATAACTCTGAAGTTCTATGCTAACTGAATGGTAAAGGTAGCAGCATGTCTGTGAATATCGAAATAATAGGTAAACTGCAAATAAGTTTATTCCACTTGCATTTGGTAAAATTCTAGTCTTTGTGGTTAATTGATACATAGAACTTGTTTGTGAAATAAGTTTAATTATACTTAATAGGGTTTTGTAAACACACCTTCGATTTAAAGTACTTTATCTCCAATTGTATTTGTAGCACCTGGGGCCTTCCCCAGATTTCTTCCAATCTGTAGTCCAGTTTAAGGTACTCTCTGAGTAATCTCTTGTCTGAGCAAACCCACTCAAAACCATATAGCTCATGAGCCCCCATCCGTGTGTTTAACTAAATATGTCAGAAGATACAAATGTGTTGGTAGGGCCACAAGTAGTTCAAAGAAAAGGCATTTAATGAAATAGAATAGAAAAAAAAGTAGCAGTAGAAGATTTTTCTGATAAACCTGGAGCATGCTTTCCCACAAATACAGCACAGTGGTAAGAGTAGACATATTTAGTGAACAGTTCACCACTGGAAAGAGGGACTGCATCAGTGAGATCATAGAGGCATTGAAATGTCTATTTTCCTTGGTATGTTTGTCCTCTTTCTATCATTACACCAGAAATTCCTCATGTTCAGAGAGCCTCCTTCTCCATAGTGCCCTCTCATGCTGCCCAATGCTCACCACACGTGGATGCCCAATAAATACTGGTTACTTGATAACCCTCTATTATTGTAGCCCCCATTTGAATGATTGGTGCATTAAGCTGACCTAATGAAGGGTAATGTTCGTGGATACCAGTCTTGTCTTGCTCTAGACAGACTTTGATATATGGGTGGAATTTAAACATAGCTAACGGCAGCATCTCATTCAAGTTTTAATTAATGCATGCATTTATGAGTCTTCCCCAAGGGTAGAGCAATACTTGTCTACTCAAGTCAGGGATAATCTGGAGTTGATTCTGAGGCAGAACACTTCAGAAAAATTGAAATAAAACAGGTGCATTGACATTATCAGTATTTATGATAATCATGAAGTCTTTGAAGTGATTGGTACTTCAAAATGGGGGTCGTATGCTCCCTTCCTCAGTGGATATTTCTTTGCATTTATTTGCATTGGAAGAAAAGCGTGATATCATTTTTGTTATTTTTAAGAGCTTAGTGAAAAAAGAATAGTGGTCCTGGAGACCTGTGGCAGATTTACTTTCACAGCACCAAGAAGTAAATCTCATTTTTGGCTTATCATAAGCCACATGAGGAGATGCCAAAAAGCCAGAGACCAGAATATTTTTAGAAGGCCATCTTGCACATTTGTACCCACAAAGAGAAGAGGTACAGTTCACCCTGGAGCGACTATTAAATTAACAAGGATAAATATCATCAAAGAGAAGGGAGTCATTGAAAGGGATGATCACAATAAGCTAGCGTGCTCAGTCACAATGGAAAGAATGTTGACTCGGAAATCAGAGGATCCGGTTCAGATCCTATCACTGACATGAATTACTTGTGCAACCTTGAGCAAGTTACCTAAATTCTCTGAGCCTCAGTTTCTTTATCTGAAAACAGGAGAGATGATTATTTCTGTGCTGTTTACTTCACAGTGGTGAGCATCCAATGAGACAGCGCATGTTTAGTCCACGTTTGTTTCTCAAATCTTAAAGTGATTCACAGCTTGGTTCCAAATACTGTGAATGACGAGTCTTGTCAAGTGGTTGTTTGTATTCAAGTTGCACTATTTGAAGTTATAATTATGTGAAATGGGACCATTGGTTCCAGCCATGTGAATTTCAACAATGTGATTATTTCATGGGACTTGTAGTGTGCACTAATCAGAACTCCACTGTGTAAACCCCTCTTACTACTATTATTACTATACTATTATAGTATTATTATAATAAAGATCACTTATTATGATCGTCTGTAAAGAAAGTGAAAGCTCTTCTTTCCCAGATGGAGGAAGAGCAATCAGAATTCGAGGCTAACTTTGCAGATGGGTGCACGTGTATGCACATATGCATATACACACATGTGCGCGCGCACACACCCATGCACACATGAGCACACGTACGCACATGCACACACACATGTACACATGCATGTGCATGCACACACACCAGACAGAGCTGTCAACCTGCCCTCCCCCTGGGCCACATAAAGTGAAAGTCAATTGGCTGTATTACCATTTCAGGGTTAGTTATCAAACTTTGCGTACATCATAGAGGCATAGAGTTTGGAAGGACCTTAGAGAACACCCTTCATTTTACAGATATAGGAACTGTCCAGAGAAGTTGAATGACTAACCCATGGTCATACGGCTAGTTAGTGATGGGAACAGAATGGGGACCCACATTCCCTGTCTTCCCATCTCGAGTTCTGTCCATGACTCTACTTTGGTGCCAGACGTAGGATTGTGGATAATTGTGGGATAATACAAATATTAAATCCAGTTCCAGACACTTAGTATTTGTGTGACCCTGGGCAAGTCAGTTTGCCTCAGTTTCCTCATCTATAAAATGAGATGGAGAAGGAAATGGCCAACCACTGTAGTGTCTTTGCCGAGGAAACCCCAAATGGGGTCAGAAAGAGTTGGACACACTGAAACAACTGAACACCGACAGCAAAATACAAAACATTTCAGGCAATACTAGCCACTGGCAGTGGGGGAGGGGTTCAGGAAGGTCTTATAGAGGTGGTAGACCTTGGTGTGAGCTTTGAAAGAAGCTAGCAACCCTAAGAGATGGAGGTAAAGAGGAAAAGTGTTCCAGACGTGAGAGTCAGCCGGTGCACACAGGTGGAAGAAAGGAGAATACGTCTACACTTGCTTCTTGGGATCCATTCCGTGTCTCCCACACTATCCTTCCATCCACTCTGCCATCTTCCTGCCATCCACCCTACAACCACATGCGTGGTTGTTCCTGCTCCCCTCAACCCCGCCCTTGGTTTCATTTCTCTATCTTCCTCTGGGAACCATAATTAAATCAATATTATCATTGCATTTAGAAAGGGAATGTTAATCCACTCCCCTGTGACTTCCTAGGTCAAAACACCTTCCTCAGCCCCGTTTCCTCTGGGTGTTTTGTTTCCCTCATTAAAATGTAAATCCCCCGAGAGCAGAGACCAGCTCCCTTCTGTCTTTGTGCCCCCACTGGTCATGGCACCATGCTTGGTGCATAATGAACACTCAAGGAATTCTTTCCATCCCTTGGCTGTACAAAGTCATTCACTAGGCAAAGACACCATCAAATGGGGCAGGCAGGAAAGGCTCTTTGTAGAAAGCCTCCCTATTGGCCACGGAAGGAAGCAGAATCCAAAAAAATCAGTTATTGCATTTTTTTTTTAGTGTCATCAGAATGCAGGCTCTGGAGCTTGAGTCATTATCTGCTGTCTCAAGGAAACTTCGTGCCAATTAATTTAGGGGAGTTTGGAGACAAATGAGCACGTTCACATATGTGCACCCAGAGGCAGGCAGAACTGTTGGGATGCTCCGTTAGCCATTAACTCTCCCAGCAAAAGCTGCTGTTGGAGCTGCCCTGCTTCTTCCTCACAGCCAGTGAGTGAGACTGGCTTAGGTCTCTGTCTTCCAGGGCCAGTTGGGATGCCAGGGAGTAGGAGAGGTGCTCTGTGGCCCAGACCTCTGTGCAGTTCTCAGGGGAATCCCCAGGGGGCCCTCAGCAGCTGAACCTACTCTCTCAGGAACTGCACTGTCCACCTCCCAGGAGAGCCAGCCAATAACAATGATGCCTGCTGATGAATCTCCTATCTAGGCTCCTTGCTAAAGCTGTGTTCTCAGCCTGAGATGGGATCTGTCTTTCCCCTCTTGTTTCCAAGAGCTCATTTCAAGGCAGGCATGGCGCGCCCATCTGGGGAAAGCTCTTGGTGAAGCATGTCTATGCCATTGTTAGTCAAGGGATGACTGTCAAGGAGATGGATTCTGAACTTTGACCCCTAAGGCTTCAGAGAGGATCAACTCCTCCAATGCTTCAGGTTAGGCTGGGTCATGAGAACTGGCAGGGACTTCAGGGATGACCAAGTCCAAAACCTCATTTTACCAAGAAGGACACAGAGCCCAGAGATGTTAAGTACTTGCCCAATATACACAGGCCTTGTAGGGTCAGGATTTGAACCCAGGTTCTCCTGTTACAAATCCAGCTCTCTTGCATTCTGTGTTCTCAAGCAATAACCTCAGGGAAAAATTCTCCTTGACTTTATGTTGTAACGGCAGTTTATATGAGGATCATCCATTGTTATAAATCACACTTACTTATTAATGTCTCCCTATTAACCCCTCCTTCTGTAGTTAATTTCATGCATGAACTTAATTCAACTTTTCTGCAAGAAAATTTATTTCCATTATATTCTCAGCACAACCATCGTTCTTTAATATTCTTGGGCCTCAATGCACAGGTAAGGTGGTTTCCCTTTCTAGCCCCAATTGACTTTTCCTGCATTATTCACCATTTCCAGTCCAATTGAAATTCTTACCCATTTCTTCCCTCCTTCTTCCACCTTTGCCTGGCACAGGCCATTGGCCATGACTGGAATGTCCTCTCTACTCAATGGCCACTTTCTTCAGGATGTCTCCCTTGGTTTTTGTCTTATTGCTGAAAGATGATTTTTCCCTCCTCAAATTTTTAGAGTATTGTCTGAAATTTCTCTTTGGCATTTTTCACACTCTATTTCATATCATATTTATTAATGCAACTGTTATATCTCCTTTATTAGAATGTAAGTTCCTTGAGATCAGGGACTGTCTCATTTCATTTTATTATTTTCTTTGCCTAGCACGATGCCTCATACATAGTAGGTCCTTAATAAATGTTTACACTTTGTACCTTTCTTTTTTTATTTCTTATAATCTATTTCATATTATAGTTATTGGTGAACTACCTTCTATTAAAGCAATATTTAAACATCAGCTACATCTCTATCAGATTGTAAGCATCTTGTAGGTAGGGAATTTGTCATTATGACTTTGCATCTTCTTCAGCACCGAGGACAGTGCCCTACCGATCCTATGATTCACTTATAATTGAATTGAATTGGGCTCCTTATGGGATCACAGTTAAAGAGATGGAAGGAATGGTAAGGGCTATTGAGTCTAATCTCCTCATTTTACAGATGAGGAGACTGAAGCATAGTTCAATGGCTTGCTCAGGCACACTAGGATATGTCAGAGATGTGATTAAACTTGCAGACTGTCCTCTGCACCACAATGCCTTAAAGGAATGCCACTTTTCTTTCATGCCCACAACTACAGAGAATGGGGGAGGGGAAGCCAATGACAATAAAGAGTAGATTGGCATAGCCCATTCTCATGGGCCAAATGGACCTATCTGATAGGCTTCACCTGTGTTTGGAGGACAAAGTGAGGTCAGTTCTTTGCCACTGAGGACACTGCTGGTAACGTGTTTATCTTGGCAAGTATAAGCTAGAGAACATTGAAAGAAGACTATTGTTTGGGGTTTTTTCTTGCCTCATGCAGAGTAATCAATCTGTCAGCTCTATTTACTTTAATACCTGATTATAAATCACTTAACTTGATATGTAGCGATAGATAAGAAAATGAGGCAGGTTTCAAGGAGAACATCTTGCTGTAGGAGGGGCTATATATTAACATAGGAAGGGAGATTCTAGTTTGGGAAGTGTGGTACAGCAGAAGCAGTACTGAACTTGGAGTTAGGAGACCCTTGGGTTCTCTGATGCTAGCTAACAGCAGGTCATTTTGCCCAATCAAACAAACGTTCATTAAGTGCCTGCTTCCTGTATGAAACTGAACTGTGCACCAAGGATACACAGATGTAACAAAAAACAGCCCAGCCCCCAAGGGCTTAAGTTCTTGGGAAATTTGAGGGGAGGAAGGGAGATAAAACATCCGCATAAATAATACTATACATGGTAGTTTGAGGGTGGAGACGGCACTAACAACTGAGGGGATCAGGAAAGACCTCATATAGGAGGTAATGTTGAGCTGAACTTCGAAGGAAGCTCCAGGTTCTAAAAGAATGAAGTTAGGAGAAAGTGCATTTCAGAGAGGCAGGAAACAGAGTGCCTCGGCTTCCTTATTTATAAAACAGAGATATTAATACTTGCCCTTATTGATCTCACAAGGTTGTTGTTAGGAAAGCATGTTGTAACCCCCCCAAGATCCATAGAAATAATAGAAATTATGAGCATTTCTCAGTCTTGTGACCTGGAGACCCAGACTATATGATACTGATTTTCTGATCATGCCTTGACCTGGCTGCAGATAACAGCTATTGATTCCAAGGCCATAGGTCAGGTTGGCCCAATGCCTGGAGCACATGGCTCCATCCCAGGTCTTGGTTGGCCGGACAGAAGGTAATGATTTACAGGGGCTCCAACTGCAATTTAGTATTTGAAACAAATAAAAAAAAAGGCTGAAAACCCAGGGAAAACTAGACCTAGAAATGGACATGCTAATTAGAAAGTTATATAGAGAGTCCTGTGGAACTAGGTCCTCATTCAGACATGGGAGGAAAAATAGTAGATCAAAGCTCTGGAACAGATACCAGCTCTGTTAGCTGTTGCTGGAAGCTCTAAGTGGTTAGAGCAAGAATTCTTAATTGTGTGTGTGGCTGGGAGTGTCCTGGACCCCTTTGGAGGTACTCTGGTAAAGCCTAGGCATGAACCCTTTCTCAGAAAAGTCTTCTTAAATGTATATAATAAAATAGAGGCTTACAAAGAAAATCAATTATATATATATATATGTGTGTGTATAGTATTACATGTATAGTACATATATGTATTATATATAATACATATAATGTAAATTATATATGTATATATAGAATAGTTCTTTTAAAAAAATATTCATAGTCGCCAGGTAAAGAACCCCTGTTTTAGAGAGTAGAGAGACAGTGGATGATCCTTGATAAGGGAGAATTACAGCCCAAGGATGAAGGTGGAAGGTTCCTAAATTTTAGTCCTTTCTCCAACCCCATTCCATGTTACTGCTAGTTCAGTAAGGCCAGTTTCATCAGTTCCATCCAGTTCCAAGCTAGGTACTAGACAGTGGGAGTGGGGGGAAGCTAATGCAAAGACAAACAAAATAAAATCCTTAGTGGGTTTTTCTAAAGGAGTAAGTGAAAACTCCTTTGACTCATTTCTTTTTCAAAGTCTATTTTTGAGAATTTTTGTACTCCTCTATTTGCTAATTTAATGTCATTCACTCTCCCTGCATGGCAGAATCACCAAATCTGAGAGTTGGAAATGACCTAAGCAGCCACTCAGTCTAATTCAAACCCCAAAGAAGTTCTTACTAGAACCTACTCAACAAGTAGCTGTCCAGTCTCTGTTTGGATCTTCCCAAGGATGGCAAACTCACCACCTCTCCATGAAGCCCATTCCTAGCAGGTTTTCCCTAACATCAAATCTCAATCTTTTTGTCATTTTCGATCATTCTTCTTGGTGCTTCATTATGAGAGAAGTCTAAATTCCCTCCTCCCCATGACAACCCTTGAACAAAATGATCACATTTCCTTCCATTTTCCCTCAGTGGATCTTCATTGTGACGCGGCCTCAAGGGTCTTCAGGGTCCTGATTGTTTCTTTTCCAAGCACTCTCCAGCCAAATGTGCCTTTCCCCAGGCTCATTCCAACCTAGCCCATCCCACAGTGCTCTTGCAATCTCCACTCCATTGCCAACAAATTCTTTTACCTCCTCCGGTTTCTCAACCATCGTTCCTTCTATTTCCTCTTTATAATGGAAACCTGGCACTCCCCTTACCGCCCTGCTTCCTGGGGGTCATTCCTTCTCCCCTGTCTAGAGGATCTGCAGCTCCCTCATAAGGCTAGGGGGATACTTCTTCCTCCACACTTTGAACTCCATATCATTTCCTCAATAACCCCTTTTGAGGTTAAATCTCCCTCTTTCCCATCCCTGATCCAGTAAGCTCCAGGTTCTTCTGACTATTCTTCTGACTATTGATGATCTCAGCTCCTGGCCCTTGTCTCCCTCTGCCCTCTAGGCCCTCTCAATTCCTTATCCTCTCCCTCATCTCTGTTGTGAAGTTGTTTTTCAGCCATATTTGACTCTCTGTGACTCCATTTGGAATTTCTTTGGGAGAGATACTGGAGTGGTTTGCCATTTCCTTCTCCAACTCATTTCACAATTGAAGAATTGAGGCAAACAGGGTTAAATGACTTGTCCAGGGTCACAAAGCTAGTGTCTGAGGCTGAATTGATCTCGTCTCCCCCAGGTCCAGCGCTCTATACACTCTGGCCCCACCTAGTGGTCACTTATCTCTAGTGAGCTCTTTTGCCACCCCCCACTTCATCCACTTGCATCTCACCATGATCGCACTTTAAACCTCACCACCTGAAGATGTTTCTCCACCTATAGAAACTGCCATTGAAATTTCACTCTTAGATCACAACCTCCTATTTTTCAATCTCCCTCATGCCCCTACTCTCAACCTACTGAAACCCTAGTGAAATATCTCTTCAAGCCTCAAATTTATCGTGATCTGGAATCACACTTGGGGTCTTCAAAACCATCTCCCCTACCCTGACTTCACTTGCTTCCATCGCTAGTCTGTATGCCCATAGCCAACCATTTACACAATATACTAGCTACCTCTCTAGAATGTATGCTTTTTTCCCCAAACTTTAGCAAGTTCTCATCAGTGGGTAATTCCTCACCATCTAATTTCTCCCCTCTTGCTCTAGGGTGGCTGAACGGCCTTGGGAAAAAACCTAGAAATCAAACTACTTTCACCCATTGCACAAGTAGGTTACATAGGTTGCATAGCATCACATTACATAGGTTACCTAGGTTACACAGCATCGCCTCATAACCTCCCTACTGTCTGACAGTCTTGCTACCTACTCTACCCTTATTGCATAGTGTAGGTGCTTAATAAATGTTTGATTGCTGATTGATTCCCAATCTCATTCTCAGCACATGTTTCCAGCCCTTTCTATTCCTTATACTTAAAATAGGACATTTAGTCACCTGAAGAATATTGAGGTTGTCCAGTGAAATCCTCAGTCCTGCCCTCTCCATTCCTCAAATGGTATTATCATTGGTAATAACGAGAGTTCACATCTATGTGGCACCACAAAGGTTTGCAAAACACTTTACTCACATTCTCTCCTTTGATTTTCTCAATAGCTCTGTGACATAGATGTGGTTATTGTGACCATTTTACAGTTGAGGAAACTAAAGCAAACTGAATTTAAGTGACTTGCTAAGAGTCACACAGCTAGTAAGTGTCTGAGGTAGGATTCAAACTCAAGTCTTCCTGACTCTACATTCACTACAGCACCTAGCTGCATGATACATCTTCTCAGCACTATCTCGAGCTTTCTCCTCCTAGAGGCATCCCTTCTCTTTAGTAAGGTATCCTCCCCTACCAGTTCCCTAAGTCCTATTTCCTCCAGTCTCTTCAATGGCCCGCCTCTAGCATTCATCTGCTTTGACTGGCATTTTCAATCTCTCCAGTTGTCTTCTGCATTGTATACTGTGCTCATGTCTCCCTGATTAAAAATGTCTTCCCTTGGTCCTGTCATCCCATCCAGCTATGATCCCATTCTCTCCTCCCTTTCACTGTTAAACTCATTGCAAATACACCTGTTCTGTGCCTCTACTTCCTGACAACTTACTTTCTCTTGAGTCCCTTACATGGACCTTGCTCTGCCACTCTATTGTAACTTCCCTGTGAGATGTATCGCTAACTCATTAATCACCAAATGCAGTGACCTTTTTCCATTCTCTATCCCCCTTGACTTGTCTTCAGTTTTTGGTCTTGTTGATTAATCCTTAATACTGGGTTCTCTCTCCTTCCTTAGTTTTGGATTCTCCTCCTACCTTTCTGTCTCCTTCCCTGGGTCCTACCACACTCCTTAATGTTGATCTTCCTGATCTGGCCCTGGCCCTTCTTTACTTTTATCTCAGGCAATTTTTTTGTTCCCTTGGCTTCAGCCAGAATGCCTTTTCAGGTGATCCCCAAACCTAACTCTAACCCCAATCAACTCCAGACCTACATCTCCCATCAGGACTTTCTCCGTGGCTATCCCACCATGCCCCAAATAAAACTCATAATCTCCCTCCTTGAACCTTCTCTTCCTCTTGAATGCACAATCATCACCTGAGTCTCCCATATTTGTGACTCTGAAGTATCTCCTCCCTCTCACTCACCTCAAGCCAATCATCAAGTCCTATTAGCTCCACTTTACAATAACTCCATCTCTCCTGGATTTTCCCATTGCCGCTGTCCTGGCAGGTAGCATAATCCAATAGAAAGAGCAATGTTTTTGGAGTCAGAACCTGGATTCAAATCCTACCTCTGTGTCATTTACTAACTGGATGACCTTGGGCAATCACTTCACTATTCTGGGCCTTAGCTAATTCTTCAGTAAAATGGGGTAGGGGGGAGGTAGATAAAATTAATCCTTGCAGCTCCATGGTCCAATATACTTCATGGAAGTACTCCTAGAGACCTGTTACTGAGCAAGAGACATCCTGGAAGGGCAGGGCACCTGGCCTGCTGTTTTCCTTTTGTTTTTTCCCTTGTTCCTGTGAACAGTGATTTAGAGCTGAAACTTAGAGGTTGTCTAGTCCAATTTCTCACTTAAGGTGAGGAAACTGAAGCCCAGAGAGGGTAGAAGGAGGTGTCAAAGTAATTAGACTGAGCCCTCGACTTGTGCCTAAATTTGACAAGTTCATCATCCTTTCCACCATCCCACAATGAGACTCAGAAGGGCCCCTGAATTTGCTTATCGAGTTCCCTTGGACCACACCTGTCTGCTCAGTAATCCTCTGTCTCAGAACACAGTCTCTGTCTCCAATTGGCCTTTTCCTGAGGCAGCGTCTGGTCCTGATTCGTGGCCTCTTGAGAATGTGTGTTTATAAACTCCTGGAATAATCAGGACAGTTGGAGAGTAACCAATCAGTTTTAGTGAATGGAACTGGATGTGAAAGGTCTCCTGCTCATAGAGTAGTATTTGGGCACCCTCTTGTGGCGAAAAGTGGCAAAGTGGCCATGCTCTACTGCCCAAAGCTTGGTTGAAGTCCTATGGAAGGGCTGGAAGGGACTTTGGCCACCGCCCTCTAGACATAGATCCAGGACTGCGGTCTGAAGTCCTCATTTTATAGATGAGAAAACTGACGCCTAAGAATAAACCAAACCAAGGCCATACAGGTAGTAAGTAGCAGAAGTCCCTAAATTTTAAAAAGGTTTTATTTCTTAAACTAAGTAAAAGTAAATGTTAGTGATGGTAATGATGGTACTGGTGATGATGATGATGATGATGGTGATGACGATGGTGATGACGATGATGATGATGACGATGATGATGACGATGACGATGATGATGATGATGTTGACGATGATGATGATGATGTTGATGATGATGGTGATGATGATGATGATGATGGTGATGATGATGATGGTGACGATGATGATGACGATGATGATGGTGACAATGATGACGACGATGATGATGGTGATGATGATGATGATGATGATGGTGATGGTGATGATGATGATGATGGTGATGATGATGACGATGGTGACGATGATGATGATGATGACGATGGTGACGATGATGATGATGATGACGGTGATGACGATGATGATGAAGAAGAAACCAATAAAGAACTTCAAAAACTGAGAAGAAAAGAAGTCATGGGGAAATGTATGATAGGAAGAGAAGGTGGGTTGGTCATGAGGACAGAATGTGAAGGATAAAGTGAGAGTTGGGTAGGAAGGATGGTCCAGTGGAACCTTCTAGATCAGAGATGTCAAATATACCCCTGAAAAGTAATAAATGTTTGAGTGGATGTGGGGCAATTGGGACATTAATGCACTGTTGGTGGAATTGTGGACTGCTCTAACTCTTCTGGAGAGCAGTTTGGACCTATGACTAAAGGGCTATAAAACTGCACGTACCCTTTTATCCAGCAGTAGCTCTACTAGGTCTATATCCCAGAATGGCTTTAAAAGGGTGGGGGGAAGACCTATTTGTACACAAATATTTATAGCAACTGTTTTTGTAGGGGGAAAGAATTGGAAATTGAGGGAATATCTATCAGCTGGGGAATGACTGAACAAATTGTGGCATATGATGACAACGGAATATTATTGGGGTATAAGAAATGATGAGCAAGCTGATTTCAGAAAATCCTGGAAAGACTTAGATGAATTGATGAGCTGTTAAGTGAGAAGAATCAGGAGAACACTGTATACAGTAACAGCAATACTGCACAGTGACCGACTGAATGACTTAGCTATTCTCAGCAATGCAGTGATCCAAGACATTTCCAAAGGATTGATGAAAAGTGCTATCCACCTCCAGAGAAAGAACTGATGGAGTCTGAATGCTGAATGAAGCATTACTTTTTACATTTTTTCACAGTTTTTTTCCTCCCTTTGGTTTTGTGTCTTTCATAATATGACTAATATGCTAATATGTTTTGCCTAATTGCACATGTATAACCCACAGCAAATTGCTTACTGTCAGGGGGTGGGGGGAAAGGAGAGAGAAAATTTGGAATTCAAATTTTTTTAAATGAACGTTAAAAGTTTGTCTTTACTTGTAACTGGGAAAAAATAAACTATTATTTTAAAAAAAGACCCTGTCAATCCTCCGTCTGGGTCTTTGGTAATTGAAAGAGAGCCACTGACCCAACTTATTGGCTACTATTGGCCTAACTAATCAATTTGATCATTCTCAGAAAAAAGAAGCACCCCTGAACCAGATTAAAATCAGATTGGGAAATATTCAACAAAACAAATGCAAATACAATAGAGCATAGGTAATGTTGCTGTGGGGTTTTCTAAATCAATGTGACCACAGGCTGGGATCCTTAAAGTAAGGTTTAGTGGCCCCCATTTCTGTTTGAATTGATGCTACCGCTCTGGATGTTAGAAGAAAGGGAAGATGCCCCCCAGCCTTTTGGGCGGACCTGTGAGAGGACATGAATAAGAGTTTCAAGGGACCCCCAGGAACAGGTGGATAGTGACCTGCATTTTTGGAAGGTTCAATGTCCAGATCAGGGAAATCACAAGCCCATTGGAGTCTTTGATTATTTTCCCCAAGAGAAACTTGTCATTCTGCAGGAATGTCAGAAAAAGGAGGCTATAGTAGAAGGCACAAGTCAAATTTTTGGCCCATTTATTTCTGCACATAGAGATGATGCCATCAGACATTGTCTTTGTGCCTGAAGTCTGCTCATTTCTCCTCTCTAAAAAATTATAATTACTATAATATAAATCATTATTGTCATATTTTGTTATTACACCAACATTTCTTCATGCATTCCTGCCTCCTAGAGAGTCATATACCTTGTAAAAAAAAAAAAAGAATTAAAAAGAGAAAAACTGTTTAGCAAAACTGACCAAGATACTGAAGAATACCTGACATTATATGCAGTATTTGGTAACTGTAGTCCCCCCATCTCTGCAAAGAGGTGGGGAGAGAAGGTGTTGGCTCTTTGCTTTGTTTCATTGTACATATTTACTGGAAGAGCAGGTATTATGGTGATAGTGGAAGTGGCTACTGGGAAAAAACATTTGATGTAAAAAAAAATCAACAAAATTCTGCAGAATAATTTTAAAAATTAAATGTTATTGCAACCAACTTTATCTAACCTTTCTGTTGCATTCTGGATCCAAATCAATTGCTTGTTGAATGGCTGGAGAGTATTTTATGTCAGAATTTGATGTCAGGGGGATGTTGCACATTTAAGGGCAGAACAGCACAGTGGATAAGTGCTAGACTCAAAGTCAAGGAAACCTGGGTTCAAACCCTGCTTCAGACTGAGTGTGTGACCTTGGGCAAGTCATGTAATTTCTCCCAGACTTTTTTCATTTGTAAATGAGGATAATAACATCAAGAGTTTAAAGTACTTTCCAAATCTTAAGGTGTTATGTAAATGTCAGCTGTGTGTGTGTTGGTCCTTTGTTACTGAAGAAGACCATGCCATCAGAGAAATAATAACATGACTTGCACTTGACTTTTTGGGTTTTTTGGAGTGAGGGAGGGCTGTGCAGGTCACCAGCCTCACTTTTCCTCCTACGCCATGTGATTCCAGTGACCAGATATTCATCAGGATGACTGGAGATGACCCAGGATGAGGATTGGGGTAAAGTGACTTGCCCAAGGTCACACAGCTACTGAGTGGCAGGTGTCTGAGATAAGATTTGAACTCAGGTCCTCCTGACTCCTGTTCTGGTGCTCTATCCACCATACCACCTAGTTGCCCCAAATGTCAGCTATCATTATGTTAAAGTAAGGAGAAATGGGTTTTCCATTGCAGCAAGAGGAATGGAGGCTGGAAATGGGCAAGACATCCTTAGAGTATATTAAATCCCAGAAGATGTCATGAAGAACATTTTTTATCTGATTCCTTTGAACATTCATCCTTGGGTGCTTTCATTCTGAAAGGCTCAGGAAGGGACACTCAGAGGCAGAGTAATAGATCAGATGCCCAATGGATTAGATTCTCTATGAGGACAGTTAACCATCTTTTCCTTCTGTGGAGTGGGAGGCTTAAAGTGGTTATTTGCTTATTTAGTTTACACTGTATGTGAGAATGCCAAAGAAAGGATACCTAATGAAGATATATTTTCTTGGTTTCCAGCAGTGGCAATGCAATTTATCTGGCGTTAAGATGCACAGGCCCGATGTAATTCCTGAAAACTCCAAGATTTACACTAATGGGATTTTTTTCTGCTCATATTCATCATAACTGACAGGCAATCTATAAAAGTGCATTCGACATTTAGTTTGATAAGAGAGATTGGGCCTTGATGGGATTGGGCATGGCACACTGGGAAAAAATGGTGCCTATTTCTTGATGAGACTTGAAAAGGTCAGTTGTGCCCCCAGTTAATGACTTGCACAAGGAACCATAATGGGTAGTAGGTTAGTGGATCAGCCCAGAAGGTGGGCTTACACTGTCTGCCAATGCTACAGGAAGAAGCAGCAGTTACCCCCTGAACTGATGTCTGGCTAAACCAATTAAGGACTCAGAGACATAGACTATGGAGCAAGAAAGCTTCTTTTCATTATTAAATATTTGTAACTCAAGGAACCAAGTACTGGGCCCAAAGTCAGAAAGACTCATCTTCCTGAGTTCAAATCCAGCCTCAGATACATGTATGATCCTGGGCAAGTTACTTAACTGTTTGCCTCAGTTTCTTATCTGTAAAATGAGCTGAAGAAGGAAATGGCAAATTACTCCAGTGTTTTTGCCAAGAAAACCCCAAATGGAGTCATGAAGAGTCAAATTGAACAGCACTCAAACTTAAGACCTTCAATAAACAGACATCTTTTCAGTTATTCCCTCCCTTTAGAACCTCTTATTATTTTGTCCATTCACTCCTGCATTTTGTATATATATTATGTATTTTGTGAGGGTCAAGGTGGCATAGAGGTTGGTCTTAGAAGTAGAAAGACCTGGGTTCAAGACTTGCCTCTGATATACATTGTAATATATTATTGTGAGCAAGTTGCTTAAGCTTTCAGAGGTTGCCAGGAAACTCATTAAGACCATAGATTACCGTTGATTTGCTCATCTGCATTGGTGAAAGGAATTTCCCCACTGGGAGTTCCCTTGGCTGATGAAATCCTAGGTCTGGATAAAGAATTATAATTGCTCTTTTATATAGTTGTAATCTGAGTATATATGATTTCTGGTTCTGCTTTCTTTGTGCCATATGATTTCATATCAATCTTTCCTGATTTTTTAGGCAGCTAGGTGGTTTTTATTAGATAGACCACTGGGTCTGAAGTAAGGAAATCCTGAGTTCAAATCCAACTTCAGACATTTACAAGTCGTGTGATCCTACGCAAGTCACTTAACCTCAATCTGCCTCAGTTTCTTCCAAAGTAAAATGGAGATAACAATAGCGCCTACTTCCCAAGGTGGTTCTGAGGATCATGTGAGAAAGTGTTTGTAAAGCACTTAGCTCAACACCTGGTACAAGTAGGTGCCACATAACTGCTTATACCCTTTCCTTTCCCCTAGATTGTATGATGGTCTTCCTTTCTTCAGTCATTCTCCAACTCCTGAATATTTTAGTTGTTTCTAGTTTTTCCAGTCTCATTGTTCTGTAAGTATCTTGGATTGGAGGAGTAGCTCTTTTTTTTTTCTTCTTGGTAAATTTCCTAGGGCATATTCCTAATGCAGAACCAAAGAGAGTGGTTGTTTATACAACTCTCCTGGCATTGATCACCATCATGAGAAGAAGGGAGGGGGGCAAGGTTTGGTTTTCGCTTTCATTTTTTACCACAGAAAAGAAAATTAAATCAGTAGAATTGAAGTTCTCGTCACTCACCAAGTCAGATATTAAGTCCAAAGTAGACTTGAGAACTAGTAATGTCTTAGCTTTTCCTTTGCCTACAGTCTGATGGTTCAGGCACACAACCGGTCCCAAATGTCAGGGGAAAGGTCATTTGACCATTCTCATGTTTGAGCCCTCTCTGCTCTTGATTTTTGTACATTTCTGGATGCCCTTGGTACTGGACAGCTTTGGATGACTTCCTCTGGACAGTATGACAATAACCTTGTTTGGCTCAAGCATAATGTTGGGCGAGAAAGACTTTCTCAGCAACAATTTTTACAATAGCCCCATTTCCTGGATGTTGGCTTGGTGGGATTATGTTTGCTATAGTAGTTGGTCCAAAAGCATTGGAGTAGACCCCCTGAAACTGCCATCCACTCAGTGCTTTCTAAAGGAAATGTCCCTCTTTATCTTTCCTCCTGCATGCCCCACATAACATGGAATGTGTGACAGACAGGTGTAGCCAAGAACAGAGAGGAAGGAGGTTTCCATACTGCCCCTGATTAAGGAATGCTGGTTCATCATCATCAGTGTTCATTCTCTTCTATCAGTATTTACTCTTGATTTAACGCCAAGCCCAGATTAATGTCACTGACGTTAGGGAGGCGTTTTATCATCATCATTGTTGTTAATGCCATTGTTATTATACTCATTTATAGTTTAAGAGCTTTTTCACTTCTAATTTGGAACTCTTTAGAGTAATCATTTTCTCTTTCCCTCTCTTTCCTTCCCTCTCTTCTCTTTTTCTTTCCTTTTCTCTCCCCTCTCTTCCCAACCTCTTTTCCTGCTTCCCTTTCTGCTTCCCTCCTCCCTCCATACTTCCCTCTCTCCATCTCTTTCCCTTCCTCCCTCCCCCTCTTTCCCTCCTTCTCACATTCCCTTCCTTCCCTGCTTCTCCTCCTTTTCTTCTTACCCATCCCCCTTTCCCTTCCACCACGTCTACAGGTTTTTGGTCTGCTCGTGTGGACGCTGATCGCTGGGACAGAGTATTTCCGGGTCCCTGCCTTTGGTTGGGTGATGTTCGTTGCAGTATTTTACTGGGTTCTCACAGTCTTCTTCTTAATCATCTACATGACAATGACCTATACCAGGATTCCCCAGGTGCCATGGACCACAGTGGTAAGAAAGCACCATCCTTGTCTTGCTTTTATTTCTCACTCATATTCCTTTCAATGCTGATGCCTTCACTTGGAAACTCTCCACTTGATTTCACCTTTATCTTGTTTGTTCAGAGTTGTTTGCATGTTTTCTCCCCTGTTAGACTATGAGCTCCTTGAAGGCAGGAACTGTCTTTTGACATTCTTTGTATCCTCGGCACTTAGTGCTGTGCCTTACACATGAGTGGTGCTCAGGAAATATTGGTTGACTCACTGAGTGAGGAACTGAATTCCCATCCTGAGTCTGCTTCTATGATTCTCTGACACTAGGCTAGCAAAAGAGGAGTGTGTGTGTGTGTGTGTGTGTGTGTGTGTGTGTCTGTGTGTATGTGTGTGTGTGTGTGTGTGTGTGTGTGATCGCGCACACTGTTAGAGCCTTTGCCTTTGCTGGAGTCCGCCTATTTGAAGGGATAAGGAGATCACTCAGTTCTACCACCAGGGCTGGCATGGAGAGGAGTGTCTGTTTCTAAATGTATACTCTAGACCTCACTCTGTCACAGCTGTGGGGGATTAATTAACAGGTAAGAGTGGCACCTGTCCATCAGAACAACCTGTGGGGTCATAAAAATACCAAGCACATAAATCCTGCCAGTCAACCATGAGGGTGAAGCCAGTTCCCCACAGTCTGACTGCCTGGGTCCAATGACCCACAGCCCCTCCTGGCTGCTTGTCCTTGGATAACCTTTACTAGAAAGTCCTGTCCCTGGATTTCCCTCATCTTCCATGCCACTTCCCCCCCCACACCCCTACCCCCAATCAGAGTTTGTTTTGTTTTGTTTATATCCTGGGATCCATGGACTACCAAGGAGATAAATTTCAGAGGGTCTGTGAATTTGGAGGGAAAAAATATATCTTTATTTCATCATAATTGGTTTCCTTTGCAATCCTATTTGTTTTCTTTTATGCATTTAAAAACATTATTCTGAAAAGTTTCACCAGATTGCCAAGAAGTCTGTAACATAAAACAGTTAGAAATCCCTATTCTAGAAGAATTTTTTTGGCATGGCAAGACTTCCAGCAAGGACTGTGCCCTCATGCAAAGTGGGAGTATCATTTGGGAGGCCACTCTCCACAGTCAAGTCTTGGCCCCACCCCAGGCATCCCATAATGTTGGCATCCTAAATTGGAACCTTAAACGCACACATATGTATAGGTATCTGGATAAAGAGAAGATGATAGATAGATAGATAGATAGATAGATAGATAGATAGATAGATAGATAGATAGATAGATAGATGCTTTTTGGAAATGTTGCTGTAGCTTCTCAATGGCCTCAGCACCAGAGAGCCCTCCCTCATAACAAAGTAGTTAAATGAAAGCAGTCATCACTTAGACCAGGTTTGACAACATAGCACTATCATTAGAAGAGTAGGTAAGTGGGTAACATTATCAGGGCTGAGGCCAGAGAAAGAAGTGAAACTAGCCCAAGTGGAGCCTATATCAACTTGGTTTTGTGCCAGCCTGAGTTTCTAGGGGAGAGAGAGAGAGAGAGAGAGAGAGAGAGAGAGAGAGAGAGAGAGAGAGAGCGAGAGAGAGAGAGAGAGAGAGTTTTGTGAACTGCTTGCTGGTAATAGAACTGTACCAAACAACTTTTGCCTGTCTTGGAGATCAAGGCTTCATTGCAGGCAGATCCAGGTGGCTTGGGCAGGACACCACTAGTGTGGTTTCCCCAAACCATACCCCTGCTAGGGAACTATCATCCCTAGTGTGTGTGCTAACTAGCAAAGAGGAGGCCAAGGGAGGTGGGTGAGTGGATGTCTTCATGGTATCCTTTAGGTGGCTGGGGTCCTGTGACACAGGCATCATTGGGGAGAAAAGGGACAGGAGGAATCAGTGTTCTGACAAGTCTGTCTTCATGATGAAAAGGGCATTCAGAAGTGGGCCAGCTGCACTCCTAGTACAATGCTGATCTTAACACTCGACCCTGTCATCATAAGACACTTATTTGAGAGCCCAGAGGTAGCACCAGGCACCTCCTGGAGTTAGCTATTTGGTCCCCTTAATAACTGAACTGAGAGTACACCTCCCTAGATGTCCTGCTGGGAAAATCAGCCATCCCTTTGTCTTCACATGGGTAGCAGTCTCAACACACAAAGCTCTCTCTGAAGGGGAGGTTAAGAAACATGTGCTTGGCATTGGAGCTGATGTGAACTGGCTGTCTGCTATTCCCTTAGTGTAGCCACACAGGAGACAGAGGATCGAGGTCACATGCAGCAGGTGTGTGGCAGCTTCACCTTCACCTTTGAGCCTCTGGAGTGATGGTGGCTGTATGCCATTCAAGGACTGGGTGTTGGTGTTGGTGTTGTTTTTTAAACAAGGCTGCTGGCCCCTTGATTTTTGTTATGAAGTCATGGTTGAACTTTTAAAGGGATGTATTTGTGTCATGTCATCACTTTCTCAACTGCCGAATAGTGATTTAGGAAAGACCAAAGGGGATGGAGAAAGTCTTTTGTTCTACCTTTGATATTTTTATATTTTTGTTTGTAAGATATTTTATAAATTTATAAATATTTATTTGTATTTTGATTTTTTAATATTGATTAGTTTGCTGAATGATCCATAAAACTGGTCCATCATTGGTTGGATGGAGAGAGAGAGAGAGAGAGACAGACAGACAGACAGACAGACAGGAAGGAAGAAAAAGAAAGAAGGAAGGAAGAGAGAGATGGAAGGAAGGAAGGAAGAAAAAAGCTGAATGGATAGATGATAAATGGATGGATAGAAAGCTGGATGAATAAACAGATGATAGAAAGAAAGCTAGATAGATGGATAGAAAGCTGGGTAGAAAGCTGGATGGATAATGGATAGATGAATGGACTGATAGAAAGCTGGAAGGATAGACAGATGGATAGAAAAAAAGAAACTGGATGGATAGATAAATGAAAGATGGACAGAAAGCTAGATGGATAGACAGTTAGATGGATGGATAGGTAGAGAGATGATAGATAAAAAGCTGGATGGATAAACTGGCACTACAAAACAAGACTCAGAATTAAATTGGATGAGAAGGGGCACTGTCTAGATTGCCTTTCTTGACCCCCACCCATCTTCTAGCTAAAACAAAGTCCCATCTTTTCCATATCAGTGTTAGTATACAGCAGTAAGTCTAGAACACTCCAGGACATCCAGAAGTTGAAGATCACCCAGTGTGCCACAGAGGCCATTATGACCAAGAAATATTAAAGAGAACTGGAGCAAGGAGGTCATCCATAAAACATATGAATGAAAAAGGAGATGAGCTGGTCTCATAGCAAGAACAAGTGATGACTGAAGGATGACCCACATGTGCCTCTGGCATTCAGGGTGGTGTGGTGGAAAGACCACTTGGGGTTAAAGAACCTGGATAAAAACCCCTGCTGTGCTGCTCACTTCCTAGGTGACCTTAGACAAGACATTTCATTTCTCTAGACCTCAGTTTCTTCATCTGTTAAAATTATGGAGTTGAACTAGATGGACTTCTAAGATTCTTTCCATCTCTAGATCTATGATCCTTACAAAGTGAGGAGAAATCAAAGAATGCCCCCAGCCTTAGATGGGAGGCTATGGACAAGTGTCTTACAGGTGGACAGATACGGATGAGTCGCAGTCTGCCCTTTGGAAGGGAATGCTCACACGAATGAGTTCATAGCTCCTTGGAGTGTCTTGAGGTTAATAATAATGCATTCTATAGTACTTTGAGCTTTAGAACTCTCTGCCTTCACAAGGCAGGTGGTAAAAGTAGAGGTATCCCCATTTTTCAGATGTGGAAGCTGAGTCTCAGAGGTGGTCACTTCTCCATGAGTACACAGGTTGTGAATGCTGGAGCTGGGATTGGAACCTAGGTCTCTGACTCCCAAGTCCAAAGCTCTTTCTCTTTTCACACATATCCAGGAGTCAATCTTGTCCATTAGTGATACACTAACCCCATGACACAAGTTAATAGTCCCAGGCCTCAGAATAAGACCCCCTGAAACTGACATCCCTCATACTGCCCTTTGCAAAGGAAACTTGGCCGTTTCTTGCCTATACCACACTTCGTCCATTGCATACTCTTATACACCCAATAGCACCGTGATAAATGAGTTACTTCCACATGCTCTGCAGCCACTCTTGTGTAGACAGAGATGACAACTCTCCTGGCCACTGAAGAAGGCTCTTCTCCATACACCATCCTGATCTGGAAGTGTTCCATGCTCTGTTGGCAGACCCACCATTTTGATGAACTCCCTCAGCTTGGCAGATTCAATGGCCTTGTGACTGTTCCCCCAAACTCATTTGTTGTCAGCAGCTCTGGCCTCTTGTGAATTCAGGTGCTTCCTGGAATAAAACCCTGCTGAGTCTGCCATCCCAGCTGCCAACCTGAATGGGCCAAGGCTCTCAGCTCTGCCTCCCCACAACATAGTACTGATTCTGGAGTGTGTGTCAGGTATGCAGACCAACAGCAGGGATAGAGAGACTTCTGTTGTAATTGCCTCAATTCTATTCTATTAAATAAATCCACTTGAGTGACTTGACTTTGCTTCCCAGACATAGTGTTCCTACACAATCTCAATGCCTTTGCCCTTCAGGAGGAAGAATGCCCTCTCCTCCCTAACTTTTACTTCTTGGAGTCCCTCATTTCCTTCAAAGTCAAGCTACCCTTGAAATTATTTTATACTAATTGTATTTACTGAAGTATGTGCTATAATTCTCTCCCCTCTACTGCTGACCCCTCAGAATATAATCATGTTTGTCTTTGTATACTCAGTACCTAGGACAGTGTCTGGTATACAGTAAGTACTTAATAAGTGTTGAATTGAATTGAAAAGCCAGTATGCTTGCTTCCTTAAAGCAGGAAGGCCTCCCTCCCAGCGGAGCAGAGTGTTAAGAATGGCAATCCTTTAACCAACCATGGAGAATCTATAGGTTGCCGACTGGGGAATCATCATTTGTCTTCCTCTTCTTTACTGATGCTTTTAATTTTTATACTGACTTCATTTTCCTATAGATCCCCTTTGTCTTCCGTCCTGAGTGAATCTTCCCCGAAACAAATATCCATAAAGAAATAGAAGAGGAAATAGTTCATCAGAATCAACCCATGTGTAAACCATCTGCTAGTGTCTGCACCATTCCATATCCATTGCTCCCCTTCTGAGGAGCAATTTTCCTGCACAGAGCTGGAAGCTAGCTACATTTCCAAGATACCTGGTTCTCCTCCCCTTCCACCCCAGCCTTTTCTCTTTTTTGTTCACAATTCATTGCTTATCTATAAAGTGGATGGGTCTTTTCTAAGTTCTCCAAATGCTTGGCCTGGAAAATGTGGGACCAATGATGATAGCACTTACTCCAAAGTGGATTGTCCTTAGCGAGTTTCCTTTCAGCTCAAAAGCTTATTAAAGCTCTTAATTGCAGAAAACGTGATTTCAGAAGCAGATGGTAATTTAACAGGAGTCATTTGTCTGGTGTGATATTTTAGCAATGAGACCTCAGGAAGCTGGGGATTGTTTTGACTTTCCCCCATTATTTCACATCCCTTAATAACATTTCTCCTACATTCCTCTTATGGTAAATGATTCTGCTAATTTTTTTCTAATCAGTACTCATGCCATTTGTAAATTAATTTTTTTATTTATCAGGCATTTATTATTTCTCCCTCCCATCCCCTATCCTTCCTTCCCACAGGAAGAAAGGGAGAGAGGGAGGAAGGAAGGAAGGAAGGAAGGAAGGAAGGAAGGAAGGAAGGAAGGAAGGAAGGAAGGAAGGAAGGAAGGAAGGAAGGAAGGAAGGAAGGAAGGAAGGATCTTTGTAACACATAAGCAAAATCAAGCAAAACAAATTTCCCCATTGGCTAAGTCCAAAAAGTGTATCCCATTTGGGACTTCATTTTGACTTCATTGTCAGGAGGTGGTTAACAGGTTTTATCCTCAGCTGTCAGGTTTGCCTTTTTTCCAAAATTTTCATTTCTCATCGTACCACTTCCCTCTTCCCTCTCACAAAATTGAATCATCCCTCAAAACAAAAATATAAGCCAATGACTGTCCGACAGACTATGCAGCATTTTCCACCCATAATTCCTCACCTCTCTACTGAGAGGAAATAGACAGGGGTCGTCTTCTCTCTGGGACCAAGTTAGGTCACTGCCATTTGTGTGAGTTTGGTAGTTTCCTAGCATTGTGTCTGCCATTTTGCTACTTCTCCTCTCCTGCTCAATCAGCCCATACAAGTCTTTCCATCTAGTTTTAGTTTTTTGGTTTTTTTTTTTGAGGAACTGGGTACCCTTGATGAAATGGAAGTTTCCTCTGCTCATTACTGAGGGAGGCCTACCAACAGGGATGTTAGGAGCTGGGGTAGAAATTACACTTGGAGGTAGAAGACCCAGGTTCAAGTTCTGACTCTGTAGTTCTAACTGCTGCCTTTCAAGAAAGACCTAATAGATGAGATTACTGAAGGTCTAGGGAAAGGAAAGCAATGTGGTGCAGGGGAAAGAACATTGAATGTTTTCCGGGAATCCTGGGAAGACTTACATGAACTAATCCTGAGTGAAGTGAGCAGAACCCAGAGAAAATTATATATAGTAGTAGATCGATTATGATAAACTTAGCTCTTCTCAGCGTGCAATGATCTAAGACAATTCCAAAAGACTCATGATGGAAAATACTATCCACCTCCAGAGAAAGAAGTATGGAGTCTGACTGCAGATCAAAGCAGGCAATTTTCACTTTTTTTGGTTTTTCTTTCTCATGGTTTTTCCCTTTTGTCCTGATTCTTCTTTCACAATATGACTGATGTGGAAATATGTTAAGCATGATCGTACATGTATGACTATGTCAGATAGGTTGCTGTCTTGGGGAAGGGAGAAGGAAGGGAGGGAGGGAGAAAAATTTGGAGCACCAAATCTTACAAAAATGAATATTGAAAACAATCTTCTCATGTCACTGGAAAAAAATAAAATACTATTAAGTACAAAAATAAAAATAAAAAAGATCATTGAATCTGGAGCCAGAAGACCCAGGCTCTTTTGGCTTTGCTCTTAACTGTGGGGCCTGCTCAATTCCATTCTCTGGGCCTCCCCTCTTCATCTGTGAAAGTTGTTGGGTCAGGTCCTGCCCTCTGAAAGCTTCCATCCTGTTGGCACTTATTAAATGTTCTTCAAGCTCACCTGAAGGCCACATGCTCCGGTGCACATAGACACTGAGCCTTTGCTCTCCTTGTCTCGACACAGGGCCTCTGCTTTAATGGAAGTGCCTTTGTTTTGTATCTTATTGCCGCCATTGTAGACGCCTCCTCGGTCACCAAAGAGAGGGACAGTCACAATTATAACAGCTGGGCCGCCTCATCGGTAAGTAAGCTTTCTCTTTCCCTGATGTTTGGCACGATGGCCGAGTAATAAAGGGAATTTCCTCCCCAACAGTTCTCTAGACAGATGAACTCATTGATTCTGATACTCCCTTTTCTTCTCCCCAAAATACCCAAGGCACTATCCTGGGATTATAAAGACTAAATGAAAATGTCAAGGGGCAATATAGCACAGCGAGGAAAACAAGATTTGGAGTTGGAGAACTCAAGTTCAAATCCTGACTCAAGCACTTATTCCCTTTATAACTGGGGAAATTACTTAACTTTTCTGGCTCTGAGCTATTCACAGAGCCTCTAACATTTCCCCTCTCCTTCCCATTCCTTGAAGTCCTGCTTGTGAGGACAGAAACCAGTCAATCAAAAAACATTTATTAAGCACCTACTATGCACTTGGACAGACTTCAGGTGACAGTGGAGGATAAAAGGGCCTGGTGTGATATGGTCCATAGGATCATGAAGATAATGTGCCAGACACTGTGCTAAATGCCTGGGATACAAAAAGAGGCAAAGGATAGGTCCTGCTCTCAAGGAGCTTACAATATAATCGGGGAGAGAACATGTAAACAAATGTGCACAAACACATTATCAACAGGACAAAGAGGAGATAAGAGAAGGAAGGTGCTAGAATCAAGGGGAGTTGCAAAAGGCTTCTTGTAAAAGATGGAATTTTATCTGGGACTTGAAAGAAGCCCAGAGAAGGGCAAGATGAGGAGGAAGGTTATTCCAGACTTCTCTATATTTAAACCATGGCTGTGGTCATTGCCAGCAGATTTCTATGAAGGAGGGATGGGCTGGGAATCCGCAGCACACATTGTCCAGAATTAGCCAACAGACCAGAGATAGAGAAGAACAGCCTGTCCGGAGAGAAAACTTCCTGAAGTATATGAGAAGACTGAGTGCAAGGCATGAAATGGGGACTTTCTTGTCATTGCACTTTCTCATCATGTGGAGAAAGAGCTCTCCCAGAAATTTGTGATCCACACAGGAGCCACATTTGGTAGAACTCAGTCTGATGACATATGTTCTTATAGGCAGCTGAAGTGCAGTGGAGAGAATGCTGTGGGCTTTGGAGATGGAAAACCTGGGTTCAGATCCTGGCCCCTTACTGTGTGACCTTGGATAATTAATCAATCAACATTTCTTAAGTGCCTATGAGTCATTTAACTCTATTTCCTCACCTGGAAAATGGGGATAAAAATACCCATAATACTTGATCTTGCCTTTGCAAACACTTTATAAACCTCATGACAACCTATAATGCAGGTGCTATCATTATCCCCATTTTACAGATGAGGAAACTGAGAGAACATTAGAACTATTTGTAAATTGTAAGGCACTGTAGAATTGTTGAGGTTTAAACCCAGGGACACTAAAAACTGTTGAGGTTTCATGATGTGTGGTGGTGAAACCATCTCAAAGAACTCAATCAGACCACCTCTAATCCAAGTATAGGCATTTATTGACATGGATGCCTCTCATGAAGTGGGCTAAGTTCCAAGAGGAACCAGCGACTTCAGAGAAAATAAGATGGATTTTAATAGGGTAAAGAGGCAATTACATAATAAATTTACATTGAATAGAGGAATGTGATTAATATTAAAAAGGCAGGAGGAGCTTGTGAAGGGATTAGGTAATGCTGGAAACATTAAGATGCAATATAGGAGAGAGGGGAAAAACACAGGATTTGGCGTTGGAGGACCCGAGTTCAAATTCTGACTCAGGCACTTCTTACCTATATAATACTGGAGAAATTACTTAACTTCTTCAGGCCATAGTTTCCTCATTAGTAAAATAAAAGGGTTAGGCTAGATGATCTCTGAAATCCTTTCCATTTCCATGATCTCTTAAGAACATAAATATTATTTATATTCTATACTTATTGTATACCTTCTATGTTGTTGTGTCTTGCCCTTCCTTCTTGAAAAGAACCCTGACATCAGGAAGGTGAGGTCATGATTTGCAAGTGAATTGGATTTAAGTGAGGAAGGTCTGTGCAAAGTTGCCAGCCTCACTCTCTCCTCTGCAGTCATCTGAGTCCAGTGGCAAGATATAGATCAGGATGACTAAAAATGGCCCTGGATGTTGTGGAGACCTTGGATTTTTTAAGCAAAGGTCTTTCCCACGTCTCAGTTTGTCTGAGGCAATATCCATTCAGTGGTTAAGGCTAGGTGTGCTCGTCCATAGTTGCTGAAGAATACCATGCCTTCAGAGAAATGATGACATGACTTGCAGTTGACTTTGTTTGGAGTGAGGGAGGGCTGTGCAGGTCACCAGCCTCACTTCTCCTCCAGAGCCATCTGAATCCAGTGACCAGATATTCATCAGGATGACTGGAGATGACCCAGGAAGAGGCAATTGGGGCTAAGTGACTTGCTCATGGTCACACAGTTAGTGAGTGTCAAGTGTCTGAGGTGAGATTTGAACTCAGGTCCTCCTGACTCCTGTACTGGTACTCTGTCCACTGCACCACCTAGCTGCCCCTTAAGGCTAGGTAGAAAATGAGGCAAAGAATGGTCTCTTTTACCTAGTCAAAAATTAATAAAGATCAATCTGGGAGGGGAAGATCCTCAGGGTTTCTGGGCAAAACCAAACAAATGACTATTTCTATTGTCTCTGAGCCACCAGACTCAGACCATGACCAAATGAGGCTTGGACTAGGTTGTTCCTTCTTCCTCTCGAAGGGGACCATGACATCAGGAAGGACATGTCATGACTTACAAGTGAGTTGGATTTGAGTGAGGGAGGGCTGTACACAGTCACCAGCCTCCTCTCCTCTGCAGCCATCTGGGCCAGTGACCAGATATAGATCTGGATGTCTGGAGACGGCCCCCACCTTCTATGACCATTTGACCCATAATTACATATGGTCTCAACTGCTTCCAAAAGCAAAATTGGAGCAGCCAAAAACAGGCAGTGAAATAAGAGACTCGAATCAACAAAATCATTTCCAGCTAGATTATTGCACTAATGTGTGAATCAAGGGAGGCCAGATCCTTAAATTCGTGAATTAGGATGTTCTGTAACACTCTGTTCTAACCTGCTTCCTTCCCCATAGTTCTTTGCCTTCGTGGTCACAATCTGCTATGCTGGGAACACGTATTTCAGCTTTCTGTCATGGAGATCCCGGACTGTACAGTGATCACCATTTTGACCATGACGTTAACAGAAAGAACGTTGCTGTAAAAGCCGCCATGGGTAGGATGTACATTTCCAGAGAACTGTATTTTTGGCGTGTTTTTGTACACTTAGTTCCATTGTGGTCGCTATGTTCAGTTGCAAGTAAAATGGATCCTTGTTTACAAAACACTGTAAATCCTTAGGACAAAACCTTTTTAATACATTGTTACAAACTTCATAAATCCTATTTTTCCTAGACAATAAGTAACAGAGTTGCTAATGCTAAGAATGTATCCAGTTTGTAAATCTAACCTTAAAAATACCAGACTTTTTTTTTTTGATTAAATGTTTGAAAAATCACCCATGCACTTCAGTGTCTGAGTTTTGGGGGGGCATTTGAGAAAAACGAGGCATTTCACTGCAACCAAAGCACGTGGCTCCATGAGACATGGAGAACATGTAAGATTATTGTGGGAAACAAGGAAGAAATTCTGTTTCCACAGGTTAAAATTCCCAGCTTTAAGTGATCAGAGTTGTGACCTAGCATAGTCAGATTGAAGGTCAGAAACTTGTGTGCCGGCTTGATGAGCTTTTTGAGGGAAAGCCAGTCAGAGATGAGAACATGAAGTCACTGGCAGGGTCAACTAAAAATCCAGCTGCATTTGCTTAATGACATACAGTGGGCATGTCATCTCAAAAGATTGTAACCCGGAAGAGAACAGACTAATCCATCCTCCGATGGGAGGATCTGTCCTGCTCTAATGTTATAGAAATGCCCTCACTTCTGTATCTCTCTTTCTCTCTCTCTCCCCCTTTTTGAAGAAGAATGGAGTTCACCTTGGTCAAGATGTTCAATTCTTCTGAACTCTAATAAATTTTCCTTGATACTTTTCAGTATCAAATGTGTTTTTAACAATTATTTTGGAGAAACATTCTACTTGGATCATGAGATCAAGGCCAGGGGATTAAGTCATCATGTGGACACTTAAATTTACTGCCTTTGGGGTTCTGTTTCTGTAGCAGAGGTATGAGGGCTGGTCAAACCAGATTAAAATGTTAACTGAGAAATACATCTTAAAAATACATAAAATACAATAGAACATAGATAATGTTAATATGTAGTTTTCTAAGTCACTAGGTGCTTCACAGAGATCTTTATGTACTATTTAAGTTTGCTATCACTGCCCTACATATTCTGAAGTTATGTTTCTGAAAGTCTTTCAAAGTGAATTCACTGAATGGAACACAATTTAAAATGGTGTAACCAAGCCAAATGACTGTAAAATAAAGGGTACCCAGAGATAGTTTTTGAACCATCGCTGAACCAGGGCCATAACTATAGTTGGGTGATGCAGGGTTGGCCCCAGGGTAGAATATTTATCCTTTTCTCCCTCCTGTCCAGCTTTGCCATGGGTAAACCCCATATTGCTGGGCTCTGCCCCCAGTATTAGGAATAGCCTGCCCCAGGGCATATATCCTCTCCTTGACATAAGTGACTCCCCCACCCCAACCTGCCCTTCCTCCTTAGCAGGAGTCAGGCCTTCAGTGCTATAGGAACCTGAATGTGTCCCAGGATAGGCATCCTTCTCCCCAACAGAATGCCAGATGAGCTCTCTCTGTCTCTTCTGCTCCCTTGCTCTCATCACAGAATTGACTAATTATGACTCTGCTATAGACATGCTAGTGACCCCTTCTCCCCAAAAGTCCCCCCTATTCTTTGCCATTGGTGATAGCAGTCACTGAATGTTTCACAGCAAAAACACAAAGGGGAGAGCCGCTAGCTCAGCCTGGGCATTCAAAAGCCATAACCCTTTAAGGTAATAATGAAGTTTATGGCCGCGTGCACGCACACACGTACACATACATACACATGATATTAATGGAATTGTGCTCATCTGCTTAGTTGCCACCAGGGCCTCCATCTCCAATCACAAATTACAATCTGTAAATTACAAATCTGTAAAGAGCCCTTTACAAAATCTGCTGACTTAGGACAAGCACACTCAGGGTCCCTTTGACTACACTAGACCTGAATGAGTTAGTTAAGGATGAACTTGGTAAAATTCCTTTGATGTTTAGGGCTATATCAGTGACTCCATTGGTCGCAGTATCTCATTCTGTCTGGGTCTTCCTACCTCCACTTGGGGAGAAAGGACTTAATAATAGCTAGTTTATGTAGCACTTCAAAGTTTACAAAGCACTTTAAGTGTTATCTAAGCCTCACAACCACCCTGTCAGGTAGGTGCTAATATTGTCTTGATTTTACGCTTGAGGAAACTCAAGCTGAAAGGTTAAGTAACTCCCAGAATCTTACAGCTAGCAAGAAACTGAGGCAGGATTTGAACTCAGATCTAACACTCTACCTATCATGCCACCTAACATCCTTTGTTTTACCAAATTGCATCAGAAGATCTAGGAAAAGGACAGGAAAAATGAAGATTCATGCAGTGATGTTTCCCCACAAGTCAAGACATCACCCTCATGATATCATTGGTCCTTTTGGAGAATGAAGGATGATCAACCATCCTAGAACCTGTTTCCCCAGTTTGCTTTCTCTCCTGTGGACCCCTGCCTCCCACTGCCTCAGCAGGGCTGGCTGAGTTACATTCCATCCCTGTTGTGCTATGTAGACTATAAAGAGCTGTCAGGCTTGGATGGACGTCTTTTCTCCCAATCTCCGAGTTTCATCATCCAAAGGAAGGCTAGATTCTTACGGGCAGGTTCCCAAGATCTAATTAGTCTCATGGCCAACACATTTTTTAAAATCCTGCTTTAAAACACAACTGAATAGTCCTGGAGCTGACAAAGAAAATATATAAATATTTATACAATAATTTAATTATATATTATTTATATAATATACCTGATATAATAATTTAAGTAAATATATAAATAAATATAAAGCTCTGCCCTCAGAGCTTTCCACCTGAAATGGGGATTCAATCAATTCATCATCCAGCACTTTTTAAGCACCTATGTTCAGACTTGGGTTCAAGTCCTGACCAGACCCCTTACTATGTGACCTTAGGTCTTTCTAAACCCAACTTCTTCATCCATAAAATGGACACAGTAATCCTTATACTACCTAATGATATAACTCACGTTAACCCAACCCTCCAACATTTGCAGAGCACCTTACAAAAGTTATCTCATTTGATTCTTCCAACAACCCTGGGAGGTAGGTGCTATTGTTGACTTTTCCTTTTATTGTTGGTGACACAAGCCCTGAAGGTAAAGCTAGTAAATGTCTAAGGAGATCTTGAACTTGATTCCTGAATCAAGTCCAGTGTTCTAACCACTACCCCAGGCTACCTCTTGTGGGCTATTGTAAAAATCAAATAAAGGTCATCTTTTTTTAAAGAACTTTTCATCAGTACAGAGGTAGATAAAAACTGGCGAAAGCAAGGATTTGTGTCCCCGCCATTGAAGAGCACACAGGTTGGGGGCCCACCCCAAGGTCTTCAAGACCCAACCAACGAATAAAAATAAACAGCTTTGTCTTTTAACTTAATTGCATGTTATCCCCTTTTAGTTTTAAGATATAGATTGTTTTATGTTTAAGATTAGTTGGCTTTGTTTATTTTGTTATGAATAAAAGAATATCTTTGCATGATTGAGTATCCAGTAAATGATTGAGTGCAAAAATAAAATAAAATTCCTCGGGTATTCCTCCTAATGAAAAAATGCTGGGCATGCCTGTGCTCCCTTATTTTTTGTGAAGGTTTCTCCTTGCAGACCCTTCTTGCTTTGGGCTCTGCCTCCACTGGCCCCTCCACACCCACACATATTCACACACACAAACTGAGGCTGTCTTTTCAAGCGTAACAACCACCAAACCAGAGTGAATGAGTAGCCCAGAAGGGGGAGAACTTTGTCTCCAGAACCTGGGCTGCTCAGCCTTCTGTAAAGAGTCATCATGCTCCTCATCTGAGGCCAGGGAGTTTGTGGGGCAAGGGCAGTATATTTCCAGGAACTTGTATAAATCTAGTCATTGACCTTGTCAAGTCACTGCCTCTCTGGGCCTCAGTTCCCTCACCTTGAAAAAATGAGATAATTAGCTGAGATTGGGGGTTTTAACCTGGGGTCCTTGGATGGATAGGAGCCTGTGAACTTGGATGGAAAAAAAATTAGGTCTTTATGTTTACCCACCTCCAACTGAAACTTAGTATTTCTTTACAAACACTCTGAGAAGGGGTCCAGAGGCTTCACCAGTCCAATGCCAAAGGGGTTCAAGACATTGAAAAAGCTAACAGCCCCTTGCCTAGATAATCTCCAAGGTCCCTTACCACTCTAAAATTCACATCAATTCAACTGCTAGGTGTAAGGCACTAGGGATTCAAGGACAGAAAAAGTAGGAGTGAAAGGAATATGACAATTTATATAGTTCCTACTATGTGCCAGGCACTGTGCTAAGTGCTTTTTACAAATATTATCTCATTTGATTCTTACAATCACCCTACAAGGTAGGTGTTTTATTATCACCAAGTCACAGTTGTGGAAATCAAAACAAGCAGAGGTTAAGTGACTTACCCAGGGTCATGCTGCAAGTGAGTGTCTGAGGCTGGATTTGAACTTGGGTCCTCCTGACCCCTTGTGTACCACCCAGCTGCCTCCACTAAAGCCTTGAGTTTACATTCTGCTAGGTGGACAATGGGGATGAACAATTAAATACAAAGTACATAAAAAGAACATCATTTTTAAAGGAAGAAAATATTAACAATCGCTTCATGGAGCAGACAGCAGCTAAGCTGTGTGTAGAAGAAAGGGTGAGATTTTCTCAGATGGGGACAAGGAGATGAAGCACATCCCAGACATGCGAAGGCAGAGATTCACTGGAGATGGGACGTCCTATATGGCAGATGGCTAGCAAGTCAGTGTGACCTGAATAGTACAGAGGAATACAAACTAAGCCTGTGGAGATAGGTGAGAGCAAGCGTATGGAGGGCCTTAAATGCCCATCACAGATTATTAATTATATTAACTGTTAATTATTATTATATTAATATTATAGTAATCAATATATAAATATTAGTTGTATTTACTGTTATTAATAAAGTCGAGAAAAGGGAGATAACAAAACCTACTGATGATACTGACCAGGAAAGTGATTTTATGTGATCAGGTTGTCTTTAGGGCAAAGGTGGCTTGGGGGGGTGCCCCTCCCCTCCTTGAGGTATTCATTTTTCCCATTTCTCTAAGAATACAGGAAGATCATTCTCTCTGAGGGAACAACAAAATTTAAACCAGCGTTCTGAGCAAAGTTGATCTTTTCTGCTAATTAATGTATTTCTACAAGATCCTACCCATATTCCATTTATACCTTCTGTGAGACCAATTGTACCCAGTTGCCCCATGTACTCCTGGATTCTCCTGCTGATCTCTGTTAGAAAGTATTCATTTCTTGTGGGCCAAGTCAAAGAAGGAATAGAAGCCAAGCATGTTGAGAAACAAGTTTGCTGAATATTGCTCACCCACTCCTTTGAATACCTGGGTTCAGCATGACTGACTGAAGGGTGTCTTAGGACACAGCTGTTTTGGAGTCAGAGTGGTATAGTGGCCTGGGAGTCAGAAGAGATACATTCAGCCTGACTCTACCAACGACTAGCTACTGACCAGGAAAGTATTTCTGGTTTGCACCCTACAAAAGAATGGCTCAGTCAATGAACACTTGACAATAAAACCTAAGAAGAAAGAGTAGACATGCTCCAGAGAGTTTATTTATTTCAGCATTCATTTGAGTACAAAGGTACTAAGAAATCTGGGGGAACTGAGGCAGGGTCGTGTATATGGACACAGATTTTAATCCTGCCTCTGATTTCAAACCAGAAAACATGGGTTCCAGTGTGACCACCACTACTTCTTACCACGTTGACTGTGGCCATAATCACAGAATTACAGGGAACTGTGCAGGACAGAGGGCTAGCTTGTATATTTCATCTGTCCCTAGTTTGCTTCAGCTGAAAAGAAATTCATCACCTACAGGCCAACCTTCCTCAGTGGGAGGAACTGCTTCCCTTCTCAACTTCCTGGGCTGGAAAATGACTAGGGGATCAACTTATTGGATCAGAGGATAATAGCTTTAGAGTGGGAAGGGATCTCAGGAGAGATGTAATCTCACTCCCATATTTTACAGATAAGGAAACTGAGACCTAGAAAGGTGAAGAAACAGAGACACAAATCTGGTTGCAAATCTTGGAGATTTCTGATCCCCAAATTACTGCTCTTCCCATGGACTCTCCTCTAAGGACCTTTCTGGTTCCAAGATCCCCACAGCTGCTGAAGCTCTTTCTTTCCCTCCTCTCAGAAGCTCTCCTTTTATTTGCTGAGCTGGGAAGAAGAACCTGGGACCAGCCAGGCCAATGGGCACCAAAATTTAGCACACAAACTAAACCCTCAGCTTCAGACTATAGGCTTTTGTGGTGCTGCACACTGAGCAACCCTGGACAGAAGCTGGGTTTCACTTTCCCGGTTTAGGGTGTGCATGTATCCAGGTGTGAATGAGTAGATGTCTCATGTTGCTGAAACCAGTCACACAGAATAATGACCCTAGGGGGAAAAGTATCCTGCACCAATTCTCAGGCCTGTCCTCCCCACAGGCTAAGGATTCTGGGTCTCCCTGAGAATGGCAACTTTATGATCCATAGCCCAGAAGACTACAGGCTTGGTTTTGCCTTGAAAAATAATGGTTGACTTGGTGCTTTGGAATACCTTGAATCTCTGTGGGCTCTTGCTTTGTGTACTACACAGAAAGCCAAACAGGGAAATAGGTACTTATTTTTAGCTGAAAGGAAATCAGAATTTCCTCTTTTGAGTGTTGAAAAGCATGGTTCATGAATACTTTTCAACAGTGTGGGTGTTTAGGTGACTAAAGTATGTGTCTTATGATTCTCCAATAACTTTTCCCATTATTCAAAGTGGTCTGTGAATTACTTCTGGTTTCAGTTTGGAAGGAAGGAGACATCTTTGTAACAACACCAACAACCCCCACCCCCAGCCCCAGAACAAAACCCCAAACCATCCTATACCAGGATCAGTTTAAGATGTGAACATTTCTGACTCAGGGATTACTCAGGAAGCGGGAAGTTGGAAGACTTTTGCAAAAATGTTTTTCTTGAGAATTCAGAATGAGTAGATGTGCCCCTAAATAGCTCTGTGAACTTGGGCAAGTGATTTCCTCTCCCTGGGTCTCAGTTTCCTCATCTGTGAATTGAAGATATTGGACTAAATAATTGTTCCCATCCCTTCCTGCTTTAAAAAAAAAAGAATCAATTCTCAGATTCTATTAATAATGCACTGCGTGCTTTAACTGTTCACCATCTGTACTTGCCATCTGTATTCACCTCATGGTCCTTCCAGAACTTTTCTATTTCTGTTGATGGAGTGGGGCAGCTTTAGTTTAATACACTTACCCTTTCATTGCAAATCAGTAAAATCCTTTAGGCAATTAATTACTCAGCATTGAGTATTTCAGGTTTGCACCCTACAAAACAATGATTCGGTCAATGAACACTTGACAATAAAACCTAAGAAGAAAGAGTAGACATTCTCCAGGGATTTTATTTATTTCAGCATTCATTTGAATTTTCAATCGCACAAAGGTACAAAGAAATCTGGGGGAATTGAGGCAGGGTCATGTATATGGACACAGATTTTAATCCTGCCTCTGATTTCAAACCAGAAAACATGGGTTCCAGTGTGACCACCACTACTTCTTACCACGTTGACTGTGGCCATATTCACAGAAGTACAGGGGACTGTGCTGGACAGAGGGCTAGCTTGTATATTTCATCTGTCCCTAGTTTGCTTCAGCTAAAAAGAAATTCATCACCTACAGGCCAACTTTTTTAGTGTGAGCCTGTATTAAGCTAGGTTAGTCCTCAAACAAGAGACATGCTACCCACCCCAGGGGCTGAGTCTGAAGCCTCCTCAGCTGTGTAGAACCTGCTGGGGCTTGCTTTCCATTAGCAGTCCCCTCAGAGAACCACTGCCACCTCCTCACTATGATGAGGCATGGGAGTGGGTTTTCAGGAAAGAGTTAGATCACAAAAGCCAGCTAAATAAAAATATCAAAATGAGGAAGCCAGAAAGTACTGATTCTGTACTGAGAATGGTATTGGCTGGCTGAAGGGGTGGGTGGGTGAGGAAAATGTCCAAGAATCAGAAAGCAGGCTGCATACCCCTGAGACTGCAGCAGCTCAGAATAGGCAAGCCTTGACCAAGGACAGAAGCTCAGATGAACTTCTTGACTGACAGGCTGGCAGATGTGGAAGAGACTACCATATTATGGTAGGTGCTGTGGATTAGGAAGGCCTTTAAGATGAGTTCTGTCTTTAATTTTTATGCTTTGGAGATTGTTCTGTCCCATGACTCACAGTTATCCAGCGTCCCCCAGTGGAACACTGATGTCAGAAAGATGGCAATAATGCCCAGTAATTCAGCAGACCAGTCTAGTGCTCTCTCAGCCAACAGGCAACCAAAAAGATTCATTGTGGCCATACTATGTGCTATAGCCAGTCCCATCTCACTTCTAATACACATCAGTGAAGACTGAATGGAATAAAAGTTCCATCTGTTGCCCAAAAGTTTCATCCATTCTTATTAAAACAATTACAAGGGATGCTGGGAAAAAGCACAATGACTCTCCACCTCTTACATGTTTGCCATAATTACTACTGGTTTTAGAGAGGCAGTGTTGCATAATGGATAGAAGGCAAGCCTTTGAGTCAAGAAGACTTGCCTCCAACACCTACTTGTGTGACCCTAGACAAGTCACTTAACAACTCAGTACCCAAATAACTTTCTGAGACTCTAAATTACAGAAGGAGAGGCAACACAGTTTAAAAGTTTGGTGGTTCTCAAGTTGTGCTTTAGAAAACCCTGAAACACCTCCAATTTTTCTATATGAACCTTATGTTTTTCATTAGTAGGCATTAAGATAATTTTAGAGTTCTGTCGAACGAAAATTCGGTCAAAATTTTGTTTAAACGGAAAGGTTTTACATGGCACTGTGGGAAATTTGGAGAACCATTGGGCTCGTAGATAAAAGTGACTGGGCATCTCCTGCCTCTGACATATACTATCCTCATAGTGACCCCTTAAATGCTCTAAGTTTCTATATTATGGCCTCTGGAAGAAATGTCCATACTAGAAGTTCCCCATAGTCTGAAATCTGCTCCCCTTCCTCAGGCCCCCTGAAAAAATTGTTGGTCATATTTTAAAAAATGATTCATTGACGCTTAAAACATGCACAGAGTCCCTTTCAAGCTTTGCATTCCAGAGCACTCCCTTATAAAAGAAAAGAGCGAAAACAGCCAAAAAACCGTCCAAACTGACAGAGAACACATTCTGAAACCCTAATCCACCATCTTTTCACTGAGAAGAGGGAAGTGTTCATCATTCGACCAAGACTGGTCATTGATTTTCCTGAGTTCAGATGTTTTTCCCTTTGTTTTTTCTTATTGTTTCGGAGGGGGGGGGGTTTGGGGGGGTTCTTAATTTGCAGTGGCAGCCTGGTAGAGAGGACGGAGCACTCAGTTTGGAGTGAAAAAGACATGGCTTCACAATCTCAACTGAGACACTTGTGTGTGACCTCTGGCAACATGGAACTTCCCGGATCCCGTTTCCTGCACTGGAAAAAGATGGGAATGGAAATCCAGCTCCAAATCGTAATCTCCATGATCCACTGTAGTTTGGTTCAGCCTCTCCCACCCCCATCCCCCATGGATGGGCACCGGCTTAGATCTCAGTTCTCTGCTTTCCTCCAAAACTACTGCTACAAACACTGTGGAATATACTGGCACCTGCAGGTCCTAGGGATCAATGACCAAGGAAACAATTTGGGGCTCTAATTTCTATATTCCCTGAGACTCAGCACATGAAATAACTCTGAGGATGACTGGAAGGGAGGGGCTACTTGCAAGCTGCAAATGGAAGCTTCCTCTCCCTCTCTCCACTCCCCAACTACTTACATTATTAAGTGGTTTATCTGGGGCCCCCATTGGAACAAATATCTGGGGTAAGGCCTCAAACTTAGTAAGTTGTGGGGAGGCGGGGCCGAATTTGTCGCGAAGCGCAGGAAACTCTCCAGCTCTCCAAGAGCATTCGGAGACCGCCTGGGGCCTGCAGCCCATTGGCCCATCCTATCTCCCCTAAGGGCAACAGGCCAGAACAGGCTCAAGTTTCCTGTGCCCGGAGGCTAGGTCCCGGGCTTGCTGTCGGGGATCCCAAAGGCCACTGCCTCCGCTGTGCGTGAAGCGGTACCTGCAGGCTGACACTTTGGGGCCTGTGCTGTCTCGTCCAACTGTCCCAAGGATTCCAGGGGCTTGGCCTTTGAGGCCCATTTGGGGATAGGACAGGCCACGGCTACCCGCTCCCTCAGCGGCTCGCTCAGCTGCTTTTCCCGCCCCCTACCCCCTCCTAGTACACATCTGGATCCTGTTCCGCCCTGGCCAGCCCGGGCTCTTCCTCCCCTAACCCCGCCCCCTACTAGGCTCTGGAGCTGAAGGGCCGGCGGTCTGAGGAGCTGGGGCTCCTGACCCACCTCGCCCCTCCCTCTCCCCCTCCAACCTCAAGCCCAGGCAGGGCTGGGTCGTGCCAGGGTCAAAGTCAGGGTCAGGACCAAGAACAAATCCGGTCCTGCCAGGGGTAAGCTGACCCCATACAGTCCCTGGCCCCCCAGTAACCTGTCCCAGGGACCGCCCCGACCCCGCCTCTCCCCGGGGCGGGCCGCTCAGGTCCCTGCCCCTCCTTCGGGCGTCGAGTCTGGTCCTGGAGCCCTAAAGAGGCTGCCAGGCTGGCCGGCAAGCAGGCGGGGGTCGGGGCTACAGCCGCGCCTGGTAGATGGACCCACGGACCCACAGACCCGGCGCCATGTCTCACGGCCCTGGGGTCATTCGCACCACATGCAGCAGCAGTGGCATCATAATGGGCGCGCCCCCACCGGGCCCTGCCCCAGTCCCGGGCCCCTCCGAGGGGCTGCTGGCCCGCGGTTACCCCACTACCTACCCCGCCTTGCTCAAGGTGGCGCAGATGGTAAGTGGGGGGCAGGCAGAAGAGGAGGGGGAGGGTAGACAGGATGTGGGAAGCATCCTGGGGGAGGTGAGAGGGGGCAGAGACCACTGGGGCTTCTCCCTCCTCCCGGCGTGCCGGGGATCGACTCCTAGAGTTAGTCGGAGCATCCCCATCCCGGCTGCCGTGGCATACCGACCCAGCGAGGGGGAAAAGGGACTCCTCTGCGTACGGATTCCTCTTCGCCCACTTCCCTCCAACTTTCTCCGCGGGTTACTCCTCACCCTCGGATCTCCCTCGCTCTTTCCCCATCCCAACCCTTATCCTTCCCAGTCGCCACTCTTGTCTTCACCTGCGATCCTTGGTGCACTCCACCCCTCCCAACGCCCCCTCCCACCCTCCTCTCCCAGCCTGCTCAGCTTACCAGCCCCCGGGGAGTGCGGGGGAGAGGGTTGACAACCCAAACTCGAGGTCCCCTTCCTCCCCATTTCCTCCTGGTGTGAGTTATGGCGTCTCCCCACTCTCTGAGGGAAAGCAGTATTTCACCTGAAGGGACCTGAAGGGAGAGGGCCTCTCCCTCCTCTCGGATATCTACCCCATTTCTTCCAAACAAAAGTCTACTATGTTTGCGAACTGTTTCCCCTCCTGGGCCCTGTTCTAACGCAGCTTTCCAGAAGGCTCTCCGTCATTCCCGTCTGGCAAAACATCTGCTGCCTTAGGGGGCCATAAGCTTTAGAGACTTCCTCAGGAAGCCGGTTTGGGGGATTCTGACCCTTGTGGTCTCTCCTCCTGGAGCACCTTCAGCGAATCCTTAGTTCCAGGTGAGAGTTGGATGGGTCACTCGTTTGGGCTCTGGGAGCCAAGGAGTGTGTTAGGTTTTCGAGGAACGTAAGAACGCAGACAGAGCAGTTCTTGAAGATGTTTACAGAAGTGTGGGATCCTGATTAGGACGAGGCACTTGTGAAAGTGTGAGGCGTTTCAAGTTTCAGAATCAATGTTAGTAACTCGAGTCTGATGTTAAAGCCAAAAAGGACAGAATCGGGAAAGCTGAGTGAGATACAGAGAGGCCACAACTCCTGGAAGGTGTTGTGTAGTCTTTTCAGTCTCCATGACCCCATTTGGGGTTTTCTTGGCAGAGACACTAGAGTGGTTCACCATTTCCTTCTCCACCTTATTTTACAGATGAGGAAACTGAGGCGGACAGGGTTAAGTGACTTTCCTATTGTGTCTGAGGCTGGATTTGAACTCAGGTCTTCTTGACTCCGAGCCCAGTGCTTGTCCACTGCATCACCTAGTTGCCCTCCCGAAAGGTGTAATAAGCTTATATTTTTAACTCTTACCTACTCGGCGCAACTTTTCAAGGTCCAATAGTACAAATTTCATAGATTTTAAATGAGAGAATTATGCCCATTTTGCTGAGGAAATGGAGGCTTGCAGTCATTAGTTTAAGTGAGTTGCCTTGATCACACAGCTTGCATCAGAGGTGAACAAAGAACCCAATACTTCTGACCCCAGGACCACAACTTTTCCCTCTATTTCTTAGGAGGGAGGGAGGGCCTGCCTGAAGCTCCCAGGCATGGTAGGGAGAAGGCAGAAAGGTTTCTGGCATTAAAGTTCAACTTAAATGTGAGTTATTAATATTATTATTTATTCAAAATTCATTCACCAAGCATTCTCTTATCTTCTTTAAATATACTTGTTAACATGTGTGAATTGTCATACAGGAGTCATCTCTCACACCTGCTGTCCCTTCTGATCAAATGCTAACTTTGTGGGAGGAAGGACTGCTTCATTTATTTTGGTCTTTGTATCCCTCATACCAACACAGTGCTTGACATGTAGCAGAGGTGCTTAATAAATGCTGGTTACTTGTTGACTGAATGATTTGTCCCATGTTACTCTTTTACCTGGCTTTTCCAAACCTCTGCTATCTCTTTCTTTTCCCTCCTCTTCTTCTGGTCCATTTAGTTGAGCTTACTTTGGAGGTTTAAATAAAACCTTCCAGATGCTTCTCTTTTGAGATGATGATCCAGTCTGGCCTTTTGAAAGTGTACCTAGACCTTTTTTTTGGCCATTGGAATAGTGGGAACAAATGAGTGAGTAGGATGGGAGGTGAAGGGATTGGAGGTGGTGAGAGGCAGAGACAGAATAACTTCAGTCAGTTATCAGTCAGTTATAAGAATCAAGTGCTGGAGTAGAGGTAACCAGCTGTCTGTTTATTCCACAGTCACTCTGAGGCCCTCGAGGTGCTAAAAATACTAAAGGGACATTTGGGTCAGAATATCTTAAAGGGATTATAGAGAGTGAAACCAGACGTCCCTGTCCCAAATACTGTCAGATCTCAGCTGATCATCAGTTTTGATGAGCTGGGTTTTTTTCTTCCTTTTTGTTTCTTGTTACAAGAGAATGGGATCCTGGTCAGGGAAGGGGGAAGGGTAGGTTCTAGAAGTGAAAACAAAAACAAAAGATAATCAATAAATTTTTTTTTAAAGAAAGCTAACTAGAAATCATGTCTACAACTACACTGTCAAAAGTTAAAAAGGAAATATAAAAAATATTCCTTAGTCTTGAAGTAAGATAACTCACATAGAAAGAGACATACATAAGGCCGAATAACTTTCTTTAGAACCTTTTTTTAAAACCTGGTATTGAAGACTATGGGTAACTTGTACAAAGCAAAAAGCACCAGAAGTGACCTTGGGTAAATAATGATTCCTTAAGTCTCAGTTTCCCCCATCTGTAAAGTGAAAAGTTTGGATCAGTTATATTCTAAGATCCTTTCCAGCCCTAAATCTATGTTCCAAAAATTGGGGGATGGGGATGGATATGTTTTTCTTGGTAAGGACTCTATAACTTTAGACATTGAGATGAACTAGTGGATCATGGAGAAACAGCTTTCCCTCTCCCTGAAAACATTGTCCTCATCGAATCAGCCAAGCACCGCTCTTCAAACGAACCCTAAAGAATAGAACAGCATGGAGATTGATTGAACTGGTAGAAGATGTTCCCCACCCCGACCCCCAATCCAGACTATCTCATGCTTCATTGCTCTCTGTGGCCGTTTGCAGGTGGCAAAGAAAGACCTCATTGCTCAGAAAATACAGAATTGAGCTTTCTAAGACTTAAGGAGTAGTTTTCACTTAGGATCTTCTCTGGGTTTCTTCTTCAGAATGGCCACAGTGACCCACAGGATTCCCCATAGCTGCAGGTGTGGGCCAACTTAGGTGAATATTGAGGATTTTGACAGTGAAGTTTTAGTGATGTAGAGTCTGGTTAGCCAAGACGTTGTAATAACTGGGTCTACTTGATTGCTAAGGAGTAGTGATGGTCACCTCCTTTGGATTTGTATCTCCTCCACCTCAAATAGTACAGGGCACAGACTAAGTTGATTGCTCACAAGTCTAGTAAGAAGGTTTGGGGGGAAGAGAAAATAATGGCTCCCCTGAAGTCCTTAGCAATGGCAGAGTCATTCACACAATCCACTTGGGGCCATTTCACTACCACCACCACCCTCCAATTATTAACTGGGATCTTCAAACCAAATCTGCTGGGGGCCAGGTTTTTGCTATTAAAACAATTCACAAGTAGGCTCTATTCATGAAACAAGCTTTTATTAAGCATCTATGATGTCCCTACTATGTGCTAGACACTAGAGTTCGAAGACAAAAAGGAGGCAAGATAGGCAACAATATGTACACAGGAAATTAAATATGAAATATATCAAGTAATTTCTGGCAAAGGCACTCGAAGCTGGAAGGATCAGGATAGACCTCCTGTAGGATGTACTACTTCCCCTGAACCTAGAAAGGAGCTGAGTACTATGAGTTAGCTCTGAGGAGGCAGTTCATCCCAGGCAGAGGGGAAGGCCTTTACAGAGGCATGCCAATGGGAAATGGGATATGGTATATGAGGAATAGGAAGCAAGTCAGCCATAGTGTTGTTGCAATTCTCACAGTACCAGAGAAGGCTGAAAAAGCTGCCCTTAAGACTAGTGCTCCTGCAGTCACGCTGTAGCCGTTCTCCCTGGGAATTCTCTCTCCTACCCCTCTTCCCTCATCTAACACATTTAACAGTGGGTAACAAAATGATGTCCAAATGCTTCTTTGTACTCTGTCAAACTCAGACTTAAATCCAGTAGAATGTGAGGTCCTTGAGGGCAAGGGACATTGTTTTTGCCTCTTTTATCCCCAGTCTATAACATAGTGTTTGGCACATAGTAGTTGCTTAATAGTAAGCAATTAAGACACACTCAAAGACTGATCAATAAATGCTTGTCCAACAACATTTTAGAAAAAAAAAACTTTAAAAGAATCATAAGGAATGTTAGAGGGTTTGATTAGGCAATCACTTTGGGTTTTTCCAGCTCTGAAATTTGACATTGAGCAATAGATAACACTCTCCTACATTTTAAACTCTCCTTATCAGAATGGAAGCTCTTTGAGGGAAGTGGATTCCTCTTTCTTGTCTTTGTGTCCCCCAACCTGGCACAAAGAGAGAGCTAAATGATCTTTTTCCCCCCATTCATTCATTTCTTTGTTGTCAAGACCTGTCAGTTACCCTCCCTATAACTCAATTTCCTCCTTTATAAAATAAACTATTGGACCTCTGAGATTTCTTCTTGCTCTAAACCCATGAAACTGAAATTCATTGCAAATGCCAGCAGGAGCTAATCCATCCTTCTAGCCCCTCTTTCCTTTCTATGACCCCATCCCCAGCCCCCATGCCAATCAGGCACTGACCTTATGTAAGAAGTTAGTTTCCTGCATGAGCTTTTCTAAAAGAGGGAAGTAAGTCTTCCTGCTAGGAGACCACTAGAGTTGATCTTTTCTTATCTGAGCCAGAGACTAAAATTCCTCCTCACCCACTCCCAACCTCTCAGTAATAGATCTTCTCAGGCGCCTACCAACTCTCCTTCCATCTGTTTCCCTTCTCTCTGCCATCTGGTAGACATGTCCTGGCTCAGTGCTAAGAGATGAAGGCTCTGTTTGACCCACGGCCCACCAAGTGCCAGTGCTCTCTCTCTCTCTCTCTCTCTCTCTCTCTCTCTCTCTCTCTCTCTCTCTCTCTCTCTCTCTCTCTCTCTCCCCCCCCCCCCTCTCCTTCCTCTTGATTTCACTCTTGCTCTTGCCCCCAGCCCCCCTGCCCATATTGGCTCAGTGACTTTGCTATCTCATCACTCACTCTCTGGCAACCTTCCCTCAGGCCCTATGCAACTCTGACTCTCATCCAGCAGCTGGGCTCACCCCACTTGGACTCAAGACAGCTCTGGTTTCTAGATCCTGGGTTTGTCCCCCTCCCTTGCCAAATGCTTCTGGCAGAAGCCACCCTGAGTAGGAATTATCCCCTATAAAAGAAGCATAATAAAGACCACTCTCTGCCCAAGAAGCACCATTAGCAGATTTGATCCTCTAGCCCTCTCCAATAACAAAATAATTTAACCTGCTTTGAATTTGAATAACCCAGGGTCCCTTCATGACTCTCCTATTTCTGAGGACAGCTATATGATTCCCTAACTAGTTGGCTTTATTAAGACCCCACTCTGTAACAGGCACTGAGACTGTGCATGCAGAGATCATAGGACCATAGATTTCAAACAGGAACATCAGACATCATCCAGTTCAACTGCCTCATTTTACAAATGGAGAAATTGAGGTTTAAAGAGGTTAATTGACTTTCCTAAATTCACACAGATAGTGGGATTTGAACCCAAGGCTTTCTTCTTTCAAGTCTAGCACTACATCTACTCTAGACACAGCACTCTGCCATCATGAAACTTAGAGTCTACTAAGGGGATACAACATTTCAACAGATAAATATATGATTTGTGGAAGGGAAAGTGTAGAAACAATCCAAATTAAAGTGCTTTATTAAGAGTACTAGTCACTAGAGATCTGATTCTAAATGCACTCTGATTCTAACCCTAAATGTGTTCCAATTCTAACCCTCATACTTTACTGGGGCAAAATAGAAGCAGTTTTCCTGAGGTAGAGGGAGAAGGAAAGGACTCTTGTGGGATGTGACATTTGAACTGAACCTTGAAGGGATCTGGGATTCTACAAGGCAAAGGTAAAGAAGGAGAGCATTCCAGGCAAGGGTCACAGCCTGTGCAAAGGTAGGGTGATGGGAGATCAACTGTCAGGAAATAGCAAGTCAACTAAGTTTGGCTGGATTGGAGAATGTGTGAAGGGGAGCCCCATGTATGGAAGGCTCTCCCTCCTCCTATCTTCTTCCTGGCTTCCTTCAAGTACCAGCTAAAATCCCATTTTGTACAGGAGGCCTCTCCCAATCTGTCTGTTTGACAGTCCTTTGCTTTGGATATATTTGTTTATATATTATCTCCTATGTTAAATTGTGTGCTCCTTGAGGGCGGGGACTGTCTTTTTCTTTTTGAATCCCTAGAATACAGTTCCTGGCATATAGTAAACACTTAATAAGTGTTGATTGATTGGCATTTCTTCTGTTAAAAGAAAATCTTTGTTTGGGCCTTGCCCCTAATAATGAAACAAACCCAGGAAGAGAAAAGTTAAAGGACTTTATTGTAGCATCTAAGGTAAAAGTGCATCGAATGCATCCTGGCATCAAGTTCAAACCAAGCACTATTTTTTATAGACTAATTTTGTGGTAAGAGAAGACAATCCTCATAGGTGCCCATTTTCAAAAGGGGATGGGCTAGTGTTATCTTGGAGAAGAGTTTACAATCCAGGTAGATACAGATTTCTAAAAAGGAGATCAGAGTGCGTATGGCTGTCCTTTCCTATACTCTAGTTGGCACATACTTTGGCTGTCCTACCTTTGAATTGGCACATATTTTGTTCACCCCTTATGAGAGGGCTGGCAGGTTCAACCAGCAAAAAGGGGGAGGAGAGATCATGAATTCACTTGAATTAGCTTTGTGGTAGTAACAGAATTCCACATGATAATCCCCTATTTGGTGCTAACCATGCTTTTGATGCAACCCCAGAGTGAGGGTTCGATGACTCCTTTGTCCTCAACTGGATTGTCTTAATTTCTGCACATTTAATTTGGGAATTGGCTTGGGAATCATTCCTTGCACCAAGGGAGGCATTGTAAGCACCAACAGCTCACAGTCCCTATGAAAACCCACGAGAGAAACCCCCCAAATAGATACTTTAGCCATGAAAGATCTGGGAGCCAAGCACTTAGCCTTTCCTGAGAGGACCAGGGTTTACTTCACTCCTCCTGAAACTTGTCTCAGGCATTTCAAAACCAAGGCCATATGGGTAGAGACAGCATTGAAGTTGTCCAGAACCCAGGTGCAGCGTTCCTGACCTACAAGAATACATACTCCTCCCTTCTCTTCCAGGAAGAAGTCCAGAACTAAACTATTTTGTAAGGCTAAACCCTAAGACCATGGACTCCAGTTTTCAGGTCTTCCACTGTACCTATGGTTTCATTTACAAATACCTACAAAAATTTGTTCATTTTACTCAGGAGCACCAGACTGTATCTGATTCTATACATGGGCAGTTCAGTTTCTCTCACTAAAGGTCAAGTGTAGCAGAAACTTGGGTAGCTGTATGCCTACTTCACAAGTGAGTGCTACAAGGCTGGGTGGGTGTGGGCTAGAGAGCAAAAATCACCCATCCTAACCCACATCTGACTGTCCGATTTGAGGGGAGCCAATAATATGCCTTTTTGTTACACAGGTAATAAAACCTTTGTGAGGCTATCCTAAAAAAGAACCTTCTAGTGCGTGCCTGGCCCCCTGACTTATGAACAACTCTCAAAAGGCCCTTTCCTTCACAAATAGTTACATTCTGTCCCAGGGATAGGGTGTAATGACATCCTATCAGTCACCCCATTGTCTGACCTTGTGTTCTGTTTTGCTCATCCAGAACTGGTGGCCTGACACCATGTTGTAAGGCTAACAGAGTCAAAAATTGTGAGGTGATCTTTTCCCAATTAAAAGTGAATGAGTAGGAAGACTCATTCTTCCAGCCTGTGATGGTACAATTTGGTACCATAATTAAGTTAACCTTATTGATTGCAAAAGAACAGTCACCCAAGTCTTGAATGAGTGCCCCCATGGCCACCAGGGCCATTTCTTTTCCCAATGATCAATGCGTGTGTGCACATATCCAGCAGTCAGTTCAGTTAAAGGCACAACTAGCATGTTGGATCAGTCACATGTAAGTGTTGAGCTCTCCTATATCCCCAACACTAACGCTGCAGAACAAGGTATAAAGAGTATTTAACAAATATATGATAGAGACCATGTAAGATATTAGGTTCTAATTATCAGGGTCAAATAAGTCAGTGATCCTCAACTGGTGTTAGGGTCCATTCTCAGCTGAACTGTTTCCAAAGGTCATTCAGGGGTTGTTTCCTTTGCTGGACTGAGGTCAATCACAGCAGACTTCACGTGGGGGGTATTACTATGCTGCTGTGCTATGCGTCATTGGCCAGGCTTCTACCCAAGTGACTCAGTTTGTCTCTACACACCAAAATATGTGAATATCTCATAGATTCTGGCAATTCAACATAGTCACTTTGCAGGTGTTCAAATGATTGAGCATCCACTTTCACCCCTGTTTTTTTATCGCAGTTTTCTTCCATGAAAAGGTAGAGTCGACAAGGAAGGCAGCTAGAGACCACATGAAAGGCCTCTGTATGAACACCATAGACAAACCATGACTGGCAGATGTGCGATTACAAGGGCCCCGGTTCCTGCAACGACTTTAATCCAAGTGAAAACAATAAGCAGTTTACAGAATAGGTAACTGGTCCCTAATATGCACATGACTAACAGAGCAAGCCAAGTTATAATAGGTAAATAAAGAAACCCCACACAACAGTAGCTTTAGGGGTGTCAAGTCCTTTAGCAGCATCCATAATCTTTAGGGTTCCGGCAAGCCCTTCCTATTCATGTCTCAAGCAGCTGAATACAGATCAAGGCAGGCCTGTGGAGGCATTTCCTCAACAATCTCCAGGTTCCAGGTCACTTGTTGAGGTTCTCTAGATAATGCTGCTAAGTCCTGTTGGTAATAAGACTGCATAATATAGTAAACTGTGATGAAAGCCAATCAGATTGTCCTTCCAGTAATTAGTTCATGTAGTAAAACCCTTATGAGGTTTAGACCTTATGGATCTAATCTTATTCTTGAAAGGGATCCACTAGGTCCTGACTTGGAAAGTGAGCACTTTTGTCTCTTAATATTATCACACAGATACTTCAAAATAGGGAGAGAAAGACATGAATCTAAACTTCATCCCAATTATTAATGCAGTTTTAAATGTGAAACCCTTAATTCAAATATTTTGAGAGCGTATTCCTAAACATACTCAAAACCAATATCCCATTTTAAAATGTTTTAAATCTGCTTGCTTATATATCCTAGTCCTTAGATTAAAAACAGCTTAATCTTGTTGCTTTCTCAAAGTTTACTACTCCAACAAGCTTTTTAAACACTTTTACATCTTTATCCTATCCCTCTCTTAAAGATACAGATATGAAGTTAACCACATATTCAGATTAAAGCAGTAAGATCTTTCATACTTGCATCCTATAATAGTAACTCAGATGTCTCAGTTTTTATTTGATAATTAATTGATCTTGTATTACAATGGCAAAACTGTCACTGTTCACCTGCTCTGATAATAGAAATTTTCTTATGAAAGGAAAAAAAGAAGAAGGACATGGTTATAACAATATCAAGACTGTCTCTTCAAGACAGATTGACCTGACATAAGCTATAATAGGGAGAAAACTTCCCTTAGCTCTGTTTCATGCCAGGCATGAGTAATATTTTATGGCTAATTGTGCCCCCAAGTTCCACTGTATTCACAGGATATCATAGCCAGGCTCAGAATTAACCAAGCAGGACATTTTCCTGTTCAGAAAGGAAATAACACAAGAGGAGATTGAGTCAAACAGCTCCTACCTTTGTCAATGGAAGATCATCCCCTCAACTTTTCCCAGAGACAGACATTCATTTATAGTGGTTCTCAGGCCAAATTTCCTCTGGGCAGCTCATTGCATTCCCTTGAAGATGGATTATTGACTTAAGAGCAATTCCAGAAGTCATACCTGAAATCAAACTCAGAATAATATCAAACTACAGTTGCACAAGAGTTTGACTCAAATAGCAAATGTATATTAGTCATAACTTGAGCCCAGGGTATTATAATTTTTTTCCTCTCACGTTGCCAGAACAGTTAACAGTGAGCACATGTAAAGACATCTCATTTACCCTTCATTTATAATATAAGAATAACTACATTCTGGAATTTTACACACACACACACACACACACACACACACACACACACACAGAGTGAGTATGGGATAGTTAATGATAAGTTCCAGAAAAATGCTGACTACAGCAAGTCTCCAATCTTGTACTACCTGTTAACCCAAATCAAAATGAAGTCTATTGTTAATATAAATATTAATTTTATTAATATTAATTTAATAAGGTATATTGTTACCTTATTGACTCAAAGATGTAACTTTGGCACTTGAGATTTTACAACATATGGTCTATGGGACTGATGAGATCTTATGACCTCACCCAAGTAGAAGAACCTCACAGATAAAAATAACTTGAGATAACTTTTGCCACATTTTTTCCCAACAGTAAGTTATCAGCCTTACCCATTTTTAAAGTAAAATATATCCAATTAAATATTTAACAGTTTTCAAACATTTTGATCACATTCTTTTAACAGCTCAATTCCTAATGTAACAGCATCCAGGAAGAAGTTACTTTTCTAACAGCATTTCTCATACAATGGTTTCCCAAATTTCACAATATAAGAAGCAATTTAGAAACACGATAATGATACACTCAATATCATGTATTTAAAACAAGAAGCAAAACCTATTACCAGTCAGATGACATCAATTTAGTAGAATGCATTTCTAAATTATCTTACTTACAAAATCATTTCATCTTATCACTTTAGACCATTCTATGTTAATCACATCTAAAGCCCAGTGTAGAGGAGTACAGCATGGAGTAATTACATTCAATTAGAAATCATTATAATGACAGTTAACATTTATGTTTTAGTGCTTTATCATGTTCCAGATACAGTGTTAAGCACTTCACAATTATATCATGTGATCCCCACAGCAACCCTGAACGGTAGGCGCCATCATTATCCTATTTTACATTTGAGTAAACTGAAGGCAAACAGGTGAAATGACTGAAGACTAAATTTCTGAGACCAGGTTTTAACTGAGGTTTTCTGATCCATGTAGTTTCCAAGCATGTTTCCTTACTGCCAAAAATCAAATGTATTTTGCATTAAGTTTAATTAGCCACAATTATCCTAGTAGGATAATGTTAACAGGATTTTACTGAGCCAGTCTCTAACCTGAGAATGATGAAATAGCAGGCCAGAGACAGAGTGCCACTAATCAGGTAGCTGTTAATTAATTAGCTTCATTATAAGGAACAGATTTGCAAATCAGGAATTCTCCTAATCAGAATTCCACCTTGCTATATAGTGAAGACAAAGAAGGTTTTGTACTTAAATCACAAGTGGAAAAGGAGGAGGAAGGTGGATTACAAACAGTTGTTTCCCACGACAATCCCACAATGCAATAATTCTTTGATTATTTCAAATATGGAGGATTGTGACCACCCCCAAAGCACAGACCAGAGTTCCGCGACCGGACTAGATTCTACAATCTTCGCTTTACTTCCCTTAAGGTGTGCAGGCCCAAGAATGCAGTGACTGTGAGCCTTGTCAAGGTCTGATTGATCATTTCAACTCACTGTGAGTTTTTGACTCCCAGGTTAGAAGAGGCAATTTTGAAAAATCTAATCTATTAGTATATTCATTATGTATATCGCCAATTATTATAAAAATCATAATTCCCTTCACATTAACACATCTCACTATAAAAGAGACCACATAATTTACTTTCAGGACAAAAACTTTTTTAGAACCTCAGTTCTCCTCCAAGGACTGTAAACTGCCTGCACCTTAAATTTTAGAGCACCCACCTTTCAGTTAGTAAATGTTTTAATTTGATAGGCCACTGACCATCTGAAATTGCTAACAGGCATTCTTTAAAAGTTTTCTCAATGGAACTAAATCTTCCCTAACTTGTCTTCAGACTCTTTTCTCCTCAAACCTTTAGTCACACAGCCAATACAAAACTGACTTCAACTCTCTTTGGCTCTCTTATCCCTACTTGCTTAAACTTTCTCCCTTCCTTTGTTGCCCTCCTCCAGTGGACTTAGATTAAAGGCTTTTAATTTATGTAACCAATTAAATTCTGCTGAACCATTTCCAACTGGTTTCCACAAAATAAAAGAAAAAAAAGAGAAGAAATCTTTCCTTCTTTCCTTGTCTGTATTTTGGCATTCTCCAACCTGGCAGTGGATGCATGGCAGAAAGAAAGAATCTCACAGGTTTCCTCATTTCCCATTAAGAGCGTGAGCAGTGGTCAGCGAGAATAAATAGATGTTTCTAGATTTCATTAGTCTTCTCCCAGTCCCCACCCTTCTAAATTCCTTTGTTGTGTTCCACAGCAGCTTTTATGAATGTTCTACTGCAGTCGTCCCAAAAGACATCCCCAGTTCCTACTCATCTCTGTCCTCCTGTCATTGCAAATGTTCATCCCTTTGGACTTGGCTGGGATTTTACTCACTAGCCCCTTTTAGGTTTTCTAAATCTCCCTTTCCATTCCTTAATCCCTCACCAGTATTTTGGTCTTTATTATATGAAAATGAGGACATTTCTGTACCAAAGTCCCCTTCAACAGCACTAAAAATCCCATTTTTGCCTATGGTATTGAAGTCTTATTTTTAGTATCCAAGGTCCCAACTTTTATCTGGCCTCATTTTTATCCCCCAATGTTCCCCGTCCCTACTGAACCTCATCACTCCAGCATGGACATAATAGGCAGAGTTTTTTCCTGTCCAGAGCTTTTTTACGGCTTGTCTGAAAGTCTACAGGAGGCTTGCCTTCACCCCTCCGCCTTCTTTTGGAATACTTGCAATGAAGGACACTTCCATGCCTGCAAGTCCATTTCCTTATCTACCTTTTTCCTTCTTCATGCACAAATGAGGAAAAACAAAAAACAAAATTTGAGTTTGGGGACTCTCAGGTCCTGAAATAAATCAAAATCATGAGTTGAGGAGTAAAGCTTTAACTGAGATAACATGGTAGCAAATTGGCCACCCTTGAGGATATCAGGTGGATTTCTCAACTCCAAGACCTCTAGGAGGCAGTATGAGATAGCCAGGCCTGGACTTGAGACTCCGGTGGCTCTTGGCAATCTGGGCAAAGGAAATCACTTCATTCTGGCTGTGCTGCCCTCCATGCCATGAATCCCAATGAAAGGGGGCAAGGACACTAGAAGCTGAGAGCCAGTTTGAGCTGAGCTGGGCTCCCCAACAAGCAGCATCCCTGGTTGGGGGGACCTCGTGTCTTGTTCAGCTCAATCTAATCAAGAGTAAATGTCTTAGGAGTAGGAATGTAAGGACATTATGGAAATTCTGACATTACAAGGATCATTTAAGGGAGTAACAGTCCATATTACATTTGGTAGTAACAATTTATGTCATTATATGAACAATTTTCTGTCAGGACCTATTTCTCCTTTATCTTCCTGAGCTAGGGCAATTTAATTCTCCAGTCACTTCATTGTGTCTGGCTGACTGCTGGGGAAGTACACTCCTGCCAGCCATTGGGTAAAAAAAAAAAAAACCAACCCCAAAACATGGCTGCCTACTGTGAGGTAGAGTAAGATTCCCCAGTGAGCAGCCCTGGCAAAGCGATTCTCCTGGCTGAGCTTGTCAGAAATTGTTAAAAGAAAATCTTTGTTCAGGCCTTGCTCTCAATAAAGAAGCCAATCCAGGAAGAGAAAATTTGAAGGAGTTTATCATAGCATCCAAGACAAAAGCTCATTAAATGTAGTCAGGCACAAGGTTCAAACTGAGCTTTGTAATAAGAGAAGACAATATCCTGATAGGTGCACATTTCTAAAAGGGGATTTTTAATGGTGTCCAACTCTTTGGAACACCATTTTGGGTCTTCTTGACAATATTGGAGTGGTTTGCCATTTTTTTCTCCACCTCATTTTATAAATGAGGAAAATCAGGCAAACAGGGTTAAGTGACTTGCCCAGGGATACACAGCTGATGATTTTCCCTGACTTCAGGCCCATCACTCTATGCACTATGGGGCTCCCTAGCTGCCCTTAAAAGGGGCAAAGATGGGGATCAGAGATTATGGATCCACTCAGATTAACTTGGCTGTCCTGGCTAAATTCTACACATCATGTCCCACTCAGTAAACTCAAGTGGCTCCCTCTTACTTCTAAGAACTAATGCAAAATGCTTTGTTTGGTATTCAAAGCCCTTCATAACCTAGCTTCCTCCTACTTCTTATACCTTCTCCTCACTATCTATTTACTCTTCCAGTGACACTAGCTTCCTGGCTGTTCCAATGATGGGATGCTAATGCTGGACCCCCTAAAAGGCCCTGGACTTTCCCCCCAGTCCCACCCCAGCCCACCTTGATTATTTAATTAGCTTATTTGACACCCATCTAGCCCACTTTCTCTGTTACCTGTGGACCACCCTAGGCTCCTTGCCACCCCAAGATCCTAACCAGATCTTCCCTCAGGCTTTCTGTATAAAAACATCCATCTTATTCTCATCAAATGCGTAGATTCTTAAAATCTGGCCCACTTTTATTGAAAAGTCACTAGGAATCTGGCCTGATTCTATTGATGGTACAATTACAATTAAGTTATAACAAAGTTACTATCTATTAATGTTACAATTACAATTAAGTTACAATACATGTACTATTTGGACTGAAAGAAGGCTTGAGTGGTTGAATTCTTTCAAGGCAGACCCCCCGCACCCTGTTCCCTTGCATTTTGGGGTTCCTAGCACCCCTCGACTGCAGCACTAGAAATAAGACACTCCATCTCTTGGCTCTGGGTGCTCTCGATCCATCATTCCAACTACTGACCTCCCTGGTTCCTTTAATTTCCAACTAAAATCTCACCTTCTACAGGAAGCCTTCTGTAACTCCTCTTAATTCCTTCTGTTAATTACTGTTTATCCTATATAAAGCTTGATTTGTATATATTTGTTTGAATGCCAACTCTTTGCCCCTCCCCCCCCACTTCCCATTAACCTGTGAACTCCTTGAAAGCAAGGATTGTCTTTTGCATCTTTTTGTATCCCTAGCACCGAAGCTGGGCACACAGTAGGCACTTACTAAATGTCTGTTGATTGATTTGGGGAATGATTTTTCAAGAAAATAGCTGCCACTTCCTCCCTTGTTGGCCTTGAAAAATCAATTACTTTTTGATCCTTGGTTTTTATTTTAAAGTCTCCCTTTTAACAACTTGTTCAAAGCAAGAACTATTTCTTATTTTTCTGAACTTCTCCGCCTTAGACTGCTGAGAGAAAATGGAGATCTGGAGACAAGTCTGACTTGAAAGAAGAAACCCTTTGGAGAGAAAAGATCTCTATTTGCAAAGCTGAGACAAAAGATCAAAAAAACCTCCCCAATTAAACATACCTCCAGGCCACTTGGTGGAGATTGAGTGAAATGTCTCCTGACTTCTTGGAAGCTTTTGTATACCTCATAAGTCTAGCCAGGCTGGTCCTGCTGGGGCTCATAGTCAATAACCATTTGGAAAACCTTGTGAGCCCAGCCTGTAGAATCACTTTGCCAGGGGAGCTCACTGGGGAATCTTACTCCAATTCACAAAGGACACCATGTTTGGGCTGTTTGTTTTCTTTATCTGATGGTTGGCAGGAGTGTACTTACCCAGCAGTAAGCCAGACATGATGAAGTGATTGGAAACTGCCCACCTTAATAAAGTGCTTTAAAAAAATTGTTTGCTGGTAGTAGGGAGTGCTTCCAGATTTACTCAGCCTGGAAAATCTGCTTGGAAATAATACATTCCTTTTCCCTCCCTTGTTTTCATGTTCCTGGCCTCCCTTTATGCCAGGGCAACAGACTCATTAGGCACTAAGATAGGATCTGGGGGCATGGGCATGTAGAAATAACAGAGCTGGTGGCACTTAAAGTTTTTCACATCATCATATTATGTGATGAAGAAAGAGAAAATTGGGTCTGCTTCAATTAAATATGTAGGGATCATTTTTGTTTTTTCTCTATTTGATACTGTACTTTTCATCCACTTGGTTTTTCCTGTGTAAATAGTAATAGTGTTGATAATAATGATAGCCTTTAATACTAGCAACATGGAAAAAGTTCAGGGAGTGAAAAGGAAGAGTATTTATGACAGTGGATCATCAATATAAGCTAGAGAAAACCTTAAAGATCATCCAGACAACTTCTTCATTTTAGAAATTATGAACTGAGACCTTAGGAAGTAAAGTGATTTGTCCAAAGTCCCACATACAGAATCTAGAGCTGGAAAGTATCTCAAATTTTATCTAGCCTGTCTCATTTTCTGTATGAGGAAACTAAGGCCTACTGAGGATAAGAGTCTTGCCCAAGGCAATAATAAGTAGATGAATCAGAATTTGAACTCAGATCCTGGTGTCAGTTCCAAGTTCAATCCTCTTTCTCTGCTGCCTCCATGAAGCAGAGAGGCACACACTTTGGACAAATACCTTTAAATGCTTTTATAGACTCAGTTTTGCCCCTTTTCAAATTTGAGGGGTAGTATGGTATAATGGATAGAGCACTAGGTTTGGAGTCTGGAGGGATCTGGTTTTGAATATGTCACACTTCTGTGACAGCTTCTGTCACACACTAGCTGTGTGACCCTGGGCAAGTTATTTATCCTCTGTTTGCCTCAGTTTTCTCATCTGTCAGATGAGGGGATTGGACTAGATGAACTTAAAGGTTTCTTACAACTATAAATCTATGATATCATGGAAGTCCTGTAGAATGTCAGAGCTGGAAAAGAACTCAGAGTCTTTTGCAACCCTTTATTGACAGATAAGGAAACCTTGAGGCCCCAGGATAGAAAGGGACTTTTTCTAAGGTCACATAGAGAATTATTGGTAGAGCCAAGGCCAGTACCTGAGGCTACCCTAGCTTGGGAGGGAAAGCAAGGTTGTTTTTCATTCTGACTCCATCAGTGTGTGGCTCATGAGATAGAGATGGCTTCATTAAACATTCATCCGGTGAGGGTTCTCCCAAAATGCATGCCGGCAGTTTCCATCACTTGGCTTCTCACTCTGAATCTTTCGAGAGAATTAATGAGGCAGAGACCAGGAGGAACCTAATGGTTCCTTCCAGAGTGTCTGATGAAGGCATCAGATGGATTCCAAAGTTCTTGGTGAGAGATGTGTCAGACCAGCCACTGAGCAAGTTGGTTTTTCTTATCACTATAATACAGTACAGTCATTAGATATGATAGTACAGTCATTAGAAATGATGACTCCAATAACTCTAGTTTTCCAATTTTGCAAAATGAAATAAGAATTCACCATTGACTCTGGATATTCTGAGTGTTTTAATTTTTAATTTTAGGAGCCAAGAGAATAGTAACTTTGTTGTAAATGCTGCCTGTGGCCAGATTTCAAAAAGCAACAGTACATACCACTTGCTAATTGGATTGGGGCCAGCACATTTTTTAGTGCTACGTGTGTTATAGATTAATCTTCAAAAAGTACCTTTTTAAGATTCCAGTTGGTAGAGCTCCATGAATTGGGTCCGTGTGTGTGTGTGTGTGTGTGTTTGTTAAATGATAGATGCTCTGAGGTCCTGCTTAATTCTGACATTCTATGCTCTCAGGGTCTTCTCAGCCCTTGGTGGTCAGGTGACCTTATTCTGTATTTATTTATATTTATTTTTTCATATATATTTAACTTTTCCTTCTTTATCCACCTTATTATCTTTGGAAGAGGTAAAGGACAAATTAATAGTATAATAAATGCACAAATTGTGCAGACCATCTGCCCCAATCCCGATGTCCATTCTGGGCTGTGATAAATCCACCTTCCTTTGGGGCCTGGCTCTAGACATAAATAAGGCTTGAGTATCATAGGGAGCCCCACTCAATGGAACATCTAGGTATTTTGGAGTTAACACAGAATGTCATGGGGTCATTTCTGAAACTTTTTCTTGGAGTCCTAGAGTTTCAGCTTTTGGCCCTAGGCCCAGAGGAGTGAATGAATGAATGAATGAATGAATGAATGAATGAATGAATGAATGAATGAATGAATGAATGAAGCATTTATTAAGGACTTACTATGGTGCAAAGCATTGTGCTAATGCTAGGGATACAAATAGGAACGTGAGTCAGTCTTTGCTAAGAGCTCACAGTGTGATGGGGGAGACTAATACAGGGAAGGTTTCAGCTGCAAGTCAGCAATTCTTGGGGTTCAACAGCAGCAAAGCAGATGATGATGGCTCATCTCTCATGTCATTTCCACTGATCAAGTTATATCATTTTCTGATATCCAACTTCAAGGACTTGGGAGAGAGATATGTGTACAATTTTTCTTATAGATTTTGTTTTTACGTCATTTCAATTTCAGCACTGAATCACTGGACAGGACCAAGGATACAGTGAGTGATGAGAGCTTTCTTTCCTGGGTCTTCAGCATCTGTAGCTGCAGCCCCTGCAAGAGCAGGTCCAGCCTGCATCGTCACAGACCTGCTTTCCAGGGGGGTGGCAGAGGGCATTGGGCTGGCCATTCCCAAGGATCTTTAGGTGCAGGCTCCTGGACTTTCTTTAATGAAATCTAAGAGGAGAAGGTGGTCAGTCTGGTATTGGTGGGTTTGACTTGTTTCCTATCTCTCTTCGTCCAGGCTGGCTCACTTGGCCTGCGTACGCAGCTCATTGGCAATGGATGGGGATGATTAGCCTCTACTCCAAAATAATTGCTTCCTCTAAGGACATCTGTGAAGGCTGGGCTAGAAGCAAAAGTCTTGGTCTGGGGGAAAGTGGGGTGGTTTGGGGAGGAGGTGATGCTGCCGCTCTTAGCACTCTGGTTGTGGCAACTGATTAGCAGTTGTTGCTGGTGATGCCAGGAGGGTGGGCACCAGTCAGCTAGCTAACCAACTCATCAACCAAATCTAACCTTGTTCTACACCCATAGTCCCTGGCCACCTATGCAGAGAAGAGAACACAGGATCTATTTTCACTAAGGATAATGCATAGCGATGAGTCTGTGGATGGACTAAAGTGGGCCTGAGCTCAAATTCCACCTAAATTTGACATCTGATAGCTGTGTGACCACAGGCAAGTTGCTTAACTTTTCATCATCTGAAGCAATCATCTATAAAATAGAGAGAACGATACCACTCATAGAGTAGCTATGAAGATAATAATGTTATTATAGTTGGCAGTTATCTAGTACTTTATATTTATTATCTCATTTCATTTTCATAATAAGTTGGGAATCAAGCATGATTATTCATCTTGTTTTACAGATGGGGAAACTGAGGCAGGCATTGGTTAAGTGACTTGTCTGTGATCATACAAATAGTATATCTGAAGCAGGATATGAACTCAGATCTTCCTATAATTCACTTTCTAAGATCATTAGGTCCATTACAAAGTTTGTCTTTTTGTTTTTATTGTTTGATACTGAGTCTCCTTCTTAGGCAGCCCATGGCTCTCTACTCCTGAGTGCCCCCACACACACACACACCCCACAGCACAGATCTCAGCTCCCACACCAGCCTGGAAGCTAAAATTCAGCCCCACTGTGGTTTAGAACTCCCAAGCCCAAGGAACCCATCAGACTCAGTTTCCCTCAGTAAAGCAGGGATTACAGGCTTGTATCACTATGCCCAGTTATGGTTGAAATGTAATCAAGGAACTTCGATATCTTAAGCAGCCTGGAATGAGCCCAAACCTGACTTTGGAAATGGGCCTTAGGAGGTCACTTAGCTGAATGGGGGAATGGGGGACTCAAGTTTCCTCATTTGCAGAATGAGAGAGTTGGACTGGATGAAGACTAAGTTCCTTCCATTCTAAATCTTACAAATGACATGGATCTTCTGGTCAAACCTTCCTTAGACAATCACCCCTTACCTACCTCCTAAATTAATTTGCTTCATTAGTGTGGATTTTCATCTGCCGGGTGTGCCTGAAGTAGGACAGACCTCTACGGGGTTTAGATTGAAGTGTGAGGATGAGAGGTAGGACTGAGCCCTTGGAGGTGGGATGCTGATCAAAAATGAGGGAGGGAGGCAGCCTGTGTGTTCAGGCTTTGGATCTTGGTGCCTTTTGGATACAGGAGGGGAGGAGGGTCATTTATAGACTAGTTTTTGGTCCCCAGATGGTCACTGCTTACCACTGTACTCCTTGGGATCACCTCAGCACAAAGTCAGGCAAGAGGATGAAGATGCCTCAGCCTCTCTAGCCTCCTTGAGCATCACCGTGCCTCCCAAGCTTCAACTGGAGTCCAACTGGACCTCTCTATTCCTCACATGAGGCCCTCCCTCTGAGCCTTCATCCTGGCCATCCTTCAAATTTGGAAGGCCCTCATTCTTCCCCTCCCCGGATCCCCCTCTTTCATCAAGGTCTTGCTCAAGAACTATCTTCTACATCATATCTTTCCTGGCTGCCGAACTTTGAACGCCCTTGACCCAAAACACTTTGTATTTATTCCAAATATCTTTACCAGTCCATTCTACTATAATAGAATATTACTGTTCTGTTGTAGTATTGCAGGTACAGTGGTGCTAAACTCAGAAAGAAACAGATTCCTGTAGCCATATATTGATTTAGAAAACCACAAATTAGCATTAGCTGTGCTGTGTTATATTTTTATTTATCTTATTAAACATTTTCCAATTGCATTTAAATATGGTTCAGGCTACACACAGAATTTTGCAGGCCCTAGGGGTGAGTTTGATGCCTCTGGTATAGTATATAATCACATATGATACCTACCTATTGTTCAGTTGTTTCAATTGACTCTTAAATCCAGCTTTCCTGTTCTTGGCCTCCCTGAACGTCCCCTGCCAGGTTTGCCTGCAGAGCTGAGAGCTGACTTTATTAATCACTAATCTTTATTTTACACTAGCCTTTCAAAGCCTCCCCTCTTCCAGTGGCTCTGTTTGGGGGATGGGTGGAGGCCTCTTCCTCAGAGGTAGCTGAAAGGCTCTTTTGTCTGTGGGCCAAGTATCATGTTTGGACAGTGGAGGAGAGGTGGGGGTGTGACTTGGCAGACAGCAGTAGTGAGCCGGATGTGATGTTGTGAGAGGCTGCACTTCAGAAAAGCGTGGGCTTACCTGGTGATTTTGAATAAGGCTAGAACTAGGGGGTAGAAGGACCTCTGAAATGGGAGAGAGTTTCACCTCTGGGTGGGGGTGGGTGGAGAGGGATGAATAGCAGCCCCCACCTTCATCACAGGGGGACCTCCCTGCTAAGCCCAGGTCTCCTTTGCTCAAGGGTAGCTTTTGTTAAATGCCTGGAACTGGAAACCATTGGTCCCCTATCCTCCCAAACTTCACTGCCCCATCTCTAGCACAAAGTTTGGTAATAGTGACCTTTAATGTGGGGAGAAGAGAAGGAAAGAGGGGCCTCTGGGTCATTATTTGTGCTGCCCACCACTTCCAGAAAACCTGCTGCTGAACATTTGACTGACTGCCTCCCTGGGGACAGCAAAGAGCAAGGGAGACTTTCCTCCAGCAAGGCCCCTTAGAGAACAAAGCAAATGATCTTAGTATGGAGGCAGCAAGTGTAGTAGTGTACTGATTTGGCATCAGAAGGTCTGGGTTCGAATCCCACCACTGACACTTATTACATGTGTGGCCTTGGACAAATGACTATGTAAAAAGAGGGAACTAACTGGATAATCTCAGAAGTCCTTTCCAGCTCTCTATCCATGATCCTTTGGGTTTTATTCATTTCTAGGGAGGAGCACTGATGAGAAAAGGAGGTGGTGACACTTTTTGTTTTGCTTGTTTCTTTTTCCCAAAAATTAAATCAGATTTCTAGATAGAGAACCAGCAGATCATCCACAGATATAGAAAAGGCAGTGACCTGGAGAGTTTTTTATGCACATTCCCTTCTCCCCTTTCCTTCAAAAAAAAAATGCACATGCAGGAAAAGCTTCCAGGGAAAAATTATTTTAGTAGAATATAAACTCCTTGAGGGCAGGGACTATATTTTAAAATGTGTATTCCCTAGTAGCTAGTATAGGTAGCTAGGTGGTGTAGCAGATGGAACACTGGGCCCAGAGTCAGAAAGTCCTGAGTTCAAATCCAGTCTCTGATACTTACTAGCTATGTGATCTTGGGTAAGTCATTTAACCTTTGTCTGCCTCAATTTCTTCCAATGAAAAATGCGGATAATAATAGCACCTACTTCTCAGGGTTGTTGTGGGGATCATATGAGATAAATATTTATGAAACACTTTCCAAACCTAAGCACCTACTATGCATCAGGCACTAGAGAAAAAGTCAAAAATGAAACAATCCTTGTCCTCAAAGCACTAATGTTCCGTTGGGACACAGTGTGTACATACCTAAGTCTATGCAAGACAGGAGATACAGTGTATACATACATAAGTCTATGTAAGATAAGAGATACAATGTAATATAAGACAGGAGATACAGTATATACATACATCACTATATATAAGACACACAAAAGTCAGTCAGGAAAAGAGATGGGAGCTCTGGAACTGGACAGGCCCTTAAAGTCCGCCTAGTTCAACCCCTTCATTTTACAAAAAATGAAATGGAGACTTAACAGAAGTTAAATGACTTAACAGTGGTTAAGTCACACAGACAGTAATTTCAGGGTGGTATTTGAACCTCCCTTCTCTGACTCCACTGCACTTTCTCCACTCTCCCCAATGCATCCTAATGGAAGACAATTCTACCCCAGTAACAATCACCTCGGATATTTCTGTACTTGCCCAGGGGGTGGCGTGTCTGAGCCTCTCCCACAAAAGCATCAGCCTGGTTTTAATGAGGGGCACAGACTCTCTTCTCCCTTTGTTTCATTCAGGTTTTACCATTCTTTCCCACTCTCTGGTTCTAAAATTTGTCAGGCATTTTTTCTTGGTGCTTGGTGAACCTTTGCCTCCTAGCCCCCTCTTCAGCCTAGTACCTATGACTTGCCCCAAACCTGCTTTTCTAGAAATGTGGTCAAAACTTCAAGCTGCCACCATTGGTGTGAAACGGGAGCTTCAGTTGTTTCAATGGCGCCCTGAATGTCCCTGGCTAAACAAAGATGTAGAGGGAAGTAATTGTTATTTAAGGAAATGTTGGTCAATAAAAACCAGTGCTGTTTGACTAAGATCCAAAGACAAATTTAGCTCATTTCCTTTTTAATTTGATTGCATTTTCTTGAATCATTTATTTGTTGATTTTTTTAAAAATAAGCTTTATTCTGATGGCTTTTATTCTTGTATCATAGACATCTTATTCTCACTTCCACTCCTCAGTTGGGTCCCTTTCTTATGACAAAAGACAAAAGTTTAAAAAACAGATATACCCTTCATCTAACCTGTATATACCATTCTGCTGTAGTAGTCTTCCGCTTCTCTATTTGAGGAGAGAGAGAGAGAGAGAGAGAGAGAGAGAGAGAGAGAGAAAGAGAGAGAGAGAGCATTTATTAAGTCTTATTATGTGACTGGAACTGTACTAACCTAAGAATAGACATTTTTTTAAGGTTTTATTGAGAGTTGCTAATTCTTGTAATTGTTTTATTAAGTCATTTTTCAGTCATGTCCTACTTTTCTGACCCCATTTGGGTTGGGGTTTTTTTTTGGGTTTTTTTTGGCAAAGATACTGGAATGGTTTGTCATTTCCTTCTAGCTCATTTTACTGATGAAGAAGCTGAGGCAAACAGAGCTAAGTGATTTGCCCAGGGTCATATAACTAGTAAGTAGTAAATAAGTAAGTAGTAAGAGGCTGGATTTGAACTCATGAATATGGCAATAAAAATATTAAGACATAAGATAGTCTTTGCTCTAAATGAGCTTCCATTCTATTAGTGGAAGACAGCACAGAAAGGGATTCTGGAAATGGAAATAGAACCCTGGTTTTCAGCAAGATGCAGCTCACCTCTCAGAGCCCAGGGAGTTGGGATGTAAGATCTATTTCATTATCTCTGCTTTAGGAGCATTTCAGTTACTCACAAGGAAGCTAGACTCAGAGTCTTGACTTAAAGTCATCTTTTCATTCGTATTATTGCAGTTATTTCATGTATTTTCTCACTCTGATGATCTCACTGTGCCTCAGTTCTTACAAAGTCCTCCCGTATTTTCCTGAATTACCTATATTCTCATTGCACAATAACATCCCATTAGATTTACAGACCATAGTTTTTCCAGTCATTTCCTACTTTGTTGACAACTTTTTGCTAGTAGAAAAAGTGCTACAATGGGTATTTTGACCCTCTGTTTCTTTCTTTGATCCCTCTGAAGTCAAGTGGTGAGCAGGCTGGGTCACAGAATGTGAACAGCTTGGTCCATTTTCTTGCATAAATCCAAATTAATGTCTAGAATAGCTGGAACAATGTATAGCTCCACTAACAATGTATTAGCGTGTGCCTTCGAAATTGATGGTTCCTGTTTTTGGGTTGTTTTTTCCTGTGTTTGCCAATTTGCAGGCTGTGAGATGAAAACTCAGAGTTATATTAATTTGCATTTCTCTTACTAGTAATTTGGAGCACGTTTTCATGTGGTTTTGCATATTTTGCAACTACTTTTTTTTCATCCTTTTGTTTTTACAAAGGTTACTTGTTGATTAGAATAGGAAAATTCTGTAGACATTGTGCATCTGCATTGCATCCAACCATCTGACAGATCTCTCATGTTTTGGTTTAGATGGCCTACACATTTCCTTCCAACCATGACCTTCTGTGATTTGTATAATAGTCTTTTGGACAAGATGGAGAATATCAATGGAATAATTCTCTAGTGAGGTAGATTCATAGTTAGCTGAACTTGTATAAGGGTTGATTAATAGAATGATGTCTCTCTGAAGGGAGAATTCTGCTGGTATGCTGTAGAACTAAGTTCTTGACCCAGTTGTGGTCATAATTTTTATTAGTTGAAGTAATAGAAGGTATGATTTAAATCTGCCAATAGCACAAAGCTCTGGTGGAAAACTAATCTAATAGAGGGTAGATGTACAATTCAGAGAAGACTGAAGCAAACCAGAATCATCTGAGCTGAGACCAATGAAATTAAATATAAAAAGGATAAATGTAAAGTACTTCATTTAGGTTCAAAAATTAAGTTTCACAACAAAGATATTAGAGATCTGGCTTGACAGAGGCTCATGAGAAAGATTTGGGGGCAGTAATTGTGACTACATGCTCAGTATGATCCAGCAGGGTTGTGTGCCTGCCAAAAAAAAGCTAATGTGATATATTTCTTTGGATCATATGTGATTTCACTGATACAGTGAATTCCCAATGAAGAAACTCCACCAACTAAGACACCAGCAGCTTCACTGTAACTTAGCCTTCCTTGTAGACAGTCAGTGCTTGAGACACTGGAAAGTTAAATGATTTGTCCAGGATCACACAACCTGTTTGTATCCAGTATAGAGTCACCTAATAAATGGTTTTTGACTGATTGAGAAGCAGGACTTGAATCTTGATCTTTCTGGCTTTGAGGCCAACTTTCCATCAATTCTGCAGTACTTTCTTTCAATGTGCTCTTATGCTGCATTGAATAGACTTTCCAGATCAAGGAAAGTATTGGTCCCACTATATTCTGTACTTGTCAATCTCTCCATGAAGTATTGTGCCTACATGTCACATTCTAAGAGGGATATTGATAAATTACAATATTACTATAAAATTCAAGTAAATCCAGAAAATTTTAATGAGGAACTGTCATGGATATTTATGAGCAATGGTTGAAGAAACTGGGGATATCTAGCCTACGGAAGAAGGGAGGTTGTTCTTAGATCTTTGAAAAGTCTATCAAGTAAAAAAGGGAGTAGAATTATCCCATTATTCATAGGGGCAGAACAAGGAGAAATGGTGGAGTTATGGGGATGCACATTTCCTTTCCGTATAAGGAAGAATTTTCTGTCAGTGATAATTACTCTTCAATGGAACAGGATCCCTCATATCATAGGAGGTTGTCCTTCAACGGATGGGTTCAGGCTGAGGTTGGATGGTTACATGTCAAGGACAAGAGGTGGAATGACCAGTTAAGTGATCAGAATAAGGACTTTCTGAATTCAGCTCAATAATGGGCACCCACCATGAAGGGCATTTTGTTTGGGTTGAGGGACTACAAGAAAACAGTTCTTGCTCCCTCAGAGCTTATTTTTGACCGTTGACATCCAACATATGCACATTTAAGTAAATATGATTTGAAGAGGGGTAGAGCACAAACAACTTGGTGCGGGAACAATCCAGGACATCTTCATGGAGAAGGTGGCATCGGAGCCGAAGTGTGAAGGAAGGGAGAGATCCTGAGAAGCAGGAAAAGAGAAAATGTGCTTCTGGGCACAGACAGATGTGGAGATGTGGGACATCAACTGGGAAGAGGGATGGATAATATAGTTATTTTAGCTAGAACATAGGGAGAGTGAAGGGGAGCAGTGAACAATAAGCCTAGGGAATTCTGGCAAGATGGCACAGTGAGAGGTTCAGAAGGACCCCTGTTCTTCAACCTTCCTTAGAGAAGTTAAATAAAAAGAGCACCAAAAAGGGGAAGACAAGAAAAGGAAGGGAACAGCCAAAGAGCCTCAGATGATGCAAAGAAAAGAACAAGGAAATGAACTCTCTCTCCCTCTCTCTCTCTCTCTCCCTCCCTCCCCCCCTCCCTCTCTCCCTGTCTCTCTCTCTCCCTCCCTCCCTCTCCGTCTCTCTCTCTCTCCCTCTCTCTCTCTCCCTCTCCCTCTCTCTCTCCCTCTCTCTTTCTCTCTCTATCTTCCTCCCTCCCTCTCTCCCTCTCTCTCTCTCCCTCCCTCTTTCCCTCTCTCTCTCTCCCTCCCTCCCTCTCCCTCTCTCCCTCTCTCTCTCTTCCTCCCTCCCTCTCTCCTTGTCTCTCTCTCCCTCCCTCCCTCTCCGTCTCTCTCTCTCTCCCTCTCTCTCTCTCTTCCTCCCTCCCTCTCTCCCTCCCTCTCTCTCTCTTCCTCCCTCCCTCTCTCCTTGTCTCTCTCTCCCTCCCTCCCTCTCCATCTCTCTCTCTCCCTCTCTCTCTCCCTCTCCCTCTCTCTCTCCCTCTCTCCCTCCCTCCCTCCCTCTCTCTCCCTCCCTCTCTTTCTCTCTTCCCTCCCTCCCTCCCTCTCTCTCCCTCTCTCTCTCTCGCTCTCTGTCTCTCTCTCTCCCTCTCTCCCTCCCTCCCTCTCTCTCTCTCTCTTTCCCTCCCTCCCTCCCTTTCTCCCTCTCTCTCTCTCCCTCCCTCCCTCTCCATTTCTCTCTCCCTCCCTCCCTCTCTCTCTCTCTCTCTCTCTCTCTCTCTCTCTCTCTTTCTCTCTCTCTCTCTCTCTCCTCTTCCCCCCCAACACTGGGAAGTCATGGATTAAAAGATCCCAAAAGGAAATTGCCAGAGAAAAAGAAATAGCTCAGTGACTTCCATGACAGCTCTAGGGATAGAGCCAGAATAGATCAGATTGGATAACCAACAGTTAAAAGGAAATGAAGCAGGGTCTGACTGAAGGTAAAGGAATATCTGGGATCTGTAACAAGAGCTCTGTCATCAGGAAAGATGGAATATGATCAACTGCTGGAAGCCAACACTGGAAGGAGGTGGGGAGAGAGAGAAGGGACATATGTAAACAGAGGCCTGGAAGCAAGAAGAAACCAAGTCCCTGAATGTAAGGAGTGTGAGCAGATGTGCAAACAGCAAGACAAGCTCCAAGGACCCCTCTCCTGGAAAAGTGGGTGCTGGACACTTACTGACTTCAGGAATATGGACCCTTGACTCTTTTGAGTCTCAATTTCCTCATCTGTAAAATGGGGATAATGTCTGTAGCATCTACTTTGTTGTGAAGTTCACATGACATAAGGGGGTAAAAACTCTTTGTAACCTTATAGGACTAAATAAATTTCAGCCATTCTTATTCTGAGTGAGCAGGGGAATGAGAGGAATTAAGGATCTACCCTCCCCCCCAATCAATCCATTATTTCTTTGTGTAAAATTAATCAAATCCCGATGGGAAAGATCAGTATTCCTTCTCTTTATCAATAGATAGGTTACCCACATTATAGATGAGAAAAACAGACTACGAGATGAAAAGTGATTTGGTCTTCATCACGTATCTGTATCTGAGGTGGAACTGTAATGTTTTTAAAGTGTTAAGAAAAAAGGTGATACCCAAATCAAAATGTCCCTAGTCCCAGCTTCCAGGGAGAGATATAAGAAAGAGTTTCTGTGGCCGAGGTATGATGGAGATGGATGGGTCTGCACATGAAGAATTGGGGGAAAACAGACAAGATTTTCATGGGATGAAAAGTGTGAAGAGAGCTGTCGAGGGAGGGAGTGCTCCATCCCCAGGAAATCACAGGATGTTTGAAGGGTCACAAGCCCCTGAGCGAGGTCGTGCAGAGAATAGAGAGAGAGAGCCCTGGACCTGGAGTCAGGAACACCTGAGTTCAAATCCAGCCTCAGACATTTCCTGGTTGTGTGATTCTGGACAAAAGACATATTCTCTCTGCCTCAGTTTCCTCATCTGTAAAATGGGAGTAGTAAAACAGTACCTACCTCCCAGGGTTGGATCAGATGAGATCATATTTGTCAAGTGCTTAGTGCAGCATGTGGACATAGTGGGTGAATTGTTATTATTAATGGAAGGAAGCCTGGAGTCAGGAGTCCAAGGACCAGCTGCTTATTAAGGGCATGAACTTAGGTGGATCCCTTCACTTTATGGTGGCTCGGTTCCCTTGTCTGTAACATAGAGGTTGTACCAGATCTCTAAGACCTCTTCCAGCCCTGAAATCCTGTGACCCCTTATTTGTACCATTGCAATGACAGCTCACATTTCTGTAACACTTTAAGGTTTGCAAAGTATTTGATGTACATACTGGAACCTCACAGCACCCCAGTGAGGGGGATTCATGTTATCATGCCCATTTTACAGATGAGGAAACTGAGGCACAGAGCAGTTAAGTGACTTGACCAAGGCCAGAAAATGTCCAAGGCAGGACGCCAGTCAAGGTACTGGAGCCAACTCCAAATGGGCTAGAGAGGATTGTTAAATTTTCTATGTGAGCATTTCCCCCTCAGAGCAAATCTACAGGGATTTGATTGGTTTTTTCTGTTGATAGTCTAGACCTTAGAAAGTGAATGTTAATCGTGCAAATTAAGCTCTAAAATCTGTTAGGAATATCCCACCCCTCCCAAAGACTCCTTGTTGCTGTTTAGTCTGATTCTTTGTGACTCCATTTGGGGTTTTCTTGGCAAAGATACTGGAGTGGTTTTCCATTTCCTTCTCTGGATCATTTTACAGATGAGGAAACTGAGGGTTAAATGACTTGCCCAGGGTCACACAGCTGGTAAGTGTCTGAGGCCAGATTTGAACTCAGGTCTTTTTGATTCCAGGCGGCACTCTATCCATTGTGCCACCTAGCTGCCCATTAAAAAAGTAAACCATAAAATTTCAATATTTCCATGACTATGACTATGAAACAGATATAAGAATTCCTTGCAATGGTTCAGGTCACAGTCTTTCCATATTTTCTCTTGTCCACGCCCTCCCCATGAGATAAGGCCTCTACTCAAGGGGCGCTAATACATTTGTGACATTTTGTGGGTACCCATGCAGCACAAAGGCTGTCTGTCCATCAGTCAACTCTGTAGTCCTTACTCTTCCAATATGATTGACCTACCACGAGCAAAACTCATGAATATGAACCTGTAGAGCCAAAGTATGTGTTACCCACAAGGCCCTGGAGAAACACAATGAGTGTAAGTGGTTACCTTATGACATGCACACAGGAAATAACACCAAAGACATTGAAGAATGTGTGATAGAAAAGGAAGCAGGCCAGACGTGTATGGAGCAAGAGCAATAGAGACAATAGGACAGCCCCAGAGATATGAGAACACCCCTTCCCCCACTCCCTCACAGGGCTTGAGGGTCCATGAATACAGAAAACATTGCACATAATATCAATTTTTTTCAATGTCTTCATCAGGTTTACCAATTTTTTCTCTTCTTCTTTTTCTTCCTTCTTCCTTTCTCTCTCCCTTTCTTTCTTCTCTCTCTTTTATCCTTTCTTTCCTTTTTTCTTTCCCTTCTTTCTTCCTTTTTTCTTTCCTTTCTCTCCTTCCTTCTTTCCTTTCCAAATATTCTTTATTATGAGGTATGAATGCTGTCTTGTAAGAAAGGAAGAAATACACAGAGAGCAGGCAAGGATATATAAAAACAGAAGATATCAAAAATTATTCTTACGAAAATATAGATAGCTCTTGTGTGCTGCACTGGTATGCACAAAATATTTTTAAAAATCAAAAGATCTCTAGGTTATTTGACAAGATTTACACAAGAAGAAAAGAGGAATGAGTGGGTTGTAGTTTGAAATAGCGAAAGGAACACAGAGGATGATAGTAGTGATGATGATGATGATGGTGATGATGATGGTGACGATGATGATGGTGATGATGGCAGTAGTGATGGTGGTGATGGTGATGATGGAACTCACATTTGTAGACAAACAGAGGGATGGACCTCTGAGGTTCTGTATTAACTTAGAGTCACCTAGAATACTAAGAGGTAAAAGGACTTATCCACTCACAGATTCAGTATGTATCATGAGTGGGATTTGAACTCAGATCTTCCTGATTCTTCTCTATCCACTATACTATGCTACTTCTTTTAACTCTGAAGTTTTCAAAGCACTTTACATGTATTATCTCATTTTATCCCTCACAACAACTCTGGGAGGTGGGTGCTGTTGTTATCCCCATTTTATAGATGAGAAAACTGAGGCAGAGATTAATTGAGTTGCCCAGGGTCATGCTGCTTGGAAGTGTCTGTGGAAGGATTTGAACTCAGATTTTCCTTACTCCAAGGTCACTGAGCTACCTAGCTGAGAATCACAGTTTTATGATATGTATAAATATTCATTATACATATGGAAAATTTTTAAAAAATACTCTCTTATATCTATCACATCCTTGTAAAATGACTGAATTAGCAATTTCATTTTGGGTGGTTTCATTTATCCTTCTTAGGACTTATAAGGGCATTTCTGAGATGATTCAGATGACTCACACCTCTTTTAAAAAACTATCCGGGGAAATATGAACAAAGGCATTTTTTGTCACAAGCATTCAAACTCCCTGGCGGCTGGAGGGGTACAGTGGATAGAGAGCCAGGGTCTAGAGTCAGAAACACCCTACTGAAATCCAACCTCATCTATGTGACTACAGGCAGGTCACTTAACCTCTGTCTGGCTCAGTTTCCTCATCTGTAAAATGGAGGTAATGGTAGCACCCACTTCCCAGGGTTGTTGGGAGGATCAAAAAAGTTATTTGTGAAAGCACTTTGTTAACCTTAAAGCACTATATAAATGCCATTATTGTCATCATTTAATTCCAGAAATGGAAAGGACATCAGAGAGCACATAATCCAGCTCTCTTATTTTATAAAGAAGGAAACTGAGGTCCAAGGAGATAGTCACACAGGTAGTAATGACAGAGCTGGACTTCCAGCCAACCCAGGACTTCTGCCTCCAGGGCCGGCTCTTTTTGCTCACCACCATTGGCCAGACAGGAGAGTGTGGGGCCAGGGATGGTTCTCACTCCCCACCTAATATGAGCTCCCCCCTTCACAGTGAGCTTCCTGTGGCTCAGATCAGAGAGCTGCTGTAATACATCTCATGCTAATAAAGGGGAGGCCCCTGGGGTGTAAGCTCCTGACTCAAAGGCCTGGAGTTGAGACCCTGCCTTCTGCCAGTTTTATACCAATGGGCTGGGGGGTGTTGGTTAGTTTTGCTAAACTTCCTTTTCCCTCTGGTTTTTATTCTTTGTTCAGAAACTGGCTTTCTGGGCAGCAGAACAGGAAGCACATATTAGGAAGTGAAGAAGATGTCAAAATAAGATATTAATGCAGTACAGTGGAAAGGATTTCTGACTTTAATCCCTGTTACCTGTCCCCTACCAGCTTCGGTTTCCTCATCTATAAAATAAGATTGGGGTAGATGGCCTTTAAGGGTCTCTCCAGCTTTCAACCTGTGTCCTTATCATGATCTAATTTTAAAAAATCTTTTGTTTAGAGATGGTCATGAATTGTTATATGTGATGTGTGTCCCTATTGCATTTTCTAGAGGGCCTGGGCAGGATCCCATTGGGTTTGGAGCAGAGCAAATTGTAGCTGCTTAATCGGTGTTCAGCTCCAACCAGGACGGGTTCCATTTTCCCCATGGCTTCCATGTCTGCTGACCCCACTGAGGCAGGGCACCATCCATCTGTGCTCTTATCTTAATGACTTGGCAAAATAAAGGGCAACAAGAATTCGGAGGAGCAGATCAGGATGTGGGACCTGGGGCCCAAATCAACTCTTTGTTCACGCCCTAGACAGTTCTGGCTTTTACAGTGTTTGAACAACACAAGCTGTTCTGAGAAACAATCTCTAGACATTGTACACTCCATCTCTGCCTGACATACAAACAACGCATCTTGAGACATGGCTTTCCCTCTCTCTTCGTCTCTTACAACAGCTCCCGGTCACTCAGCTGTCGCACCCCCCCTCCCCCCAGTCCCCACTGGATCTGTCTCAGTCTTGGGGCTTCTAGAAAATCTATGGTTTAGAAAGGAAGAAGTGATGAAGATAGGTCAGCCTAGTAGAGTCAGCTCACCTTCTCCTTCCTTTCGTCCTTCCAACTGAAGACCTCATTTCATGTTTTAGTGACAAAATCAAGGCCCTTTCCTCTTATCCCAAACCCTCCATCATCACTGTCTCTTGCCCCTGTGCTTCAGTTCCTCCTTACTGAGACCAACCCTTCTTTATGCTCCCTTCAGCCTGTCCCCTCCCATCTTCTCCGGCAAATTGCCACCACGAACCACTGTCATCTAGTCTTGTCATTCCCTGTCTCCTGTCCCCTGCAAAGCATAAGCACTCATAGAACAGAAGGCAAAAAATGGAAAGGAAGCCTGAGAATGGAAGGAACAATGGGTGGAGGGAGGGAGGAAAGGTGTTTAGTTAGGCATTAAGGAGTAGCGCGGGATTTAAACTCTACGTTTGCTTCAGAAAAAGAAAAGTCGCATCAAGGGCAAGAAGCCTCCTGCTTTTATGTGCCCAGGGAGCAGCCCCCTTGAGGCTGGGCCCCTTTCCTCTCCTAGTATCATAGTTCTCCCCAGCAATGTCTCTGGGGGTGACAAGGAGAAGGGGCTTGTTGAAAAAGCTGCCCAAGTGTGAGGGGAGAGGAGGACTTACAGGGCCAGGGACCTTGGAGATTATCATCCAACACCCTTGTTTTTTTAATAGAATTTTGTTGATAATTTTTATATCACCTTTATTTCTGAAAATATCCTTTCCACCTCCTCGGTCCAGGGGGGCTGTCCCTTGGAATAAAGAATAAAAATGAAAGAGGAGGAAAGCAGTTCAAGGAACACATCAACCAAGTCTGAGAGTCCACTTGGTTGTCCATATCCATAATCTCCCACCTCTGCAAAGAAGGAGGAAAAAGGTACTTATTCTCATGCCCTCTCACATGTGATCATGGAGCTAGAGGTGGAAGGTCATCTCATCCAACCCCCTCATTTTACAGATAAACCTTTCATCAATCATTTGTTGATTCGAAGTTTGAAATAATTATTTAAAATTAGGCAAAGAGTCTGTATGATTCAACAAAGGTGTTAAACACTCAGTGTGAAAATCAGCATTCAAATTTGACTGTAAATGGTTTCATCTTTCATCACTGACATTTTTTTTTTAAATCAGTCATTCTAAATACAAAGGAAGTGTGATCAGGGAGAGAGGCCTGGGAGGTAAGAGACCTGCTTTCTATTTCTGGCCCCAAATTAGCTTTGTGACCTTGGGAGAGTCTCGGTTTCCTTATGTATGAAAAGTGAAGGTGTTAGATTATATAAACTCCAAGATTCTTTGTGCTCTTTAAGTGTGTGATTGCCTTTTTCATCCCCTCTCTCCTCCTACAAGCTTGTCTGGAGCATCTAAAGGATGTAGTTTATGGGCGTAGAGTTCACCTGGTCAGACTTGTAGCTTCCCTGTCTCACAGATAGACACACACATTAACCTCTACCCCTTATTCCAGTATCAGAGTTTGAAGGGAACTCAGAAGACATTGAGGACAACCTCCTTATTCAACAAATTTGACTTGCCCACTGAGGAAAAGTAACTATTATTATCCCCTTTTACCAATGGGGAACGAGGCAGACAGCAAGTAAGTGACTTTGCCCATAATCATATTTGAACTCAGGTCTTCCTGACTCCAGGTCCAATGCTCTATCCCCTATTCCACCTCACCAAAATGGTACCCTTGGTTTTCATAGAATCTGAGTTGGAAGGCACCATCTAGTCCAACCAAACCCCAAGCCCAAAAGGAACCCCCACTATAACACACTCGATGAGTGGTCATCCAACGTCTTCTTGGAGACCTCCAAATAAGAGGAACCAATCCCATCTCTTGAGGTAATCAATCTCATTTTAGGACCATTCTCCTTATTAATGGGGGATAGGAATAAGCATTTATATAGCACCTACTATATGCCTGGTACTGTCCTGAGCACATAAATGTTATCTCCTTTGATCCACACAACCCTGTGAGGTAAGTGCTGTTATTATTTCCATTTTACAGTTTTTAACTGAGGCCAACAGAAATTAGTGACTTGCCCAAGGTCAAACAGCTAGTAAGTGCCATAATTGAGATTCGAACTCAGGTCTTTCAATTCAACGCCCAGTTCTCCATCCACTGTGCCATCAGCCACAAGATTTTTCCTGGCATCCAGCCTAAGTTGGCTTCCTTTCAGTTTGCCCTCTGAGGCCTGACCGAACAAGTCTAAAATGAATTTAAGGCAGTTTGGAGAGGGAGGGGCCTAGCAGAGGTTAGTTCTAGAGCTGGAGGGGACATAGAGGTCAGGGGATTATGGATTCACAGATGGAAGGGCCATCTCCTCTGAGTCTGCCCATTTACAGAAGAGCCCTAGAGAGGGAAGTATCTAGTATGCCTAAGATCCCACAAATTTGAATAAGCAAACATACAGTGGAACCATGGGAGGAATTAGTAACTGTGGTACCAATTCTTGATTTGGAGTGGGCTTGCCATTTCCCCAAGTCTTTTTGAAGGCATCCATAGGGTTTCCCAGATGCTCTCAGGCCTGTTTCTTTGTGACTCCATTTGGGGTTTTCTTGGCAGAGATATTGGAGTGGTTCTCCATATCCTTTGCTCATTTTACAGTTGAGGCAACTGAGGCAAACAAAAATCACAAAAAAAGTGATTTGCCCAGGGTCATATTGATAGAAAATGTCTGAGGCTGGATTTGAATTCAAGTCTTCCAACCCAAGGTCCAGCGCTATATGCACTATGGTACCACCTGGTTGCCCTAAGAGCAGAAGACCTGGGGAAAATCCCTATTTTCCCATTTATTATTGGTATGACCTTAGACAAGTCAGTTCACTTCTCTGTCCTTTATCCACTTCATCTGGAAAGAATGGGACAGACCGTGAAGTCCCTGCAAGCTTTAAAACCTCTCATTTTCTTTTCTGTAAAATGAAAAGCTTGGATTATCTGGTTCCTGGGGTCTGGACCAACTTTACATCTAGGGCATTACAAATTTCTCTGTGCCTCAGTTTCCTCTTCTACAAAATGGGGATATCAGAGCAGCTGGCCCTGAAGTCAGCCCCATCCAAGACTAAGATCCTAGGATTTGTTTTTCTTGCACCTCAATCCAGAATTCAGTTAGATCTGAGAACATACCAAGTCTGTCTTCCCATATCAAACCAACTTGAGTTAGCTCATTAATTGGCCTCAATACATTTATGGTTGCACTTGACCTGCTTTTCACTGACCTCACTGAATAAGAGGGCCTTGTTCTTTCCTCCCTGGAACCTCCCAGAAAGTCTGTTAAGGCTTCATCTGAGCACCCCTGGCTTCTTCCCTCAGTTCCACCCAGCTGCCTCTCCTGCAGAAATTCTATCCTGAGGCCAGGTTACATGGAGGGAGTGGTGTTGAGGGACTTCATTGTTGTCCCTTGCTTCCTGAATCAAAAGCATCTGGTGCCATCTTCAGCCAGAAAGAAGTACACTGAGCACATTCAGTGTTGGGCAAAGACTTTAAAGAGGACGACCTTGGGGGAAGGCCACTGACCCTGATTTCCTGGCTATCTACACTGGAGTCGGCAGAGAGACAGTATCCCTGTTCATCATGGAACTGTACAAACATTGGAAACTGCCCAACTTAAAATACAGATTCTGGGCTAGATTTAGACAAGGGACCTTGGAGGTCATGTAGTTTGGTCATCTCATTTCACAGATGGGAAAACTGAGGACTCATCCATAACCAGACAGGAAAAGTGATGGCTAAGGGGAGAAGATGCATGGTGGGTCTGGGCCCCATTAGATACAGGGTATAACAGGGCTCCAGGTTTCTAGATGGACATGTGGATGACCAGCCTCTAAGGTCCCTTTTGGCTCTGTCTGTGACTTCATGATCCAAACCTGACTCTTATAGCAGACAGCCTGTGTCCCCATGCAGCTTAATGATGTGGTGAAGAAGAAAAACAGGGAGGTGGGAGAAGATAGGCCAACTCCGTTTGTTGATCCAAGGGTCAGGGTATTTATAGACAGAAATTGCAAGCCTATGTGACATTCTGCTTGTCTCCTGTCCTAGAGATTTGACCAGTCTTATTGTCTTTAAAGACTGTTAGTCTAGAGGGCATCTATTTTACATATCCCTTGTATTCTATAGTTCTCTTGTTTGTCTCATGGAGACAGCAACATGGGAGGTGGGGGCATGGGGAGCCATTCTGGATGATTATGAGCATGGTCTCAAAGAACAGTTTCCCTGAACTGAAGGTCGGTCCTGAACTTGTCAACCACACTCCATCCTGGCCCTCAACAGACTCTAAAACTGGACCCCTGGGCTGAGATCTTGGCATAGCCATCTTCTGAATTTCACCCTTGACAGACTCCCAAGGGAGAATCTTCTCTGAAATGTCTGAGATAAGTCTGCCTCTCATGAAAGTGAGCCTCAGTTTACCTTTCACTGAAATAGCCTGTTCTTTCTACTGGCTCTGTTAAAGTTCTAACAGAAAGGGGGAAAGGACGTTATGTTCTGGGAAGGAAGTCAGAAGTGGGAGTATTGTCCAAGGCAAGACTAATAGGAAGTGTTGAGTCTGGGGACAGGGTTGGGGTTTTTTTAAGTTATTTAGATCATTGGGTACCTGTGATTTCATCAGTGTAAGGAATTCCCCCACCTCTTCCAGTACAGTTGATAGATCACTGGGTCACAGTGCTTGCCAGGGTCTTGCCCAGGGTCACACTACCAGTCAAAGGTAGTAATTGAACCTACATCTTCCTGCCTCCAAGACCAGCTCTCTATTCCCTACTCTATAGTATTGTCATTCCCCTTAACGTTAAGTAGAGCTTCATCCTGATCTATAATTACATTCAAGTTTTTTGGGGGGTCTCCCCCAGCAACTTACATCTTCCTGGACCTCCTCAGTACAGAATTCCTGCCATAGTTTTCCACTTTTCACTCACACCCATCATTTTGATAAGCTTCTGAGACATTGTGAAAAGAGCATTCATTTGGGTCAAGGGACCTGAGTGGGAATCTTGGTTCTGATGCATGCCAGTTGGGTGACTCTGGACAAATCGCTTAACTTCTCTGCTGGCTTCCTTATCCATGAAGTGTTATTTGCATTACCTGCTTCCTAGAATTATTAGAAGGGTGCTTTATAAGCTTCAGATATCACTATTAAGTGTGTGCTAGTGAATTGATGAGGAGTAGGGATTACCCTTAGCCTGGTCCTCTACAATCTGGTTTCCACAAACTCTTTTGGTCTTTTTTTTCATGTTCCTCTGCTTCATAGTGTCTCTTTCAGTCTGTGGGACCTATTGTTCCATCTTTTCCCTTTGTCCCTGGCTGTCTACCTTTCCTGGAATATTACCCCTCCTCATTTCCTTAAAGTGCAACTCCAATGGGTTGGCCACATTGTTTGAATGTAAGACACACACTTGCCAAAAAAGGCTATTTTACAGAGAACTCACACATGGCAAACATTCATATGTTGGTCAGAAGAAGTCATTACAAGGATACTCTCAAGGTCTCTTTTAAGAACTTTGGAATTGATTATGTGACATGGGAGATGCTGACACAGAACTACCCAGCATGGCATGCCCTCATCAGAGAAGGTGCTGTGTTTTATGAGCAAAGCAAAATTGTAGCAGCTCAAAAGAAACTCAAGATGTGCAAATTTAGAGAACCCACTCCAAATATTTACATGGACTATTTGTACCCAACCAGTGGTAGGACATTCCAAGCTCATGTTGGTCTGATCAACCGCAGTCAGACACATTGTAACTTGACCCTAACATAGTGATGTCATTTTGGTCCTTTTCTAGAACAAAGGACAGCAACCAAGCAGCCAGCCCCTCTTCATCTCTCCTCACAGAATCTCCTGGGCTTCCTTCAAGGCTCAGCTCAGGGGCCATCCCTTACACTGGGCCTTTCCTCATTACCACCTCCCACCCCAATGTTAACTCATTCTCCCTCTTCAAATGACTTTGCATCACTTTGTTATTGGGTTGTTAGGTTTGTTTTGTGGCAAATTATTGTGTATAAGAATCATACAAAACATACTTTCGGTACCTGACACTGGCAGGGTAAATAGAGAACCAGCTGTGGAATCTGGAAAACCAGGGCCTCGGTCCTTCCTTTGACATTTCCTGGCTGTGTGAGCTTGGACAAGTCACCTTCTGACCTCTCAGAGCTCCCAGGCATCCCTCTGAAATGGATTTGCCTGGCAGGTTCTATTCTAACCTGCACTGGTCAGTTTCCACACTGAGAATTCCCTCAACCATTGAAATCACAAGCATAGCTCCCCACTTGCACCCAAAAAATACAGTCATATTCAACAGGTATAGAACTAAAGCCATGAATTCTGACTGAGTACAAATACTGAAGCTTAATTACTTAGGTCACATAATGAGAAGACGGGACTCATTGGAAATGACCCTGATACTGGGAAAGACCGAAAGCGGAGGACGAGAGGGGTAGAGAGTATCGTGGAAACAACAAACGTGAGCTTGGACAGACTTCAGGAAACCTTGGGGTGCTGTGCTTGGGGGTGCTCATAAAGAGTCAGAAATGACTCAACAACACCAGCAACATGGAATTAGCAGGATATACCATGTTCATTCACAGTAAAGTCATATACAATTTTTTGCATACATATATTTTGGTTTTGTGTGTACTGTGTGGGGTGTGTGTATAGGTGTCATGGGTCCCCTTTGGATGTCTGGAGGAACCAGAGGTCCCCTTCTCAGAATCATATTTTTAAATAATTGAAGGAAATGGTAAATTTCAACTCCAGGTTAATGATAATAAAAATATAATTTTTTCCCATCTAAATTCATGCCCCCCCTGAAATCTAATAATCTAATCCATGAACCCCAGGTTCAGAACCATGTCCTAGGAGGTGATCTCCTTGAGGGCAAAGGTCATCTCTCTTTTGTATTTGCATCCTCAGTGCCTAGTGCAAGGCCTGACCTATAGTATGGCCTTTAATGAATTGAATTACCCCCATTTTTTGGATGAGGAAACTGAGACTGAGAAAGGAGACATTTCCTTCAATTATTTAAAAATATGATTCTGAGAAGGGGACCTCTGGTTCCCCCAGACATCCAAAGGGGACCCATGATACCTATACACACACCCCATATACTTTCCCAGGTCATACAATTGGTTAGCCTCAGAAGGGTTAAGCCAGGAGCAGTTCCTTCCATGCAGCAGATGAACAATAAATGTTGTTTGGCATCCATAAGAATGCCTGCCCTACCCCACCCCTAGCCATAGTAGGTATATGGATTTGCTTGGGTCCTTGCACAGTATTGGGTGTAGTAGAGTCCAGGGGAGAGGCCCTGTCTGATTGCTAGGACTGACTGTGAGCCTGCTTTAGTGTGAAAAAGGATTCCAAGATGGAGTTGAATGTTGGGTAGCTACTATTCTGTCCTGGCCCTAGGGGAGAGGTAGTAGAAGACCTTTCCTTCTCTCAATAGAGATGTGGGGGACTACAGGTAAAGAAAGTCGCCTGTGCTCCTAGCTGAGGGCAAGGAGTCCAGTAGGCTGAACTTACTATTTCTGTTACCAGAGTCGGGCTCAGTTGTATGGGAGAGAAGAGGCAGACTGTGAATGATCATGAATGATGTAAAAACAATGAAGGCTTCCATAGATTTTATGAAATTCCCCTTAGAAATTGCAAGGACATTGTAGGAGATGTTTAACTTTACAAGCCCAGGAGACCATGAGGTGTTTGCCATCTTGTGAAACAACACAGTTCATAGCATTCCTACCATCGGGTACAATGTGTTACTCCAAGAAAAAAACCTTTCCAACAAGGAGAGTGCTTTCTGGTTCACTGGAAAAACATTGGGCTGGGAGCCAGAAAACCAATTTGGGAATCCTGGCTCTGCGGATCATTAGCTGTGTGACATTGGCCAAAGCTCTCAGGGCCTCATTTCATCTGTAAAATGGGGGAAAGGGGGGCTCTGAGACAAGTTTCTTCATCTTTATTACATCTTGGCCCCCTCAGGCCCCCTCAGTCTACTGAAGCCTAGAAAGCCCTACATTTTAAGTGCATAAAATAAAATACAGGGGACCATATGGAAGCTCAATTACATTGAAGTGTAATTATTTTTAAATGATTTTAAGTTCATGGACTCCCAGGTTGAGATCCCTGCTCTAAGGGTCCTTTTAGGTCCAAATCTGTCACTCTATGGTTTGTTCATACAGGGGTTCTATTTCTGTGGGAAAAAAACAGGAAGGAAAGAAATACCCATTTATTGAGCGCTTAGTGTTCGCTAGGAACACAGTAAAAGAAAAAAATGGTCTTCATTGTGACAGAGAATGGCATTTCCTAGAGACTGTGGGATTTTGTAGAGTTTCAAAGGACAACTGTGCAAGGCTCCTAGTGAATCAGGATGCAGTAGGGAACACTGAAAATGTTTGGGCAACGTATGTCAAGACCGTCATGTCTAACTTATACATAATTCCTTTGCGCAAAGGTTTTCAATGGTTGCCCGTTGCATCCTGATTAACTTATAAACACCTAATTAAATTGCAAACCTCTTCCTGGCCTTCTGTTCCTTCCACAAGCTGGGGTTACCCTCCAACTTTATCTCATACCACTGCCAGAATACCAGCCCATGGTGCAACCTCAAAGACCATCTATCTAATGGAAGGCATACTGGGCGTTTGTAACATCGCTGGGTTCAGCCAGCTTGAAGTCCTTCAGTGAGTTCTCCCTCCCTCCCAAGGCAGCCCATACCTCTCTGGGATGGCTCTTAGTTGGGAGTATGGATTTCCCCTACATTCAGCCTCAATCTCCTTAAGCCAAGTTGTGGTCTCTGTACTTGTTTGGGACATCCTGGGGTCTCTTGAGTGGCTTACAAAATTAGTGTATCTCCCTCCATTCTGGGCAGAAACCCCTGAAAACCCCAGACCTGAGTCACCAGCCCTTGAGGGTGATACCAGCACGACCCAGAGAGGCCTTGATGCAGGCCTCGGAGCCCAGTCACATCCTGCAAGTCAGTGGCTGACTCTGGCAGTTTTAGGGATGGGTGTGTGGCCAAAACTCAGAGCTCACTCTGATGCAGAGGAGTGTCTTGGGGGTTTTGAAAAGCCCCAAACTGTGAGTCACCATTTGATTCTGGTTGACTGGCTAGAGAGGAACTGAGAAGAGGTACATGGCTCCAGGGTGCAGGAGCAGTGGAGGGTAGGCAAATATGGAGGTGGGCCCAGTCTCAGAATCAACATTGGTTTGTTTGGACATTTAAGCACTCAGTAACCCCACAATCAAACACCATGTGTGCCCTCCTCAGTTTTGCCAACAAGCTTTGTGAGGCCTGTAGAGGGGGTCTCAGTTTAGCTTGTTTCTCCCAAATAAGGGACTCAGGGAGATGCCCTTCCCCATCGGTCATTTGCACCAGAACTGGGTCCCTTGGGTAAACTGGACTTTACTGAAGAATGCCTTTCTCCACTGGAGGAGGGATGGAGAGAATGAGCTACATCTTGGAGGAGCTGTGCGAGTTAACAGGATTTACTAAAGGTTCTGGTTATTGATACTCTACTTACTGTTTCTCCTTCAGGCAACCTCCCCCAAGTTATTAAGTACCATCCATCTACCCCTTTGTTCCATAGGATTACACCTGAGGCACTCCCTCCCTTGTCAGTGTATACATGCAATACACCTAGTAATGGAATGCATCGGTCAGTCAAAAAGCATTTATTAAGCACCTACTGCGTGCCAGGCACTAAGTGCTGATGTGGTGCAGAGACTGTAAGATCCTTGAGGAGTATTTGCCTTTCTTTGCATCCCCAGAACTTAGTGCTTTTAATAATTTAACAAATGCTTGCTGGCTTGTCCAGTATTCCCATCCAAAAGTTATGGGTTCAAATCCTGTCTCTGACACTAGCTATATGACTATAGCCAAGTAATTGACCCAACTCAGCCTTAGTTTCCTCACCTACAAAATTGGGGGGGGGGGCATAGGGTTAGAGTCAATGCCATCAAAAGTCCCTATATCATGACATCTGTCATGTCAGTAGTCTGGTGAAGCCTGTGGACCCTGACTCAGAATATTGTTTTTAAGTAATTGAAGGAAGTGCTAGATTCTGGTTAGAAGTTAGGGAAAGTGTGCTTAACTTTTTGTTTCATCTAAATTCACAGACGCCCTGAAATTGGGGATGAGGTCATCTGTGCTCCTCATTAAGAAACACCCCTGATTAAGACCCTCTGTTCTCAGTCTATGAATCAGTGATCCCACCTCACTAAGGTCAACAGAATGTAAGCCCCTCTAGGGCAGGTCTCCATCTGGGTTTTTCCCTTGCCTCTCAGCCCAGCAGGCACAGGCTTGTTGAGAAGAGTTGTATGGTTTATTTTCCTCATACTACCAGGGGCGGGGGGAGGCATGCCCAAGGTCCCCCCGGGGATGAGCTTCTGGGGCAGGGCTGAAACTCAGGACTCCTGACCCATCCACATCCAGAGTTCTGGCCACTGCACCAGCATGAAGTTCAGTTCACCTACCTCCCTTTGGGAGAGGTCTCTCCAGTCTCTATATCTCTTCCTGCAGATCTCTCTCCTCATTGCCTTCCTCTGCGTGAAGAACTCCACCTGGACCGACTACAGCGCGTACAGCTACTTTGAGGTGGTCACCATGTGCGACCTGCTGATGATCCTCATCTTTTACCTGGTCCATCTTTTCTGCATCTACAGGATGCTCACCTGCATCAGCTGGCCATTGGCAGTAAGTAGGCTGGTGGCGTCCAGCTGGGAGCCGGAAGGGAGGGAGGTGATCCCACCATCTTTCCAGGTGGTCCTCTTTAAGCCTGCAAGTTTGGTGCATGCTGTTCCAGTTATCCATTGCCAGTGATTACCTCTCACTGATTATATGGGAAGATCTCGTGGCTGGCAGCCTGGAATCCCAAGTTCCACCTTTAGTGCTTCAAAACAGGCTGAGAATTTGGGGGAGAGGGGAGGCATAGCAATAAAGAAGCCCATTTCGAACACTCTCCTTGAATTCAATAAACATTCATTAAGTACCTACTTTGTACCCCACACTGTGCTAAGCTAATTACAATGTATCTTAGCTACAAAAATAACAGGTGGAGGCAAACAGCAGTTGCTAACTTTTTTTTAATTGTTAGGCTTAAAAATATGTTTGAAAAAAAAAGAAATAGAGGGAAACATTTCAATGTGAACAAACCAGTACAGTGTGTGGTTGGAGGTGGGGAACTACATGTGGCCTCAAGGTTGAAGGGTCTCCACCCCTGGAGATGCTCAATCATCCTCTGTCTCTCTTCTCTTCCTCTCTCTCTCTCTTCCTCTCTCTCTTCCTCTCTCTCTCTCTCTCTCTCTCTCTCTCTCTCTCTCTCTCTCTCTCTCTCTCTCTCTCTCTCCTCTTCCCTCTATCTCTTTCTGTGTCTCTGTGTCTCTTTCCTCTTTCTCTCTGTGTCTCTGTCTCTGTTTCTCTCTCTCTCTGTCTCTTCCTCTCTCTCTCTCCCTGTTTCTGTCTCTCTCTCTGTTTCTGTCTATGTGTGTGTGTCTCTCTCTTTGTCTCTCCCTCTTCCTCTGTTTCTCCATCTGTTTCTTTCTCTATATCTCTCTCCCTCTCTGTCTGTCTGTTTTTGCCTTTCTCTGTGTCTCTCTTCCTCTCACTCTATCTCTCCCTCCCCTCCTGCAGAGAGATATTGGCACAATGTTTCCCAGGTCTGGGTTGCCCCAGAGCCTTTCTCATTATCACAAGGCTTCTTCTGAAATTTTCTAAATAAAAGCCAATCACCAAACATATATTGAGCCTGGATCTGAGCAGAATTCCCTAGGATGGACTCTAGGTCTTAGAGGGGCTTGCCTCAAAGTTTGAAATTAACCACTGAATCTATTTCACTCAAATAGTCAAATAGATATTAGAGTTGATCGAAATCAATACATGACTCTTGCCTTGGAGCAAACAGTGTTGGTGAACATATAGACGGTTTCATTCTTTTGATTACACAGTGCCTGACTCATAATAGATATTTAATAACTGCTAACTGATGGATTGATCTCTGCTTATCTTGGGAATCTTGAAAGTGCATAGCCTCCCAAAGCTATTGGCCAACATTTCTGGTTCCTCCTTGTAGCACCAAATCCCAACATCCTTCTGGCATCGTTGTTGTCTGTGCAATGCATATACAGAAGTACAGATTAGGGGTGGAGGGTGAAGCAGGGGCAGGGTAAGGATGTCAGCAGACAGAGTCAGTCCCATGCTCTGTCCCTTCATGCTTTGAGTTTCTCATTAGCTAGGAATTCTGTGTACATGTCTTTGAAGGACTTATGTCTATTTTCTCTTTCTACTTTATCTCTTCCTTGTTCTTTCTATATTTTCTGCTTTTTCCTCACATCTTAATTTCTTAGAAATTCCTGTTCCACACCACCACTCCTTGATTCATGCCACCCTCCATTCCATCCAAGTGTGAGTGTTTAGTTACAAGGGAGGAGGAGGAAGACAAAGGACTGAATAATATTTCTAATTAGGATGAAATAAATTTTGTATATTCAGTGTAGTTCCAAGCCCAGGACCTCCCCAAAAGGGATGTGTGTTTGGAAGAGGGAAATCCAATGGACCAAGACAGCATTAAAGAGGACACTTGATCTCTTAGTAGGCTCAAGGAAGGCAGTCTCCTTGATGAGGCATCAGAGCTGTCCATTTAAATAAGAAAAAAAGTCATTATTGGAATATCATGACTCATCCCAGGCACCTTTTGAGAAGGACATTCCTACATTGGTAGATCTCCAAAAAAATACAACCAGTCTAGTAAAGGACCTATAGGTCATAAGATAGAATAGTAGTAATAATGAATCATCGTAACTCCCTTGAGTCTCTAACGCTATAGGGTTTGTAACACTGTAAGGCTTATATGGGATTTCACTTGATCCTTCTAGTAGCCCTGTGAGATACCTGCTACTATTATTCCCATTTTAAAGATGAAAAAACTGAAGCTCAAAAGTAGTTGCATGTCTAGTATTTATCTAAGATAAATTCAGGATTCAAAGCCAGGTCTTCCTGACTCCTGGGTCCAAAACTACCCGCTAAGCTATGTTTGGAGTTCTGTTTGAAGGAACTGGGGATTTTAACTTTGAGAAGAGAATCTTGCAAGGCTGAGGTGATGAGGGAGGGGGTCATGATGACCATATTTGGATTCAAATATTTGAAGAGTTATTACAAGGACAAGGGATTAGATTTACTCTTTGCCCTCCCCCCCCATTCCAAGATATGGAAATTACAAGAGAGACAGATTTAAGTTGGACAGAGAAAACTTCCTAACAGTTGGAGCTGTGCCCAAATGGCCTGGGAGGTTTTCAAGCAAAGGTTGACCCTTTGGCCAGTCTAATGTAGAGGGATCCCTTGCTCAGGTCCAGATTGGTCTGAGTTCTCTTCCATTTCTGGGATTCCGCCCAAACTCAAGAAAGATAGGTTGAGGAGCATCCTCAGCACTGAGGAAACACCATTGACCCATGCTGTGTGCTTCACAGATGACAGCTGGCTCCGTTCTAAGTTCTGCCTGAGGTTGATCTGTTCCTTTTGACCCTCACAATGACTCTATCATATAGCTGCTGCTCTCATTCCCCTTTAACAGATGAAGAAGGAACTGGGGGGTTTTAACCTGGAGAAGGTAGTGTGGCAAAGAACCTTGAATTTCTCCCTGTGGCAGCCTACTGGGATGTTTGTTGATGGATTCAGCAGGCTCTCTGTGGTTGGTGACAAGAATTATGGGCACAGTTAGCCTTCTTCAAGATCCCTGTTCAGCCAAGAACTTTTTCTAAAGGCAGAAAAGACCCAGAGCTGCTGTGCGAGGGACATCTGCCCCTGGGAATGAAGCAAATGCCTTCCTTGAATGTTTTAGCTGCGAGGAGATGGAAGGGAAGGATGATCATTTGTAATTCTCTGCAGAGCCAGAATCATCTTCCAAAGAACAAAGCAAAGAAGGAAGTCGCTGTTGGTGGCTCTCTTGAGGAGTTTGGTTTTTATTCTGTCCACTTTTCTTTCCTCTCTTGGATTTTCTCCTTCTGTTCTTGGCTTGAACCATCTCCTGGCCCATCTCATGTTACACCTGAATGGAGCTGTCCTGGAGTCAGAGGACAATTCCTTCTCTTGGTTTTCATTCTCCCTGGTGTCACAGGTACCCCACCTAACATCCCTGAGCAATGTCCTAGGGACAGACTCCATCCCCCAGGCCATCTTACCTACCGCTCAACTTCTTTCTCCCTTTCAGGAATTTCTCCATTACTTAATTGGTACCATTCTCCTGCTGATTGCATCCATTGTGGCAGCATCCAAGAGTCATGGTATAGATGGCCTTGTGGCTGGAGCGGTGAGTAAACTTCTCCTGGATGAGCACCCCAAAACTCAAACACTGTCCTGCCTCCTTGACCTGGCACAACCTGTGGATAAGAGGAGTATAGATATAGAACTGAAAGGGACCTTAGGGGCCAGCCACTCCAGTCCAATTCTAGAGAGACTCTAATTCAACCATCTCATATTATAGATGAGGAAACCTGTGTCACAGAGCTTAAGTGACTCCCCAGGGTCATACTGCTCATCAGTGCCTTAAGAAGCATCTGAAACCAGGTCTTCTAGACTCCAAGGCCTGCCCTTCATAGTCAATAAATTTTTATTAAGCACCTGCTATGTGCTTATGACTGGATATACACAAAGAGTATACAGGCTGTCCCTGCCCTCAAGGAGCTCACATATTGTGGGGGCTGGGGGAGGAAACAACAGAAAAAGTTATGTACCAAGAGGTTAAATACAGAATAAATTGGAAGTAAAGGTGAGGGAGAAGGTGCTGGAATGAAGAGGGATTGGGAAAAGCTTGAACAACAGCCAACAGCAAAAGCTCACATTTACATGATGCTTTGGAGTCCATAAAGTGCTCTAAAAATCTATTATCTCATTGGAGTCTCCCAGGAATTCTGGGAAGTTGCTGTTGTAAAAATTCCCATTTCACAGAGGGAGAAACCAAGGCTTGGAAAGGTTCGGTGACTTTCCCGGGACAACGTGTTCCCGGTCTTCACAATATAAGCCCAGCACCCCCTGAGATGACAAAGAACTAGGTTTTTCCTAATACTTTAAGGTTTATAAAGCACTTTACATATGTGATTTCCCTTGAGTCTCATCCAACAATCTCAGGACACTATGGTTACCCTTATTTTACAGATAAGGAAACTGAGGTTCAGGCAACTCGCTCCAGATCACATCACACAGGTGGTAGAACATGGGTGAACTTTGGACCCAAATCTTCATCAAGCAACCTAACCCACCCTGCCTTTCAATTTGACTAAGACCTGCTATGTATGAAGTCCCAGGACACAAGACACATCCCTGCTCTGGGCTTGTCTTAAGCACTGTGCTTTTGGGAAGAGCCTGTGTAAGAAATAAGGCACCTAGGGGACACACTGGACAAACTTGGAATCAGGAAGATGAGTTCAAATCCTCCTTTATACAAATAGCAGGATGACCCTGGGCTAGCCATTGTACCTTTTCTGGCCTCAGTTTTCTTAATGTAAAATTATAATAGTACCTACTTTACAGGATGATTGTAAGGCCCAATTTGGTAATGGATGTTTTGCAAAATTTAAAGTGCTATATAAATATCATCACACCGCCACCAGTACCGTCATCATCATCATTACACCTTTCTGGGAGGGCCTGCTCTCTTCTCTGGGGGAGACCAGACCCAGGGAACAGTTAATAAAACAGAATGATGTAGTGATGTAGACAAGTGGAGAAGAGGCCACTTTACAGTAAGATTATTATGCAGACGGTTCAAAAAGAGAGCCATCCATAATGATGGGATTATAGGCTGGTCAATAAGTAGCAGAGGAATGGAGGAAGGAGCTGGTTAGCAGGTGCTGGTGGCGGCAGCTGTTGGACAGTGCCCAGCTGTTCAGGACAGGGCTCGCCTCAGGCCCAGGAAGGGCTAGGGCAAGACAGGCCTGGTGCATCTGCTGCCCAAGGCCCATCCTCGCTGAGCCCCAGAGGGGCTAAGAGCTGGCCTTCAGACCAAAGCACCTTCTGTTGTCTAACTGGATCTGTGCAATCAGACACGTCATTTAATGAGCCCCTCTGCCCTCACTATAAAAACCAGGGAACCGGATGGATGAGAGGAGATCACCAGTTCTGACGTTCATGGCCCCCTCAAGACAGTGATTGCAGCCAGTAGTCATCCTGATGTTTGTGCGGCCTCTGCCTCACAGTGAGGTTACCTTCAGAGTTCTGTTTAAACCCAGTTTCAGGTCAGCAGGCAACCGAACCACGGGTTCGGTTGGGGATTAAAATGCTAAGAACTAAGCCGTGGCCTCCATCATGGGGAAACCTGAGTGTGCTAGCACTGCTTCCTTCTTCTTCCCCTACAGTGCGTCTAAGGCCTAAGGACATTTGGGAATGAGATAAGCAGCCTTCTATTCGCTCAATGTCTCATCCACCAAATTACCAAAAGTGAGAGCTAGAAGCGATCCTAGGGTCCAAGCCTTTCATTGGAGAAATGAGGAAAAGAGAATTAATTGTCTTACCTATGATCACCTGGCTAAGAAGAGTCTGAACCAGTCCTCAAATCCAAGTTGTCCGACTTAAATCCAGTGTTCTTTCTATTAGACTTTGCTCAATTTTCTAAGAACCTGCTATGTACTAATACATAGGCGATCTGTGCTGTCATGGCAAGAAACTTCCCTTTCTGAGAATGAACTCTGGGGTCCCAGTTCTAGAGGGTCAGTCAAGAGATAAGGCAAAGGAATAAGCATTTATGGGGTCTGTACTAAGCTTTTTTACAAATATCTCATTTGCTCTTCACAACAACCCTGCATCTCCATTTTACAGATGAGGAAACTGAGGCAGACAGCTAAGTGACTTGGTCAGGGTCACACAGCTAGACTGTCTGAAGCTGGATTTGCACTCTGGTCCTGCAAACTCCAGGTCCAGTGCTCTATCCACTATCCTATGTCCAGGTTCATTGCTTTTATTTCCAACTGCACTGAAAAGATGTTCCATACTTTAAGAGGATTATGGGAAAGGTTACATGCCATAATGGATTGAGAAATCTGGAAGACCAAGGGTCAAGTCCTGCCCCTGACATTTCTTATGTCTCAGGTTCTCAGGGCAGCCTCTGGACCCCTTCTCAGAATCATATTTTTAAATGCACAAAATAAAATACATCAGATTGCAAAGGAAGCTAATTGTGCTAAAATAATTATAATTTTTTAAATGCTCTAATCTTTATCTGCATTAATGATAGAGGGAGTTCCTCTTCAGGATTTCCTTACATTGAAACACACACACACACACACACACACACACACACACACACACACACCCCTCACCCCTCACCCCTTCCTAGCATGAAGGAACCTCTCTGGCCATTGGCCATGTAGTTCAAGCTTCTCATTTTACAGTTAGGGAGACTGAAGCTAGCAAGCTGAAGTTTACCCAAGGTGACCTCACAGTAAGTGATAGAGCCAGGATTTGCTCCTGGATCCTCTTGACTATTTCCACACAGCCTAGAACCAGGAGAAAGGCTATGTCCGTTGGGGTGATAAGCCCAACCTTTGGATCTGAGAAGCCTGGGAACCATCTTGAGGCTAGTTAGCATCAGCACTGAGGATGAGTATCTTTACCTCTCTTTCTCTTCAACCACAGGTCTTTGGGTTCTTGGCTACTTTCCTGTGCACAGTGAGCATCTGGTTATCCTACAAGATCTCGTGCATAACCCAGGCCACAGGTGAGGGAATGCCTATTTTTTGGCACAAAAAATTTGCTGAAAATAGAAGTGGCTCCCTGCGCTGTTGGGGAGAGCTCATCCCTCCAGGAAGGAATACATTAGCTGGAATTAAGCTCCCGGAGGGTTTGCCGGGAGGGATTGCGGGCCCTCCGGCTCAGTGTGAGTTCAAAAGTATTTGAGTTGTAAATGCGGGAAGGAAAGAGCTAAAGCATCTTTATCTCTGCCCCCCTGGTGTCCTCTTTCCTCCCTCAAGAGGCTCTGTGTTTGGGCATTGGCTTCTTTTGGTGAGCTCGAGGCAGGGGAGGGGTAAGGAAGCTGCTCCCAAAAATTTCAAGTGAGTTTAAGAAGACCTTTAAAAATTTGTCATTCTTTATGTATTTCTTTTTAAATGCCAATTGATATTTTTTACGTCATTTCCAGAGATGTGTCCTCTCCCTCTCCCCTCCACATTAAGCTATCCATTATCAGAATAAAAGAAATAAAAACTCACACATTAAAATTGTATGCAGTATGCCACACCCATCGTCCCCCACCTCTGCAAAGAAGAGAATTTTTAATGGCTTAGAAGGTCTAGACACAGTGAGCAGCATTCTCCCTACTGTCCATAAACTTTAGAGCTCAAGGATTAGGGAGAGGTTAAAAAGTAAGAATCACTATCAAGGATAATAATGTGAAACCAACACCTGATGTTTCCACAGCACTTTACAATTTACAAAAAGCACGTTTCTGAAAACAGCCATGGGAGGTGGTTTAGGAATCATTATTCCCATTTTATAGAAGAGTAAACTGAGGTTCAGAGAGGTTTCATGACAGACCCACAGCTAGTGTTATAGTTGGGACTTTAAAAACCCTATGTCTTTTGAGTCCAAATCCAGCATTCTTTTCACCATATTACATCACCTCTGTGTAAGGAAGATAATAATACTAACTCTCCAATATTTCCTGGAGCTGTGCTATCACTGGGGTGGGGTGAGGGTGGGGGGCCTCCCTCCGCTGATGCTGATACTGATGGGTACCACCAGTGGACAGACATCTGAACTGACCCTCCTTCTTTCTCAGCTGCAGCTGTGTGATGGCGTCACTCATAATGCCTCGTACCCCCTGGTAGGAAGAGCCCCTATGGGGCTGAAGGGGAGGCCAGTCAGAAGAACAGCCTGGTGGTGCCGTGAAGAAAAGTTTTTGAAGCAAAGTCTTTGGTGCCAAAGAACTGTTGAGATGAATGGAGAGGCTCCCTGAGGGTCCCCCACCCCTTTCCTGGAGTTGTGCCCAGAAAATGGCTTTCTCAAGACTCTTACTCCAGCTTTCCTCGTAACAGCCTGCCTCTTCCTAGGAGTGGGATGGGACAGACTGGACGGGATGGGACAGGATGGGACAGTTCGGGACAGGACAGGACGGGAAGCCCTGCCTCAGGCAGCCCTTTGCCTGGCTCTGTGAAACCTCTTCAGGTCCTGGTCGCCCATTTCATAGAATAGGAGTATAAAACTGAGTCCTTGTCTAATGCTGTCTTCGGTTCACTCTGGATGTAACAAACATTATGTAAATCCTCTTGTAAAACACCAGCCCCCACATCCCTAATTTATCTGTTTTTGTAAATCCAACCTTGGTGATATTTAGCTTGCCTAGATAAACCCTGTACAATCAGGAAAGCAACACCAGCCTCATTTCATTGTCCCTGCCTTTTGCTGCCACAAACCCAAGGGAGTAAAATCTGAACTTGACTGACATGGGGATCTGGCTTATACTGTGTAGGTGGAGGTTTCCGAAGGAAAGTAACTGCCTGCTCTGGGTTTAGAGTCATCATACGTGCTTGGTCACGCCATATCATCACTAACATTTACATCACACTTTCAGGTTTGCTAAGCACTTCACTCAGTCCCAGACCTTACGAGGGAGATGACATCATCCTTATCTTATAGATGAGGAAAGTAAGGATGAGAGTGGTCAGTGACTTGGCCAGTCACGTGGCTGTGTCTGTGATAGGTTTCGAATTCATCTCTTCCCAATTTCCCCTTCTATGGACTATCTGAGGTGTCATCTTTCATGGTCTTCAGGTAAAGATTGGCAGTCATCTGCCATGCATGTTATCGTGGGGGCTCCTTCAGATATTTGGATGAGATGCCCCCTGAGTCCCTTTCATCTCATACTCAGGAATTCTCTGAGCTATACAACAATGTGAACAGTAACTCTGGAAGCATATGTCTTCTCATAAAAATGCCCATGGTTCCTAAGATAGAGCACCAGATTAGCATCCTGAAACTCTGGGTTCAAATCCCAGCAACTCTAACACTCTTTCCCTCCTTTTCTTTCTTCCTCTTTCCTTATCTCCTTCCCTCTCTTCCTTCCTTCTTCCCCACTTTTCTTTCTTTGCTCCCTCTCTCTCTTTGCGTTACCTTCTCCCTCTTCTCTCCCATTTTTGCTGTCTTCCTCCCTCCTTTCCTTCCTCTCTTCTTTCCTCCTTCCTTCTTCCCTCTCTCCCTTCCTCCATCTTTTCTTTCCTTTTTCCCTTCTTTCCTCCCTCTCTCCCTACTGTCCCTCTCTCCCTCCCTTTTCTTCCTCCCTCCTTTCCCCTACTGAATAAAGTCCATTTTCCTCAATTTGGCATTCAAGGCCTTCTATAGTCACATAGATTTAGAGCCAGAAGGGACCTCAGTCCCTTGAGTTCAAACCTTTTGTTTACAAGATGAGGAAATTGAGGCATAGAAGGCTTAAGTGATTTGCTTGCCCAAGGGTCACTGAGGTAGGAAGCTGTAGAGGAGGCATTTGAATCCAGGTCCTGACTCCTGAACCAGAGTTCTTCCTGCCCACCCTTCTCAGACTAGTGCCAAGGAGCTTCCCATGATCCCTCTGGCTGGCAGCCATCTTCACCCCCAATCCCTCACTGAACTCTGAGAGTACTTGACTCTGCCTTTTCACACACTTACCATGTTGTCTTGTGACCGTCCCCTCATCATCCTCACCTCTTCCTGACTGAGCCTTTTGAGGGCTCAGATGCGTCTTAGCTCCTGCCACAGTGCCTGGGCCATAGTTTGCTGAATGAATTAGTGAGGGAAGGGATGGATGGATGGCTTCCAGGCAGACAGGAGCGCGCATCTCATCTTCCAGCTGCCTGAGAATCCGTAGTGACCAACTCCCCAGAGTAACCTTCACATGAATTTGCTCCCTCTGTAGTTATGGTCATGGGAATAAAAACCCAAAATGCACAGGAGAAACTGAGGCACTGGACTTTCTTCTCCACCCATTTAGCCCCGGTGCCCTAATGCACGGTGACTCCTGGATTCCTGTGCTCTCCTGTGTTGCCTTCTCTTTTTCACCCCTGCCCCCATCTCCACCTTAGTGTGAGCCTGCCTTGTAACGTAACTGTACGTGGATAGGCTGTTTCCCCAGATAGAACGGAAGCTCCTGGAGACTAGGAACCATTGTTTTAGCTCTTGTGGTCAGCACAAAGACTGGCGTGAAGTAGGGACTTGATGCGTGTCGATTGGTTGATTTCCCCCCTTCCATGCTTGGAATGGACCCTCCCCATCCCTGCCCCTACATCCACCTCCTGAAGTCCCTCCCTTCTGGTCCCAACTCAGTTCAGCAAACATTAAGCACCTGCTGTATACAAGACCTCTAATGAAATGCCTCACTGGAGTCTGAGTGGGACCCTGGATGCTAGAAGGCTATTCCAGGAGAGAGCATAATCCCAGGTGAGTTCTCACAGGTGGTTATGGCTGTTGCTGAAGCCAGCATGATGCAATGGAGAAGCAGGTGGTCTGGATTCAGATATTGCTGCTTACCTCTCAACTAAGGGATCAGGCTACATAACCTCCAGGTCTGTGATCCCCCATACCTTAGTCTCCTCTTATGTAAAATGGGAGCAAAGGAGCTCAAAGAACCCTCCCAACTCAGGAATATGACTCAATGATCCCATGACCAGCCTCCAGGTTAGCCACAGAGTGGTATATATTCCAACCACATCTACTCTCAAGGTCTACTGACTAATTCTTGGAAGGGCTCGGATCTCTGTAGGGGGTAAGAGCTCTCATGGGACAAAAATCACAGATCTTTGATACACATGCAGGTCACAGGGCTAGGCAATATGCGTGCAAAGATGAAGGACATAGCTCTTTTCTTCAAACAGCTTACAATCTGTGTGTGTTCATCCTTCGTTACTGAAGACCATGCCATCAGAGAAATGATGACATGACTTGCACTTGACCTTGTTTTGAGTGAGGGAGGGCTGTGCAGGTCACCAGCCTCACTTCTCCTCCAGAGCCATCTGAATGCAGTGACCAGATATTCATCAGGATGACTGGAGATGATCCAGTATGAGGAAATTGGGATTAAGTGACTTGCCCAAGGTCACACAGCTAGTGAGTGTCAAGCATCTGAAGTGAGATTTGAACTCAAGTCCTCACTCCTGTACTGGTGCTCTATCCACTGCACCACCTAGCTGCCCCAGCTTACAATCTAATAGAGAAGGAAAGAGAATAAAACATTAATTTGTCACCAACTATGTTCCAGGCACTTCACATACAAGCCAAGACATCACTCATCACATCACTCTGAAAACAAAGTACAAACAACTCCATGCTAAGCACGTTACAAATGTTACCTCAGTTGATCCTCACAACCACCTTGGGAAATAGGTGCTGTTATCTCTATTTTACAGTTGAGGAAAGTGAGGCAAACAGAAGTTAAGTGACTTGCTCAGGATCACACATCTAATAAGTATCTGACACAAGATTTGAACTCAGGAAGATGAGTCTTCCTGACCTGAGGCCTGGCACTCTGTGCACTATGCAACCACCACCAACAAAAAAATATTTCATTTGATCTCACAAGAACTTCAAATGCCTGAGGAGTTTATATTTGATTCTCAAATCTTAGGTCATTGGTTGGTTTGCTTGGTGATAATGTCTAGGTCTACTTGGAGGTCTCCATATGAAAGGAAATCATTGTGAAAAAACAGAACTGAAGGAATAAGACCCTCCAGGCCACATTGACTTCGTTATTGAACTTTATTGCCTGTGATGCCTTAAAATAATCCCACGTTCCCGGGAGACTACTGGTGTCCATGGCAGCTTGGTGGCTTGTGTCCTTTATGGCCCCTTTCTTTCCCTTCTCCTTCCATTCCCTTTAGGGAAAAAAATCTTCAGGGATCATTTTCAAAGCAAATGAATAATATAGATCTTTTCTCTCTGAACTTGAAATTGCCTGCAAGTGGACCGTCCCAGATCGTGGACGACTTCCCTCTCCACTGTTTTCAAGCTAGCAGTCATTATCAGCATTTCTTAGCATTTGTTTGTCGGAGGGTCCTGAGTCATTGCCCAAGTCCCCTCTGTCCTGGCCTGGTGCTGATTGTCTGCCCAATGTCCCAGTTGGGACTACTCTCCACCCTGCCTCAGCATCCCCCATGTCAAGCAAGGTCAGCCAGTCAGCATTGAGATGAAGCCCCTCACACACCAGTGAAAGGCCCTTAATTGCTTATTTAGAAGCCAAAATATTTGAATAGGGCCGAGACTTCCTTCGGTAGCAACAGGAGTCTCATTTAGATCTATCCGTGTTGCTTCTGGGATTCTCTCCCAATAAAACAATTCCAGTGGCTGAAATGGATACTATTCCTACACAAAATAATACATCATTTTAAAAAATCAATGCCTGCCATCCATGACCAGTGCACCACACTTGCTGAAACACCATCTAAATTATGCACAGCCTAAAGAATCAGAGAAATCAATACTTAAAAGATCAAGGAACATTACTTAAAATGCTAAACCATCTCGCTCCTTTGCTAGACCCCCTGAAAAAGCTTTTTCTAAAATATGAACTCTCCTAGGATTTTATCCAGGGTCACCTCCATCTGAGGTCTCCTAGAGATTAAAAACCTGAGGTCAGCACCCCCAGTCTCAACACCTCAGATAGTGCCAAGCATCTTTACTTATGGACACTGAGGAAAGGTCTGAGGAACTTAATTAAGAAGGACTGCCTTCCACATTGGGGAGATGATGAGGAATAATTTAGGAGGCCTTTTCTTCCTTTTTGTAAGGAGCAGTTCTGGGACTCCACTTTCTCTTGGGAACTCTATCCCCTAGAAGCCTGTGCATGAGTTCATAGCCCAAGGAGCCCCTGAGCACAAAAGGGTTTGAAAGGCACTGGAAGAAATTTTGTGAAGGATGATATGAGTAGTGGTTAATTGGAAAGAAGGAAAGAGCAGCTGTGCCCTGAGCTCTGGTATCCTGACTGGATTTAGATGACCATGAGACCTATAGCCAAGGACTCCCCTGTTATCACCTAATTTTTGTGCCAAGTAGCCCCACAGTACAAGGTTAGGAAGGTTAGTCCATGCCAGACACTGAGCTAAGTGCTTTAGAAATATCATCTGGTTGATCCCCATGGCAGCCCTGTAATGTGGGTGCTGTTATCTCCATTTTGAGGTTATTCCCCAATTGAGGATAAATCCAGTGCCTAGCCCTGTTTTTTCCATTAAAAGCTTTAACTTTGACTCATGGTCACCTGACTTGCTGTGGTACAAGAAGCCCTGGGGACCTGGGGTTCATGAGCTATGGAATAGCTATGGCACCCTACAGTGTGTACTGGCCCCGGTATTGCTGAAGAAAGGGCACTAAGGAATTCCAGGTGCTTGTGTTCATTGAGAGGCAGGTGTAAAGTTAATATTTCAATATCAGGATTTTTGTTACATTCTTTTTTCACTTTTGGGGGGAGGCAATCTCTTTTAGGAGAAGGGACACTATATTTAGAGTGGAGGAGGGCTTGGTTTTTTGCCTCTTGGTTGTACCACTAAGCTAGCTGAGCACGCATGACCTTGGGTAAGTCATTCAACCTTGCTGGACTTCAGTTTCCTTATAGGCTCAATGAGAAAGCCGGACTAAATTATTTCTAAACTCCATCCTTGCTCTAATGTTCTATGATTAGGTTAATAAGACTTGTTCCGCTTGACCCCAGAGATTGGATCTAGGAGCAATGTCTACAAATGCAAGAGAGGTAAATTTAGACTTGATATAAATAAAAAAAAATGCCTAGTAATTTGAAATACCTAGGAAGTAATGGTTTTGCCCCATTAGACTGGGAGCTCCTTGAGAGCAGGGGCTGTCTTTTATCTTTCTTTGTCTTTCCTAATGCTTAAAGGAACGATTGTGGCATACAGTAGGTGCTTAATAAATGGTGATTGACTGACTCTCTGACCTCACAGGAGGGAGAGGGGTGATCTTCTAGCAAAGGTTGAATGACTTCTTGTCAGATTCATTACAGAGTAGAATCTTGGTCAGGTAAGAGGTTAGACCAGATGGTCTCCAATGCTATGATCTGTGACCCCCTGCCTCCAGTTTCTCCCAATCCCCCTCCAATTCCAATTCAATCCAATTCCAATCCAACCCTCACACAACTCTACATTATGAATCTTGCCTGTTCACGCCAATCTCCTTCTCTAAGTGTTTGATAACAGCTTGTAGAGCTTGAAATTGGAAGCAGCTGCAGGACAGAATGGACAGATCCTCATGAGTTCAGACACCTACTAGCTGTGTGACCCTGGGCAAGTCACTTAACCTTATTTGCCTCAGTTTTCTCATATGTCAAATGAACTGGAGAAGAAAAGGGCAAACCCATATCTTTGCAAAGAAAACCTCAAATGGAGTCACAAAGAGTCAGACATGACTGAAACGAATAAACAATGAACTTGAAATGGTTCTCTCCCAATCTTTGACACCAAACCAAAGTTCTTGCATCAAAAAGTCTAGACACAAGAGCCAACTGAAGTTGGAAGAATGGCCCATAGGTCTAGAAAGCAATGTGGTACACACAGAGAAGAAAAGGAGCCTAGAGGATCTGGAGTAACAGGACTTGGGTTCAAATCTTTCCTGATTCTGCCATTCAGAGCTCCTGGAAGGCAGGGGTTATCTCATTTCTTATCTTTTCCAGCGTCTCATAGATGGTGGTGGCAGTTGTCCTTCATTCTCAGAGGACAAAAATGACATCACTATGCTAGAGTCACATAGTGCCTCACACACAGCAGGTGCTTAATAAATGCTTATTTTTGAAATGAATTGAAAGGGTCAATGACCACTTGTCAAAAATTTGTAACAGGCATTCTTGTTCAGGTATGGGCCTTCATATTCCTTCCAATTCTTGAGATCCTGACTGTGAATTGCATTGTGTCATGGACCAGTCACCTCCCCACCTCTCTTTGCCCATGTGTAAAACAAAGGGACTTTTTTGTGAAGGCTAGGGGACATATTTTCCTCTTCACCCCACCAAAACCCATTCCTTTTCCTCCCTGGCCCCCAAGCCTCCTTAGGCACTTGTTGGTTTTTCATTTAAAAACTTCCCTTGGTTTCTGTTCCTTTGTCTGTTTTAGTTTTCTTTTTCCATCTATTCAGTCAAGTCTGACCCTTTGGGACTTTTCTTTGTAAAGATATAGAGTGGTTTGCCATTTCCTTCTTTCTTTTATCAAGCCTACCTTGTCCTCCTTGCAATTTTTATCTCTTGTTCCTAGTTCTGACTTCTGGAGTCAAGGGGAACAAACCTAATATAGTCAGAGATCTTTAGAGCTACAAGGGACCCTAAGGTGTCAAATAATTTAATGCAACCCTCTCATTTAACAAAAGAGGTAACTGTGGCCAAGTAAAGTTAAGGGGTTTAAGGGACATATCTATCAGAAGACAAGGTTCCAGTCCTGACACTACCACTTCCTGTGTGACCTTGGGATTCTTCATTACCTCACTGCTGACTGGACTCTTAAGGTCCCCTTTAGCCTTTTCAGACAAGCTAGGAGCACAGATTTAGGGCAGAGGATGGATGGTCACCTGGGGGACTTTCATGGATGGACTGGGCTGAATACCCACTGAGGCCCTTCCAAACACTTCAATTTGGGGATTCTACATTCCAGATTCCTCGTCTCATAGACCATCACCAAAGCACTGTGTGACTTTCCCTAGATTATATGGGTATTAATTAGCATAGCCAGGATTCCAACTCACTCTCTGATTTCACAAACCCCTGCTTGGTTCTGTTTTCTTCCAAGAGTCCTTACCATCTCTCAGTTCCTGACCCAGCTTCCAGCCTCCGGTACACCATGAACTGGGGGTCCAGAGACCTCTAATAGCCCATATGAGCAGCTCTTGCCCCAAACTAAGTAAAATTCCACCCATTCAGTCCAAGGCCCAAATGCTATGCCTCAGAGCTCCGACAAAAAGGCAATTTCAGCCTCTCAGTGATGCTGCTGAAGTGTAGGTGGGATGGGTGGGTGACTAGGGCATTCCCCCACACTGTCTCAAAATTCCGAGAGCCAGCTTGCTTCATCACCAGTCCTGGTTACTCTTTGATCCCTTCCCCCACCTCCAGTCAGCTGTGCTGTGGGTGTGTGTCTGGGGTGGGGTGGGGGTGGGGAGCGTCCTTGGGGAAGGAGGGTGGGGGCCCCCCAGCAGGTGTTTTTCTCACCAACCTTACTTCTGACAGGAAGCAGTTTGGTGAAGCCATTGTACCATTTTTTTTGTTTTCTCTGTTCTCCAAAGACTTTATTTATAACCAGCTACTGGGACCATGGATTTAGAGAAGAGGTTTCAGAGGTCACCCCCACCCCTTGACAGAAACAGAGAGTAAGGTTCAGCAAGAGAGGGACTGGGAAGAAAATGAAGATGCAGGGATCATAGTGGACCACAAGCTGGAAAGGGCCACATAGCCCAACCTCGCCATTTACAGATGAAAGAAGTATCAAAGATGGGATTTGAACAAAGTGACTGCTCTGAAATTGAGGACCTGGGTTCAAATCTACTTTGACCCTGCTTATAACTGGGGGATAAGGGAATGTTAGCAACCAAGGAATCTGTCCAGGTCCAGGATGACCCCATCCTCCCACCCCCGCCATGCAAACTCTTTCCCTAGAGTCATGGGTTTCAGTCTTTGGGAAAGAGGCATGGAAAGTCATCTAGTCATGTAATAAATAAATGTCATATTATAAAAATATATCCACTTCTTCTACTATTCTACATGCAGTAATTGAATTAAGCTCTTACAATATGCCAGGGGAGGATCTAAACCGAGGTCATCCTGAGTCCAAAGTCAGTGTGTTTTCTACTTGTACTCTATAGGCTGCATCTCAGTACCAACATTTATTAAGCACCTACTATGTGCTAGGTACTGTACTGCAAATATAAAAAGGGAGAAATAACCTCTGCTTTTGGGGAGCAAGTAGAAAGAGCACTGTCTCTGGAGTCAATACAGAGGTGCAAATCCTGACCTGTATGACTCTAGGCAATAACACACAATAAGACTTTCAGGTACAACAATCCTGTGAGGGCAGTACTAACATTATCCAAATTTTACAGATGGGGAAACTGAGGCCTAGAGAGTTTAAATTACTCACCAGGGTACACAGTAAGGTACCTCTCCCCAAAAAACTCCTTTGATCATAGATTTAGAACTTGAAGGAATCTTTAGAAGTCATCAAGTCCAATCCTCCCATTTTACAGATGAAGGAATAGAGGCCATGCAGCTGAGGGTGAAGTGATTTACCTGAGATCACATAGATAATAAGTGACTGATGCAGGGTTTGAGTCCTGAGTCCACTGATTTCAAATCTAACACTCTCTCTCATGCCCCACTCTCAGATGGGGCTGTATGCACCTGTAGGGAAACATCTTCTCTACCACAGCAAAAGCTACCTAAACTAAACCTTCCACAGAGTCACCACCAACTCTGTTGACAGGAAGGAAGGTGCCAGGGGTTCAAAGACCTTGGACAGAAGGCTCTCCATAGGTGTGGCTGTCTAGTAAGCTCTCTAAAGCTAGAAAAACATCAATCCTTCCATGATCAGGAATCATTTTCTTAAGCATTCCCATGCTCATTGATGAATGACATGGCCCAAAGACCCCCCTAGCACCTCATAGCTTTTAAAGGCAGAGAGTCAGCTGGCGGTACAGTGGATAGATTGATGGTCTTAGTGTTAGGAAGACCTGAGTTCAAATCCTGTCTCATCTACTTAGTAGCTGTGTCCCCCTGCACAAATCATTTAAAATCTCTGAGGCTCGGTATCCTCATCTGTAAAATGGATCTAATAACATCTGCCTCCCAGGGCTGTTATGAAAAAAAATGAGATAGGGTATGTACAGCACTTTCCAACAAACCCTAAAGCGCTGTCTTTAAATGTCAGCTGCTGTTACTGGATCCCTGCCCCAAATTCTAAGAAGGATCGCTGATTTGGAGCCGGAAGGACCCCCTGGAGGCCATTTCATCCCACTCAGAGGCTTGGAAACATCAATTCACTGGATGCAGATATAAAAAAGGGGGAAATAACCTTCAAATCTGAACCGGGGGCTGCTGATTCCAGATCCAGCCAGCTCAGGGTGGTGGTCCCGCGGCTTCTGCCTGAGTTCACCCTCGTAACCCCACAGCAGTCTCCGGGGAGAAGCAGGAGCAAGATTTGGGGGAGGGGAAGAGAGCTTGTCAGTGCTGCGGTCTCTCTGCAAACGGTTTTTTCTTCGGGCTAATCCCTCTGAACCGTGAGCTCTGCGGGCTTTTTTTTTTTTTTTTTTTTTTTTTTTCCGGCGAAAACGAAACCTCAAAGACTGAGGAGGGAGATGCTGAGCATCACTGAGAACTCCGAGAGGCTGGACCAAATGCCACCTCCGTCCTGTTTGAGCAGTGGGAGCTGCTCTCCCTCTTGTGGCCAAATGGCCTCACTGCAGCTTGCCTCTTGACACCCCCAGTGCAAGCGCTATTAGCTATCAATTCCATAAAACTTTGCAGAGCGCGGTTCCTGGATGGGCATGCCGTCATCTGCTCCTACTGGAGCCCTGCAAGCAAAGGTAGGTTATTGTTCAGGTTTCCTAGACAAGGAAATGAACACTCAGAGCTCTTGTTAAGTGACTGGTCCGGGGCAATGCAGCTAATTAGTGTGTGGATGGGTGGGAAGGGCAGAGAAGACAGAATTTCCTCAGCATTGGGAAAGGTACCAGATTCGTAGTCAGAACGTATTAGCAAAACTGACCCCCCCAAAAAAATGACAAATGTTGGCGGGGTTGTGGGAAAACAGGCAAATTGATTGATCTGACTGTTGTGGAAAACAATTTGGAACTGTCCAAAAAGTTACTGAACTGTGTATGCCTTCTGCCCCAAACAAATCAAAGAAAGAGGAAAAGGGCCCATATGCACAAAAATATGTTGAACAGTACTTTTTTTTTTCCCCTGCGATAGCAAATAATTGGAAGCTAAGGGAATACCCATTAATTGGGGAATAGTTGAATAAATTATGACATACAAGTATGTTGGAATAGTATTGTGCCGTGTGAGAAATAATAAAGGGGATAATTTCAGAGAAACTTGGGAAGATGTTTATGAACTGATGCAGGGTGAATTTTGAAAGACCTAACACCTTCTCAATAATGATTGCAGAGGAGCCATGTTGAAACATGCCACCCACCTCCTAATAGGCAATGAATTTAATGGTAATTGCTAATGAACACAGGTAATGGGTGCAGATTGAGATATACTTTTTTCATAATTTGGACATGGCTAAGGTGGGATTTTTTTCACTTGATTATGCATATTTGTTATAAAGGTATGTTTTGCTTTTTCCTTTCTTGTTGGGATAGGGGCTGGAGGTAAAAGGGAAATATAGAATTTTGTTCATTGAAAAAAAATTAATTACACAAAAAAACCCTGCTTATTACACTATTTGTGTGACCTTGGGAAGGTTACTTAAACCCTCTTGGCCTTGGTTTCCTTCTTGGTAAAATGAGGGACTAGACTAGAGTTTATGATCTTCTCAAATCCAAGTCACACTAACCTGATGGGAGAGGGGCCTCAAACTACACTTCCTGACTTCAGGAGCTGACCTGCTAGGCAAGGGATTCTGGTTTGTTTGTTTTTTAAATTAAAAATTTTTTTAACATTCTTTTTAAAAAATTTTCAGTTCCAGAATTCCTCCCCTTCTCCAGCCCCTTTCCCACTTATAGAGAAGGCAAACATTATGATGTCCATTATACATGTAAAGTCAGGAAAACATATTTCCATATTACAATATGCAGTTCTTAACCCTTTATATCATGGACCTTTGGCAGTCTGGGAAAACCTAATAGTGATGTTTGTCACATACATTCATAAATTAAAGAAAATGCTAAATTTTGATTGAAGATTGGTGAAAATAAAGATTTTTTTTTTCCATTTAAGTTCACAGATGCCCCTGAAATCTACTCACAGAACCCTTAGAGATCCATGGGATCCTGCCCAGGATAAAAAACCCTCTGCTGTACCTTTACTGTACTGCCTTTTCTTCTGAATATCTTCCAAAAATCTAAGCTGGTTAGTGAGCTACCTATACACACACATCAATCTCATTAACAGCTCCTCCTTTTCCCTCTTCATTGGAATCATGTCTTTGTGTCCTCAGAGTTCATCCCTCCTGGGCTAACTTTCCATTTTAGTCTATGGTATTTAAAATATGCTTTCTTGAAACTTTTCAAATCTGCTCTTCTAAAATCTAGGGTACATGTCAGACTATTCCTAGTTTTCCTCTCTTCTATCACCTACTCAAGAACAGAGTGGTCACTTTTCTCCTCAGTCCCATCATTTCTACCCCAGCAACAAGTCATTGAGAATCAAGATCACACTGGAATGTCGATTTCTCCACATTTTAAAAGACTGTATTCTCAAGACAAGAATGTATTAGCTGCTCTGCTTTTGAAGAAAGAAGACCCATGTCTAGGCGTTCTGAGCCTTTTTTAGTATGTATGGAATCTTTTGGCAGTCTGACAAAGCCTATAGATACCTCAGAATGCATTACAAAGGAAACCAATTCTATTGAAATAGTTATTAAAATACATTTTTTAAATCCATGGCAAAAAACCTGGAAAGACTTACACGTTAAGTGAAGTGAGCAGAACCAGAAGAACATTGTATACACTGTACCCTGATCAACTATGATCCAAGAAAATTCCAAAAGACTCTGAATGGAAAAAGCTATCCACATCCACTGAAAGAACTGATCGAGTCTGAATGCAGATCAAAGCAGTCTTTTTACTTTTTGTTTGTGTATGTGTGTGTGTGTGTGTTTCTTTTTGTTCTGTTTCTTCTTTCACAACATGACTAATACTAATATGGAAATATGTTTTACATTATTGCACATGTATAACCTACATCAGAGTGTTTGCCATCTTGGGGGGACGGGAGGGAGAAAAATCTGGAATTGAAAAATCTTTCAAAAAATGAACGTTGAAAATTGTCTTTACCTCTAAATAAAATACTATTAAATTTTTTAAGACATCCATAAACCCCAGGTTAAGAACCCTGTGACTCCTATCACTATGATATTCTGATGTTGTCCAAATAATTCCAGTGTAGCCATCCATCTCTCATCTTTTTAAAACATACATATGAAAGTTAGAAGCAAAAACAGAATCAGAACAAAAATACCACAGTGTGACCCTGTAAGAAGAATGTCCAGTTGAGTAAAATTCTGAACAAGGCAAGGAGGGCAGAAAAGCAATGGAGAACAAAGAAGCTTGGTTTGGTGGGTTTTGGAGCAAGATCTAGGAAAGATGGCACTTAGGGTGGAGTGAACAGGATAACTTAGGAGAGGGGAAAGGTAAGGCTGCTCAGATCGTGTTTTGTTCCTGCTTTCAATGAAGGACAGGTTGCTCTTTGGACCGACAAGGATGGGAGTAATAGGGTTAATGGAGAGTTGATAGTCAAGCTAAAGAAGGCAGTAGTGGGAGTGAGAACCACCTGGAAAGCTGCCTTTGCTGAGTCCAAATGGTCCTGAAAGAACTGCCAGATGTGATGGCTGAACTGCTCTCTCAGTTCTGTGAAAGATCACGGAACACAGACGTTACTATAGAACTGGAGAAGGATAAATGTTCTGATTTTTTTTTTAAGAGAACACATTGGGTGAATTACATGCCAGAGGACTTGACCGATTCCTGGAAAAGTTCTAGTAAGTTTTGTTAAATGGATGGTTTTAGTGGGCATCTAGAAAAGGAAAAGGCAGTCACAAAGAGCCAGCAGGGCTTCATCCAGAACAGGTGGAACTAGATTTGACATTTCCTTTTTCACAAAAGCTGTAAAACCAGTAGAGCAGGTGCCTGTTGCATGTCGTTAACCTCAATTTTGGCAAAGCCTTTGATAAAAGTCTGGGAGGAAGTGGGTGAGACAATCCACTCCTGGTAGAATGAATGGACACCAAGAGGAGGAATGGATAAGATCGATGTCAACTTGAAAGAAGAGATCTAGCAGAAAGTACACCAGGAATGCAGACTTGACTCTGGTCTAGGTCTCATTTTTATGGATGTCTTAGATAAAGGCAGGGATGCAGAGATTGCCATGTTTATCAGACCTTCAGATGATACAATGCTGAAGAGAATCTGGAATCTCTACTACTTCAGATAACATAGGCAAGGGTCCTGAAAGATTCTGACAAGCTGGTATGTGAGATTTAATAGGTGTCCATTTTTACACTGCCTGTTTACAGATATCTTTACAAGTATTAAATAGACAGTCATGGTTCCTACTTTCACAGGGTTCAAATGAGATAATACATGATAGATAAATGTGAACTATTATAATTATAGATTATAGTGGATAGAGTGCTGGGCCTGAAGTCAGGAAGACTCATCTTTCTGAGTTCAAATTTGGCCTCAGACAGTATCTGTGTGATCCTGGGCAAGTCACTTAACCCTGTTTTCCTCCTCTGTAAAATGAATTGGAGAAGGAAATGGCAAACCACTCCAGTATCTCTGGCAAGAAAACCCCAAATGGGGTCAACAGAGAGCAGGACAAGATGGAAATGACAGAATATTATAAGTATTCTCATTTGATTCTCACAACAACCTTGTGAAGCAGGCGGTATCTCCAAGTCAAAAACAAGCATTTATTAAGTACTTATTAGTGTCAGGTATTGTACTTTGCACTGGGAAATACAAATTCAAGTAAAAAGAAAGTCTCTGCCCTCAAGAAGTTTATATTTGGGGAGGAGGAATGATTTATTTTATTTTTAATTTATGGAATAAAAGCATTTCCAAAACATAATTTTAAAAAAGGATGATTATACATGAAACTCCAAATCAATCATGTACAATTTACATTCTGATGTGGGAGGCTAAGACACAGACGGAAGTTGCAAAAGCGGGGAGTAGGGAAACACCCCAGCTGGCCCATGGTAGCAAAGCCCAGAAAGTCAGTAGAGCCAAAAGAATGGCCAGCCTAGGTCCTTCAAAATGGAAGTTCCAGGAGCCTTCAGTGAAGGATCAGATATGAAGTAGGTCATGTGTCTTAACTTTAAGCACACACACCATGCGGAGCAGAGTCTATTCTCAGTCCTCCCAAACTGGAAATTGTCATTGTGGAGATGATGAAGTGAAAATGGGAGAGCTTATCAAAGCCTGTCAGGCAATTAGAAAGGTCCATTTTAACCCAAGCATTATCATCCCACATCCTGCGCATTTTCCACCCTGTGACTAAGTCTGCCTGGGAAGCCAATGCTCCGGTAGACACAGAATCCCCGTCATCCCTCAGTCAGGCAAAAAACTGTTGCCCCAATCAGTTCCCAACTCCTTTGCTGTGTGTGGGTCTTTGTAGCTTCATTTTGACTGAAAATCGACCATCATTTGAGCTCAGACCAGGTTATTTTGAAAATAAATCAGCCCTGAAATAGTTTAGGGGTGGCAGACATCCCCAATCCCTCTCATGTGGTCAGTCATGGGTCCAGAACATGACACCACCCCCCCATATGAGGACAGAGCCTTCAACATATCTTCCTGAGTTCAAATCTGGTCTCAGACACTTATTAGCTGTGTGACTCTGGGCAAGTCACTTAGCCCTGTCTACCTCAGTTTCCTCATCTGTAAAATGAGCTGGAGAAGGAAATGGCCAACCACTCTAGTATCCCTGCCAAGAAAACCCCAAATGGAGTCACAGAGATTCAGACACAACTGAAATGACTGAACAATATACCTAAGCAATGACTTGGGGTGATGTATGTGTGGGTAAGGAGTGAGTGTCACTCATAACAGAGGGGTCTCCTGGCACAGGTGACACATAATTCATGGAAGGGCTTCGGGATGCAAGTTGTTATTTATGTACCATATGTACTGTGACAGTATATCATTTGGGTGAACTTTAAAAATGCAAGTCAGTAAATTGGTAAGGACAGCAAAGATTTTTAAGAGGGAGGGGAGAACACACGATGTCCAAGTGGTTGCCTCTTCACTGCCAATGGTGAGTAGGAGCCAATCCTTTCAGTACATGGGCATGAGTGCCTGCCTGCAAGGAGTCAAAATCACAAATAGCAGGGAACTGTCAAGGGGGCAGGGGAGAAGGAAGAAGGTATCAGTGGGAGGTGAGGGAAATGAAAAATGGCTGGCCTGGGCCTGTCCCCAAAATGGAGGCTCCCAGGAGGAACTAAGATGTGGGAGAACTTACGAGAGGTTCAATGAAAGGTAACGTCCATCTGGGGGAGTCCTAAGTAGGGCAGTTCAGGGGATGGTACTGGGTGTATTTCTATGTCCTATGGGCCCTACATGAAACCCCACTGAGGTTCCTTGACCTGTAAGTAAACCTGTTCATTCTATTCAGTGTGTGTGATAGGCTTCCAGAGGGAAGTTGGCACAGGGCAGGGTCTATCAGGAAGTTCCCATGTTAGCTGGTTGGAGCAGTCAGAGGAGTAAGACATCTCCTCAGTGTGCCCCCTCATGTCCTGTGAGAGCTACTGCAATGGACCCCCCGACCTTGGTTTAGTTCAAACAGCCCCCTCCAAAAGAAATAAGAAAAATTAGTTTTCAGTTGAGAAATTAAATCATATTCATATTATCCTTTCATATATATATATATACATACATACATATATATATGTATATATACTAACTCAAGTTCTCTTTGCTTTAGGAAATACTCATCCTGCTGGGTCTCTCATAGTAAGTAGCATTTATATTACACTTTAAGATTTATAAAACATTTTACAAATAGTATCTCATTTTATCCTCTCAACAGCCCTGGGAGGTAAATGTTACTATGATTCCCACTTTACAGTAGAAGAAACTGAGACAGCCAGGTTAAGTGACTTGCCCAGAGTCACACAGCTTATAAGTGTCTGAGGCCAGATTTGGACTCGGGTCTTCCTGACTCCAGGCCCAGCACTCTATCCACTGAGTCACCCAGCTGCCTTTTAGAATGAAGTAGAAAGACTGGAATTTGGGATTTGTTATTGTTCAGTAGAAGGTAGAAGTAGCACTTTTTTTGCTTTTATCCTAGCCTGGAGACCCTCTCATTTGGTCACTTTTGTGGAATGAATTCCAGGCTACAGTGTCATGGGTGAGGTAGCATTTGTCACAAGACATTTTGTCTTGTCACAAGACACTTAGACCTCAGATAGACTCTTTCACCACATAATCCCCCCCAGAAACAATACTGTTTCTGTTTACGGGATGGACGTCCTTTCAAACTCTGGCAGTATGGCACCAGCATTGGCCTGGATAAAACAGCTTGTTTTTGTGGCTCTCACTAATTTGGTCCATTCACGTATCCCCTTATCTTTTGCTTTCTTCATCCTTCTGGGACATTCAGGGGTTATAACATGGTGAGAACGGGAGGGTCATCAGAAGCCATCAGTGTCAACTCCCTCTTCTTTCAGACTCGGAAACTGAAGCCCAGAGAAATTGTATGTTTCCTCACCAAAGTAATCAGCCTTGACAGCAGGGACTGTTGTTTGCCTTTCTTTGTACCCCGCCATACTTTGCACAGGGCCTGACCCCATAACAGGTCCTCACTGAAGGCTAGCGGTTATGACTTACTACTTTTCTCTTTGTGAGACACTCCAGTTTTTTTGTTATTTGTATCTTGGGAGTCTACTACACAAATGAACTTTAAAGTATGAAGTGTGTGTGGTACTGATTTTATAAACACAAAATTTAAGACGCTTTGATAGTTTTGTTTTAGGCTAAGTAAACACATACATATATATGTATTTATGTGCATGTATATATAGAGACACACACACACACAATTACCATGGTTATCCCTCAGCTTGTACAATATTGAGACAATGTTTAGCGTTGTGCTCTACCAGTCTTGCATCTTGTGTCGAGACTTAGCTGAGGAGCATTTTCCAAAACAGAAGGGTTCAACGACGCACAAGGCAGTTAGTATCCCTTAGTTTTATTGCAGTTTTTTTTTTTATTACAAACACTAACTCAGAAGAATGTCAGTGTTCTAGAGTTCTGGCCAGTCACACAGAATCTTTTGTCTTCTTATGAACTGGAGGAAAGAATTTAGCAGCCTGTGGAGACAAATACTTGCTGTCATGCCAAAGTCACCCATATACAGATGCTTCAGCTCAGAGTGGAAATGGAAGGTGCCTTAACCTCCCCTTCTTCCTTCTTCCGGAGGACTTGACAGATCCCCAAAAGACTGAAGCTTCTGAGCCCCTAGAAATGTAATGGGAGCCTGGACTTCTGGAACGAGTCCAGTGAGCTTAATACCTCACTCAAGGGATGCTATTCATTTGCATTTTTTAGGTGACTTATTAAACGTGTTCATTGCTTTTATGTCTTTTCAGGGTGATGAAAAGGGCAGGGGGTGGGGGCTCAGTGCCTTTCCGTGATGTGCTGAGAAGGATCTCAAAACTGCTGATTCTAACCAGACATCCTGAGTAAGCCTTTATCTGCACCTTAGGCTTTTACGGAAAAGGAGGCACCAAATGTCTAGGACAATTTTAGTAAAACGAATTTATTCAAAAAGAGAATTACAAAATTTTTACCTCCTGTTTTGTAAAAAGCACCACAAAAAAACCAAGCAGATAAAAAGGCCACAGGTTTAAAAAGTAATATATGTACAAAAGACTGTTGCAAATAACATTAAATACACATACCCAAGTACAAACATAATTTAACTAATAATAAGCCTTTCAGGTTAAAAAAAATTTCCCCCTATAATATGTGAAGAACCAGTGAAAATTAAAATTAAGTAAAGTAAAATTAAAATTAAGCAAAGAGAAAAGGGAAATACATCAACAAAAGTTGGAAATTTAACAACATAAAGAAGGCTTTTGACAGGTTTTTCATTAAAGGACATTAATACTCAAGTTTCTAATTTTGTTTTGAATCTTAAGATGGAACAGTTTTTTGTTTTGTTTTTACCCCATTAACTCGTCTGTGGCACCTTATCACTTTGAATGTTAGAGATTTACAAATGAAGGGTTCAATTAGTGAATTTAAAAAAATTCTGACCACTCAAGTCAGTGATGTAGCTACCAAAGTCAGGCGCTGCATTTCCACGTGGCCATCAACCTCAGCATGGGCCCTGATCTAACCGCCAAACCCAGCCATCCCAAGGTCAATCACAGGCTTGGGAAATGGCAAAATTGGGAAAGCAGTGGTTTGAGCTTAAAAGTGCAAAAAGATACTCCCTGACCTCCCCACTCCTTCACACCCTCCCAACAGAGATTATAAATCAAGTTACTGAACAGGCCATAATGAGATCTCTTAAAAGAATTGTAAAATTTCAAAAACAAACATGTTGCAAAAGTTTTGCTAAGACCATGACCCAGAACATTGAGTCAATAGAGTCCAAAAGCCAGCCACATAATTTGCCTCAGAAGAAAGCTCATTACTGGGCACAAAGAGTTTGAGCACTCTGAGCCAATAGATTGTTGTGCACATGCTCTGTACTATTTAAGGCACACTTGGAAACTTCAGTCTAAGCTTCTAATTTGGTCTTAAAACTTTGAATACACACACATACACAACCGACTGCACCCGTATGTGTCCATTACCACATATCCAAAAGGGAGCTTCCAAACTGGACTGATAAGGTCTCATTTCCTGTATTAGTTGCCATGGGAGCTTCATGCTGCTCCAAAGGGACTCCTCATCTAGTGAACCAAAAACATCTACCTGCACGGGACCCAAGAGTCATGTTGCCATACAAACTAACATGATTCATACACAAGAAATCAGTCAGGGTAGCTTTGATCCTGATGGGCCATCTGTGGGAACTGTGATGGCAAACCAGACGTTTTGGGGGAAAAGGCAGCACTTTGCCCAGGATCTTTAATAAAGCCCAAGAGGAAAACCAGTGTGTGATGTGGATGCCATGGGATTAAGAGTGTGAACTGGGTGGGCCACACGCATGAACAGGCAAAACACTTCAGGTTCCATTGTCCCTTTTTCACAGAGAAATACCAACTCCTAAAGCAACAGTAAGGAGCCAAGTCATCAGTAGCACCAGCTGAACTCATTCTAGCATGGATACATAGGCCACAAATTAATCAACAGGAATTAATAAGAAAAATCTATTTTTATATTCAAGATTTACATATTAAGGCATTTCAACAAACAGTATTATACAAAGAACAAAGGAGGTTCCAGAACACTACATCATGACACAGCTCCCTCTCCCTCAGCACAAACCCATCTTCCAATGCAAGTGAGTAAATCTAGAACTTCAATCTAGAACTCATCAGAGTAGGGATCTTGTATCCATGTTCTCAACAAGGAAAGCTATCCCAGAATGACTTGGGGAGATGGTCCTGAGCAGGGTCACAAACAGCTGGAAGTCACTGCAAAGCATGTGTAAATATGGCAGCCCTCCCTCCTTACCTCCTTCTAAAGTCTCCTCTCTTTGTCTCTGTCTCTCACACATCCACTTACACCCAGCCCCTTCTGGCACCTCACAGGGAAGCATGTTCATGCAAACACAAACCGTATTTTTTCTACTAACCGTATTTTATAGTAAGTGGAGCACACTTGGCCCCCTATTTTGTAGGGTTAGAAACAACATGAGTATAAACAGTATTTGTACCAAAGTGGCAGCCATGGTGTAAAGGTCAGAAAAGCAGCCTCCGAACCAGGCTGCGTGGAAGGCCCACCTCGGCCATGTACTGGGTGTGCAGCCCTGGGAAAATAGCAGCTCTCTAAGGCCACAGGCAAGTCTGCACTTGCTTTGGTAGAGGGAGTTTCCTTCGCCAGCATTTCCCTCTGAGGGTGACAGCTAAAGTTCCTTGTTCCAGGTTATCACAAACAAATGCTACTGAATTCCAGAAGCTCTCAATATAGACAATTTAATCAGGTAGGCACTCAAAAAAGAGGAGAAAAATGGCCATATGGTGACCTTTTACCGAGAGCCCAATAATGACAAATCTACTATTATGGTGTTCCAATATTCAGTCTTCCAGACAATGGAGGGAGCTCTGGAGGAGAGAGGAGGCGGGAAATGTCACTTCTTGCCCACCAGGTGATAGGTTTTCATTTCACAGAGTAACTAACAACATGGCAGTTAGCATTCTTCTTGTTAAGACATCTGTCACTGTTGTTTAAAACCACACACACACAAAGCCACTGGGTTACAGTGGGCTAACCAAAGAGCCTACGAGGGGGCAATGGGATATTTGAGAAAATATTATTTTGCTTCATGGCTGACCTACAATCACACCTAGATATGACACTAAATGAGAAACGTCAGACTCCTGTATCTGAGAAGTTGAACACTTTTTCCCTTTTAAATATGCTAAATAATATCAATAAGGTAAAATTCAGTTACTCAAAGTTTAGGTTAGTTTTTCCTTCTTTTAAATCTCCCCCAAAATGTCAAATAGGCAAATTAATTCAAGAAGGGCAAAGGTCAATCAGATGAACATTACATTTCATACCATTTACAGGAACACACGGCGCTATCTGAAAGCCAACAAAGTCAAAGGCGTCTTGTCACAGTGTCACAAATAGGTTCACTTGATGGGCAATGAGTTTTAAAGAAAAAAATAGCAACAAGAAATTTCATTAAGGCACACATTTTAGCAGTAGTTGGAAAAAAGGCAACCTGGACAGAGCTTTGATCAAAGTGCTGGCTTAACAAGGGGCCTCCTCATCCTTCCCTCTGAGGCCCCCCAGAGGTGAGTAAACAGAGAGCTGGTCAAAATCAAGTCCCATTCCACCTCTCACAAGCACTTTCCACTTGGCTGGCTTATCTTGTGGTTTCATTCAGTGGCTCAGTGACACTAGCTGGGGGGGCATCGGTTTTCCTCTGCTGGGACCTTCGACCACTTTCAAAACACAGTAAACCAAAATCAATTAGGAATACAAAGCTCGCCAAAAATCCAAATACCTAGAAAGTAAAAAGAGAAAGTTAATTCAAAGCCACACAAGGGCATCAATGATGACTGAATTACAATTTGAATTTGACAATGTCAGTCTAACAACAAAGACAGCATTTTACACAACACTCTTTTCCAATACTATCTCCTGTAACCTCCACAGCAATCCTAGGAGATACAGGTTATTATTATCTCTTTTTGCCTGTGAGGATGCTAAGAGGGGCCAAGGGCCACGGGATCAGGAGAACGCACGTCTTCTGGACTCACGTCTGGCATCCAAACCCTTTTCATTCCTACTGAAAAATCATCCAGCCACTGGCAAGGATGCCTGGACAGGGCTCCTGAGGGGAGCAGGGAACAGAACCTGAGGAGGAATCTCTGAGGTCTCCAATAGGCTATGCCTGAGAATGAAAAACTGTCTACTAGTCCTGGAAAGGCCTTGACCTTCAAGCCAATCTTCACCCTTTTAACCTCAGGAGCCCCTTGGGTAGCACGGTGAAGCTGATGAGCCCATCCGAGAAAAATGTTTTTAAATCACTGAAGGAAACACTAAATGTCAGTTAGAAGCTAGTAAAAATAAAGATATAAGCTCATATCCACAGCCCCCACACCCCAACAGGGGAAGAACCCTGGATTCAGAGTGATGACACAACGACACAAAAACACCAACTCTTTGGGGCTCCAGGGGCAACCTTCTAGAATTATTCAGTTCTCCCAAATTCAGTTATTCTTAAGTTCATCATATTCAAACCTCCCTGTTGTTATGTGTGTGTGTGTGTGTGTGTTCATCCTTCATTGCTGAAGACCATGCCATCAGAGAAATGATGATGCAACTTGCACTTCCAGCCATCTGAATCCAGTGACCAGATATTCATTCTTCAGGATGACTGGAGATGACCCAGTATGAGGCAATTGGGGTTAAGTGACTTGCCCAAGGTCACATAGCTAGTGAATGTCAAGTGTCTGAGGTGAGATTTGAACTCAGGTCCTCCTGACTCCTGCACTGGTGCCCTATCCACTGCACCACCTAGCTGCCCTGACAAGCAATGAAAGAAGAATGGAGGGATGACAAACAATAGAATCAATATATTTGCTCCATGAGAGATGACAAAAACATCAAAATGTGTTTTCTTGGGAAAAAATAAAGAAAACCCAGGTCAAATTACAAAAAACACCACCAGAAAATCCCTTTCATAATAATGTTAAAAAATAACTTGAAATTCATCCAGATTCATCTCATTCATCCAGAGTCTAAATGAAAGCACCAATAATTCAGTTTTATTTCTATGCCTAATATTCCAAGTAATAAAAGAAAATCCAAAGAGGACAAAAACCATCAAGAATTTTCTAGAGTAGAACATTCACGGGAAACAGCAACCCAGACATTAAGTACAGAGCTGAGAAAGGTCCAACGGGCCAAATGTTTGCAGTGAACGAAGAGATGACCGGAATTTTCAAGATCATCAACCTGGCCTTGTCATTAAAGTAAAATAATCATTTTCCGCCATGTCTCTGCTCAAAAATGTCTCCAAAACCAGATAGACCTTCTGCCACTAGTATTGGTTCTGTACCTAGTCAGTGCCATAGCTTTCAATTACTCAAAAACTACTTTCTGTGCTATGCTGGGAACCCCAAGCCAGAACAAGCCCTCAAAGCTGTAATGGTAAGGGCGGAGGGAAAGTTATCTCTTCTTCTGAGAGTGAGAAGATGGAAAAGATTTTACAAAGTTTTGAGCAGAGGCACAGTTGAGAGCACTCTCTTCAACAGAACAGGAAGGAAGAGTTTTGTGCTAAGCGAGAGAGCAGGGGAAGTTGGGAGTTTGAAGAGAATGGAGATTGTGAGAGTTGTCAAAGACAATGGGGCAGCCAATCACCAAGACAGGGGAAAAATGGCTGGCCACTAAAGAGGGAGAGCCCTGGAGGCAAGGAGGAATGGGGGCAGAGAAGGCAAGCGGAGTGGAGGTGTCCTTGGGGCTGGGAGAAGTCAGGCAGCAGTGATGACACAATACAAATTCAAAGGAAGAAAAGTGAGTGACTGACACCCTGCCTAAGGCTGGCTTTTCTGCCAGCACCTCAAGCAGTCCTCCCTACAGCCCCCAAAACCAGAGGAAACAGGCACAGTGAGATCTAGGTCAACCACATCTCCCCAAACTCTAGGATGCTGATAATCACACAGTCCAGGAGAGGAAGGCAAAGGACTGACAGTCCTCTCAGTCCTTTGCTGGTCTGCATAAAAAGTTAAATGTAGGAATTCATGTTAGATAAAAGACTACTAAAAGAGACAAAGAAATGGAAATAAGCTCATTAGAAAAAATACAAGGGAGAAAATACATCTACTTACAACTGCAGCAGTTTCGGGCGTGGTCTCGTCACTGGTGCAAGCAAAGGCTATAGATGCTATCAAAAACATCAATCCTGTTATCAAGGTGATATAGAAGTCCTGGGGTCCACAACCAAAGGAAAAGAGACCAAGGTGAGCATTTGGAAAAGTCAAGTTCAAAATTTGTCTTTAACAAAAAATAAACCCCACAAAGTGATGAGCACATGTTTTCTCTTAGGGAGAATGACCTAGTCTTCTGCCTTCCCACAGCTTTACTCAACTTTTCAACTGGGTTTATTCAACAGAGACTGGTCCTCTTGGCAGGCTTCTCCCCAGATATTCAGCTCATGCCTGGAAGCTGAAGCAGCTCAACCCCTGCTGAGCTGCAGGCAAAGGGGAACTCCCATCACCCTGGGGTGCCCAACACTTTGTGCTAAAGTTTCCTTAGAAGGTGACATTTCTCTCTTAAAAATTATTTTTATTTGAAATGTAGTAAATAATATCACATGGGCATTTCCACTGATGAAGCAGAACAGAAAAAGACGGGACAAGAATCCATTACCACACAGAACCAGCTTTCCACCCCCATCCCCATGCCAGTATATCATAACTCAGGTAAGTTCCAAAGCCCTCAGGAGGCCTACACTTCTAGGGCCACCCACTTTGTGAGTCATGTAAATTGTACTAGTTTAACTATAGCCACATCCCTACAATGAAATCTCTTTGAAAGGAAAAGAAAAAGTGTGTGTGTGGGGTGTGTGTGTGTGTGTGTGTAAGGGAATGTGGGGTCAGGGACAGGGATGGGGGGAAGGGAGGGTGGCCACATCACCGAAAAATAACACAGTTTTCTAATCCAAGGATTTGAGTTCCATTCCCAAGGTCTAATCAGAATTATAACCTCTCTGATTTGGAGAGCAACTGCACTTTGTGGTCTCTAGTTCTCCATTCTGTAAAATGAGAGGATTATAAGATTCCTTTTCCTACTAAACCTAATGATCTTATTTACTGATTTAAGAAAAATAAAGTTTTCTTTCCATTAAAAAGGTCTTCCCTTCTTAATTTTTATCTTAAGCTCTAACTCTTCATCATATCTGTTTTCTTAATAAAAAAAAGCAAGTATTAACTGTGCTGGGGTTTCTTTTTTGAATCAGGCCAGAGTTAAGTGGAGAAGCACCAACGCTATTTCGATTAATGCAATCTACTGTCTTCACGTGTTCAAAAATGGTAATTCCAGACTACCTGTGACTAGATCATCTACATACCCAGCTAGAGTTACGGCTTTAAGTACACTTCTCTTTCATTATATAATAAATAAATATAGAAGCTTCAACAAAACATTTCAAAAGAGGGAGAACCCCACAAGCAGGTGACTTTTTGTTTCTTTTCTGGGGTTCAACTTTTCCTTTTAATAACGTTCTGTCATTTTGCAAAGCAATTCCCTAAGGTCATAGTATGTGCAATATACTCAAGAGGAAATTCATTCTTCAACGTCAATTTTCCTTCAAAGATGTTAATTTGGGGGCACTGGGTGAGGCTGGAACCTTCAGTCACAGCCTACAAAAAAGCCTAAGCCTCCCTGGAAGGCCTCGGGGAGGCTGGCACTAAGTTATCAGCCAGGAGGCACTGGCTTTTCTGCCTTTGCTGTTTTAGGCCCTGGCAGTAACATTCAGCATCTACTAAGATGCAGAATCGCTCTCCAAGCATATTCAGAGAGTTGCATCTCTAAGTGGGATGGCCACCTTGTTAGTGAAACTGAAAACAGGGCAGAGCTAAGATTTTTTCTTCCTGAAAGACCACCATTTTTATCTAGTTTGTCTTTTCCAAAACTGTCCCATGTTCTAGGCTGATGCTGTAACACTTAGGGCAAAAGATGCCAGAGGATCAAAATCCCGAAGGCTGACAGACCACAAGTATTTAGACAATTTAAAACATCCCAACTGACTGACCTCTTACAGTGACAAGACAACACATTTGAAGAAGATTCCTTCTGAGGGACTGTCCTTAAACAGCCACATAAGGAATACAGCCAGAGGGCCACAGGACTCACAGACTCCCATAAAAATACTGAAGGCCACACTTCTCATTTTCTTCTGAATGTGATGTATGTAAACAACAAAATGTTAATAAATATATTTTTGTCTTGTATATTGCTTTCTTTCTCACCTGAAACTCTACACTGCCCCCACAATGCATCTTTTTTCTATCATCCATTCCAAGTGGCAGAGGGAAAGCTTGGTAAGAGAGAAGAAATATGTAGAAAAATCTCTACTGACTGCCTGACTCATTGCTAAAAGCCCATTATTAATTAAACAATTAGGACTCGCTAATTAAGGTGACCATTTTTGCCACCTTCCCTCTGGGTGCTGGGTGGGGAGATGGCGAAGGAATCTCACCGACGTCTTTACTTTCATTTGATCCACTTTGGCATACAAACTGGTACAGTAGACGACCACCACCAGCACGCTCAGGAGGAAGGCACTGCAGCTGACGAACTCGAAAAAGTAAAGGCCTCCACACTCTGTGCACTGGGACACAACCTCTTCACAGATAAAGGCCATCAGAGACAGGACCTGCAAACCAAAGGGTGAAACAAAGACAATGAAAACACCAGAATCACAGAGGAAACTAAGGCATTTAAGCCAAAAGGGCATAATGTCCTCAGTTACTCCAAAAGATGGACTGACCAGGGTTTCCTGAGACAAAAAAAAAAAAAATCAGCAAAATTCAGGCACGTTCCTGAAAATGGAAGTCATCACATTATGGTCAACACAAGAAAGTAAGCACAAGTCTTTGCAAACAAACTGCCTGGAAAGAGTTTAGGGAAAAAGGTCATTGTCCCACTCCCTTGCGCCTACAAGTAATCCTGAATGCCCAGGTCCTGACAAAGCAAAAGAATGCATTTCTGAAAAAAAAAAATAAAGTCTGTAGCTCTAAGGCAAGTTAAATGAACAAGGATTGATCAAGAGCCTACTATGTGCCAGGCAGGAACAGTGCCAAACAACGGGGATACAAAGAAAGGTCCCAGGCTTCAAGGTGCTCAAAAACTACTCAACTCCAATTTAATGGACATAATAAACAGGATGTGTCCTAAACTAATCTGGCCTTGGATGAATTCAGCAAAGGTGTCACAAAATAGCACAGGATATAAAGGAAAAGGAAATCCTACAAAAGAAACAAAAAATCACCTGCTTGTGGAGTTCTCCTTCTTTTGAAATGTTTTTGAAGGTTTTTTCTTTTTTTCCTATCATGGCCATTACCCCCATCCCCACCAGTCTAGCCCACTCCATAGAAGGCCTGGGCCACACCCACCAACTTCCATTCCTCCCAACCCTCTCCAAGCTTCCTCAACAATTCTCTCAAGACACAACTGTGGTTTTGTAAATGTGACCGTCTCAAAAATCTGACCACTATGCAAACGCCCTAAGTCTCTAGTATTTCAGATTCTTTTATTTATACCTAGAAGTTTCTCTTCCCTATTCCACTGTAAAATTAAAAAAATATTTCAACTGATCATTATTCTATTTCTGTGCAAGAAGAAACTTATTTTTTCCCTTCCTGCTCAGTCTCTTGTCCTTTACCAAGAGAAAGTCCTTTCTATCTTAGTCACACTCATGAATGATGTATAGTTCAAAAGAAAAATGTTGGCTGTGTTCCTACTCAAATGCAAATCCAACATTTCAGTGCTTACTGCCGGGACTGCAAAACTAAAACCAAAAAATAAAATTAAAACCCCTGTTCTTTCCCTCAGTTTCCCATGGGAGGGTCCAGAAGGTCATAAAACATATATGGATGAATCATGACCAAGAAATTTCAAGAGAGACCCCTAACAAGGGGGATGGTATTGCCAGCAAAGGGGCCCCCGATGCTGGACAAGGAATGCTGTGTAAGGGAGTTTGGTCAGTTTAATGACTTGGAAAATAAGTTAAGGAGAGAAAACTTAATCATTGGACTCCCTGAAAACCAGGATTTTAAAAAAAAGTCTGGACATTAGACTCCAGGAAATCATCAATGAAAAGTACCTAGGGAAAAGTGAAGACAAAAAGAATCTATGATTACCCCCTAAAAGAAAGCTCAAAAGAAGTCTCAGGAACATCTGAGCCAAATCCAGGACTTTCAGGCCAAACACAAAGTTATCCAAAGAGAAATCATTGGGGAGCACCCAAGACATCAGTTGTTTTATGACATAAGACCAGGCACCTTCTAATACAAATGAGAGATCTTGGGATTCAATATTGCAAAAAACAAAATACATAAATTACAATCAAGAACAATTTAATCTGCAAAGCTGAGTACAATCCTCCAGAGATTTAAAAAAAAAAAAAGAACTTTAATGGTCTTCAAGGACTTCTGATGAGCTGGAACTTTGAAATACAAACGTAACAGTCACGAGAAACCTAGAAAGGTAAACTGATTGGAGCAATTCAAAAGGCCTGTACTGCATGATGGTCTGGTTCTAACATTCTAGCATGGATGAAGAAAGCATCCCTTTAAACAAGGGAATAAGCTGGCATGGGGAAGGAGAAGAGGGAGAAAATTACTAAGGAGGAAACAGTCCAAAGCAAAACAAACTTCATGATCCTGGAAAACAAAAGCATTAAAAGGGGACAAAAGAATAAAACTGAACTAGAATCTACTCTGTCAACTGAAGAATGGCTGCACAAAGTGTGTTAGTGGAATCTAACAGGTTCATGAGCCACAAATCTGATGGACTGATGAACCAGAAAGGATCATTTCAGAAAATCCAGGGCAGTAGGAATTCACACAGAGCAAACTGAGCAGAATCCAGAGAATAACTCGAGGTCACACAGCTAGTAAGAGTCTTCAATGGCAGTGTTCCATCCACTGGGCCACCATGCTGCCAGATTTCTTGGCAACTGATGAGAAATATTAGGAGAGAGTAAAGAGGTTTGAACCTGGATGAAAGGAAACTCATTAGCACCCTCAACAGCAAAAGGGAAGCTTGGAAGAGGGATCCATGCTCTGAATATTCTGAGTTCGTGATGTTTACAGGACAGGCAGAAATATGATCTCACAAGCCGGTGGTAATAGGATGGAGATAAGGATTAAGGATGTATGAAAGCATTTTCTGATTCCCCATCAAATTACACTGTGTGAATGTATTTGTATTTGCAGACCTCTCACCTCCCCCAAAAGAATTAAGCTCTTTGAGGGAAGAGACTGTTTAATTTTTAATAAATGCTTAGTTGATATGTAGACTTAGGAGTCATCTGCACAGAGATCACCAAAGGAGAAAAGAAAGAGAATAGGCTAAGACCCAGGGGCCCTTGACTGACAAAGTGGAGAACTTGGAAAGGTGCTCCTACTTTGTAGGTGTAAATTGGTACACATAAACATTTCATGGCCACAAGGTTCTCTGCCTGCCCCGCTAGTGTCCCCCCAGACTCCTCCATATCTCTATCCCCCACTTCCACCACACCCCTTTATAACTCATTTTTTTACCACCTCACCAAGAAGCACACAACAGTGGTTATGTTCAGAAAATAGTTGGGTTAGCATCAGCTTTTATGAGCTAATTGAAGACACTTAAATGTCTGAGAAGAACTGAATAGGAGCCAGGAAAGTAGAAACCCCACCCCATTTTATCAAACAAAAGAGTACTTAAAAAGATCTGGTTGGTTGCTGCCCGGTGTTTTTGTAGGGGACCAGAATGAAATCAGCACGATAAAGTGAGTTTCAGTGTTCGACGGTGGTGGATCAGACCAGTATGAGCTCAGAATAGATAGTCCGCATGACAAAGATGGAAGGGAAAGAGCAAAACCCAGTCATTTTCATGCATAAGGTTGAATGTGAATAATGAATAACAAGGAACCTACAGAAAACAGTATCGAGAACTAGAAACCCCAAGCACTGAGGTGCGCAGGGAATTCCCATTAGCAGGCCCCAGGGTGGAGCAGTCGGGTTTACAGAGAAAAGCCAGCGAACCAAACAGATTGGATAGCTCCTCAATTAGATGGTTTTCGCTTAGCCTCGGGGCAGCAGAATGTTGAAAATACAATTTCTGGAGAAAGAACTAAATTGGGGAGGGTGGAGCTTGGGCTTGAATAACTAGAAAATTCTCTAAGTAAAGCTACTCCACAGTAGAAGAAACCTGAATGTGAACACCTGTGATTCTTAAACCTGTGCGTTGAAGAATTTTCTAATTTACAGTGGATGGATCCTCAAAGGAGTTTGTTGCTGGGTCAGACTTGGAAGGGGTTCCAGTTTGGGGCAGGATATGCCAGCTGTCTACACCCAAGATGGGCTTCTGTGGAAGACTGCCTATTGACTGGGGAATAATTAAACAAATTGTGCGACATAATGTGATAATACTATGCTGTAAGAACACAGAGAAGTACAGAAAGACTTCCATGAACTGGTATAGAGTAGAGCCATCTGAACCAAGAAAAAAATACACACAATATAAATGGAAACAAGAACAAAACAATTGAAAGCAAAGGCTGTGAAAGCACAACAGTCAAGCTTGGCCCCAAGAAGGGAGATGAGGAAATACTTCCCCCACCTTCTGTGCAGAGATAGGGGAACCCTGGGTAGCACATCACATGACCTGCCTCAGACTTCGTGCTGGGTTGGTTGGTTTCGCAAGGGCTTTCTTTTTCTTCCTCTTTATAAAGGAAGGTGTCTGGAAGGGAGTGGAGGGATAAAAATATACAAAAAAGAAAAAAAGAGAAGTCGGAAGAAATCAAGAAGGACTTGCTTAGAAGAAAGGCCACTGTATTTATCAAAAAAAGGAGGTCCCTGATGACCTCCAAGAGAACCGAAATCAATTCAGCCTGGCCAGCCTTGTGCTCAATAGCATCAAAAGTTAATATTTACTAGATGCCAATAAAATAATCGGCCATCTCCACAAACAGCTTCCAGCATGCTTTACTGTAATTACCTGGGAATACAATGAAATATGAGGAAAATGTCAGAGATTTTAGAAATGACTTCCGCCCATCCTTATCTAAAGGAAACAGAAGCCTATAGAATACTCTACACCCCCTGGTCTCCCTATTCAGTTCCTATGAGATTTTTATTTTTTGATTTGGTTAAATTATAATGATCAAGCTGAAGACAGAGAAGAACTGAAAATGTCAATGCCCTTGCCCCTTTCACTGCACAGAGAGGGAAATAATGAGGTTGGAACACTGCATGGGCTGCACAGATTGCATAGACTTAATCTGGGTGTTGTTAGGTGGCTCTACTGAACTTCTTTCCTATTTTTTAAAAGTCTAATTACAAAGGATGATTTACTGGGAAAAGGAAGAGAGAGATAGCCAGAAATTAAATGAATGAGATAGAAAAACAAAGCTGAAATTCCTTATCAAGACTTTTAAATAAAATATTTTAAAAGACTAGAATGCATGTTCCAAAATCACTTCATAAATACTGGAGACAGAACAGTGGTCTTAAGAGTCAGGATGATCTGAATTCAAATACTGCCTTTACTTACTAGCTGTGTAACTCTAGGCAGTCACAATGAGGATAGGAGCATCCACCTCATAGTGTTGATGTGAGCATCAAATGATAAACTATATAAAACTACTAAGTGCTTCATAAATGTGAATTAAATGCTTCAAAAAATAATGTGTAAGGTCCCACTACTAAAATCCTAGGAATGAGTTCATTGAATAAGTTTTATCATTAAGTTAGAAAGGATCTCAGAAATTATCTCATTCAGCCTCCACTTTACAAATGAGGAAACAGAGGTCAAGAAAAGTAAAGTGACTGTGCCCCAAATTCCCCAATCTAATCCACATTTATTAAATTCCTACCAGCACCAGGAAGACGCTGTTCAAATCCAGCCTCAGACACTTACTAGATGTGTGACCAAACTCCATTTGCCTTAATCCACTAGAAAAGGAAATGGCAGAGCACGCCAGTTTCTTTGCCAAGAAAACCCCATGGACAATAGTGACACAAGGCATCAGTCGAACAACAAAAATGCTGCAGGCCCTGCTCTAAGCACAGCCCAAACCAGAAGCTAGAGCACCTTCTATTCCAATACTGCTTCAACTCTAAAAGATAGTCAATTCCAAATGTCTATTACAAGCCTATAGGAGCAGCTAGGTGGTGCAGTGGAAAGAGCACCAGCGCGTTGGAGAGGATGTGGGAGAGCTGGAACACTAATTCATTGTTGGTGGAGCTGTGAGATCACCCAACCATTCTGGAGAGTGGTTTGGAACTATGCCCAAAGGGCTACAAAAATGTGCATACCCTTTGACCCAGCAATATCGCTACTAGGACTGTATTCCCAAGAGACTATAAAAATGGGAAAGGGCCCCACATGTACAAAAATATTTATAGCAGCACTCTTTGTGGTAGCCAAGAACTGGAAATCAAGGGGATGCCCATCAATTGGGGAATGGCTTAATAAATTATGGTATATGAATGCAATAGAGTACTATTGCGCCATAAGAAATGATGAACAAGATGTCAGGGAGGCCTGGAAGGACTTATATGATCTGATGCTGAGCGAAAGGAGCAGAACCACGAGAACTATGTGCACAGCAACAACCACAGTGTGCGAGAATTTTTTCTGGTAGACTTGGAACTTCGTAATAACACAAGAACTTACTGAAAAAAAAAAAAACAAAACCCCAATGATGGTTTTCTAAGGCAAAATGCCTTCCACACTCAGAGAAAGAAATATGGAAGTCATTCGCAGAATGTAGCAGATCATGTTTGTGTGTGTGTGTGGGTTTTAGTGTATTATGTTTTGCTTTGTTATATGATTTCTTCCATTTATTTTAGTGCGACTACATAGCATGACTATAGTGAAAATGTACTCAACAGGAAAGTATGTAGAACCTATACAGAATTGTATGCTGTCATGGGGAGGGAGGGGGGTAGTGGGGGGAAGGTGTGTGTGGGGGGATAAAATCTTAATTTTAAGGAAGTGATTGTAGAACATTAAAAAAATAATAATAATAAAATTTAAAAAAAATCAGGTGATCCATGAAGGGCAGTATCACTAACATTCAACACAGCACTTCCCATTAGTGCAAGCACACATTCTCAAATTAAAATGGTGACAGTAATACAACAGCTACTTAATATTAAGCTGTTCCTAAAAAGTCTAGTTTACTTGTTTCTTACCATGAAAGAACAGCAGCCTTGCTTCTCAGTTAATAAAGTGATATCACTGAGGAATCCTAGAGCAAATGACTTAACTAGACAGTGGCCACAATGATGGCACTGTGCAAACACTAGGAGATTCAACTGGTACCGTAATTACAATGTAGAGTCTGTTGACAAGTGTATTATAAATATCTTGAGCTCACTATACTATAACTCGTTTACTAGCTTATACAAACCAAACTGCAAACCTGAATGCAAATACCCTCTCCCCTCAAACAAAACAAAACAAAAAAACTCCTTAAAGAATTCCATATACAGAAGTACAACATTTCTGGGACAAAGCAGTTGCCTGAAACTTACTGGAACATTAACCCTGGAAAATCAAGTTCTTGCCCTTGCCTACATTTGGAAACTCAGGCTCATGAGGAAAAAGCAAGTGCAGGTGACATCCTTTTAGTTCATTTAGTCATTTTCCAGTTGTATCTGACTTTTTTCGACCCTATTTGGGGTTTTCTTGGCAGAAGTACTTTTGTGGCTTGCCATTTTCTTCTCCAGCTCATTTTACAAATAAAGAAACTAAGGAAAACAGAGTAAAGTGACTTGGCAAGTCTCACAGCTAGTAAGTGTCCAAGCACAGCACTCTGTGCACTGCAGCACCCAGGCTGCAGGTGGTATATGAGGCACTATATTTCCTGGAAAGGGCTAGGGACCAAGAGTCAGGAGAACAAGGCTCCAGTCCTGGTGTGACCTGTCCCTTTCTAGCTAGCTTTAAAATCATCACACACTCCAAACTCTTCTTTCCCTTTACCTGACTTGTTTTCAAACTTTCTCCTATCTGCATCTAAACTGACAGTAATAATAAGAGCTAGAATTTACATAGCTCTTTAAAGTCTGCAGATCACTTCACAAGTATGATCTCATCTGATCTCACCTTAGGAGGAAAGTGCTATTATTATTCCCCACGAGGACACTGAAGCAAACTGAAATTAAGTGACTTGCCCAAGGTCACAGTTACTAAGTGTCGAAGGTTGGATTTGAACTCAGGATTTCTGGACTACAAAGTCCAGAATCACTGACACAGAGAATCACCCACTTTAAGCTGGTTAGATTCACAGAGCTCAAGCTCCAGTAACTTAAGTGATCCACCCAAGGTCACCTAAGTGTTCAGGGGCAGGGGCTCTCTCTTTGCAGAGCTACAGACCTGGAGTGGGTGTAGAAAATACTATATAGACTATTCTGATAGAATCAGACTGTTGGTAAATTTTTGCTAGACTATTTTCTTCTTTTTAAAATTCTTGTTATAAGCGATTGGTCGCTGAGTAGAGAAGGAATATTTAGTAATTAAGTTGACAGACAAGATACCAGTTTTTCAAAAGTCAGCAGTAATTGGTAGAGTCCCAAGATTAAGAGGCAGAGCTTTTGTCCCGCACCATGGTAGATTTAAATTCTTCTGTTCCACATGGAGCCCTGCAGTGCTACAGATGTTAAGTCAGACACCGTGGCTCCTAGCCTTTATAAATGTTAAACAACTGAGACTTTTGTAAGATCACTTAAAATATACAAGGAAGAGGTAATGATACAATGTTATAAAAAAAAAATCAAGGACAAAGCTAAACCAAGCACAGAAATTCCATGAGAAAAATGAAAGTGAAATAAATTGTATCACACCAGTAATGACAGCAACTATGTTTCTTACTTTAAAAAAAGAGAGTGCCTGAAAAATTCCAGCCTGGCCCTCTTTTGACCCAATTTTTCTTAGAGAATGAAGACTATGTAGACAACTATTTCAAAACCAAAATAGAGCCAAAAAAGGTAATGACTATAATCAATTGCTGGTTATGTTCGATTCTTAAAGAAGAGGAACAAATCTCAATAAGAAACAGTTCAGTTCACCACTTTTGAAGCAATGGGAGAGGGAGGCAATTTTTAAAAAGACATGAAAGGCCTTAACGAGTCAAGAAAGAAGTAAAAGTAGGTTTCAGATCCAGAGTATTTGCCATCCCCTAGTCTAAGCACCCTCACCTTGGAGGGCAGGGGAGCGGATCAGGTCACTGGTATTTGGGTTTCCTCTATTCTCTCTGCAGCTGAAGCACCTCTAATGGCTTCCTACTGCATAAGGATAAAATTCCAATTCCTGTTTGGCATTTTAAACCCTTAACCACCTAATTCCAGTCAGCCTTCCCAGAGTTGTTACCAAATATTTCCATACACTGCCGTCTAAACAAATGCCCTTCACCCTTCTCCCTGGCCCTCCTGCACAGCATCTACAGGCCCCCATGCCCACAGTGCTCTCTCTCTTCATCTCCATCATCTTAAAATCTATCCCAGGCCTCTTTTGAAGCTCAGCCCCCATGAGGCCTTTTCTGATATATTCATCCCTTTGCCCCCATTGCTGGCGTTCCCTACGAATATACACATACACGCACATATGTTTCTTATGATAAAACAATCTTCTGAAGAAATAATTCCATTTTTGTCCTTACATTCCCAACCCCTGCGTTAATTCTTAAGTCTCTGAGGTGGAATTTGAACTAGAATCTTCCCAGTTCCAAGTGAGAGACCAACTAGCTGTGTTACCCTGGGCAAATGCCTGACTCTCAGAGCATCGATTTCCTCATCAGTAAATAGGTACATCATATCGACCTCATAGGGGATTTGAGCTCAAAACTGATAGTGCAGATTAAATGCAAACTCTAGAGTTTTAGTTATCCTTATTAAGATTATGGAGTTTTGGGGTCCAAAGACCACAAATCCAGTTAATAATTTTTTAAAAGATAATAGGAAAACCTTGGCAGATTCATAAAACCTGGATCGAGTGGGATCGTAACATTTACAATGAGCTAAATAAAAATCTTTCACAGGTACAGGAAGAAACAAGGGCCAGGGAAATGTCACAAGCTCACAAGAAGGGCTTTCCATTCGCAGGACACCGGGACTCGGGGATTAACGATCGGAGGAAGGCGCTCGATGAGGCGATGGGACTAAACGGCGTGAAAATAACCCAACTCTGCCTTACCCGGCCACTCCTTGAACGCGCCCAACCGGGTCTTCAGCTGTAGGGCCACCGACAGTGGTGTGGGTGCCCTCTCAAGCCTCCCCCGCCCAGGAGAATGAATGCTCAGCGTCCAAAACATGGCAGGGGCTGGGGGAACAAACTGGTAAGGGGGGGTGGGGTGGGGACGGGACTAGCCCAAGTCCTGAAGCCAGGCCTGGGGAACTGCCCCTGTGAAGGGGACCGACCCCAGCCGCAGGGGCGAGGACCTTCTCCCTTTCGCGTGGGTGTCGTGGGCCCCTAACTTGGGGTGACCCTAGTGGCCACTCCAGCCTCGGGGCTGTTTCATCTCTAGGGGATTGATCCAGAAACCCCAGGCTCGCCCCAGCTCTCATCCACCCCCCAGTCTCCGATTCCAAAATCCGGAAACTTCCTTTCAGGACCCAAAAGGGCGGGGGCAGGCGGCTGGGGAGTGGGCACTTCCTTAAACATCCCCGCGACCCCTCCCTCTTGGCTCGGCGGGGTGGAAATGGAAGTGCAGGCGACCAGCTGGGGGAGGGGGAGCGGGCGATGGAAGCGAAGCAGAGGGACGCCCTGCCCAAGGTGGGCCCGGAGGGAGGAAAAGGGGGGCCCGCCTCACCAGCTCGGCCAGCTTGAGAGGGGCCCGGAGCCGGCTGGGCCGGGCTAGGGAGAAGCCGCAGCAGCCGCGGCCGGGTCTCACGGTGCGGCCCGGGACGTTCTCCGTAGTCGGGGCGTACACCTCCCCGTTGTCCATGGCCGGTGGCGGGGCGGGAGGGAGCGGGCGAGGCCGAGGCGGAACGAGGAGGGGCCCTCCAGCCGGGGCCTCTCAGCCTCAGTGACGAAGGACCGAAGGGCTCCGCACCCGGACCCGGCTCGCGCCGCCGAAGACTGCCGAAGCGTCAACGTCACGGACGGCGCTGGGCCGCGGGCCCGCCCTCACGGAAGGAAGCCCCACCCACACTTGGATCCGCCCCGCCCCCACAATCTGGAAGCCCCGCCCAGCCAGAAGGCCTCGCCCCCTCGGGTTTCTTCGACTCCTCCTCTCAGGACCCGAGACCCGCATCTTCTTGGAGTCACTTGGAGTAATCCAGAGGCTCCGCCCACCATCCCTGCCCTTCACCTTCCTGAGGAAAGTCACGCCCCTTGCGAAATGTTTGAGCCCGCCCCTTTGGCCCCACCCAGTTCAAAATCACTACGCTTTCCCTTCCCCTTCCCTCATCTCCAGCTCTGCCCGGTTCGGAGGCTCCGCCCCCGCTCCTCTCACCACCCGCTGGCCGCCATAGCTCCTCTCCTCATCTCCGGAGCATCATTGCCTGGAGACCCCGCCCCTTCCTTACCTACCCCGCCCAGCGCCCCTCAGGCCCCGCCCCCAAGCGCTTTTCACACCCGTGGGCCGAAGGCCACGCCCCTAGCCCATAGGCCACGCCCACTGACCCACCGACCCTGCTCCCAAACCTTGGGGGCCCTGGAAGGGCCCTGTCCTGGCCTGTTGGAGTGGGAGCACCCACTCTCCTCTCCCCCTAAGACATCCCCTCCATCTTCTAAGAGGGCCAGGAGGCACCTTGGAGACGTCTGGTAAACATCTCACAGACATAAACTGATCGTCTGCGAGGGACACACTCTTCTGGCGCTCTGGTCCCTTCCCTTTCTCCTCCCTCGTCTCAGTCTGGTCCAGTTCAATCCAACAGACGTTTATTAAGTGGCTACTAGCCGTGAGAGTGCGTGTAGACCCTAGAGATAACAGCTGATGAAATGCAGACCCTGAGCCTGGGGAGCTTACCCTGGCCAGCCTAAGATGCAAAGACTTTCTTCATTCATTCACTCCAGCCTCGGAGGAGCATTCGTCCTTGGACCTCATCTCAGAAGCTCGCCCCGACCACGATTCACTCCCACCCCTTCTATCCTTCCTTCGCTGGAACTTAACCCAACTGCCAATAAACCCCGCTGCGTCTGCTCCGTCCCCACTGTTTTCATTGATCTCTGCCATCCCTCAAGCCATTGTCCTACAATCTTTCCCCTCACACCAACCAACATCTGGGCTGAACTCACTTATTTCTCAATCCTTTGCGATCTCTCCGCGGAAGCCTCTCACTCCCACCCTGTCTCCAAGGTTACCAAACTCCTCTTATCTACATAAACATCATGTACTTTTTCCCAGTCTTCATCCTCCCTAACATCTATTGGCTTCCGTGACACTGCTCCCTCCGGGTTCTTTTTCTACCCCTTCAACTCTTCCTTCTCTCTCTCATCCTGTGCTTTCTGCCTCTCAGGGTTCTTAGAAATATCAGGTTCAGAGTTCTTTGGACAGACGGCTTGAATATAAATAAGTGAATGAATGAATGAAATCTGACAGGGTAACAAGGAGACAGGCTCAGTGTAACTGGTGTAACACGCTCACGCACAGACTACACCAGGATGCTTGGCTGTTGGAAATTCCCCATGTGGAAGTGGGAAGGAGCCTGTCTCCTGGAGAATATACTGGAGGTGCTTTGGAGAGACTGCAGAGCAATGCATATATTCTATAACTGGGACCACACATGGAACAGAAGTCTCTTCAGCTACAGTTGTAGAATTAAAAAGGCCTTAGTAAGCTTCACCCATTCATTCTCTTCAGCTGCTCTCCCTGGATCTCCCTCTACCCTTGGTTTGACTCTACTGATGGGATCCAAGGAGACAATGCTAAAACGGAAAGACTTTCTCTCTTCTGAGGGAGCTGGGTAGATAAATGTGTCGTCTGTGCTTTCATTGTTCAGTCATTTCTCAGCCTTATTTAACTCTTCATGATGTCATTTGGGGTTTTCCTGGCAAAGATACTGGGGTGATTTGCCATTTCCTTCTCCAGCTCATTTTACAAATGAGGAAACTGAGGCAAACAGGTTAAGTGACTTAGAGTCACACAGCTAGTAAGTGACAAATCCAGTAGACTAAGAGCTGATTGAAGCCGCGTTGGTCCCAGTTCCCAGGTCAACAAATTGTCTGGGGCTAACCAGACTAGTCACTTTCAGGCTCAGATTATTTTGTAGATCTCCCAAACTTTCCCTTCCAGAGATCCTTGAGCTTTCTTAAGGGGCTTTTGCTTGTTGTGTAAAACAATTTACCAGGTGAAACAGAGATGACCAACCCTGCCCACCTGCAGCCTAGTACCCCTCTGCCTTAGTACCCTATCTAAATCCTATTTCCAACCTCCTCCTGGGGTGCCCCAGCACTTACCATCTGGCACCTTGAGCTGAAACTTATTTACCCTGATTAAAGAACTCCATTTTGTTGTATTGACTGTTTTCATTTAAAATTCACTTTGACAGTAAATGTCTAAGGCCAGTTTGAACTAAGATCTTCCTAGCATCTATCCACTGGCCACCCAGCTGCCCTATCATCTGCACAGAAATGATAATTAAAATCATGAAAACTGATGAGGTTACTGGGAGAGAGAGTAAAGGAGAGGACCTGGGAATGAACTTTGTTGTATACTCAAAGGGGACATGATGTGCATGATGATCTCCAGCAAAAAAAAAAAAAAAAAATGGTGAAAAGAGGTCAGACAGGCAGAAAGAGAACCAGGAAAGGAAAGTGTCATGAAAACCCTGAGAGGAAAGAGCATCCAGGAAATATTCAATGACAAATGAAATTAAGAAGGATGAAGGATGATTGGAGATGACCCAGAAGGCAGCGGAAGACCTTGACCTTTTAAACTAAGGTCTCAGCTTGACTGAGGTAATGTCCAATCAGTGATTAAGGCTAGGTAAAATGAGGCAAAGAATGGCAAAGTTGCCAAGAGTTGAAGAGTGAGTGAAAGGAGAAATTGCAGAGTGATTGTGTATTTAGCTTTTTCAAGAAGTTTGGATGAGAAAGGGAGGAGAGATAGAGGATGATAGTATGGGAGGATGGTAGTGTCTTGTACAAGTTTGTTTTAAGGATGAGGGAGACTTGGGCATGTTTAAAGGCAGTAGTGAAAGAGCCAATAAATGGGAAGTTGAAGATTAAAGAGAAATGGGGAGATGGTTGAAGTTGTAATCTGCTGGAGAAGATGGAAAGATGGGATCCAAGACAGATGTAGGGCCTTGGTGAGCATTATAGGCTACCTCTTTAATCAGAGACCGCAAGAAAGGAAGAGAGAGTAGGGGCATTCCTGAGAAGCTGCCAGTAATGGATCATCACAGATGGAAATAGTGGGAAACCATGTCATTGGCTCTACAGTCTGCATTTTTTTCAGCAATTCAAGGATAGAAGTAGCATGGTAAAGGTGATAGAATGTCAGATTTGGAGTCAGAGAACATCTGGGTTCCAATTCTGCCTCTCATATCCTTCTTGGGTGACCTTGGCCAAGGCACTTTACCTTTATTGGATCTCAGTTTCCTTATCTTTAAATGAAGTGGACAAGGAAATAGGAAACTAATTCAGTATGTCTGCCAAGAAATGGGGTCATGGAGAGATAAATGAACACTACAATAAATTCCTCATCTATAAAATGAGGGGAGTGGACCTGTTGGTCCCTTTCAGCTTTCAATGTATGATTCTCTGTTCAGATCCCATTCTACCTCAGAGGCCAGGGAGACAAATCTCACCCCCAAAGTAATGGAAATGAACTCTCTTTGTAAATTCAGGCTTCATAAACATAACCCGCCCCATTGCTTGAACATTTGCATTAAACAGAACTGTGGTAGGAATATCCCTATAGAAAACAGCAGCAGTAGCTGCAGTTAGAGTGGATTGCCAAAAGGTGGCAGATCAGAGTTTGGACATAGGCAACCTTGTGTTGGCCAGTCAAAAGACAGGTGTTGGTTTTTCCCTTTTATCTTTTGAAAAGTAAAAATCCAAAGGACAATTTACTGTTTCGATATGAATATAGAGGCCCCCTAGCCTTCACTAGATTGCAGAATTTCAAAGGTGGAAGACTGCCAATCGGCAAACATTTATTAAATGCCTACCAATGCCAGGCAGCTAGGAAGTCAAAGACAAAAGGGAAACAGCTTTTAATCTCAGGGAGTTTATATTCTATTGGGGAGACTAAGCAAATACAGAGTGCATACAAAGTAAGTACAGTCATGGGTTGGGGTGCCAACTGGCAATAGGAAAAATCAGGCAAAGTCACTCAGAAGCCATTGATGAACTCTCTCATGGGAGGCAAAGGGGCAGAGGCAGGGTAAAGAGTCCTGGAGAGGAAGTGGAGACAACTAGAGTCCTAGAGCTGAGCCTAAACTAGGGCTCAGTCACCTCAGCTATAAAACGGAGATACTGCCCTTCATCTCATTAAAGCATTATTGTTATTTGTAGCAGGAGGAGTTTGAGAACTGAGGAGATCAACGGAGATTTTGTAGTTCACATCACTATGACAAGGATTCCCCTCTTACCCCTAAGAAGTGATTTGGGACTATCACAGGGATGTGCTGAAGCCAGCTGGTGGTGTTAAATTTCCAATGGGAATATTTATTTACACTTTGGAAAATGGAAAACTACAAATGGTATGGAGGGGCTTGACTTATTGTTCTGTTGACTGTGTTAACCATTTACCAAAGGTTTGGTCCAAGGAAACAAACAGAATCTATTTCTCCCTTAACCAAGGTTTGTTCTAAGAACAAACAGAATGAGGTTCACAAAGGTTTGACCAAGGAACAAACAGAATCAGGCTGTCCACGTGCTACAACCTACTTATTTATTCTCATTAAGTCAGAGAATCATGCATTGCATGAGAGTGAGAAAACAGTTTTGAACTTAGAGGTAAACAAGTTGAAGAAGCCCCTTTGTAAGTTCAGAGCAATCTTAACTTGGGCTGCCTGAGTTAACCAAAATAATAGCCTCCATATGTGTTACCCATAAGATGAGAAAGGAATTTCTTAATAGGGTCAATTGTAAATACAGTAAGATAAGTGTCAAAGTGTTGATTGAAATTATAGACCTAGGATGTCTGTATTTCTTTTATCGTTACCATGACTATATATATAATGTACATATATATATATAATTTGTATATATGTGTACGTATATAATTTGTATATATAATGTGTATATGTAAATACACATATATATGCCATAACATGTATCCATAAAATACCAAGAGAAAAAAAGTCCAATTATTCAAGATGGTGTCCAGTTCAAGGCATCTTGCCCTGGGAGTCAGAAACAAAAGCCTCCTGATCAGTTTCATCTGGCCTTGTAGCTAATGACCAAGAAAGGGGCATTTTGGGTTCACTCAGAGAGCAAAACAAAGTATGCTTGTTACGCCAGAGCAGGCAAGGTATTATGGTAGGTTAAGCTCAGAGTAGCCCCAAAATACCTTTCTCCTGAATGACCAAGCCTGGTTTTAGGCCTTTTCCAGGGCATGGGGGCTCAAAAGGGTTCCCATTAGTCAAGACTTAAGAAACTAATGATGCAGCTTAAATTTAAAAGTATGTTCACAGAAGTATTTCCTCTCAGTCAGTGGTTAAACATTTACCAATAATCCCCAGGGTTATGTGTGATCTTTGAGCTCAGGAAGTGGAATTGAATCACACCCTAGAATTCTATTCAGGGGAGACAGAAGGAAAGGAAGTGGTAGCAGCCAATAGCTGGGAGGCTGCAGCAGCAGTGGGGGGCATCCTCCACAGCCCTGTCCAGGACTCAGCTAGCTAAGCTAGAAGGAATTGGTGTTACTTGGGTGATAAGAAATAGAAACCACAAAGAACAGAATGGCACTAAGGCAAAGAAGAGAGAGTTCAAAGAGGGCCCGCACTACATTCATCTCAGAGCAGAAGACTCAGGAAGACACCACCAGTCTTACTCATCCCTTCTAGGACTGAGGAAAGTGCCAAGAAGAGGTCTACTCTTTCCCCAGCATCCCTTCCTGGTTGTTGGACAGTAACATACACTCATACTTTGAATGCTTCTCAATTTGGTAACCTGAATTGTGCTGGGGAAGAGCTAGAGATAAATATCTCTTTAAATTGAGGCAGAGAGCAAAACATCTGTATAAACGTTAGGAATTTTCCTAACTCAGGGCCCTAGGTGATTTTGATTTTGCTGCTAACTTTTCCTTTAATTTTAAAATCCATAAAACAGCTAGAGAGGGAACCACATGGCCTAGAGAGTGCCTGTAGGCTAAAAAGTGAGCTACTTGTAGTACCAGGGTGTGGCTGATTAAATCTCCAGAGACCAAGAGGGTAGGAAGGAAAAGGAGTCAGACTAGCCTATCCCTGGTCACCTGAAGCTGCAGACACCTACATTCATTGGTATTATGCTGGAAAAATACTTTTCAAACCAAAAAGTACTATCCAAGAATGAGCTACATTAAGAGCTTGTGTTAAAAAAAAATAAAATGTCCAAATGATTCTTTAAGGACCAGGTAATCCAAGAAGTTCTCAATTCTCATTCATTCACTCATTTAGAAAATATTTATGAAAATGTATGCCAAGAATAGACCTGGTACTGAGAAGAAAACATGAAAGTAGAAAAACAAAGGGCATAGAGAACAGTACTTTGGCAGGCTGGAGCAAGTATGTGGAAAACAGTAGTAATGAAGTAAGATTGGTAGGGGTGATGGCAAATAATGGAAGGCCTTGAATGCCAAAAGAAATTTGAATTTCACTCAGTAGGCAACGAAAAATAGCTAAAGATTTTTGAGAAATGACATAATTCTTGCAAGGGTGGGAAAGACAGACTGGAGGAGATACAGAAAGGATTGAATTTAGGTGATTGTTTTTGCTTTAGAAAGCTCAAAAATCAACCAATGAATATTTATGAAGGGCCTACTGTGGTAGGAAATAGAATGCAAATACAGACTAATGCCGCTTAGCCATCTCCTCACCCTTTAACATTCTCTGGCCATCACTCTAAGTTCTTAGACTTTGGAGCCTTATAGTCCACTCTGGGTCTCCCAGCTTTGATAAGCAGGCTTTCACACAAACCAGCTCCACATCTTTCATTGCTGAGTTGCTTTCCCCAATGAGAGTGCAAGTTCTTTGAAGGTAGGTTAGCTTGTTGGATTTTATCTGGAGAAGTCAACATTGTTCAGCACAATTAAAGTGTTTAATAAATGTTCATTCTCTTTCTCTCTCTTCCTCCTTTTCTTTCATATATATTGCATCTCTATCTAGACACCAATGTCAATACATCATACTACTTCTGGTTGTCCCCAAGGTATGCTTCCTGCCACAGAGACTTTTTTAAATTATCTGCCTTATTATGGTAGCTAGTGGTGCAGTGGATAGAGTTTAGGGCTTGAGATCAGGAAGATTCACCTTCCTGAATCCAAATCTAGCCTCAGACACTCCCTAGCTGTGTGACCCTGGGAAAGTCACTTCACCCTGTTTGCCTCAGTTTCCTCATCTGTAAAACGAACTGGAGAAGGAAACGACAAACTGCTCCAGTATCTCTGCCAAGAAAACCCCCACTGGGGTGACAAAGAGTAAGATAGGGCTGAAATGACTGAACAATAACAAATGTCTTATCCTTCTTCAAGGTAGAGAATTAAGGAACCGAAGGAATAAAGAAAGAAAACAAGCCTGGTGACTTTGGCAACCAAATTATGGTCAGCGGTTTGGCCACAGCTAGTACATTACATTGCACTGGTTCATACAACCAGAACTGGGCTACAAATTACGTTGAACAAATCAAGTTAACAAACTAGTGTAACTCTTGTGTGATGGGGGTGGGGTGGGGGTTGTAACACTTTGATTCCACCTTTCCAACTGCTAAGCCAAACTTTGCCAAACTGTTTCAAGGGCAAACAGGGAAGGACTAAACTGGAAAGACAAGAAAAAGAAAAATGCAAAAGAGCTGTTGAGACTTCTGTAGTGCTCCCTTTTCTTAGACATTTGGACTCAACTTCATGATCCCTTAAAAAGAAGTGATGCTTTAAAAACAATCTCAGCCCCATGCATCAGCACAACACTCAGAACAAAGGAGGAATTGTGCAAGACCAGTCAATACAACTGGTCAAATCTAGCACCAGGTGCATTTGGAAGTAGAAACATCACTAAGACAATCCCATGTACTTTATATGGAGAGGAGGGCTTTTCTGAAGGAGTCACACCTTAGAGGGGACTGACAAGTCAATGATAGTAATGATATTAAACTAAATGTTTGGAAAGAATTGACTTTTTTTTAATGGCAAACTGAGAAATATCTATTACAATGAACTTTTATGTTCCTGCATTCCCATTTCTACATCGTCGTAAGAATACTCTACATGCACATTGAGGGAATCCTTGATGGTTAGAGAACAAAGTTGTCAGACAACATTTTATAGTAGGTCACAACTTTCGTCATACAAATTCCCACTGTACTTGTTTACTATTTAAATAAAAAACACATTTGATTCCCAAAAGCACAATGCTGACTTACAGGTTCATATGCAGTAAAATGTTTCTCATGGTAGTAAGGACTGAATCACATTTCATTGGTACAGGTCCAGGTAAGGAAACTTTCCCTACCACTGAATCAGTACCTTGTCTTCAACTTTTAGAATTGTCTAGAGTACTAAGAGGTTAAGTGACTTTCCCAGGGTCACAAAGTCAAGTGTCAGAATAGGATTTTAAATCAATATCTTTCTAATCCTGACCCCTAATGCCAAGGTCAGATCTTAATCCACTGGACCAAGTTCATCGTGCACATGTAAAGTTAGGTAAGATTCTTGGATGTATACAATAACCAATTATTTTGTTTCTTGATCCTCTGATTAATAAAGTGAACAAAGAATTCCTATTGTCCAGACTCTAATATGCAGCTGAATAGAGAGGGAGACAGCCCAAAGACACTGGAAAATAAACAGTTAGACCTCAGAATTGAACTAGAGAGTTGTGAGCTGGATTGGCTCTGGGACAAAAGTCCATCTTTTTTTTAATATCAATATTCTTGTCATGATTTTGTATGGATGAAAGTCATGGAATACCACAATTACTGAAAAACTAAAGTTGTGGATCACCCAGAACATACATCCAGTGGACATGAGTATACTGCAGCATATTCTCAATGAAGAACTAACTGTGCAATAAATAAAATAGTTAGAAACAGAGAGAAGCTATCTTGAAAGGGAAGAAAAACCAAGTTTACAAAGGAAGCAATATAAATGACAAATTATGGTATATCAAGGTAATGGAATACTATAAAGCTACAAGAAATGATAAAGCAGCTTCTGAGAAACCTCAGAAAATGTGTATGAACTGATGCAGTGCGAAGTAAAACCAAGCGAGGAGAACAATTCATACAACAACTACATTGTAAAGACGACTTTGAAAGACTTCAGAACTAAATCAACGAAATGGCCAACCATGGTATCGGAAGCCCAGTGATAAGTGCTAACCTAACCATCTCCTCACAGAAGTGATGGACATGGCCGATGAGAGACTACTTTGGCTAAACTATTTATGGTACAAAGGTTCTCCTGTCTCCTGTTGGGAGAAAAGAAAAAAATTTTGTTAAATGAAAAATTAAATATAAAAAGAACTATGGCTATGAAGAATTCATATAAATTTATATTTTAAAAAATGTAAAGGAAAACAACACTGAAAGAAATTAAAACTTTGCTCAGTGCAATGACCAATCATGACTTCAGAGCACTGTTAAAAATACTTTCATACTCTTAGCAGAAAAATGACAGAAAATAGACATGTAATGAGACATAAATTGCCAGACATGGACAATGTATTAATAAACACAGGCATAAGTGAAGGAAAAACAAGTGACATATCCCCTGAGCTTTCCTCTAGAGGAAAGCCTCCAACAGAATGGGTGAAACCCTTACAGAGGATTTAAGAAAAGAAGGCACAAATGGGTTACGATGTGCACCCTTAGATGAAGTACCTGTATCAGTGAGATCACACACATTCAGTGATGTATAGAGGAAGTATGGCTGTTTATCTGCTAATGTTACTTTTAAAATAATTTACTAAATGCCTTTTCAACAAACAACTGAACCTTTAAACTATTTTTACACAAATGACAATGTCTTTCCACTTGCCAGTTCTCCTTCTTGTTCAATATTATTAACCACTTATTACAGAAATCTTAGAATTAAGGAGAAAGGTTATTATCCCCCCAAAGTGGGGGAGGGAAGAACCATGAGCTTTTTCATTTCCTCCAGTTTTTCCAGGGCTGGAATAATGCTTAAAAATTCTTAATTGGCTCATATTAATTTTGGACATGATCACTACTTAGGATGTTTTTAAAAACTTAAAATACATATTAAACAAGGTGAATTTAATAGCCTGTTGTTTTTTTCCAGAAACTTCAACAAAAATATTACCATTTTATAAGAAAACTCAGTATTCTGATTATTTAGACTCCAGAAAGCGTATATAGTAGAGTGTATGTACTTTAGGTAAATAATTTCTTTGAAAAATTACAATTCACCATTGCTGACACTCATTTGCACTGGCTAGTATCATTTCCTTTATAACTTTCAGTGTCTTCTTTTAAACTGCAACAAAACTTGGATAAAATGGGCTGTGAACCCCCCCATCCCCCACATACTGCTATTGGCAGTACCTCTATTTTCAAGATTACACACATTAGCAGAATGGGGCCTGCCTATGCTACTCCTATCTTGTCATATCATTGATACCCTCTAATAGAGGGTGGCCTTGAGGGGAAAAAAAACCAAACTACTAATATTGTTACTTCATTTGAAATTTGGCAAATGACTTAAAAAATATTTGGCATATTACACATTTGCAAACATGGCTAAGGGGTTTATTAAAATTTATTCATGATACTGTTAGATTTGTTTAAATAATTTTGAGGCAGGTTACTCCTTTTCTGTATTTTAACCCATTTCACCATGTACTTTGTATTCACTTTACACATTTCTTTAAATTAAGGTAAATGGAGAAGCTTTCAACTAAGGAAACTAAGAACTAAGTTCTTCACTAGAGGCCTAAATCTATCTTATACAAAGAATTCATAAAAAGGGGCAAAGTAATTTAATTTAACATCTTCAATGAGATGATAATTATATGGAGGCAAATAGGGCATTTTGTGATTTTAACAGTTAAAAAAGCAAAGCAATTCTTTGTAAAAGTAAAAAAGAAAGAGGAACACATGTAATGGGTACTTCTTTAACATTTGCACCATTTGTCCAGTCTCACAAAGGGCCTCATTATCTGAAAGTTCGGATGGACAGCTGAAATGTTCAAAAACAAAGTACCTTACTTGCAAACATTAATCAGTATAAAAATAGTTTTAGCACCCAGATATGCTAAAGGTAAGGAGCTGGGATTAGTTATACCTGAACCTTCTAGAACAGTGGAATCAAATTTGAATAAACATTCACTAAACTTGGAAAATTTTTGCTGGCTGCATATTTAGAAAACCACATGTTAATATTATCTATGTTCTATTGTACTGTTATTTTATTAAACATTTTTTTATTAAACACATTAAAAATGTCCCAATTACATTTCAATCTGGGTCGGGACAATGTCTGCCACCTCTGCTGTACAGTAACCAGCATCAGTGATGCCAGATAGCATATAAAGAAATGGATTTTCCTCTGGGGCTTTCTGGTACCTCTCCATGCCCCATAGGAAACAGCTCATTATCCTGTGCATGCAAACACAGAAGCAGATACTCAAGGTGTACAGAAAGGCTGTCTGAGCATCCATTTTATTGGTCTTCCCAGTTATTCTATGACGTTCTATATTCATGTCAAGTAACAATTTAGAAAAATTGGTATCATTACAACATATTTGCATAACCACTCAGTGAGCTGAATATTTATTCTTTTGTCAATAGCATGTTTTACTTAGCTCAAGCATGTTTCAATAAGCTTTTTCAAACTGACGATTTTTCAGCGGGAAAGAACATCCTTTCCTCTCTGCACTCTCCCTCATGGAGGAGGTTATAAAGCCTCTCCTCTTCTCATACACATTCAGTGTGGATTTTCAGTTACAGAGGTATAGTAAACTAAATAAGATCTTCTGAAAGATGACTCTTCTTTAATATTTCAGGGCTAAAGAATATCTTTGGAATACAGAATATATTTTTAAAGTTTAAAAAAAGGAGGTATCATTTAAAAAAAAGGAAATAGTTTTTAAAAAATAACCTAACTGGCTTAAGATCAATTGATCAATGAAAATATTCTCTAATTTAATGGTATCATAGTTAGGTTCTAAAATTCCAGTTTTTTTAAATCTATTACTGAGAAAATGACGCAAGTGGTTTTACTTTTTTTTTTTTTTTGGAAAGGAGCAGCTCACCATGAGCATATTGACCAAATGCTAAAAAGCAGCCTCTGCCATTGAATAATCTGAGGTTGAATGCTACAGAAAGTTCCAGAATGTGGAAACTTTCCATCCTTAGGGAAGCAAATAAACCATCCACTGTTCCTGATAGTTACAAAATCAAAGAAGCTGAAGGAAACTTAACCAGGTTTGTCTCAGGAAAATTTGGATAAAAAGATGGGAATCATCAGTATGCTTAATAACTGAGTCAAACATAAAAATAATAGCAGACAGAAGCTTAAACATAAGAGAATACAATGAATTATTTAAATCTGAATGCAGAGAATAAATACTTTATTAACTGATTACAGTTTAAAAGACCGATCATTAAAACCATCACGGTAATATGGAAAACATAAAGGGAAGTATTAAGGCTGGGCCACAGAGAAACAAATATGGAGACTGTTTTTCTTTTTGTTTTAATAACCTCTGCATTTTTCATGGTGACATATTTAGGCAGTGGGCTGTCTTCTTCTGATAGTCAATTGAATCAAACTTGGTCAACATTTCTCTAGGCCATCTACTTGGGAGAGGACATTGTCTCATAGCTTTCAAGAGACCCAGTGGCCCAGATGTGATCCAGTAGTTTGGTGAGCACATTCCACGCGTGGCAGTAAATAGAATTTGAATTCATTCATGTTGGTGCATACAAGACTGAACAAATGATCATTATCTGTCTTCCAGGAAAACTAACAGGTTAATTCATTTACCATCTTACCAGCCCTAACTCCAGAACAGACCGAGGTTTCCAAGTCATTCCAGTGCCTATGTTGCATGTTGCTTACCACCCTTCCCCAAACCCTCCCATTAAAAAAAAAAAAACAACCAAATCCAAAATGGTGTTTAGAATTAAGATCAAATGGACAGATTGCAGTTTTAGAAATTATTTTGAGTGTTCAAAATCTCAAAATTACTTCCTTATGCAAAGTGGCAATGCAAACAGCAGTCCGACATAGTGTAGTTTAATTTTTCATTTGTACAGTTCCCTTTTTGTAAGATTGGGCAACAAAAAAGACATCAATTTTATCCTTCTGAAAAAAATGTTTCAGCTCCCTAATTCCCCTTTTGAAGGAAAAGGCAGAGGCAAGTTTACATTATCTCAGAAAACTGAATAAATGGCTTTATTTGGTATCTTCAAGATGCTTCACCTTCTGTAGGAGATGGTGTTGTAGGAGAAACCATATCAGGTTTTCGTGAAATTCTGTCCAATTCTGCCTGAACATCTGTCAAGACAGGTTTCTGGCCTACAGAAAAATGAAAAATAAAAAGAGAAGTTTACAAGAAAAAGTATTTCATTTACATGAATGCTTCTAATAAAAATCTAATCACCAACTAAACTAAAAATTATATCCTCCATAATAAGTTATGCAAAGTACTCAGTCAGAAAAGGTTCTGCTGCCAGACTGATGCCAAACTTGAAGCTGCCTGCAGGGACGCGATCCCTGTAACAACAGTGCAACCTACCGGCTCACTATTCCATATGGCTTGTCTGGAGCAACTAGAATAATCCAATATAGCAGTCTCCCGGAGTTCTGTTATTAACTTCTAAGCAGTATCAAATAATCTACGAATGGATCATTGACAAAGGAGATTAGCTGTATAAAATTTGAAGCATTATCTAAGGGTCGTAAGAATTGGCTTTTTGTAGAGTAGCAAAGAACAAACCTGTTAGAAACAGGCCATTGGCTCCGCTAAAGCTAAAGCTAATGAGTCCATCTTCTTTCTTTCACCGCCCCCTTCCCACTCAAATCAATCCATCAATGATTTGCAATTTCATCAGTGTTTCAGATTTCATCCAGCAACCACTCTACAAATAAGTACAGCAAACTTAGAGTTACCTGATGTTCACACAGCCAGCAAGTGACAAAGGCCAAATTTAATATCTGGTGTCCCTGAGTTTACATCATCCCCCCAATACATATCAGTCTCTCTGGGATTGATACTCAACGTACAAAAATCCAAAGATCAAAAACTGAAGTGTTTTACAAAAATGTTTGCAGTCCCCTTTCCATATGGCCAAAGAATGAGACTGCCTTCACTTACAACCTAATATATTAAGCACCATGAGGAGTGGTGCTGTTTCTGTGAAGGGGGATAACCCTGACATCCCCAATGAAGCAGACAAGAGAAAATATGTTTAGTACCAGTAACAAGATGGCAGCAGGACACTACATAAAGACACTCAATGATTTCTATTTGGAGGCCTGGCCTGTATCCAATGTTTTAAATTCAACTATGAGACTACAATGTATAAGGTTTTGTATCAGGCACCTGGGACAGAAAGACAACAACCTCTCAAAAAGCTTACATTGTAGTGGGAGATACAACGCATATCTGGATATGTAAACATTTGAGTCATTCAGTCATGCCCAACTCTTCATGATCTCCTGGACTACATAGTACGTCAGGCCCTTCATCCTCCATCATCTCTTGAATATATCCAAGCTCATGTTTGTTGTTTCCATGACACTATCTTTCCATCTCATTCTCTGCTACCCCCTTCTCTTTTTGCTTTCAATCTTTCTCAACATCAGGGTCTTTTCCAATGAGTTTGGTCTTCTCATTACACAGACAAAGTGTTTAAACTTTAGCTATAGTATCTGACCTTCAATTGAACAGTCTGAATTAATTTCTTTAAGCATTGACCAATTTGATCTCCTTGCTGCCCAAGGGCCTAATTTGAAAGCGTCACTTCTGCGAGGCTCAACTTTCCTTATAGTTCAACCCTCACAGCCAAACATTGCTACTGAAAAACCCACAGCTTTGACTATAAAGACCTTTGTCTCTGACTTATTGTATGCTATCCAGATTTGCCACAGCTTTCTTTCCAAGGAGCAAGTGTCTAATTTCATGGTGGCAGTTGCCATCTGCAGTGCCCAAGAATATAAAACCTGACACTACTTTCACTGCTTCTCCTTCTATTTGCCCAGAAGTGAAAGAACCAATTGCCAAAATCTTATCTTTTTTTAAATGTTAAGCTTCAAGTCAGCTTTTATATTCTCCTCTTTCACCCACATCAAGAGGCTTCTTAATTCTTCACTTTTTGCCATCAGAGTGGTATCATCTACATCTCTGAAATCATTGATATTTTTCCTGGCTTTTGATTCTGGCTTAATTCTGGCTTTTGATTCATCCAGTTTGGCATTTCACAAGATAAAATATAAAAGTTAAATAAATAAAGTGGCAATATACATCTTTGTCATACTTCTTTTCCAATCTCAAACCAATTAACTGTGACATGTTTAATTATAACTGTCACATCTTGGCCCCCATATAGGTTCCTCAGGAGATGAGTAAAATGATCTGGTACTTCCATTTCGCTGAGGACTTGCCACATTTTGTTGTGATCCATACAGTCAAAGGCTACAGTATAGTCAACGAAGCAGAAGTATTTGTTTTTCTGGAACTTCCTTGTATTCTCTCTATAATCCAGTGAATGTTGGCAATATGGTTTCTAGTTTCTCTGCTTCTTTGAAAACCAGCCTGTCTCCAATTAATAAACAGTCAAAGGATATTAACAGGTAGCTTTTAGGTGAAGAAATTAAAGCTATCTATAGTCATATAAAAAATGGTCTAATTCACTATTGATTAGAGAAATGCAAATTAAAACAACTCTGAGGTATCTGTTGGAGAAGATATGGGAAAACTGGGACACTAATGTACTGTTGGTGGAACTGTGAATTGATCCAAACACTCTGGAGAGCAATTTAGAACTATGACCAAAGAGCAATCCCACTGTGCAGACCCTTTGACCTGGTAATACCATGACTAAGTCTGTATCCTAAAGAGATTATAAAAAAGGGGAAAAGACCCATGTGTAAAAAATATTTATAGCAGCTCTTTTTGTGGTGGCCAAGAGCTGAAAATTGAAGGGATACCTATCAACTGGGAAATGGCTGAACAAGATGTTGTATATGAAAATAATGGAATACTACTGTGCTATAAGAAATGATGAGCAGGCAGATTTCAGAAAAACCAGGTGAAACTTACATGAACAAATGTTGAGTGAAGTGAGAACCATCAGAACATTGTACACAGTAACAGTAGCACTGTGTGATGATCAACTATAACTGACTTAGCAGTACAATGATCCAAGACAATTCCAAGATTCAATGGAAAAAGCTATCCATATCAAGAAAAAGAGCTGATGGCATTTGAATGCAGATAAAAGCATACTATTTTCACTTTAAAATTTTGTTGTATTTTTTCGTTTTGTTCTGTTTCTTCTTTCACAACATGGCTAATATGGAACTATGTTTTACATGATTGCACATTTATAATCTATCAGATTGCTTGCCATCTTGGGGAAAGAGAAGAAAGAAAAATGTGGAATTCAAAATTTCAAAAAAAAAATTACTTAGAAAAAAAAAACCCAACCCAGCCTGCTCTTCTGATTATTCTCAGTTCACGTATTACTAAAGTCATGCTTGCAGAATCTTAAGCACAACTCTGTTGTTTGTGAAATGATCGCCTCCTGTTCAGTAAACTGAACATTCCTTGGCATTGCCCTTCTTTGGGATCAGGATGTAAAGGAATCCAGTGGCCGCTGTGCTGAGTCCTACAGATTTGCTGACATATTGAGTACAGCACTTTAACAGCATCATGTCTGAGGATTTTCACGAGTTCAAGCTGGAAATCTGCGCGCCCCGCCGTCTCCCGGCCTTACCGTTAGCAGAGGAGCCCGAACACCCTCAGTTGTGAAGATCCTTCTCATATGGTTCTGCTGCGTATTCTTGCTGCCTCTTCTCTTGCTTCTGTTAAGTCCCCACCATCTGGGTGTTCTATCAAGCCCACTTTTGCATGAAATGTTCCCTTTGTATTTATCTTGAAAAGATCACTTCTTTCCTGTTCTATTGTTTTCTTCTTTTTCTTTTTATTGCTCATTTAAGAACGCCATCTCCTTCTCTTCTCTAAAATTCTGCCCTCAGCTGGGTAGGTCTTTCCCTTTCTCCTCACCAGACGCCATTCTGCTTGCCTGTCCTTCTCTGTGGGGTGTTCCTGTGGCTGTCTCTCGTACAACATTGTGAGCCTCTGTCCACAGCTCTTCTGGCCATCCATCTATCAGGTCCAATTCCTGAACTCTATTCATAAGGGACGTATTTGGCTGCACCCATACGGTCCAATGGTTTTCCTTACTGTTTTCAATTCAAGTCTGAATTTTGCAATGAGAAACTCATGATCTGAGCCACAGACAGCAACTATACAGTTTTTCCACCTCTGGCTACAAAGCATATCATCAAACTAATTTCGATATTGACTATCTGGTGATGCCCATATAGAGAGCTGCCTTTTTTGGTAAGGTCAGTGAGTTATCTTAACAAAACTCTTAGTGTCTCCCCTGCTTCACTTCCTACTCCCAAGCCAAACTTCATTCTTTCTAGAGGTACTTGTAATTGTCCTCTGATTTTCTCCAGTAAAGTGCTGGACACCTTCCCACCTGAAGGGCTCATCTTCCAATATCACAAATATCACATTTTTAATACCACAGGGTTTTTTGGGCAAAGATCCTGGAGGGGTTGACCATTTCCTTCTCCAATGGATCATTCGGTCAGAACTCTTCACTATGACCTGTGTGACTTGGATAACCCTGCACAGCACAGCTCATCGTTTCACTGAACCACACAAGTCCTGTCACAGTACAACGAAGGCTATGTAAATACAGACATTTAAAGTTTTAGGAACCACAAGGAGTAGCGTTTCGAAAGCTACTGACGACCACGTAAAATGGTTTTCAATAAAATCACTACTGCCTAGTACTTTTACAAAGCAAACTCTGGGATGCATGGATAAAATGACACACAAGTACCAAACGCTAATCAACAAAAAATATTAAAATTCAAAAAGACAAATTGAGTAACTACTCGAAATCCAGCCCTACATTTCAGTCATGTAAACCAAACTGTCCTAATTTCTAGAACCTAATGGTAGGTGTTCTCCAGGGACTTCAACTCACTTAACCCACACACAGTTCATTCCATCATTGCCAAGATATTACCCGTACTGAGATTGTAAAAGTGATATGCAACAGAATTATATAAAATAAATGAGCATTTTCTAGATTCCCATGCCTCTCTACTTCCATAAACTGATTAAGTTCCAATTAGAGCATGGAGGAGAGTGTAAGTTCTAAGTTACAAAGGAATTAAGTTGATTTAACTTTGCCCAATATGATTTAGGACTTTCACATGTTTGTTTATACTTGCGAAGACTGGGAGCTGAGGGTAGTACAGGCAGTAGAGCCCTAGGGCTTTGTCTGAATAGCTGAGCAGACTCAGCGGTACCCTGGCCTGACCTGTTGTCTCTAGTGCCCTTTGGCCAGGGGATGACCTAAAGGGCCCTGGCTCTTTCAGGCAGAAGATGACTTCCAGGATTAACCCCAAATCACACCAGTTTCTGGAAATAATTAAGCAGGGTGCCAGGAAATGGTGTTTTGGTTCATTAATTCTCTGCTCTGTTCCACAGTGGCCCAAGTTCCCCAGTGCAGTGTGTAATTCATCTGAAAATACCACCAGGGGGCAGGAGATTCTCTTTTACCAAGAAGATTTCTATGGTCTTTCAGATTGGATATTTTATTTTGCCTTGTATTGACTACTTTCTCTCCCACTCTTTCCCAGATTAAAGAAAAGTTTTCCATGAGGCCTATTTTCCAATATAATTATGAAATCAATCTTTAAGGAACTCCTTCAGCTGCTTCATGCAACCTCCAACTATAGTGCTTAAGAATGGCTGTGGTCCAGGTACTATGAAATTAGCCCAGAGCCTAAGGACCCAGGATCAGAAGCTCTTTGGTTTCCAAAGCAGATATCTGCCAGATACTTGGGCAGGTCAAACAAGACCTCCTCCCTGCCCACCCTACCTCCCCCAGTAAAGTTTACTACTTAAGCAGTATAAAAAACATGTAATTTTTTTACAAGCCAGTATTCTTGGATTTTGGTTTGAGTTCTCGCATTAAATCATAACCTCACTGTGCCTTAGCTTCTCACTTATAAAAGTTTAAAATATGGACTTTGTGGAGAAAAAAAAATCCACCAAACTGAAAAGTTAATTATTTACTAGAGTCCACCATACCTGACTTTTTTGCTGATGGTGGTAAACTGCTGCCACTGCCACCACCACCTCCAGGGCTGCTGCTACCAACACCAGGGCCCCCAGGTGAGCCTGTTTTTTTACTCAGCAAACTATTGAAGAAGTTAGCAAGGACTCCTTCACTTGTAGCTCCAGCTGTATGAAAATAAATATTTTTATTAATAAAACATCTTCATCTCTCCCTAAATGGGAAATGCTATGAGGTAAACTCAGTCTAATTAAAAAGAACCATGTATGAAAGGCCTTCTCTGGACTGAACATTGTGCATCTCAGGAGGAGAAACAATTGGAATGTTGTCATTTCCTTGCCTTTGGGGGCTCAGACTCTGAAGGGCACTGATACATGGCAGTACTTCAGCTGAGGAGCTATGAGTTCTCAACTGATTCTGAGAGTCTGAGTGCATTTAGTCAATAAGCACAATGACTTTTATCTCAGGTTAGTCCTATGTAAATAATGCCTACCGTAGCAACAGTGCAATAAATGATCAATTAAAACAGTATGCTGCATGTGCTAAAAAGGGGCTCAAAACCCATCAAACTTATTCTCTTAGAAAAAGATACCTTTCATATTTGGATCAATTTTTTTTGACCCAGCAGGGATGGGCGACACGCTGGTCACATTGGATGACACTGATCTATTAGGTGTTCGAGGGGAGCCACCAGGAACTCGTGGAGAGGAATCCTGTGCCAAGACAGTAACAGGAGGATCTGTGAAGTTTACCAACAGCTACAGAAGTTTTCAGTACCAAAGATATTATTTTGCATAAAACTGTCCCTGGCCCTCCAACTCTGTGCCCTCTCAGGACAGATACATGGCTGACGGTGAGCTACCCATGAGGCCTGAGGGGAAACACACTGGAAAACTATGTGGAGCATGGATTCTTCCATGACACAACAACCTTGCTGACTGTGCATAAAAGTAATGAGGATGCAGAGCAAAAAGGTGATGGTCATTTTCAAGAAATAAGATACCAAATCTCACTGAGGATGAAAAAAAATTTCCTCTGAATTAATGAAAAGACTGATGTATAGAAAGGTTCCTAGGACCGCAGACCGCATCAGAAGCACATCAGACCTGGGCAAGTCATTTAGTCTTCTGGGCCTTGGACTAAATGATCTGAGGCCTTTTCCAGGCGTAAATCTGTAAGACCCATTTGCACTTTCAAGTACATACAGTGTCACAAGCAAAACTACTGAGCTTTGGAAGAATAGTCAAGAATATTTCAGTAACAAGATGACCATGATTTATAGCTGGTTTAAAATATAATGGTATGCAAATGGATGCTTCAAGAAACAAGAAAACTTAATCTAGGCTAAGTTTTTTCTTCTATCACCTTGTTTAATTTGATTAACAATTTTTTTTTCACAGTTTAATACATAAACTTTAACCTAGTCCAAATTTATTTAATGAAGTTTTATTTTAGTAAACTTTCTTTACTTGGAAACTTGCTACAGAGGGATCTGGTTTTTAATCCCTTGACTACTAAAAGTGCAAGAAAACAAGGTCCATGCAGACAAGAAAACGGGGTTTACACTGGGTTTCCATTGCAAAGTACCAACTTTTCCCCATCTTACCATTACGTAGCTCCTCACCACAAGGTGAATCAAAACCAGCCAATCAATATTTTTAAGCACATACTGCAGGCAGCTCTGTGCTGGTGCTAGGACAATAACAACTCTCCTACTCTCAAAAAACTTACAATTTTCTAGTGGACAGAACACCAACAAAGAGAGCTAATGAAACACAATATTAATTATGAAACAAAGAGCAGAGTCAGGCTGGAGGGGAAAATTTCCTTTCACTATCAACTTCCAGTCCTAGGCCAGGAAGCCCTCTGATGTCAGCTCTAAGGAGTCCTGAATGAGGGGAAGGATAGATGTTCTCTCACACTGTATTGGGGGTCGGGTGGGGAGGGAGGGTTACTATTCCCAGGCTGCAGCTCCCATACAAATGCTGTTACACATGAACACTGGGGCGCTACAGCACCCTAGTACATGGATGTACGTGGATTGTTCCTTAGGTAGGGAGCCCCAAGGGGACGCTCCCTCCACCAATACAACTCTGCATCTTCTCTACAAGTTATGGTTTTAGGGAGTTGCCTGGGCTAATGAAATGTTTGGAGGCACACAATGTCCATCATGGCTCAGATTTAACCCAGGGTTTCCTAATTCTCCATCCACTAGGTTACAATCCCTTTTCACATATATTATGGATTATATGTGTGTTTCTTTGGGTCAGCCTGGAAAGCTAACCACTATTGTTTCTACATGAAAACAAATTCTAAACAGCCAGTTTAAATGATGTTTGGACTGTTTGAGAACTGTCTATAAATTCTTTCAAAATTTAAAGTCTTTCTTGAAATAGAGCAAAAGGTATGTTTAAAAAACAAAAAGGACAAAGTTTTCAGTTTTGTCTTTGTCTTTGTAACTAGACAGACACCCATGTGACACACACACACACACACACACACACACACACACTCCCATGGACAGGGAAAAACTACCAAAATAATATATGCTCTTGTATTTTCTTAACTTTGTAATACTAACCACTGGCCTTCCGGCTGCTGTTGGTGGCTGCTTTGCTAACTGGGACTGAAAATGAAAAAAAAAAAACACATATAATTACAGATAAGATTTTTGCTTCAATTTTTCAAATATTCTCAGAGAACAAGTTTATGCATTAAATTTTAAATCTGCTTTCAAATTAAATGTGCTGACCTGTTGCTTCATAAGAAATACTTGGTCATCTTCTGCTACAATTTCCTTCTCATGAACAACCTGAAACAAGAAACGTTTAACTGAGTTCAATATATTATGGCATTGATGTTACTCTAAAGACATGCAAAAATCAGAAATTGTACTAGAGTATTGATGTTATCTCTCCAAAGGTCAACCTTATTCTTTGCATTGAATAAATGTTGACACAGATTCAACCCTCCCATCTGGTCGTCTCATTTGGGGGGAAGTCAGGGTGGGGGCTCTGATAAGACAGAAAACACCTGGACATAATATAGCTCCAAAGATCTTAACTTCAGTCTAAAAGAGATGTCTCAAAAATAATTGGCTGCTAAAATGACAAGCACAAGAAATCCACAGGAATCATCTGGTAAACTGCAGGCTCCATACTATAAGAGTGCAGGCATCTTAGGTCTCCTAGCCCACAGGTTCCAGCTGCCTAGGAGCCCCATACCTGGAGATCACCTTAGCATTTCTTTACTATGCAATGTATAGACCTGCAAATACTTGCATGGCGCTTTGTAAGTGATTTTAAATAAATGTCAAATGTGGTCCATTCATCTCAAGTGTTACAGCAGAAAAAGGATTTAAATGGAATTGGGAAACATTTAGCAAAATACACAAATATGTAACAATATAGTGTTATTACACGGTTTTTTGAGTCAATATGCAGCCTTCAGGGATCATTATATATGGCTTAGTGGTTCTTGTTTCTATTTTAATTTGACACAACGGGTATTAAGTAATTTTCATTTTATCAGGTATGCTATGTATTATATATGGACCCAGATCAAGGGTAAGGAACCTGCAGCTTTGAGGCCACATGTGACCTTTCAGGTGCTTGGGTGTGGCCTTTTGACTGAGTCCAAATTTTACACAACAAATCCTTTTATTAAGGAGGTTTGTTCTGTGAATTTTGGATTCAGTCAAAATGAGCACACTTGAGGACTTAGAGGGCCACATGTGGCCTTGAGGCTGCAGATTCACCACCCCCGACCTAGATAATTCTTTCTCCCTGAAAAATAACTTTTTTTCCTTTTCTTATATTCTTCCCAAAACATTTACTATTTTACATGGGAGTCTAATAAATAAACGATAAAATTATACACATTCAAGTGTGTGCAATACAAAACATCATCATAACGACTTTAAAAACTTTTTCAGATCCTGCGTTGTGAATTAGGGCCACAAAGATTTAAAAAAAAAACAACCAAAACCAAAAAATTACAATGAAACAATCTCCGCTTTCAAAGTATTTACATTGTACCGAGGGTGGTGAGGATCCTCCAGATCATGGCCAGCTCATCACTGCCCCATTCTAAGGCATTAAAGCAGAATGGGTACAATTGCTTAGGCCTTTGAACAACAACTGGGTTTTTGTTTGCTAATTTTAATGAAGCATAGAACCCCAGACCTACAAGGACCAGGTCATCTGGTTTGAATCCATGATGGCTCCATGCCCCTTTTAATTTTCCAATTTTCTACATCTTAAAAGCTGGCTCAGATAAAACGCAGGCAGTAAGAGTCATTGTTCTGCCAGACCCAAATCACATAGAGCCACCTTTGCCATTTACAATTGCAGAGGCAACAAAATAGGGTATATTCCTCTCTCCCAACTAAAAACTAAAATTTTCAGTAAAAGAACCTTGTAATCTACAGCTGAAGAGTGAGAAGTAGGCCCAGCAGGCCTACCTGGTGTTCAATAAACACTTAACCCTTCAGTAAAGAAATTTCAAAGATCCCAAGAATTATTTATCCTAATTATGCAAATCACTGTGGCCTGCTAATTACTATATTGTTTATAAAATCTGTATGGATTCTGTGGGAAAACAAAATGATGGCTTTGGAGGATTTGGGTTCAAATACTGGTTCTGTAATTCACCACTTGTGTGACCCTAAGCAAATCCTTGAGCTTCTCCAGGACTCACTTTCCTCATTTGTAAACTAGAAGAGATGGAGATAAGATAACTTTTAAGATCTCTTTGAGCTCTAGATCCTTTAAATGAACAACTAACTGCCTAAAATTGGGAAAGGACAGATGGAGGACAACAGGTTCTTGGCTTCTCTGGGCAGGAAAGGGTTGAGAAACTTAAGAAACCCTCAATTTCCAAAGGTATGAAATAAGCCCCATATGACTACTACTATAGGAATGTAGATATAGTCTTACATTTGTGAGCAAATACAGGCTAAAAGCAAAAACACTATAAAGCTAAGTAATCTAAGAGCTAAATTTTAGCTCAGTTTACCCTTGTTACAAATACAATTAGAGTTACAATAAATAGAAAAGGTCCTTCCTTACAAGCAAGAAAACTCCTGTAGGGATTACAGTCCCCTTTCTTAATGTAAAACACCAACACATTCGTTTTGAGGCAGTTTCCACTAAAAACAGATAATAAAATCAAATTACCTTTCGAACAGGTGGTTTGGTTATAATATCTTCAAAACTATCTTCTGCTTTTAATGTTTGAAAATTTTCATGTAAAATTCCTATTTTCTTATCATTATCCCATCCTGCTGGACTAGAAATAAACATTATGTAGACATCAGTTCTTAACCACTTAATATAGGGATACATATCCTCTTCTCCAACCCAACACCACAACAAGGAGGAATCTGTCATGGTTCACTGCCATGGTCCTGATTATTCAACTTTGGGTTGTCTTTAATAGCCAAACCCTTTATTACAGTGGAATGTGAAATGATTAGGACTTCTCTTGATAGAAGATGTCTTCATAAAATATGATCAATATTAGTGAAAATATGGATGTAGCTCAGACTTTAGGAACCCCTTGATTTCGTACATGTCTTGAACCATTTCAAAGCAACAAAGTTTTTTCCCTTGAATGGATAAACCCCTCAAAGTCACTTATTCTGAATCATCCAATTATCCCAAGTCACATTTATAGGCATGCATTAGGAACAGTGGCACTTAGGTGGCACCAGAGTTCACAGAGCATGGGGCCTGGAGTTCAGGAAGAATGCGTTTCCAGAGCTCCAATCCAACCTCAGAATTCCTAGCTATGTGATCCTGGGCAAGTTACTTAACCCTGTTTGCCTCAGTTTCCTCATCTGTAAAATGAGCTGGAGAAGGAAATGGCAAATCACCCCAGTATCTTTGCCAAGAAAACCCCAAATGGAATCATGAAGAATTGGACATGACCAAAATGAGCGAACAACATTAGGAACAGTGGTTCACCAGACCCCTCTTACACACCTGGGCAATATAAAAATGAGAGGCAGTGTGATGTCATAGGGGAAGGACCCAAAGATTGCCTGGGGGACCCAGCTGGCCAGTTTACTTCCCTTCTCAGACTGAATGTGTCAGAAAAATGTTGACCAGTCTTCATGGAAGGAGTTTATTCACCCAGTAAGTCTCAATACTAATGAAATCACATGGTGAGCCCCTATCTTTAATACAAATAATATTCATATACATGATATGTAAATAAACTGAAATTCTTTGACGTTGTGGTATAATTAGATGGTTGGAAAACAGCTAAAGGCAAGAGACAAGACTACCTGTGTAGGTGTAAGAAATGGAAATTCTCTTCTTTAATAACAGATTTTTTTTTTAATACATAGTAGAAAATCCTGATTCCCACCTCCCTCCAGTCCCTGCCCCTGAGTTTCTCACTATGGTCTTTCCAAGCAACTCACTATCAAACATCATCACCTTTGAAACAAACAATATCAGAGAGCACCTTCTGCATGAGATACTTACATAAATACTGCATCCTTTTCCACAACAACAGCAGGGATCTTAAAAGGGAATCCGTATAACTTCTGAACAATGTACTTATATACTAAATCTATATTTTTATTTTCCTTTACTGAAGTGTAAATAAGTGCTGCACCATCTAAATAAATGTGTTAAAGAAATTTTTGAGCAGACTGTACATTTACAGACTGTTTTAGACACAACGCCTGGCACGTTACCGCCTGCAGTTATTAGCTTCCACGGCAATGCTCCTGGTTTACTAATTGTTTCTCGTTTTTTAAAAATAAGACTACTTAGGTAGAGACTAAATGGGACATGAAACAGATGTATCATACAAACTACTTAGAACGCTTTATTTCTTCTCAAAACTCAAAGCGATAGTAAAAGTTGGTATAAATAACACCATTACAAAACAAAAACTACAGGAAGATACAAATTTCTTAAGCTACAAAAACCATCAGCATATTATTTTGACCTTGTTCCCTAGCTCTACTTTCTTTACTCCTCTCCAGGGTTCATTTTCGCAGGCTTCAAAGGCTCAAGGGATCCAATCACGCAGAGGTGAACCCTGCCAAGGGCTCCGAGCTACAACAGGACAGTTCCTGGCAACCAAATTACAAAAAGTAAATATCACTATGCTCAAGATCCTCCTTTCAGCTTCCTGTGGTCACCAGCTAGGTCATTGAGCTTGTTCATCCTGAACAAGTCATAGAACTTTAGAATAAAAATCCATTCTGTCACTTCCTTTAATTAGATTTTTTCAATACACCTAACTTGCTAAAGGGACTTTCTAAAAGGTAATTATTTCCATTTTTCTACAAACAATACTCTGCACACACCAGATTAAGAACATTTTGTTTTAGTTAGTGCTTGGCTCCAGATTCTAACACATAACTAGTGACACAAGGCCAAGTCTTCACAAAAGTCACGGGATTCAAAATTCATAATGTTGACTAGTGATCATGCACAGAGCACTGAGGTCATCAGGATAAATCGAATTGGCTTTACTTGGCATCCTTCATTTGGCACTTTCCATAACCTACATTTTAACATGTATGCTTATATCCCAAATAGACTGTAAAGTGCTATGAAGGCAATGCTTTCAACTTTAAGCAATACATGTCTTTAATCAGCAAAGAACTCACTAGCTGAAATATTCTCTCCCAAACCAATGAACAGTAATGTGGTGAAAAGATGGCAAGGCAAGGAGAAATAAAAGTCATGAATGAGCTATTGATCAGATAATTAGACCCTAAGACAGACTACTAAATTGGGTTCTTTCCCTTAAAGTTTAGAATGCTGGAAAATACAATCAGCTTAATTACTTTCCCTCTATAATGCAATTACTATACATGTACAATCATGCAAACCTAGATTTTAAAAGGATACACTGTAAACAAAACTTCCGGATATGTGACTGAATAAAGTCAAAGTGTTCATCTCTGTAATCATGTTCTTTTTCCAACAGACTAATGGCATCACACTGTTGAGTTAAAATAATTACAAAATTTCTGAAAAGATGGTATTGAATAACAATACAAGAACAGTAAATGAAAACAATAGCCAAAAAAAGATTTAAAAGATTAAAATTCACTTAAAAATAACATGTGTACCTTTATTTAATGAAATGTACTCTTGGAAAGGTGTCAAAATAAATACCTGCATAAAATAAATAATTTGAGTGATAATATTCCTCCTCATTCAAAGTCTATGCTGATGCAGCAAGGCTTGGGTTCCTAAAGGCAAGCTGTGGTACTGAGCAAAAAAGCCTTTGATTATGGGCCCAGAGACAGACTCGAGGTCTGTTAACCAGTCTAACTACCTCTGGAGAGGCTTATCACCAAAAAGTTGGCCAAAAGGTGATGAATTTTTGGTCACAGAAAGTAAAGACAGCCTAGTAAGGCACAGAGGGGTGGTAATTAATGTTGATGGAATGTACAGACAGATGAAATTTTAAAAAGGTTCCATTTCCCCCATGGTCTTCTTTTGTGATTTTACAAGAAGCATTTCTATGAACAAAATTCCAGAAATCTTCCCCAAATGTTTCTTTAGATCCATAATGTCCCATGGTTGGGTGGGTTCTTGATGGGTGCTGAAAAGCTTTATCATTTGTAAAGCACTGGGGCTACCACCATTGCTAAAAGATGGATTTAACAGGGGGCGTTGAGTGTAAGACAATAAATAACCCTGGCAGGTACCTATATTGAATAAGGTATGATCATCTGTATCTGTCATCCTATAAATGGGGACACAAAGGTGGGCATCTGAGGCTGGCACTTCTCTGTGCTAGGAGTGATTCTGTCACTTTATGTCTGATAAGTGTCAGGAAAATCTGCCACCTCTAACTCATTTAGGTCTTCAGTTTACTGTGAAAATATCCACTATGTATAAGGACTTTAGACTTATTTATTACGAGGAAATGGAAAAGTGGAGGCTTTGGAATCAGAGGCCTTGTGTTCAAATTAAGACTGTCAACTCAATGACCCTGGTCAAGCCATTTAACCTTAGGGGTCTTCAGTCTTGCTGTCTGTAAAACAAAGAGGACTGGACAAGCTGGCGTGAGAAGTGCTCCAGACCTATGGTCATGAGTCATGAACCTCTGATATTTAAGGTCACTTATAGCTCTACATCTTATAGACCAATGATTCAACTCTATGCACCAGGGACAAGTGTGGTAAAATAAATTGTGGGGGAAAACATTTCAGGGGAAGTTAGGGTCTGTTAAAGATGCTATAAGGATTACAACAGAGAGGATACTGAAGTTAACGGTTAGCTCAACTATTTCTTTTCCACAAGAAGTATCTAGGATCTAAAATTCACTCAAGATCTATCTAGATATATAAGCAAAACCTCACCTTTCATGCCCTTCAAAATTGGCCAATCTCTTCATGACTTTAATTATTGACCTCAGTGTTTCAGTTTTCTGCACCTTTACTCAATTAATCAAGGATTTATCAAAGTATAGGCATGTCAACTAATGGCCAAAGAGAAACAAGAAGTTACTTCTGAAAATTATGACTCTAAGAACACTGGAATGATTCTGAAGGTCTCTATTTGCTAAACAGAAATTTACTAAGGAAAAAATAAGGCATCAAACAAAACCCCCTTTACAGCTCTCTAAAAGAAACCTGAGCCTCCCAAAAGTGATGGGTAAGAATTAAAGATTTAATATTTTTATGACAGATCACATTTAGAATGCTATGCTATAAACTATATAATGCAGCGGGATCAATGTGTATCACTACACACTTTATATCCATTCTATTCACTTTAAAAGGATTTCAAAAACATCACCACAATTTCAAATTATTCCTAGTTCTGACTGTAATAGGCAGTGTGGTACAATGGAAAGAACACTGGCCCAGAAATCACAAGGTCTACCACTAGCTAGTCACCATCTCTTCACCTCCATTTTCTGATCTGTGCAATAAGGAGGTTGGGCTAGATGATCTCAAAGGCCTCTTCCAAATCTATAAACCTATGGGGCTATGATTCACTTCAGGCCTGTATGGTTGGTCTGCAATACTCCCCCCCCAATTATAACACTGACACTATGGGAAAATAATATCCACTGATGACACACTTTCCAGGAATGCATCATGGTGAAAATGGTGGCTGCCTACAAATGCCTGCCTACCAAGATTAACAAAAATAAAATAGGGAGAAAAAATTGATGTGTTTTTTAAAAATTATACACAGCAAAAATACATTAATTAGAAAATGACTGAAGAACTTCACAGAGAGAAAAACAATTTTTAATTGTTTAAATTTAATTGTTTAAACAATGACTTTGAAATTGTCTATTCCTTTTGGTACTGACAGTTCCATATTTTGTCACCTTTCCTTGTAATGCATTTAAAAATGGAATTTTATAAGGTTGAAATAAAAATAAAATGAATGATAAAAACTAAATTTCCTAAGATGAAAGTCATTTGCAAATTACTGACTTGAAATTTCTAAGCATGTGATTACTGATATACAATAAAAGCTGATATATCCAGACTGGAGGAAAGAAGAAAATTTCCAATATACAATTTTTCAAAAAGTAAATGCAGCTTTACTACTTCAATGCAGGATACGTAAGTGAACGAAGTGCCCACCAGAGCAGAGGTCCATCAGAACACTTGTAATGAATCATCAGTTAGTAACAATTGACATGCAATGAATGATGCCAAAATATTTAAAATTTTATTCTCTAACCTCGGTGATATCCACCCCCACATCTGGAAACATTATTCCTTTCACTCCTTTATCAAATTCTTATCTCAAAATTAGTGAACAAGTGAATTTTAAACCCAGTTATATCTGAATTTTGCATGAACTGTGAAAAATTGGGTTTTAAACTTTTGTTCATTTTTATTTAACAAAGATAAAAACAGGTATAATTTTACTAGGGCCACCAGGGGGCACCATAGTGCACAGAGTGCTGGTCTTGGAGTCAGGAAGACTCTTCCTGTTCAAATCGAGCCTCAGACAATTACAAGCTGTGTGACCCTGGGCAAGTCACTTCACCTTGCTTGCATCAGTTTCCTTATCTGTAAATGAGCTGGAGAAGGAAATAGCAAACCACTCAGTATCTCTGCCAAGAAAAATGAAGAGTCGTACATTACTGAAACGACTGAACAACAAATAATTTTACTAACAGTTATCCCATTCTGCGATAGGGTTATGCTAGTGGCTACAAAAATAAATAAAGAGGTAAATGACTTCCTGGGACAAGTTTATTTTTTAAATAACATTCTCTTTGAAGGACTAACTAGGATTAAGATTTTTAATTTTAATTTCAAATTTCAAAAATGTTTCTTTCATTAGGCTGTAATAATTGTCACGTAGGGTCAGGTTCACACAAATAAGCACATCCTCCCAAAGCAAAAGAATCCTGTATCCCTCACTAGTCCTGACATGGACACCAACCTTTGTGCAAACTACGAGCACTGGAACGCCTAAGTTATACGTAAGTGTGTCTGCGCCCAATGGTAACATGACACTATCATCTCTGTCTTCCTGTAACGTGCTTCTTCTCTGTGGAGATGCTGGGAAATCTTCTCCAGGCTCTACATATTCTTGGAAATCTCTAATCACTGAAAAGCAAATAATAACACCATTTAGTTCATAATGATTTCAATGTTCTATTTCCTACTAAAATAATACTCACCCAGGTATATAAGGCAGAGTACACTTACCACTTTTTTGAACTATGCCTTATAAAAGAGATGATATGAATGAATAAAGATAATGGATATTAATTCTTAAGAAGACAAGTACAACATTCAACTAGAAGGCAAAGAGAGAAGAGGTACTGGTTTTGTCCGTAATTAGAGCAGGTAAAGGGACTGGATTCAGGCTGCAGGACCTGAGATTTCATCACTATAGAAAACTCTCATGGAAAAATGAGTTACCTACCAGTGCAGAATGGTACTTTCTCTGTAGTTTGTAATCTTAGAGTGTGCCCTGGGGCAACGATTGGTGCAGTGGACAAAGTGCCAGACACCCAGGCAGGGCTCTGTACTGCTCTCAGCCTCAGTTTCCTCATTTATAAAATGGAGAGTAGAGCACCAAGCTCACAGAGAGGTTATCAGGGTCAGATGAAACAATGCAAAAGGACTTTGCAAACCTTCAAGTGCCACATATAAGCCAGCTGTCGGATCTGGATCATTATTACTATAGCAACTCATTGGTGAGACTTGGAACCCATTCTTCCTGGCTTCAAAAGTCTTTATCCACTATATCAGGCTATTTTTCATAATAATAATAAAATAAATACTATAGACAAATCACCAATTTAAACCTTTGCTAAACTATAATTCCACAAGATGATCGGAAGGACAAACATAAAATAAACACCAACTAACAGCACTTTCAGAGAAGTTGTTATGTTGATTTTAATAACAGAACATTTCTGTATTCATTTTACAATTACTGAACATCTGGTCACTGGATCCAGATGGCTCTGAAGAAGTGAGGCTGGTGACCTGCACAGCCCTCCTTCACTCAAAACACAGTCAAGAGCAGGCCATGTCATCATTTCTCTGATGGCATGGTCTTCTTTGGCAACCAAGGACAAACACAAAAACTGACACCAACTATACATACACACACACGACATATACATACTACATATACATACATGCTACATAGACATACTACATATACATACATACTACATATATATTTAAGCCTTTGTGTAGAAACTGGCTCACTTTAAAATGGGCCAGCAAAATCTGCCAGTTATGTAGCCACTGACCTATAAATTTTTAAACGGCCTATTTTTAAAATTTAGATAACATTTCTTAGAACTACATCCCATCAGCCCGGGCTGAGATAGGATTCTCCTGACTCAGTTTCCCCACTGACACCTGGCAGACTTTAAGCCTGATTGAATGCAAGTGGACAATTGACATGAAGTTGGGGAGATACTGTATCCCTGCAATGTCCCTACTCTTGGTGGCAATTTCCTATAGTCAAAAGGTTTGTAAGCTTAATACCAGATCTATTCAATTATAGATTGCTGGTAGGGGAACACCCGAAGTTAAGTCTAAAATTAAGCTAGTGTTAGGCACAGGACTTTAGACCAACAACAATAAGTTAGGGTCCTTTAATTCTTAGTAACAGTGTGGAGACAATTAGGTCAAGAGCTTGTGAAGTTAGCAATATAAATATTATTTGTGTCTCAGTTGGTTAATGTTTAAAAAAAAAATTCTTTTGTGGTCCATATTATAAATGCTTTAAAAAGAAGTATCACCTGACCAAAAGTTTGAATTGTTTTATGTGTTATAAACTGTGTTAAAAATGAAAAATAAAATTTAAAAAACAAAACAAAACAATAGGCTTACCACTGTGCTGTCTTAATTAAATCCAGCTCCTAGCTATACTATCCCTGATTACAACATCATTTCCTAGAGAAAAGGCAAATTCTGGAAATAGTCCATCACTCTAATAAGGAAAGGGAGAAGGACTATTTATTTGACTATTCTCCTTTTGGCCTGAAATTGGGCCTGGGAGACAATGGGCTAAGCTGAAGAAGCTCCAGAAAACAGCGGAGGTTTTCAGTACTCCAAACTAGTTCCAATATCTTAACTACGTCAGGAGCAGCAGGCAGCAGTCATTTTTACTGCTAAACAACTGGCTGCTCAACACGGCTGACACGTGGATTTGTTTTGTTTCATTACGCTTACTTTTGTTTACTCTGATTTTTTATTCTGCTTTTAACAAGTACCAAGAAAAGAACACTTCTAACAAAACAAAAAAACCATGCTTCTGCTAGAGCATCAGGAAAAATAAATAAGGTGTATCTTTGGCCCTGGCTGTCCTCCTGTGGCATGTGGCACCATGTGATACCAGGCCTGCCACCAGGGGATGAATCCCGCCCAGGCCTGATCTCTCCCCTGCCCCAATGCCCCAAGATGCAGCAAGAGAGAGAGTGGTGGGAATCTGGGATATGGCCAAAATACTTCCCTTCTCTACCCTTTGGTTTTCTCACCTGTAACATGGAAACAAATTCTACATTCATTACCTATCCCAGCATCTTATTCTGAGAAAAGCTCTCTCAGATGAACGAGTTACTGTATTTGTTCTAATGTGGCAGAGTTTGGTATTGACCTGACTCAAAGCTGTTCATAATAAATTGCAAATGAGGCTTAATCTCCCAGGAAGTCTTTACCTTTCTAACAATGACTTTCAGGGGTCATTAACAATGTGAAATGAATCTTTAGGGAATCTTGGTGTTTGTAAAGAGATGTGGGATAAGAGGAGCCTTCCAGTGTACATCTTCCTTCCATATTTTGAGTGGCCACTTCCCCTGATCCCACAATGGAGCACAAACATAGTCATGGAGCTAAATACACAAAATTATCATTGTAGCAGCAACCATCCAGTTCCCTCCTGCTCACCTTTGCAGCCCATGGGATTAAGTAAAACAGTCATCCTTAAGAGAAAAGGCAATCAGAAACAACTGAGCCACCCAAACCCAGGAATGAAGAGGGACCCTCCTGTCAGTCATTATGTCTGGGATATTACCCGTCCCTGGTTAATGTAACAAATTACAGAAGTGGGCATAGGAAACAAAATCACTCTTTAGTTAGCTGAACCATAGCAGCACACCTCTGAATGCATCCAGTCCCAGGTGAGGTCTGGCCTGGCCAGATGACATCACTTCTGTAGGCCTCAGTTTCTTTACCTCTAAAATGGTGGGGTTGGATTGCTAAAGGTTTGTTTTATGATAGTGACTCTGTGACTAAATACAATTTTAAACTATTATAGAACAATAAAATTTGATAATTATGGAGCTGAGGATTCAAAACTAAATTCTAGAGAAATCAACAAATTCATGTGCTTAAGCTTTATATGCACGTAGAGTTTTAAAAGATTATTATTTAAATTCAAATTACAACTTTGATTATAGTTTATGATCTTAACACATGAAAGCACAGGCAAATTTAATCTTTCACCTTGAAACCAGGCAGTCAAGGCTTATTTTCCAAGGATAATGGAACAAAGTCTTTTATCTAAATAATTATTCACAGGAACAAAATTTTTTTTAAAAGTACACCATAAATTTAAAAATCATTTTCCAAATATCACTGACTAAAATCTAAATGCTGGCATGTATGTGCATAAAATTAAAACTCTACATTACTAGTTGTAGAATACTCACATTTCTGTTCCATTTCTTTCATTTCCTCAGGAGGAATTTTTAGCTTATCAATATGTTCTCTCACCACACTTGCCCATTTCTGTAAAGAATCCAAAGCAGTCCAAGGCTTTGACATGTCAACAACCAGAATAATTAAAGTGTCTCTCAGAGAGTTGGCTTCCATTGCAAATTTAAGGAGCCCTTTATGATACAAGTCTCCATCTAAGATCCACACATTACATCTTGTTTGATCTGTAGCAAAATGAAAGACAGATTTTGGTAATGTTTTATAAGTTATTCCTTTAAAATTTAAAATATACATAAACTTTTATGAAAATTATCTCATTAGCAAACTAAAAACATTATTTTAAACATCCTGTGTATTCTCCATGACAGGGAATGTCAAAGTAAAAAGAGAATCTTGAAGGTAAACCATCCATTCATGACACAATGGGATTCTCTGAAAACAGACAGATTTTAGAGGCCCGATCTATCTGACTGTCCAGCTCCATATTTCCCAATCACCTAACATCAATGGGCACACATCTACGCATATGCCCCGACCAATTTACACACAGACCCACCTACAATTCACCTAAGAGATGATATGCAAAGCACATATTTAGTTCATTAAAGTGATGAGACAATTTTTTTTTTAAGTCAGGCACTGGTATCAGAGAAGGTAAGAAGAACAAGAATATGCTGGTTCAGTTTTAAATAGTATCTGAGATAAAAAATGAAAGGCCTGTCTGAGGAAAGCCAGAAAGTTAAGGCCCTGCCTAAACAAAGACTGCAGACTGTGTACCTGAATACCTGATGTAAAGCACAGAATTCTCTTGAAGTTTACCAAAGTAGAAGATTGAATACAACGTGGATCTCCATAAGTTTAACAAATACATTGCTGATATAAATCAACGGTCACTACTCACCATCTCTGTCCTCATCGTGAACACTCAAGTACAAATACTCTGCCCCTCTCCCCTTCTTGCACTCCTCCGTTCTTCCCTGGATTCTCCCTATCAAGCTTGTTTTTCCAGCTCCATCTTCACCTAGACACAAATTTGTAAAAGGTATTTTAGATAAGAATATAAATTGAAGTTTTAAAGTACTTATAATAAGTATGTTTTAAACACTTTAAATTTTTTTCGTATTTTAAGAAACTATCTCCCAGTATCATAATATCCCCTTTCCCTATCACTCCATAATTTGGCCAATACCCAGCTGTCTGCTATTACAAAGCCAATGTGTATCCTGTAGTCCTTTTGCCTTCTTAGACTTTACACAAAGTATTAATGATGGGATTCAGCCACAGCTTCTTAATGTCAAATGGAGATAACAGAATCTACTTCACAAATCTGTTATGAGAATCAAGAGAATATGTTTGTGTACATATACATATATTCATATAAACACATATAAAGCATCTTGTGAACCTTAAAGCCGGACATCGATAACCTTCTGAACTCATGGATCACTGACATACTTCCACCCCTCACACCCTTTCCCTCCCAGAGATTCCCAGTCTCCAGGGCCATCATTCCTCCTTGTTCCTCATCCTCCAGTGCCTGCTGTCTTAAATCAAGCTCCCTTAGCCCAGCACTCCATTTTAAAGCTAACTCTTGTGCTGTGCTCTCTCAGATGCCTGTTTTAAAAGTAACAAAACAACCTTTATCTCAAATCTTTTCCTTCTGTCTTCTTGTACTTACTGAGGCCTGGCTCCCTCTTGCTGACAGCTTCCCTTGTATCCCTCTGCAGCACCAGCTGCCCTTTCACTCATACCCCTATATCACTGATTGAGGTGAGGAAGCTAGATCACTCTCCACTCCCCAGTGTCCCTGCCAGGCTCTCACCCTACCACCACTTGATAACCTTTCTTCCTTTGAGGTTCATACAATTCATATTTATCATTCAATCAAGGTTCCAGTGGCTATTAGCTACCAATCTCTAGGACTCCACTCTCTTTTTCCTCAGTAAGTTCAGTACTTGCTTCAGTCTTCTCCTCTCTCCAACTCCTGACTTCTCTTTCTCTCACACGTTACACAATACAAAAATACACACATATGTAAACATATATGTACATACATCTGTAAATACACACATTCCTTCAAACAATCTAACCTCCCAGGTATTGAAATCACTCATTTCCCATGACCTATGCCTCTCCCAGTGTGTCTCAGCAACACACTGAGATAGTAATACCCTTGATCTTGCCTCACTCATAATGTATTCCCTTCCATGTCCATGAACTGTGAAAACCCTTTATCTTTCCACCTACCTTGCAACCCTAAAACCTATTTTTCCTTCTCATGACCTCAAATCCCTCCATTCCTTGGTTCTTTCCCAAGCTGTCAGCCCTGCACTGACCACTGTCCTAGCTAGGTCCCTTGGTGAATCAGTTCAGTTCTCTAACATCTTTTTCTCTCAAGTCTCTTGCATCCTTATTCCACTGAAGATCTTGCCCTGTCAAGCCTTAACCCTGAAACACTCTCACTAAGCTTTGATTTCATTTCCACACACTCTCCATTAAATGAAGCCAAAAAAAAAAACAAAAAAAAAAACCATGTTGACTGGATCCACTACAAATATGTTACATAATCTTAACTTTTTAACTGCCTGATGAATTCATTTTCCCACTACACCAAATCTTTTTATCCCTTTTATCTCTTCTACTGCACCCCCTAACCACAACCTCTCAGAACCTGTCTTCATATTTTACTGAAAAAAATTGAAGCCAATCACCAAGAGCTCCCTCTTTTCTCTCATCACCTCATGTCTGTCAGTATGACATCTGTCAGTATCTCCTCTTTCACCCATCTCCTATGAAAGCATGGTCCTTCTCCTTCCTAAAGCAATCCTACTACATCCTGTCTTCTCCAGTTGACTGTCCTTAATCTTCCCATCTTCAATCTCTCCCTATCTACAGGCTACTTCCCTACTGCTTACAAATATGTCTACATCTCCCCATCCTCAAAAATTCTCACTTAAAGCAGTCAGCCCTGCTGCTACTGTTCTATTATTTTTTTCCCCTTTTCTGTCTAAACTCCTGGAGAAGGCCATCTACAACTGATGCCTCTGCTTCCTCTCCTCTCACTCTCTTAACTCTCTGAAGTCTGACTTCTGACCTCAGCATTCAAGAGAAACTATTCTCTCCAAAGTTACAGATGATCACTTAATTGCCAAATCCAAAGACCTTTCCTCAATCCTCATTCTCCTTGACCTTTCCGCAGTCTTAGACATTACTAATTATCTTCTTGTTACTCTCTCTAGTTTTTTGTTTTTCTGACACTGCCCTCTCTTGGTTCTTCTACTATGTATCTGACCACTCTTTCTCAGTCTCTTTTGTGGGATCTTCATCCAGGTCACTCCTGTTAAACATAGTTGTCCCCCAAAGCTCTATCCTGGGCTTTTTCTCTTCTCCTTTTAAGGTATTTCATTCAATTTCATCAGCTGTCATGATTTCAACTATCACTTCTCCAAGATAATTCTCAGATTTATCTAACCCCAACTTCTCTCCTAACTACCAGTGTGGCATCACCAATTGCTTATTAGACATTTAGAACTAGATGACTCAGACACAAACTCAGCATCGCCAAAGCTCATCATCTTTTCCCCAAAACCCTCCTCCTCCTAAACTCTCTGTTGCTGTCCAAGGTACCACCATTCTCCCAGTCACCCAGGTTTGCAACCCAGATGTCACCCTCGATTCTTCACTCTCTTATCTTCCATATCCAAACAGTTGATAAATCCTGTCAATTTACCTGGGTAACATTGCCAGCAGCCTGGTATAGGCCCTTATCGCCTCACACATGGACTTCCTTGCCTCAAGTCTCTCATTACTCCACTCAGCTGATAAAGTGATCCTCCTCTCAACTATTACTCAATAAACTCCAGGACTGAATATAAAATCCTGTTTGGCTTTCAAAGTCCTTCAGACCTTGGCCCCATCTACCTTTCCAGTCTTCCTACTCCCCATATCACCCCCTTCCCAAGCCCTCTGTGATCCAATGGCCTCCTGGCCATTCCATGAATGAAACATTCTGTCTCCTAGCTCTAGATATATTTACTGGAACTCTTCCATGCCTAGAACTCTCTGCTTCTTGAGCTGCCCTGGCTTCCTTCTAGTATCAACTTAAATTCCATTTTCTACAAGAAACCTTTCCCAACCTCCTATATATATCTATATCTATATATATATTTCTGTTGATTATCTTCAAATTCACCTATACAAAACTTCTCTGTGTTTAACTGTTTAGCTAGTGCACATCTTCTCCCGTTAGACTGGGAGTTCTTTGAGGGCAGGGACTGTCTTTTACCTTTCTTTGTCTCCCCATAGCACAGAGCCTGGCAAATAGGAGAAACCTAATAAATGCTTTTTCACAGACTGGTGCTATAGAAATGTTAGTTATCATCACCATATTACCATTATTATTATTACGTAACCTAATCTGATCTTTCCAACAAAGCCTTCAAGCAAAGTCTGGACGACTACTTGTCAGGAATATTATGCAACATGTAAGTTGTCTCAGTATGAGCTGGGCTGCTGAGGGCCCTCACAATTCAGATTCTCTTATTCTTTAATGCTACAGGTATTACCCCATTTTAAAGACAAGGGAATGAAGGTTCAGAGAAGCAAGGTGACTTGCCCAGGATCATACATTTATTAAGTCCAAGATGTGGGATCCAAACCTAGTCATCACCTGACTACAAGCTCAGCACTGTTTCCACTACACCATGTTGCCTCTAAAGAAAAGACAGACTCTTGCTTGCTTAGCCAGTGTAGGAAGTTAGAATTTGGAAAATAAAGTATTAGGCCTTCGTTTATGAAGTGAGCAACTTTAACTTACCATCATGGGTCCACAAAATGATATTACATTTTTTATACCACTGAAGTCAGAACTAGTTTTAAAAGAAGATACTGCCTTTAAAACATCTGATACCTGCCAAAGTCCTATTAGACCGATTTATGTTCTCTATGGGTTACACATATTAGATTTCTATTCTGATAGCCAAACACTGCTGACTTTGGAGTCTGATTTTTCCCCTTCTATATTTTCCACACAAAAGAACTACTCTATGTCACTTGCAGTCATCCAAGTCCCTAATTATATCAGAACATTTTTCTTTTCCTATTAATTCCTTCCAACCCTTTAAGATTTCGATTTGTCCTTCCCAAAATCAGTTGGACTTTGACTTTAAACTTTAATACAAGGACAGCTAAACCCTTTGAAAGGTCATCAAAAGACAATCCATTCTTACACTAATATGTTTTCAGTAACTCCAATAAAGAAAAATGTTAAATTACTGTGTGTGTGTGTGTGTGTGTGTGTGTGTGTATAATAAAAATAAAACAAAGAGTAACTGTTTACTTACAAAAGGATTTGAGAATTGAACAACCAGTTAAGAAGATGTCTGGGAATAGGATTTGGATTTCTGAATCACAGCTTAAAATACAGAAATGCCATGCTAAGCTTGAGATGGATACATATAACATAGACTAGTAAGAATGTATTTGCATATAATTTTACATATCTTACCAAAAGGATTTTAAATGAAAAAGGATCATAGCCAGTAGCCACAATACAAGAAAAAGAATGGGTGGTGATACCCAGAAATTCATAAGAAACAACAATTTTTAAAGGATTCCACTTTAATTAAAAACCTATGGCTCTGGTTCTCTATTTAGAAGCACACAAAGGCAAACTAGAGATGCTTAAGGAAAGGAGGCAAATATGATTTCATAGGTATCACTAAGATGTAAGGTGAGTCACATGACTGGAATGTTGCTCTGGAAAAATATACCTCATGCAAAAAAAGGAGAAGGGAGAGTACAGTGACATTGTATACTAAGTGTATATCACACACATATATATATATACTTCTGAGGAAACGTAGGAAGGAAAAGGGAGAAGCTGTGTGAATGAAGATCCATGTTGGTAGAAAAAGAAGCAATGTGTCCTCATTGGTGAGAGAACTGAAGTTAGCCTAGTTGGGTTCTCTACCTTCTGAAGAATGAGATCATCATTAAGATAAGCCAGGAAATTATAACACTGCTCTAAAAGTGAAAGAGCTCTAACAAACGTCCAGATCACTACTGCATCCTTCATTACTACTGTATCATGTTTCTGTGCCAGACTTGAGATTGTAAAAGGAGAAATGATGATAACCTTGGGGTAGGGGAAAAGGGAAGTAACCACTCCATTTTGGAATCTGTGGTAACAAAGGAGGAGAAAGCCGGGCTTGGTCTGACACACTCTAACTTTTAGGAGGGCAGACTTCAAAGATTTCAGATATAGGATAGGTGAGATCTCATGGTCTAAAATTTTAGAGAAAGGTAGACTGAGTGGGATGGGAAGCTCTCAAGAGCTTTGTGTCTTTACATATAAACAGAATTCTGTTGGTGAGGTGAGAATGACATTGACTTGCCCAGCCTGACGCAGGAGATGACTGCCTGTCCATGCCACTCTACCTGGGCCTCTCTTTGCCCAAGGACCTCTCCTCACTCTCCTTTCTACTCATTCTTCAGTAATTAACATCTTCCCTCCCACCATCTCACTGATTCTGAACACCCAGCTGTCGTTGTTCAAACCCTACTCTTCCCCCTCCACCTGCTCCCTTGATCCCACCCCACCAAGCCCACTCTAAAGTTACCTCCTCTTTCTTCTGTGCTCCTAAATGCCTACTTCATTAGTAGTAACCAACCTAAACTTCTACCTTCACTGCACTCACTGAGATGTGGGTCCTTCCTGATCAAACAATTCCCCTTTTCAGCCCTGGCTGCACCTCTACTCATACTTCTAATGCACTCACTGGTCATGACAGAGGAGCTGGAAAACTCCTTGTTCCTCACTGCCATTTCCAGGTTCTCTTTCCCTCTAACATGTTCTTCAGTAACTTTTCCTTATACTAGGAGACTTACATATACATGATAATCCCTCCTCACAGTTCCTCAACTTCCTCATTTTCCATGACCTGCTCCTCTATCCCATCTCAGCACCACACAGCGATCCGAACTTTGAAATTCTCTTATCTGATCGCAATCTGTGTCACTGAACCTCTCCCTCTGGCTTGGAACTCCTAATAGCTAGCGTTTATATAATGCTTCAAGTTTGCAAAGTTCTTTATAAATATTATCTTACTTTGTCCTCACAACAACTCTGGGTGGTAAGTCCTATTATTATCCCCATTTCACAGATGAGGAAACTGAGGGAGAAGGAGGTTAAGTAACTTGCTCAGGATCAGAGAGTCACTAAGCATTTGAAGCTAGATGTGAAATTCTGGTGTTCCTGACTCCCAGCCCAATGTTTTATGCACTGAATTATCCAGCTGGCTCTAATATTGCTCTTTGTCCTCACCATGAGTTCAGGTTGCTCCACTCCTCAGTTCTTTCCCAGGCCATCATCCCTGCACTGCCCATATTCTCTCTACTTACTGATTCTGATCCCCTGGTGAATCAGGTGAACTCTACACTGTCCTCTTCTTCCAATTCTCCTTCCCTACCAAGCCTCAGCCTTGGATTACTCCCACCATCCTCTGCCTTACCCCTATACACACTCTATAGAATGAAACTGGAGAAAAATCACAAAATTGGTGACTAGGTCCACTACAAATTTCTGTTAAGTAATCTCAACTGGGCTTTCACTGAAACAAGGTAATCCTTCTACAACCCCCTCATTGACTCACTCTCCCATTTCATCAGACCATCTCATCCTTTCTCAAACAGTCCATGGCTCCCCTTTCCCCTACTCCCTCAGTTAAGAAGCTTAACTCTATATTTCACTGGAAAATCAAGACCATTCACTAAGAGGAGTTCACTCTTTCCACCTCCTAGAAAGGCATCTCTGTATACTCAGTGTCTCAATTTCCTTACCTCCTTCTCACTTCTTACTTTGCCGTATGGTTTCTGACCCCCTTTCTAGGAGTGTGGCTAAAGGTCAGTCACTCAATGAATATTTATTAAGCATTTTCTATGTGCTAGGCACTCTACTAAGATCTAGGGATACCAAGAAAACCGAAAACATGGTCCCTGCTTTTAAGAAGCATTCATTCTAATGGGGAAGAAAATGCGCAAGTAACTATAGACACACAAGATATACACACAGTATAAATTGGAAGTAATCTTTTCTAAAATTAAATTTTACTTTAATTTTCAGTCCCAAATCACTGCAGTATCTTTGTCAAGAAAACGTCAAATGAGGTCACAAAAGTCAGACACAACCGAAATGACCAGACGTTATCCTGTATATAGCTTTCTTCATATATACATGCGCATGCTGTTTCTCCCATTAGATTGTAAGCCCTTTGAGGGCAGGGACTGTCTTTTGTCTCAATCACTGCCTAGCACACTTATTCCCCATTGTTTAGCACAGTGCTCAACACTAAATACTGAATGACTGAAATGGTACTATAACTTCTATTTTTTAAAATAAATTTTTTTTTCAGATTAGCATTGTCCCCCACACCACCTCCCCCAACTGAAAAAGCAAGAAAAACAAAGCTCCTGTTGCAAGAATGTAGTCAAGCAAAACAAATTTTTGTTTTGTTTTTCTATTTTTGACCACATTAGCCATGACCAAAAAAAGTGTATTTCAATCTGTACTCTGAGACTATCACCTGTCTATTTGGAGGTGGGTAGAATGTTTTATCTTGAGTCCTCTGGAACTGTGGTTGATCACTGCACTGATCAGTAAGTGTTCCCAAGTGTTTGTCCTCACAATACTGTAATCATTATATTCAAATGTTCTCTGGGCTCTGCTCACTTCACTCTCATCAGTATACGCCAATTTTTACATTTTGCTCAGAAACTACCTCCCTTAATCATTTCTTAAGGCACAAGAACAGAACTTAGATGTCCTGATTTCCTTTTCTATAAGGCTTTTTTTCTTCATAATGTTTAAAACAGTTACACATACCTTCTTTTAACAACTTTAGAAATGCCACACCAGGTTCATGCAGATCCAGTTTTCTGTCTCTGACAGTGGTCCTACAGGAGATGTCATAAAAGGGTACAATTGTCTTCCACACCCAGAGATTAAGGATGTACTCCAAATATCCTGTTTCCTTTAATAATCTTATGTATCTATCATCCACAAACTTATTTAAACCACTCTTAAAATGCTATTTTCAATTTACCCCCCTCCATATACAACAGATAAAATAAGTAAAAAGTAATTCTAGCAGGCATTTGCTGGCAACTTCTTTGATTATCACTAACTAATATTCCTTATTTCCCTGAAGCACTGATAAGATCTTGAAGCACTTTAATTTGGCTAATCAAAAATGAGAAAACTATTCACTATAATTTTATAGGCATAAAATGAATCTATTAATATTTTATATTTAAACATCAGTTTATTGATTATTTTCTCCTCTACTATACTTCCCAAAAGAATGTAAACTCCTTGAAGGCAGGACTTATTTTTGGTTTTGTTGTTGCTTCTCCAGCACTAAGCACAGTGCCTCACATACAGCAGATGCTTAATAAATGCTTGTTGAATGAATCAAATAATAATGGTAATGCCTGACATCTATGCATTACTCTATAATCTATAAAACAATTTGTGGCCCATCTTCTCATTTGATCCCATCAGATCTCATATATAGATAATGAAGTTATCATGCCTTCACTACAGATTAGGAAACTGAGACTCAAAGCTACAGGAAATAGCCTTCTAGGTCACAACTGAAAGTACAGACAGGATAGATTCTACTGCCATGTGCTTGTGACCTCATCCACACAGGCACTCCTTCCCTGCACTGGCTCCCTAACCCTGGTTTGGATTATTTTCCTTAAATGCATTACTTGATACAGAGAGCGCAGAGATCTCAGAGCTTATCCCACTGGCCTACTTCTGTACTTGAGAAAGATTAGTGTCATTTGCTAACTTAAGAGAGATCACTTCTTACAACTGTAGTTTCTTTCAAAGCTGAGCTCACATGTCACTTTCTGTATGAACCTTTTCCCCATCCCTCCCCCAACAAACTAACTTGCCCTTATTTCACACATACCGACATATCTGCATATTACATATATCTGTGTCTACATACATGCAAACATATGTGTCTGTGTTTTCCATATAGAATGTAAACTGAAGGCAGAATTTTCATTTTTGTCTTTAGCACCTGGCATATAGTATGTGTTTAATAAAAGTCCAGTGACTGCTTTCTATTTCTGATCACTTACAAAAATGTTGACTAGTTATGGCCCTAGCTCTGACCTCCACAGTATCCCACAGTTTATACTTTTTATCCACAGAAATGCCCATTCATCACTATCCCATTTCCTTACTTCTACAGGAGGTCCCTACACTTGAGATTTAGCTGCAAATTGTTCCTTTAAAGATTCCTGCTGTTTCAGAAATCACTGTGGCTTTGATAGGTCAATTTCATTGTTTCTCATCTACTTTAATGATCTGTTTTTGAATACAGTACTGCATATAACCACTTAAAAGGCAGCTCAGAGGTACCACAGTGATAAGAGCCCTGGGCTTGGAATCAGGGAAACCAGTTCAAGATGGGCAAGTCACTTAGCTTTGTTTGCCTCAGTTCCCTCTACTATAAAATGAGGCTTATAATAACACCTCCCAGGTTTGTTGTGAAGATTAAAAGAAAATACTCATAAGGTGCTTAGCACAGTGCCTGGCACATGAACTAGGCACTATATAAATGCTAGCTATTATTAAAACAATAAATAAAACTTTATAACCATGAAGGAGCCACTTTTTGACATCCCACCTTTCCCACCATGGCTGAAAATGCCTTTGGCAGAAAGGATATCCAGACTCTGCTTCCTAAGTTCTTTCTCTCCCTCCCAGTCTGGTGGCTCTACCCAAATACCAGGCCTGGGAAAATCCAGGACCCTAACAGTCCCCTTCTAAAATGAAAGAGTCAGGATGAAACAGAGAAATTTCATTTACAAAAATGTATAAAATATCTGAGTTTTAATCAACCAAGAATATACGAGATTTATATATAAACATTTTATAAATCACTCTTCAAAGCAATAAAGAAAGACAAATAATTGGAAAACTATTCATGGCTCATGGTTGGGTCACACCAATTTAATAAAAGTCATAATAACTAAATAAATGTAAAGATTTAGTGCTACGTTGATCAAAAAATATTTAGTTGAAAGAACTCAGAGGGAACTGGAATAACTGTGAAGGGGTATGGCCTTATCAATCAACAAGCACTTACTAGGCACTTACTTTATGCCAGTACTGCACTAAACACTGGGGATTCAAATAAGGGCAAAAAATAAAGGAAAGGAAAAAGAACTGCCGGACCTCAAATTACATTATAAAGCAACAGTCAACAAAGCTATGTGGTAATAGTTAAAAAACATACGAGTAGGTCAACGGATACAGACTAGACAAGCAAGAAACAGCAGCAGCCAAAACCAGTAGCCCAATGAATGACAAAATCCAGAATAAATGACTGTACTGGGATAAGGACTCCCCAGCAAGAACTGCTGAGAAAACTAGAAAGCAAAGATGAGGCTCAGACCAACATCTTACGCTGTCCATTGTCCATATGAAATGGATACTCAAACTAAATAGAAAAAGGTCACAACAAAAAAAAAAAATTAGAAAATAAGAGCAGGTGCTTCTTACACTATAGCCAGGGGTGGAATTTTTTTTAAATGCAAATCATTCTTAAAAGAGCCTTTTGTAGCTATAATTGCTCTAATTTTCTTGCCATATTTTGTTTTCCTCCTCCCTCTCTGAGAGCCATCTTTTGAAGCAATTAATCAACCCATCAACAGAATCAGACAGCACATGCAACCCCAATGGGTCTCCTAGCCTCAAGGCTTTCCCTGCCACAGTCTGCCTCCCACATGGCTTGCCAAAGTCCTTTTGCCTTAAGTGCAGATCTGACCACTTCACTCCCCTACTGGACCAACTGCATCAGCATCATTTGTAGACTTTGTGGTTTCCCTTTAGTCACATACAAGCTAGCCCTAACCCTACTTTCTTTTCACCTTCATCATTGTGATCCAGTCAAATAGTCCTTTTCTCTGCTCCTCACACATGACACTCCATCTCTACTACTCTCTGTACCTCAGATTAGTAGGGTCCTGGCAGTGTTGATAACCCCAAGCCTGCTTTCAGTTAGGAGGAGATGATGGCTGGCAGGCAGCTAACCCTTTAGATTTTCAAAGTGCCTCCCCATTAAAATCATTCAATGGGGCCACCCCCATTCCTGGAATGCGTTCTCTTGGGCAGTCCTTCTCTTTCTTAAGATGCAGTTTAGGAGCCATCTTTTCTGCATGAAGTCTCTCTCCTGATTTCCCTCTTCCAAATGACCTTACATTTAACTACTTCGTGTACATTTGTATTTATTAACTTTATGCCATATAAATTTTTCTGTGTACTTCCTGTCTTCCCCAATAGAACATAAGCTCTCTATACACAGTGACTGTTTCCTTTTTTGCCCTTCCTATCCCTAGCTTGTGTCTGACACGCAGTAAATGCTTATTCAACATCTGATCGATTCTGCAGCCTTGATTCCCCAAACCTTCTAAGGATGGAAGAGAGGTGTATTTTCTCACCTTTTCTTCAGGACCACATGATCATGATAATTACATAGCTGCCTGAACATAATGGAATACAACTGCCCAACACAATTTCTGAGAAACCTGGAAAGACTTCTGTAACTGATACAGAGTAAAATGAGTAAAACCAGGAGAACAATTCAAACAGTAACAACACTGTAAAGACAAAAGTTTCTGAAAAGCTTTGTTCAATGAAATAACTGACGGAGATCTCAAGAGGCTTAGTTCCAAAAAGGCAGGCTCTTCAGAGACTGGCAGAGAGACGGAAGACCTCTTTGGATGTGGCCAAAGTGGCAAACGGCTTTGCTTCACTGTGTAAATTTGCTAAAAGGGTTTTGTTTTTCCTTTTTCGTCAATGGGAAAAGGACACATATGGGGATGAAGAGTAGGAAGATGAGAAAATAAAACACTTACCACAGCCCAAGTCACTGTGTGCACTGCCTTTCTGGCTCTTTAGTGAGCCAGGTTTATCTGAATGAATTCTTCACCTGCATCATCTGGTGCAGTATATTAATCAGAAGATCACCCAGTTTAGCCATTTCCCAACTGATGTGGATCAATCCACTTGACTCTCTTTCTCTGCCACTCCAAAAGTCCTTTTGGAACCACCCAGAGGCCTTTCTATTTCTGACCTCCTTAGAGCACATGACTCAAGGCGGGATCTCTGGAATAAGAGGGCTGCACATCCTAACCCAATGTCTTTACATGATCATGGACTGCTTTCCTAAATGGCTGGCCCAACTCATAGCAACCCCAACAGCCAAGCCAGTTCTTCCACAGCCCATGTAACATTGACTGCTCCTAGCCATCATCCTTTTGGCCAGTTTGTTGTGTGTGAAGTGAAACCTCAGATTGTTCTAATGTACATTTCTCTGCACTGCACCATTAATGATTTTAAGCAATCTTTGTATGACTGTTAATGGACTGCAATTCTTCTATTGAGGACTGTCAGAGGATATGAGGTTTTCAAAAGAAAAATATAAATGATAATTTCAAAATACACTCCAAATCACTTATAGTACCAGGAATGAAAATTAAGATTTATCTTGCCCTTTGCAAAGAGGCAAAACAAACAAAAAAAACCCAAAACAATCAGGGAGGAGTTAAGGGAAACAAGTTGACAATCACACTGATGATGGAGCTATGAAAATGGTTCCAATCATTCTTGACATCAATGTGAAAATATTTCAGAAAAGAGACTAAAATGTCCATATCCTTCTGAGCCAGAGTTCAGTGGAGGGTATGGGGTCCCAAAGAGATCGATAAAGAAACAAAGGATCGCTATAAAACAAAACATTTACTGCAGCACTCTTCTCAGTAATGAAGATCTGGAGAACAACACAGACAGCCAACTAATGTTCAATGCTGAAAAAAATCATAATCAACACAACGGAAATTCCTATGAAGTAAGAAACACCTGCGTGATTCAGAGAAATGTGGCACTGTGTATGTGGACTGAGGAAGAGTGAAGATGCAGAACTAAAGCCCTAATAGATACACAATGAAATGAGAATGAAAGGATCATGGAAAGGAAGATGGGCTCTAAATAACTGAAAGACAAGAGAGGGAGAAACACAGCTGCCTGCAGAATCAAGGTGAGCTCACCAGGTGACTGCTTTGGCTTTGTCTGTGCCTCCAGCACTTTCATGTCACATGAAGAGAGAAGGGTCAGCACTTGCCCTGATAAGAATGGAAGAGGTCTTTGTGGCTTCTTCGCATCTGGTTAAGGCATTACTACCTACTCTGGCATCTATGTTTTTTCTCCTTTTCACCCAGTTGTCCTCCTTTGGGACCTTTGGACTTCTTCCCCAAGCCCCAGACATTCATTCTTGGGAAAATCTCATCTTCCCATAAGATCCCATCAGACAGGGGAACCCCTCTGCCCCTGTAACTGGAAGGTGGAGTCATGAACTCCAAAACCTTATTTAAGGAGGGGGCTTTGGCATTTATGTCTTCATTTCTTCTCTAATCAGGTCCTCCTGACTCCAGGGCCAGTGCTCTGTCCACTGCATCAGCTGGCTACTCCATTTCTTTACTTTTCACCTGGCATGTACCACTCTGGGACCTGTCTGATTTCTCCACAACAGCCAGGGGATCACCTCCCCTTTTCACCTGTCCCCCACTAACTTGTAAGCTCCACGAGGGCAGGTACTGTCTTTCTTTTTTCCTGTTTATATCCCAAGCACTTAGCACAGAGCCTGGCACAGAAGAGGAGTTTAATAAAAGTTTACTGACAAAGGATCTGCCTAATAAGCATTTGTTGATTAATTTTCTAGGTTCAATAGTTTGGGGAGTGGGAGGAGAGCCGCTATATGAGAACAAAAGGCACAAGAGACATTTTTTCAAAACTTAGTTGATAGAGAAGTAATAAATTCTACTTGTTCCTTTCGTTGTCAGTATACAGGCTGGGATATTTTCAGAAAGAATTCTACTAAGCAAAAACCCTGAAATGAGGAACACCTACAAAGTGCAATTTTCTGAATTAGAAAGATACAACATGGGCACTGGACCCAAGACAGGCAGACCTGGCTTCAAATCCCACCTCAGACACCAGTCTGATGAGCTGGCAAAAACCCCTTCACTTTTCCCACCTCAGCTTCCTCAATCTGTAAACTCAAACTAATGATTCCCAGAATTCATCTCACATGGACAGGCTTGCTGTGAGGATCAACGACAAAATCTTGTATGGGAACCACTTTGAAAATCTAAAGAGCTAGATGGCGGAGTAGAAGGACACACGTTTACGAGCTCCGAAACCACAGCTCATAGATTTAATGTAAAAAGAGACCCCCATAACTTCTGGACCACTGAAAGGTGTACAGAAACAGAGTGGAAAAGATTTCCGTTCCAGAGAGCCCTGGAGACCCATCCCCAGGGTCCGTCGCGCCCCGGAAAGCGGACCCCACCCCAGCGCTGCCCTGGCCGCGGCCCCAGAGAAGCTGACCCGAGCAGGCTTCAGGGACGGAAGCTCCGGCAGCCGGGAAAGTCCCTCCGCCCACAGAAGCTACAGGTCAGTGAGAGAGACAGCTGGCTGGCTGAAAGGGGAACGGGGTGTCTCCGTGACTTGGGCCCCCTCGGGAGGAAACGGCGGCGGCAGAGGCGACGGCGGCACAGCCACGGCGGCCCGGGACTCCCCCAGCAGCAGGCAGGATCTTCATTACTGAAAGTCTCTGCATAATCAACCTGAGGGAGCTGAGCCTGGGAGACGGCCCTGCCCCACCCCACTCCATTACTGAAGGCCTCTGCACAAAGCGCCTGAGGGAACTGAGCCTGGGAGGCGCCCCCCCCACCCACTCCGTTCCTGAAGGTTTCTGCATAAAGCCCCTGAGGGAGCTGAGCCTGGGAGGCGGCCCTGCCCCCACCCCAGTACCAGAACTAAAGCTCACATTGATTAGCAGCTGGGCGAGTGGCGCGGAAAGCACATTTGAATCTCAGACCCCAAGCACTAGCTGGGCGGATCTAGGCGGGGGTGGAAAGGAATCTCAGAAGTCAAGTAACTGGCTGGGAAAACGCCTAGAAAAGGGAAGAAAAATAAGACTATAGAGAGTTTTTTCCAACAAATGCAAATGATCCCGACGTTCGGATCTGACGACAACAACGAGGAAATATTCTTGCCATCAGGGAAAGATGTGGAGGGCGGGGCCTCAGTACCCCAGACATCCCAGGGGGCTGTCAGGTGGGCTCAGGCCTTGGAAGAGCTCAAAAAGGATTTTGAAAAGCAAGTTAGACAGGTGGAGGAAAAACTGGGAAGAGAAATGAGAGAGATGCAAGAAAAGTATGAAAAACGGGTCAATACCTTGGTTAAGGAGACCCAAAAAAATGCTGAAGAAAATAATACCTTGAAGAATAGGCTCACTCAATTGGCAAAAGAGGTTCAAAAAGCCAATGAGGAGAAGAATGCTTTCAAAAGCAGAATGAGCCAAATGGAAAAAGAGGCTCAAAAGCTCACTGAATTTAATAGTTCTCTCAAAATTAGAATGGAACAGATGGAGTCTAATGACTTTGCGAGAAACCAAGAAATCACCAAACAAAACCAAAAGAATGAAAAAATGGAAGAGAATGTGAAATATCTCATGGGAAAAACAACTGACCTGGAAAATAGATCCAGGAGAGACAATTTAAAAATTATGGGACTACCTGAAAGTCATGATCAAAAAAAGAGCCTAGACATCATCTTCCATGAAATTATCAAGGAAAACTGCCCTGACATTCTAGAACCAGAGGGCAAAATAAGTATTGAAAGAATCCATCGATCACCACCTGAAAGAGATCCAAAAAGAGAAACTCCTAGGAACATTGTGGCCAAATTCCAGAACTCCCAGCTCAAGGAGAAAATATTGCAAGCAGCTAGAAAGAAACAATTCCAGTACTGTGGAAATACAATCAGGATAACTCAAGATCTAGCAGCTTCTACATTAAGGGATCGAAGGGCGTGGAATAGGATATTCCAGAAGGCAAAGGAACTAGGACTCAAACCAAGAATCACCTACCCAGCTAAACTGAGTATAATACTTCAGGGGAAAATATGGTCTTTCAATGAAACAGAGGAATTTCAATCATTCTTGATGAAAAGACCAGAGCTGAAAAGAAAATTTGACTTTCAGACACAAGAATGAGAAGAAACATGAAAAAGTAAACAGCAAAGAGAAGTCTTAAGGGACTTACCAGAAGTGAACTGTTTACATTCCTACCTGGAAAGACAATATTTGTAACTCTTAAAATTTTTCAGTATCTGGGTAGTTGGTGGGACCACACACACACATACACACATGCACGAACACACACATACACACATGCACACACATACAGAGACAGTGAGCACAGAGTGAATTGAATAGGATGGGACCATAGCTTAAAAGAAATTAAGGTAAATGGTGAGAGAGAAATGTAGTGGGAGGAAAGAGGGTGAAATGGAATGGGGTAATTATATGTCATTTAAGAGGCAAATAGGAGACTTTTTAGTGGAGGGAAAAAGAGGAGAGCTGAGAAAAAAAAAACAATTAGTTTACCCTCATCACATTTGACTAAAGGAAGGAATAAAATGCACACTCATTTTGGTATGAAAACCTATCTTACAGTACAGGAAAGTGGGGGAGAAGGAGATAAGCAAGGGGGGGGGATGATGGAAGGGAGGGCAAAGGGAGGAGGGAGCAATTTGATGTCAACACTTGGGGAGGGACAGGATCAAAAGACAGAAGAGAAACAATGAGGGGCAGGGTAGGATGGAGGGTAATTCAGTTAGTGTTACACAACACGACTATCAGGGAAGTCATTTGCAAAATTACACAGATATGGCCTATATTGAATTGCCTGCCTTCCCAAAGGGAATGGGTGGGGAGGGAGGGATAGGGAGAATTTGGAACTCAAAGTTTTAGGAACAACTGTTTAGTATTGCTGTTGCTACTAGGAAAGAAGACATACAGTTAATGAGGAATAGAAAGTCATCTGGCCCTACAGGAGAAAAGAGAAGATGGAGACAAGAGAAGGGAGGGATGACAGAAGAGAGGGCAGATTGGAGATAGGGAAAATTAGATTGCTTGGGGTATTGGGGTGGGGGGAGGGGATAAAAAGGGGAGAAAATTTGGAACCCAAAATTTTGTGAAAATGAATGCAAAAAGTTAAATAAATAAATTAATTAATTAAAAGAAAAAAAAAAGAAAGAAAATCTAAAGAGCTAGCTACCTGCCAGTCATCATCTTCTCCTAACTGGAAGCAGGCTTGGGGTTATCAACAACACTGCCAGAGTGGCTGGACTGTCTAACCCTTCCAGGCCCCCACTAATCTGATCTGACTGATCTCTGTATTCCTTCTCCGGATCCAGGACACATGACACATGGCAAGTTTTAGTCTGTAGGTGCCCTGGGTTTTCTTAAGTGCTGCTCTGGTCCTTGGATCCTTAGTTTCAAAAAAAAAAAAGGTACTTTCTTCTCTGAGACCTACTGACCTCACAGCCTCCTCCTAGAACTTTTACAGCCCCTGGTCTAAGTACCATCGCTGAGGTACAACAACAATAACAAAACAAACCAACCAGAAAAGCAAGACCAAGCGGTTCAAGCTGAGGGTATGAAACATTCTGAATCTGCAGTGCGCCGCCTTTCTCCTGAGAGGAGGACACAAGCTTCATCACCAGTCAGGGGACAGGCTTGTTCCGTACGGCCCAGAAGGCTGAACTAGGAAGGATTTCCTGGTTCCCTCACTTGAGGTCTTGAGGCAAAGAGTGGATAAGCTACGTCAAACATGATGTTTCATGCTCAGGCATAAGGCAGTCGAGGTGGCTCCTGAGAACCCTTTGAACTCTGCAATTCCCAGTCAATTCTTTATCCAAATTCCATCCGTTACTGTTTTCATCTTCCCACCATGATTTTCATGATTCTTTCCCACCAATCCCTTTTAGCTATGTCTAGTTTCTCTAGCCACTCATATTATTTATAGGTGAGCTGTATCCCAGGAAGATCTGTTATTGTTCTAACCTGATATTCATCTGAGCATCTCCAGAGGCCATGGGACCCCAATGGCTTCCAACTGATGGAGAAAGCAAAAGATCCCCTCCATTTGTTTCAAGTGGTTGGACTAAATGATCTCCTTATGGTCTGTCCCACCTGACACTCTGCAGCGTATACTCCCTTTTGGGCTGCCCAGTGCAGTGTTCTCCTTGTCCAAGAGATGCCTCTAACTCTTGGTTCATTTGTGGTACTGAAGTAACTTAACTCAATGATCAAAGTTATATCATTTGATCAATCAATAACATTTATTAATTGCTTCCTATGTACCAGGATTAATTAATTTAGGTTAGCCAATCTCCCTACTTCCATATGTGGCCCAGGAAGGGCTTTTCCTCATTATTTCTTAGTTAAATCCTTATAGTATATGACACTTTAAAAGATATTTTTTTTTAAATTAAAGCCCACTCAAGAGAAAGGAGGCATGTTGTCATATCATTGACAAAGAAACCCTTGTCTTTGAAAATATCTTTGATTCAGTCTTTCTTCATTAAATAACTGACACTTCTTTCTTTATTTGGAAGATTTGGTTCTCAAAATAAAATCATAATAGTAAAAGTGTCTGACCTCCACTATTTTTTATGGAAGCAATGTGATGGTAAAACTGTTTGTATAAATATGTTTACAACTATGAAACTTTATATGTTTTAAGATTACAATGAAACATTAATTCAGAGTCTGGAATCCAAAATATATAAGATGACATACATCACAGCTCAAGTCTTCTAGTCAAAGCCCCCTCATTTTATGGATGAGGAACTGCGGTCTAGAGTTATTTCTTCAAAGTCACAAGAATGTTAAATAGCAGAACCAAGACCCAAACTGAGGTCTTCAGATACCACATCTAGCCTCCTTTCTATTGCTCCACTGAATGCTTCCAGGTTATAATGACTAAGGTTAGCCCCAAAAAAGAAACAGATGAAGACCCTTCCCCACACTTGCACCTGGCAGAAGTAAGAATCTATGGATATGGAACATGGTGCAAAATGTAAGATTTTTTTCGATATGCACATTAAGTTTTGTTGAACTGCTTTTCTTCTTTTTAATTTCTTGTTATTTATCTCTGGGAGGAAGGAAAGAATTTATTGGGAAATGCAGTCAATGTTTTAAAGGTATGAAAATGATCAACATAAAAAGAGAATCTAAGAAATATCCTATTCTAATCACAGCAATAAAATGGAGAGTAGAAAGGACAAGGTTCTACCCCATGATCTCTGCCCCTCTGCCTGAAAAAGGGGCCCTTCTCAGGGTCATGTGGCCAGCAAGGGACAGAGGCTGAACCTAAAGCCAAGTCTTCCTGACCACGCTGCTAAATCTCTAGCCAGGCCTCCCCTCGTAGAGGTACTGCTACAGAAAACCAGCCACACTGCTCACAAATAAGCAACACACAATTTACCACATAATCAGGCACAAGGAAAGCATAGGACACCTTTAGTACTCAACAAAGCAGGAAAAACACAATGAACACTCTTATTTCTGATAAATAAATATGAGCCCTCAAAAATGCTTCCACAGCAATGGGCTGCAGTCCTACTCCTCGCCTTCATTAGTCACCAAGCAGCAGCTCCTATCTTATTAACCTTCTCCTGTGCCCAGATGGTTCTGCAGATTAACTTGGGGCTGGCTGAGCATTTCTTCCCTCGTGCCTCTACATAACAGCATATTAGCAGGGGCCAGTTAGGACTGAGCTTGCTTTTCTACTTGATTCAAATCAAGCTATCCTGATGCTCCAACAAAAAGCTTTTGAGTCTATATACAAAGTCTACCTCCTATAAATAACTGGGTATGCTTGGAAAAATCGATCTTCTCTGAGGCACCTTTGAGACTCAGTTTCCTCATCTGTAAGATGGAGATAAGATCAGCCCTTCTCCACAAGAAGTAACATGTGTATGTCCAAGTTGTTTTAAAAAGTAAAAGATGCTATACAAATGTAAAATATTATTATCATTATTAGTAGTAGTATTATACCTCCCCAAGATGAATAGGAAACTGAGACTGAAAAGCCTTCAAGACCCAAAGATGCTTGAGATGATAGAGAGCTATTCTGAGATGTTGGTGAGCAGCCTCGTCATTAAGTGAGACCCACCAGCCCTGCCATTTCTCTTCCATGAGTGCAGGATGACCTAACATCAAAGGCACTGGCCTCAGTCATCAAGACCTGGCTTCACATCCTGCCTTTTCCAAATACCACATGACCCTGATAACTGAATCACTCTGGGCCCAAGAGCTCTCTCTGGCAGTCAGGAGAAGCTTATGGAGTCTCTCCCAGAACAATGCTTTTAAAGGCATAAAATAAAACACAGAGGATTACAAAGGAAACCAATTAACTCATCAAAATATTCTAACAAACAAGTTCATAGCCATCAGCTTAAGAAGTCCAGCTCTAAGACTTTTATAAATTATAGAGCTCTGCACCTGCCCTGGGGAAGAAGCAAGTTCCTCACCAGGAGCTCTGTACACAGATGAAATCCCTATCTGATCCCCCCATCCCACTCCAAATGAGAGATTGACTATATACTGAATACAGATAAGAGAGTTGTGTGGGACCCTTGGAGGCCAACTAGAATCAATTCCTCTTGTTACAGATGAGCAGACAGGCCCAGAGAGGACAAGTAATTTGCCCCAGGTCCCACAGGTAGGAAGCAGTGGAACCTGTGACCTCAAAGCCACATGTGGCCCTCTAGGTCCTCAACTGTGACCCTTTGACTGAATCCAAACTCCACAGAACAATCTCTTTAATAAAAGGGTTCCCCACCCATGTTCTAATGTGGGCCTTTCTCACTTCAGACACAGCACTCTGCTTTCCACTGAGTTATTCTGTAGCTCCCAGAGAAATCTGGATCAAGTGTTTTTTAAAATTAAACATCTGCTGGGTTAGCATAAGAACCCATTGCTACAAAAAACTGTTCCAGTTCTTTCTTTAGACTCAAAAGGGTTTGGATGAAAATCTCAAATACTAAAAGAAAAACGTAAAAATTCATGTGGTCCTTATAGCAAATATAATGCTCTCTCAGAGAGAATCACTGAGTTCAAAAATGATGTAATTCAATCTATACTAAGGAAAGAGCAAACTGACTGCAGGACATCTATCCCATTAGCACTTCCAAGTGCCCAAGTCCATTATCTTAGCCCATGAAACTCTCCTTGTTCTAATATCCCCATTTCAGCTAAGGCCACCACCATCCTCCCAGGCACCTAGATATACAAGTCATCCTTGAACTTCCACATCCCTTTACTTCCCATATCCAATCAATTGTAACAAGTCTTGTCAATCAGTCAAAACCAGGAGCTCCATACGCTGATGAAATCCCTGTCTATGCCTCTTCTTCTAAACATTTTCATCTCCCCTAAAATTTCCCATTGCTCCCCCACCCTCTCAGTCAAGACCGTTCCCTCTCACTTTATGGACAAAATTGAGGTCATTGGCTGAGAGCTCCCTCTTCTCCCTTCCTCCTCATCTCTCATCATCCACTGGCTTCTGCCACTGGCTCCTCCTTCACTCCTACCTCATATGATCAGGCAGCCCTTCTCCTAGCCAAAGTCAACATTGGACATGTACTGATTCAATTTACCCCATCTTCTACCTCAAGTCTCTCCCCACTCTGGTCCATCCTCCACTCAGCTGTCAAAGTCTCCTTCCCAAAGCACTGCCTTGACCATTTATTTCACCACCAAATCCCCATTCAATAACGAACCTCCCTGTTACCTCCAGGATTAAATATCAAAGTCTGGTTGGCTTTCAAAGCCCTGCAGAACCCAGCCCCTCCCTACCTTTCCAGTCTTCTTCTTTCCACCACCACCACCACATACTCTGCAATCCAGTGACACAGGCCTCCCAGCTGTTCCTCAAAGGAGACATCTCCCAACTCTGACCATGTTCACTGACTCTCCCTCGTGCCTGGAATGCTTTTCCTCCTTACCTTCAAGTCTAGGCTAAAATCCCATATTTTACAAGAAGTCACTCCAGATCTCTTTCAATTCTTACCACCTTCCCTGTTGATAATGTTCAGTTAGAACCTGTTTGTACGTAGTTGTTTACATGCTGTCTCCCCTCCTAAGCATGGGCTCCTTGAGGGCAAAGACTGTCTTTTGTATCCTCAGTGCTCAGCACTGGCCTTGTACTGGATAAATGTTTGTTGACTCACTCCCAAGGAGTTTGCAAGTACAAGGTAAGTTGGGGGAAAAGTCACTAGCACCTGAGGAGATTGAGAGAGGCCAATTATGGAAGGTGATACCTGAACTGGGCCTTAAGGAAAAGGAGGAATTCTGAGACTGAGATAATTAGAGAATCTTTTCCTCTTCCTTAGCCCCTTTCCCTGAGCCCTTCGTGACCTCCCAGCAGACTTTCTAATAGCCTGATGGTCTGCATCCAGTTTGTCCCCTTCTCCCATCCATCTGTCACCAGATGCCAAAGTAATTGTCCAATTCTTCATACAAACATGTACAGATAGATCCCTGCCCTGTCCCTACCTGTATCCTCCAAACCCTCTCACTTGATCTCACCATGTCTTTAAGCTATCATCTTATCCCTTTCATTCCTTTCATAGCAGATCACCTAAAAAAAAAAAGGTCCCCTAGCCCCCACTTTCTCTCTTTCTCACTTACTCCTCCCCTCTAGCTTGGAGCGCATCACTAAACTTAAATTTCTGTCTCTAAAGTTAACACGATCTTTGACTCCAAAGGCCTTCGCTTACACCTTGCCTTTCTAGAGGCCTCTGTACACTACTGAGCAGGCTCCCCTCCTGGGGCTACGTGCCGCTGCTAGCTCATGATCCTCCTCCTGCTGTTCCAGCTTCTCCTTCTTGTCTCCTCTGCTGCATTTCTGTCCAACAGCATGATCATCAATCTATCTCAAGAAAGGGCTACCCCAAGGCGCTCTCCCAGGCCCTCTTCACTTCTCTGACTACACGCTCTCTCTTGATTACCTCATCAACTTACTCAGATAACTTCAGATCTAGGGAATCACCCTCAGTCTTTCCTCTGAGCGCCAGTCCATGGGCATTCTGACCTGTTGAGAACACAACCCAATATCTTCTTCCTCAAATCCGTCCCTCTCTCACATCTCCCTACTCCCAATAAGGACACGTCCATCCTTTGACCCTTCAATTTCTTGCTGTCTCTTCACCCTGCCTACCGAAGCATTTACCAAACCTTGTCAGTTCAGTCTCCACAGCTCCCCTCTCTGCACTCACTCAGCCAGAACCTAAATTCAGGCCCTGATCTCTTAGCTGGAATATTTCAACAGCCTCTTACCTCAAAGTTCTCCCCTTTCCACAGTAATGTTACTAATGCACGCATCTGACCATGTCACTTCCCTGCTCAACTAACTACAGTGGCTCCCTCCTATCTTTTGGGATCAAATGTAAATTTTTGTTATTTAAAGCCATTCACAACCTGGATCCAATGTACCTTTCCAACCTTTTGACCTATTATTCCCTTTCAGACACTATTATTCAGCTGAGTTGGCCTTTTCCCACATAGCATCCATCTGCCATCTCTACACTCTCTGTACCCTTGGCTGGAATGCCCTCCTTTCTTACTCCCACCTCTTAGAATCCCTGGCTTCCTTCAGGGCTCCACTCATGTAGTTATCCTTTTCCAATCCTCACCTCCAAGTGCTAGACTCCCCCATCAAAGTTACACTGTATTTAGTTTGTCTGTGTATGTAAGGTGTCACTCCCTGAGGCAGGCAGGGTCTGTTCTATGTATACCTTTGTATCCCTGGTGTCTAGCATGGAGTCTGACACATTGTAGACAATAAATGTTTGCTTGCTGAATTCCTAAAAGGTACACCTGAAACTGACATCTCCTTGCTGAAAAATCTTCAGTAGCTCCTTACTGCCAAACCACTAACTCCTTAGAGGAGCATTTCCACTCCTCCAATGGGCAGTTAGGTGGTACAGTGGATAGAGAACCACTGCAGGAGTCAGGAGGACCTGAGTTCAAAGCTCACCTCAGACACTTGACACTCACTAGCTGTGTGACCTTGGGCAAGTCACTTAACTCCAACTGCCTCATCCAGAGTCATCTGCAGTCATTCTGATGAATGTCTGGTCACTAGATCCAGATAGCTCTGGAGAAGTGAGGCTGGTGACCTGCACAGCCCTTCCTCACTCAAAAACAAAGTCAAGTGCAAGTCATGTCATTATTTCTCTGATGGCATGGTCTGTGGCAAAGAAGGACAAACACACAACACTCCTCCACTACCCTTCTACTCCCTCTTTTTCCTATGCTAGTTTCACATTATTCTCCTTCAACAACCCTACATTTCAGTCACACTGGCCTATAGGATCTTTCCTGAACTCAACATGCCAACTCCAATCTGTGTCTATTCCCAGGCTGTCCAAAAATCAGCAATGCACCACCCCCTCCACCTCTTAGACTGCAGAGCCACCTTTAAGGCTTGGCACTCTCTACTCACCCCACTGACACTCTGCCTTGTCAGCACTTTCATCTTTCTCAAACTGTCCTGTCCTCACTTCTCTGAATACCCATTCTATTTTTTCAGCACAATGCCAGCTCCTGGTAGGCACCTGCTGCTTCATGTTGCTGGTCCATCCACAGTCCCAGGACCATTCACACAGGACTGGTGGGAAGAATTGACAAGTCTGAGGTCTCTAAGTAAATGAGGGCCTCATGGCCTGGAGTAACAACAAGAGCTCTAGAGAGAAGGCCAGATTCCCAACAATGGCTCTCCCAACCGAGAGCTGCTATCTGTGTGGCTTCACCCTTTCTCTGAGCCTCAGTTTCCTCTGTCTGTAAAACGGAAGGCTGGACAGGAACAGCTGTCAAGGTTCCTTCCTGCACTCCATGATATAAGTTAATTAACTGGCATCAGTTGAAGGGGAAAGCCTAGGGTCTCTGCTGAGTCAAAAACACCCAGAAGTGTCCAGCAGAACATCAGCTGTGACTCATCATGAAAACACTATAAAGTTAACCCAGCACATAATAGGATGAGGCTTTAAACTTCACCATTACAGAATCAGAATCCCAGAACATCAGATCTAAAAGGCATCTAATGCAGACTCCTCACTCAAGTAAGGGGGAAACGGAAATCCCGAGGGGTCAAGTGACCAAAAAAGTTTGGGTTCTGTTTCTATCTCTGATTTTGTAATTGTAGAGAGCTCCCCCAGCACTAAGAGGTTGAAGATCTGTCCAGGGTCATAGGATATACTCCGTCTTGGATGCTAAAAGTGAACGCTGGAAGGACTTTCTACCTCTATTCTAACACACTTTTTTCCAACCCTACCCTGGTGGTGAAAAGCAAAGCTAGATATCAATTCTATGATTGAAAGTCAGGGCACTTTCTACTGCTCCACATCCATATACAATGAAAGATGTGAAAAACAAGACTTTTTTTTTTTTTTACCATGTAAACTAAATCAATTAAAAGTCATTACTGGGAATGCCAAGCTGCTTTAAGGTCATTTTAAAGGATAAACACAAAATACTGTCTCAAGTATTTGATGACAGAGGTTCTGCAAACACTTTCTAGATGTTTCCCATTAGTACTCTGATCTTACAATTGCTCTACAAATGTCATACTTATGTGGGACAAATTAAGCAAGAGAACATAAAAAATATGGTCCTGACAAATCACGAAAAGAAAAAAGTTCATTTAAGGCAAATAAAACCACTATTAACAAGCCCTGCTATTCCTAAAAATCTTGCAAGAACCTCATGTATGCTGAACTTTTAACAATAATGAAAACACAAGTATGATATAATTTTGCTCCCAGCTCAAAGAATAATACATACCAAATTACAAGTCACCAGATGTCCTTATACCCAAAAGTTCATATTAAATGACATCTTACAAACACAACTTATTTCTGCGATTTATAAAATCTTACATTTCCTTTTACGGTTCTAGGTCAACAGGTAAAAACATTTCATTTTATTATTTTGGATTTAGTCTAACTGAAAAATCTCCTGTTTAAGTATGGCAAACATGAAGGAGAACCTTAGAAAAATTCATCTAAATGACTCAAGAGCTACCTACAAAAAGGGTGACAAAACCTGGTGCTCTACCACTGAAGCTAAGAAATGGCATCTACTTAGAACAGTTTGCGAGCAGAAGGAAGAGGGAAGAATCAGGCTCCAGAGTGGCTTCTAGATGGTCATTCCTTTTGCCTGTAGGAAGGGAAGTCAAGGTCCCTTTCCCACTAAAATATTGGTAAGGATGCTTCCAAATGGCAAGGGCGACAGGACAGTTGCCCACATGTCATACTCAAATGCAAACACTACAAGGAGAAACCGTCCATCGCTAAGTCCCAGTTCAATCCTCATCCTCTTTTGTACAAGTCATCCATGAAAAATTAATAAGTTCGCCATTTCCAGTACAGTTCTGACAGCTGCTACAAAGCACCTCAATTTTAAATTTGCCACCGAATCAGAAAATGTCCCCTCAAGACCCTTCTTCCAGCAGCAGACGATCCATCCACAGCCCCCACCCATCCAGGGGGCAGGGGGAGGAGGAGCAACTCGCCGAGGGAACAAAAACAAACGGTCCCGGCCACCCTCGGCCCGCCGCCGGCAGGGACAAGGTCCGCAGACCAGCGCCCCCAGACCGGCCGGGCGGAGGAGGGGGAGGGGCTTGGGGAAGCCCCACACAAAGAGCGGACAGCGCCGGGGGCGGGGGGGCCCCGGCTGGGGGGCACTGCTGCAGCGGGCACCGCCGCCCACTCCCGGGCGGGCACGGGCTGGGGCGGCGGCGGCCCCGCCCAGCAGCCGGCGGCGTGGAGGGCGGGGGCCCCGGAGCCTCCCCCACGCCCCCCGTGCCCATCTACCACACGAGGGCAGGGCGGGCACCACTTACCCAGCAGTAACACGTTCTTGCCCGAGGGCAGCTTGGAGCGGGAGCGGGTGGAGACTTCGCTGAGGATGCAGGACCTGGCAGCGGCGAGCAGGGGAGAGAACCGGGGGAGCGGGGTCAGGGAACACCCCCCAACGCCGGCCCCGGGGGGAAGAGCTCTACCTCCAGGAGGGGGGCCAGGAGAGGGACCCCAGCCCAAGGGAGGGCCCCCCAACCCAAGGGAGGGGGCAAGGACTCCCGAGGGCCCCAGCCCCGGAGGAGGGGTGACGTCCCGGGGGAGCGCGCCAGGGACCCCCGGGGAGGGGGCTGGGGCGGGGCGGCGGCCCCTCCCCCCGCGGGCTCCCTCCCCGCCCCGTCGGGCCTCGGGCCCGCCGCCGCCCCCGCCGCGGGGTCCGGTTACCAGAGGTTCTGCCCGTCGTCGTCCTCGGCCTTGTCGCCGCCGCCCGTGCAGCCGGGCGGGACGAAGCCGTTGGCGGCGGCCAGGGTCGGCGGCGAGGAGCTGAAGGAGCCGGCTCGCCCCACGGCCGCCATCTTGGTCGGGACTCTCGGCTCCCGCGAAGCTGAATGAGCGAGGCCCGGGAGGCGGCGGCGGCAGCGGCGGGACCCGGATGTGAGGCGAGCGCCCGGCGATCGGGAGGGGCGGGGCCTGCGTCGGGGGCGGAGACTTGTCTGGGGGCGGGGCTCGGGTGCCCCGGGCGCGGCCTGTGACGTCATGTCGCTGGGCGGGCTCGCCGAACCTGGCCCCTCCTCCTAGCCGGCCCCCCTCCCGCCCCTGAGGCTGCAGCGAGGATGGGTGCGGTCCGGGAAGCCGCGGCCCCTGGCCCCGCCCCTCTCCGTCCTCCGGCCATCGCTGCGCGGGCTGGGCCTCTACTTCTTCATTTGGAAATGAAAGAGGGCGGCTACTGGACACCATGACTCCTAGGATCCTCCCAGCTCCGGACTTGTGGGGCTCTGGTCACACTTGTGCCCTGCCGGGGATCCTGGACTGTCCGAGCTGCGAAGGGCCCTTAGAGATCGACGACCCCAGCCCCGCCTTTCCCCACGTTTTACAAAAAGGGAAACTGAGTCTCATCCAACCCCCTCGTTTTTACAGGAATGAAAAGGAAGATTATAGATTGTGAGAGCTGGAAGGAACGTTGATGGGCCTCAGTTTCCCCATCTGTAAAACCAGGAGGTTGCATTAGATGGCCTCTGAGCCGTCTGTGCGCTTAGGATAGTAGGGTCCGGCCACCTCATTTTTACAGACCAGAGGAGGCGAAAGGATGTGGACTTTTAGGTTTTCAGAGGTGGGAGGTACCTTTGAGATCATGACTCCAACCCTGAGTACAAGGGAGCTCAGCTCAGATTCAGCCCAAGTGCCCCCTCGCTGAGTTCCGAGAGATGCCCATGCCAACGGACAGCTGCTGTTCATGCACACAGTGTGTCTTCAGTGTCTAACCTGCATTCCCATTCTCCAGTGAAGGGAAGGCATGCATTGATCATTGCCTCCAGGCCATTTAGTTAGGTACTGGCGGTCTGGAGAGCCATCTACACTAGGACATCCTTAAGAGTTGATGTCTCTCTCTCCTGTGCTAAATGACATGTTGGTGACCTTAACATTAATGAAGAGACCTTTCCTATCTCCCATTCCCAAGCAGCAAGAGTATTGTGGTTCAGTTCTATCCAATTCTTTGTGACTCCATTTCGGGTTTTGTGGGCAAAGATACTGGAGTGGTTTGCCATTTCCTTCTGTAGCTCATTTTACAGAGGAGGAAACTGAGTCAAACAGTGAAGTGACTTGCCCACAGTCACACAACTACTAAGTGTCTGAGGCTGGATTTGAATTCAGGTCTTCCTGACACCAGGTCTGGCGCTCTATCCACTGTACCAACTAGCCGCCCAATGGGATCATTACTAACTCCTTTTTCTTACCAGTAGCAGATTTCACTAAAACCATCACAGGCCCAGAAAAAGAATAGAAAGAAACAAAATTCACCCTCCTCCCCACAAATTGGATCACTTTGGATTTTCCCAACATTCAGAAGAGGATACCATATGGCACAACCTGTTTCCAGCCTTTTAAAATAACCTTTTAGCTTCTCTGGAAAAGAAGCTTAATAATGCCTGTTTTGAATGCTTTCCCCTAAGAAAAAGTAAGTTATTAGAAATCCAGCTTGGGGAAAAAATTGTACTGCAATGTTTTCTCTGTTTCTATTTCACCTTTCTTTCTTTAAAAAAAAAACACATAAACAAATAGATAAATGCATGGTTCACCTGAATATTTTCCCTGTCTTCTTACCTTGGACAAATACAGAAAACCAGAGGAGAGACTAGCTCATTCTAATTTTTAGACTGATAAATTGATGAATTGCTTTAAACTCATCTCTTTAACATTACTTTTTTATTAAATGAGGTTTTCTTTTGATATTTCTTACACAGACACACACACACACACACTCTCCTTTTCATTTTCTCTTGCTTCATCAGGGCCTGTAAAGAAGAAAATGAAATGAAATGTAGCACATGAAATTGAAAAAAAAATTAAAGATTTCTAATTTCAAAAGAAGTCATTATAATACATACATGTATATTTTTCCAATTTAAATGAATCTGATCTAAAGTCATCACACTGACCCTGTCACCAAATGTATTATAGTAATCAGTTTGTTCATAAAGATTTTTATGGCAAAGGTCTCTGGTTCCAGGTAATGGATTTCCACTATACAAGAAAAGGCCCTAGTTCTACAGATATCTAATTATACCACCGTGGACAAGAAGTAACTGACCTTACCATAAAGTTCTCAGGTTTCAAATTTCTCAGCTGCAAGAATTAGGTCTAGTTGAGTACTTCTGCATAGATTTTTGCAAGTGTACCACTAGGCAGAGTAATCATGTCAATTAACACGTTATTAATTTTACCTGACCCTTGAATATCAATTGGTCAGTCACATTTGTTCAGTCATTTTGCAGTTGTATCCAACTTTTTGTGACCCTATTTGGGATTTCTTGGCAAAGATACTGGAGCAGTTTGCCATTTCCTTCTCCAACTCATTTCACAGATGAGGAAACTCAGGCAAACAGGGTTAAGTGAGTTGCCTATGATCACACAGCTAGTAAGTATTTGAGGCCTGATTTGAACTCAGAAACATGAGTCTTCCTGACTCTAGGTCTGGCATTCTATCCCACTGCCTTAGTATCTATCCCTCAGTAAGTACTGCTTTCAGGGTTGCTTCCTCTACTTCAGAGAGCTTCTATAAATCCAGACAAGATGTAATAATAAAATCACAAAGCCATTTTCCTCTTAATGAATGATAGGGACCTTTTATAGACATAAAGAGGAGTGAACTTTATAAGATGATGCCACCAAGATCAGGGGCAGATTTGTGTCATAAACAGAAAACAAAATGTTCTTCCATGAACACTGTCTTTTGCTCTTGACAAGAGGAATCAGGGCAGGGTTTCCTGTCTTTGTTAAAGAAATTAAAATTGCAATGCAGTAAAATTTTGTTTCAGTAAGATCGGTTCTTTCTGGAATCTTCTAGAAGCTAGACCTTCCATAAAATGGATTTTTCCAGATAACTGAAACTTACTGGTTAAATGATTAAAATTTATTTCACCCATTTTGGATGGAAAACTCTCTAAAAGATATTATCAAACTTCCCTATCTCTTTCAACAGGAAATGTGAAACTTTATTTATTTTATTATGGACAAAGTCAGGGATATCAGTTTGAATAGAGACCTTTGTCCTGGGTTTGATTATGATGATGCCCTCAGGGGTTATTTCCATGTCAGACACCTGCATTAAATGGCACTCAGATGCCTGCTTTTCCTGTCTCCTCTCTTAGGGTCAGACAGTCAGCAATCATTTCTTAATATTATCAGTAATGTCTACCTATAGTGGCCCTCAGCCACCTTCCTGAACTTGCCGATCATTTCCATTTTCATGCTTTTCTTGTATCTCTCTCATTTCTCTTCCCAGTTTTTCCTCCACTTGTCTAATTTGATTTTCAAAATCCTTTTTGAGCTCTTCCATGGCCTGAGCCCACCAGACATCCACCTCGGATGTCTGGGATACAGAGGCCCCGACCTCCACGTCTTTCCCTGATAGCAAGAATTGTTCCTCCCCATCAGAAATGAAAGGAGGAAACATCTGTTCCCCAAGAAAGTAGCCTTCTATGGTCTTATTTTTTTCCCTTTTCTGGGCATTTTCCCAGCCAGTTACTTGGCTTCTGAGATTCCTCTCCACCCCCGCCTAGATCTGCCCAGCTAGTGCTTGGGGTCTGAGATTCAAATGCTGCTCCCCAGCCTCAGGGCTTTCAGGGGCGGGCATGGCTTCTATCCAATGTGAGCTTAAGTTCTGGTGCTCAGGTGGGGGCAGGGCTGCCTCCCAGGCTCAGTTCCCTCAGGGGGTTTAAGCTGAGACCTTCAGTAATGGCCCTGAGCTCCTCTCTGCTCTGGGACTCCTGGGCCGCTGCTGCCTCTGCTGCTGCCTCTGCCGCTTCCTCCTGAGGGGGCCCGAGTCACAGAGACACCCCGCTCCCCTCTCGGCCAGCCCAGAAGTCTCTCTCACTGACCTGTAGCACCTGTGGGTGGAGGGACCTTCGCAGCCACCAGAGGTTCCATCCCTGAAGCCTGCTCAGATCTGCTCTTCTGGGGCCGCGAGGCCAGGGTAGTGCAGGGGTGGGCTCTGCTGTCACACATGGACCTTTGGGGTCGGTTTTTCAGGGCTCTCTGGAAAGGAAATCTCTTCCACTGTGTTTCTGCATGGCTTGCACTGCTCCAGAATTTGTGGGGAGTTCTTTTTACGGAAAATTTATGGGCTGCGGGTTCGGAGCTAGCATACGTGAGTCTTTCTACTCTGCAATCTTGGCTCCTCCGCTCTTGCCGATCATTTCCAGGCTTGGGAGCAAGATAAGCAGATTTCACTTGTTCATTCAATAATAAGTGCCTCCAATGTGTAAAGGAATGGTAACATTCTGTAGTGAACAGAATGATGGACTTGACCTCAGAAAGACATGAGTTCAAATGCCACTTCTGTGTGAACCCAAGGTGGAGCAGGGCATGTTTCACCCTCTGAGACTGCTTCCTCATCTATAAAATGGGAATAAAAATTATTCTTGTGGTACCATCTCACAGACTATGAATATCAAAAATATCAAAAGAGAAGCTACAGAATGTCTGTTATTATTACGAGACTGGAGAGGGATCCAAAAGGAATACAGCTGTAAATAAGCTGTTACAGTTATTGTTTGGTTAACATTTGTCTTGTATCAAAATGCAAATAGCTTGGAGTTTAACTTTCTCTTTGGTACTTCCTTCATGGTGTTCACTTACTGCATCAGATTCATGTAAGTGACTAAGTTTATAAGAAGACATAATGTCAGCTCAAGGCTACTTTTCTCTTCTACTTCCTGTTTTGGGACTGTGTTGTGGCTAGTGGAGATTGCCAAATGAGTGACTATCTTTTCTATGACTCTTCTGGTTTATCATCTTCCTTCCTATGTTATCTAAAGTCCTGCCTAGGGCAGTGCTCTAACTGGAGCAAATGCCATCTGAACGATGATCTGAACTCAAATGCCCTGGGTTCAGATTCCACTTCTGCCACTTACTGTCCTGGTTTCCCCAAGTATAAAATGTGGGAGTTGGACTACATAATCTCTAACGTGCCTTTCAGCTCTAAGACTCTGATGCTACACTGTGATATTTGTGCATGGAATATGCAGGCATGTTGTCCTTTAAATGATCCCTTCCTTGGCCAAGAAAAAAATTGGGGAAAGAGCTCTATGAAGGATTGTCTTTGGGCCACTAAAGGAAATCTCTTCCGGAGATATTGTATCCCTTCTACATTTGTGTCTGGGCCACCTCCCAGAGTCTAAAGGGAAGTAACCAGTCTAGGAGCTGCTTCCTCTTATGACCACATTCTTTTCCAGCCCCAAGAACTAGCAGCTTTTCAAATACACTTTCCTAGGCTGCTTCAAATTTGGTGGAAAGTTGGGAGGTGCAGTACCACAAGGCTGCTGCTCTCTGACTCACCACACAAGAGAAATTATACGAAGAGAATGACAATAGGGAAACCAATAGGAATCCATGACCAAGTCATGGATTTGTCTGGATTTGTGGATTCTATAGATAGGGGGGAGATCCCTCCATTAGTTCTTCCCAATAGATGAACAACCTATTTTATAACCTTAAAAGAGTTATCAAGGGCATTTAGAAGGGAAATAACTTGTTCACAGTCACACAACCAATAAGCTCCAACCCTATATACTCTATAGCAGCACATGCTTCTAACTCTGGTACTGTTGTCAGGTATAGGAACCAAATGCTTATGAAATAGGAACTTTTTGTTTCAGGTTCTTATTTCCCTCCATGTTTTATGCTTAGAGGCTTATAGCTACATCAAAGTCCTTTCCTAAATTTTATTTTAAAAATTTAAGTATTTTTATTTTTCCTCAATTAGATATGAAAACAGTTTCAACATTCTTTTTTTTTTATATTCTGAGTTCCAAATTCTCGCCAATCCTCCTCCCCTACCCCATTGAGAAGGCAAGCAATTTGACATAGGTTATACATGTGTAGTCATGCAAAACACATGTCCATGAAAATTGTGCTGTAAAAGAAAACACAGACAAAAAAACCCCCCAAAATAAAGTATCTCTGACCTGCCTTCAGACTCCACTAGTTCTTTCTCTAGAGATGGACAGCACCTTTCACCATAAGTCCTCCAGAATTATCTTAGATCATTGTATTTCTGAGATTAGCTAAATTATTCACAGTAGATCGTCATGCAATATTGCTGCTACTGTATACAGTGTTCTCATGGTTTAGCTCATTTCACTTTGTATATCAGCTCATATAAATCTTTTCAGGATTTTCTGACAGCATTCTGCTCATCATTTTTATCTCACAATAGTATTCCATCACAATCATATACAACAACTTGTTCACCCAGTCCCCAACTGATGGATATCCCCACAATTTCCAATTCTTTGCCAACACTAAAAGAGCTGCTATAAATGTTTTTGTACATTTTTTAAAAACTCTTCAAGCTACAGACCTAGTGGTGGTGTTGCTGGTTCAAAGGATATGCATGGTTTTATAGCCCTTTGGGCATAGTTCCAATATAACTTCACCAGCAGTACATTAGTGTTTTAATTCTTCCTCATCTCCTCCAACACTAATCATTGTCATTTTCTGTAATAGCCAATCTGATAGGCATCTGGTAAACCTCAGAATTGTTTTATTTTGCATTTCTCTAATCAATAATAATTTAAAGCATTTTTTCATATGACTATAGATAGCTTTGATTACTTTGTCTAAAAACTGTGTGTTGATATCCTTAGATATCCTTTTGTCCTTGGTTGCCAAAGAAGACCATGCCATCAGAGAAATGATGACATGACTTGCACTTGACTTTGTTTTGAGTGAGGGAGGGCTGTGCAAGGTCACCAGCCTCACTTCTCCTTCACATCCATCTGAATCCAGTGACCAGATATTCATCACAATGACTGGAGATGACCCAGATGCAATGGGAGACCTTGGCCTAAAGGGGCCAAGGTCTATACAGGTACTCATTTAGGGTGAGGTAACACCTATTCATTGAATAGTCCTGTTTAAGAAGTAGCCAGGGCATGGCCCCTTTAATGATGCAAAGAAAAAGAAAGATATGAGGCTGAGAGGAAAACAGCAAGAGTTACTACTGATAATCACTCTTAAGCCAGCAGGGTCCAGAAGAGAGTCTAGGCAGGGGCCCAGAGGTATCCAAGCTTCAGAGTAAGGGGAAAGGAGAGGAAAGGAAAGGAGAGGAGAGGGGAGGGGAGGGGACAGGGGAGGGGAGGGGGAAGGGAGGAGAGGAGAGGAGAGGGGGGAGGGGAGGGGAGGAGAAGGGACAGGGGAGGGGGAGGGGGAGGAATCTAGCCAGTAAGACCCAAGTCAACTGGGCATCTTTTGGCCATCCAAATTTATCTTCCTTTGCAGAGGAGAAGGAAGAGGAGGAGGAGACAGACAGGAGAGAAAGAGCTGAGTTAACCCAGCTACCTGGGTCCCCATTCAGGCAGCTGCCTCTACTCACAGGGTTGTGTTCGTCCTTCGTTGCCAAAGAAGACCATGCCATCAGAGAAATGATGACATGACTTGCACTTGACTTTGTTTTGAGTGAGGGAGGGCTGTGCAAGGTCACCTAAAGGGGCCAAGGTCTTCCAGACCATTTATCAAATGAGGAATGGCTTTTATTTCTATTACCTTGACTCAGTTTTCTATATATATTTGATTATATTATATTATGTTATTATATTATCATGTTATCATTATATTTTATTTATTTATATTTTTATATTTATAATTTATATTATATTAATTTATAGAAATTTATTTATATTTATTTATATTTTACATATATTTAATTATTATATTATAAATATATTATACATATTTATCAGAGAAATTTACTGTAAATTTTTTTCACAGTAATGATTACTATGTATTTCTAGCCCTCCTATTTTTCCCATTTATCCTTCTCTCTCTCTCTCTCTCTCTCTCTCTCTCTCTCCTCTCTCTCTCTCCTCTCTCTCTCTCTCTCTCTCTCTCCCTCTCTCTCTCTCTCCTCTTCCCTCTCTCTCTCTCTCCTCTCCTCTCCCTCTCCCTCCCTCTCCCTCTCCCTCTCCTCTCCCTCTCCCTCTCCCTCTCCCTCTCCCTCTCCTCTCTCTCTCCTCTCCCTTCTCCTCTCTCTCCCTCTCCCTCTCCCTCTCTCCCTCTCCCTCTCCCTCTCCTCTCCCTCTCTCCCTCTCCCTCTCCCTCCCTCTCCCCTCTCCCTCTCCCTCCTCCCTCTCCCCTCTCCCTCTCCTCTCCTCCCTCCTCCCTCCCTCTCCCTCTCTCCCTCTCCCTCCCTCCCTCCCTCCTCTCTCTCTCTCTCTCTCTCTCTCTCTCTCTCTCTCTCTCTCTCTCTCTCTCTCTCTCCTTCCACTCTGCACTTCTCAAAAGTCAACAAGTATTTATTAAGCAGTTACTGCGTACCAGGCACCACGCTAGACAATGGAGATATAAATAAAAGCCAAAAGAAATACAGTACCTGCCCTCTATGAACTTATATTTCCATAAGGGAAGACAATACAAAAAAAGGGAAAGCTTAAAAGGGAGCAAGTGTCTAGAAAGTCATGAATGTGTCTGGAAAAGAATGAAGACATGGTTAACTGGGGTGTCTTCTTTAAAATAGAAATTTTGGAAGAAACTAGCCATTTAGAGGGGGAAACCAAAGGGACAGAATGTGTGTCCTATTTTCAAGAGGGTAGGTGTCCAGGACGCCGATCTCCATCCATCCTCATGTAGCGGGGGAGGGGAATGAACAGAGCACGGATCCAGACACTAACTGCTTTTCTCTCGCTTTAACATGACTTACATTTCCCACTGCATCCCTTCCCACACTCCTCTCTCAAAGAGTCATTCCCTACTAGAATAAATAAGAAGGGAGGAAGAAAAAAAATTTCAGCAAAACTCACCAACTTACCAAAAAGTAAGTATCTCCAGTATTCCACAGCTGTGATCCCCCTCCACAAAGAATTTGAGTTAGATATCATCTCCTGCCTCTTCTTTGGGTCACTTTTGGGTCATTGTACGTTAACATCATTTGGTTTTGATCCTTTCGTTATTGCTGTTTTCCACACTTAAATCAGTGTAGTCATGGTGGATCTTGTTTTCCAGGTTCCGATGACTTCACTTCGTATCAGTTTACATATGTCTTTCTCCATGCTTATCTGCATTTATCACATTAATAATTTCTTAGAATACAGTAATACTCTATTACATTCATGCCTCAATTTGTTTAGCCATTCCCCATTCAATAGGCAACTGGTTACCAGGTCTTTGTCCTCACAGAAATAAAATGCTGCTATAAATATTTTGGAGTATATGGGGCCTTTCTTTTATATTATTGGCCTCATAGAGCTGGGTGTGCATCAGAGGAATCACTAGCTCAGAAGGAACGGACATTTTAGCCACTCTCATAATATCAAACTGCTTTCTATAATGGTTAGACCATTTTATAGCTCTATCCACAAAACATTCATGTACCAATCTTTTCACAGTTCTCAAAACATTATTATTTCCACCTTTTGTTACCTTTGGCAGTTTTCTGGGTGGGAAGTAAAAAACCTCAAGTCTGTTTTAATGTGTATTTCTCTTATTATTTCATATAATTGTTAATAATCTATGATTATTCTGCCAACTGTTCCTGTCCTTTCATCCCATGTGTTAGGGGAATGGTTTTTGGCTTTATGTATTTCTATTGTCTATGTAACTGGGATATCAGGCAAAGATTTTTTTTCTTCCAGTTGACAGCTTCTCTTATGATCCAAGATGCTTTGATTTTGTTCATGTAAAAGCCTTTCAATTTCATGTAATTGATTGGATCTGTTTTGTCTTCTATAATTGACTTTATCCCATATTTGGATAAGAACTTATTCCCTACCCCTAGCTGGGAAATGTATCTGAAGTAAACAGGCTTCTCTCTTAAGGGAACAATCAATTCTGTGGTAATGGGGCAGGAGTGCAACACCTGGGTCTCACAGAGGAAAAGCTGAAGAGTTCGAGTCAGAAAATAATGTTATGAAGATCCTCAAATGTGGGAAGCGTAAGAGAGATTTGAGCAGGAGAAATCAAAAGAGCAGGAAACTGGGACCCGACTTGAAATATAAGACATAAGGGGTGATGCCAACTGATGGGTTTACAACTCAGTCTCAGTGTGAGGAATAACCAATTTATTCCCCAGGCATTAAAAAAAACAAGCAGCTTAGTTCTGTTATTATGAGTTACCTCTGTCCACCAGCCCCTCTGTTACTTCCTGCACCTGCCAACCCCCTCCAGTGCTAACATCCTCCTCTCCTGGCCTGTGCTGCTTATGGGACTCTAGGGGTTCATTACTTCCTCAGCCCTGTATTCTCTAGTCTGACCTTCCCTGTTCTAATTGTTTCTGCTCACCAAAAAGAGGCTGCTTTTAACTTCTAATGACAATGAGCACGCTTGGCTTGCTGCTGCTCTGAGTACTCAGGGTTTGTGTCACCCTCAAAGCTCTCCTGGTTTGAGGCCTGTTCTCTTGTTTTAACTATAACAAGATGCTGATCTTCTCCAGAAGCTCTTTGGTCAGCTTGGAATTTCATTACACTCACTAATTTAATTGCTGAACATTAAGTTCCTTTATATTTATTCTGCCTATGTTAATTCTGAACATGCTGTCTTCCCCGACAAAATACAAACCCTCTAGGGAGGGGGGCTCCATTCATTTCTTTTGTCCTCAGTATCTACTACTAGTGAAGTACCTAGTGAGTAGGTTCTTTACAAATGCTTGTTGGTTGATTAAAATTTCACAGGACACATCAAAAAGTTGAGATCCCCTGCCATATACTGTTGTAATCAAGGTAGGTCAAGGCGACAAGATATAAAGCACCTACTATGTGATAGGCACCGTGCTGAGTGCTTCCAATGTGTATTTGTACTAGGAGAGGCAAACAGGGCTATAGGGAGCTATAGGCTGGCCCAGAAGTCATGAAGAGTCTGGGTTCCAGGCCCATCTCTGGCATACTTGGACTGTATCACCCTGGGACAAGTCACTGGGGTGGGGTGGGCACATCTCTAAAACCATAAATTGTGGACAAGTAATTGTCTTAATGGATAAAGGCAGCTCCCATGTCAGGAGTTCCCTACACCCGTGAAAGGGGCAAAGATAGGATAAATGAAACACAAAAAGGAGGTTTTTATTTGTTTAAAAAAAATCCTCTTTAAGTTTCGAGGTTACTGACTTTAGAAATGACTTTATAAGGAGAATGTCAGTACTTGTGTGGTACAATTTCAAAGACAACAAAAAGATCCTTTGTCTTTCACTCATTTCATCCACTAGTCCCCGTGGAGGACTATAGTGGGACAAGGTTCAGGTTGAGTTTTAATGTGGGAATGAGCTGGGGAAAATTCAGTCTGGCTGTCTAGCAGTCATAGTGGACCCCAGAGGTTCCACAGTTGGGTCCTGAGAGCAGCCAGGGACAACTGGAAGGAGCAGGTGGTGAAGACAAAAGAGGGAAGGCGCTGCATGAGGGCTTTGCATAAAGCTCCCACTGTCCCAACAGTTTTAGGCAGTAGATGAACACTGGACTTGGAACCAGGAAGACCCAAGTTCAAATTTTGTCTCTGAGATTTACTAGCCATTGTTCAGTCATTTCAGTTATGTCAGACTCTTCATGACCCCATTTGGAGTTTTCTTGGCAAAGATAATGGAGTGGTTGGCCATTCTTTCTCCAGTTCATTTTATAGACGAGGAAACTCAGGCAAGCAGGATGAAGTGACTTGCCCAGGGTCTCATAACTAGTAAGCATCAGAGGACAGCTTTGGACTCAGGAAGATATCCATTGCACTATATCCACTGCACCACCTAGCTGTCTGCTAACTGTGTGGTCCTGGGGAAATCATCTAACCTCTCTGTGTCTCAGTTTCCCTATCTATAAAATCCCCTTACCCTACTTAAAGAAGCCACTGTATCCTACTGAGATTCCTAAATACTTGTTATAGCAATGTCCTTTCACCATCCCCTTCAACTGAAAGTATCTTAAAACATTGATCTGAGAGCATCTTTCAGGCTGATTGCCCCAGACACAACTTGTGAAGCTCTTCCTTAGTTGTCAAAAAGGCTGATTTCCACTCTGCTAAAGACACTGAGGCCTGATGAGTGCTAAGTATTAAATACAACTTTACAATTACAGGAAACATTAACCTTATTAACAATGGTATCTGTTTTTATAGAACTATGGCAAACTCTGCTGAACATATTCAAATATCTTAAACATGACTAATTTTTGGCACCTTTATGTCTGTTGGTGGAGCTTGAATATATCTGATTTCGCTGTAATTTTTTCTCCCTGTTAATCTTACACTGAAGTCCTACTCTGGTGACTCACAGTGGCATGGGATGACTCTAGGTTCTCAGAGGCAAGGCCAACGTATGACAAGTAGAGGCAGGTCCCGCCAAGCTGGAGAACCTTTAAGCACAGGCCCATCAAAGGAATGTGTGTGTCATCCTGGGAAGGGCCTACCTACCTAAATGGGGTAGTCTTACCCCAGAAGGCAGGCCACCAGGGGATGATATATTTTTTAAACTATCTACTGAGGTGAGAAGAAACTGCAACCTGCTGGTGTCCCAGCCTGCCAAAAGATGTTTATCATGGGGGCTTGAGAGCAGATGAGATTCATATGTCAGAGAACGAATCTGTAAGATAAGCAATTATTACTCATTCCCTCCTTTTGGAGGTAACTCTGTCTTAGCCCCCAAGTGGTTCAGAAGCCAACTATGGACCAAGAAAAGCCCCAAAGAATTATGTGTATCACGGCAGCTATCGACTCACTGCCCTCTATGCGGTAGAAGCCAGGGCCACACAAATTCCTGACTACTACTTCCAAGCTTCTACAAGCTTCTCAAGATATTACCCACTTTCTCCTTCTTTATTCTTTAATGTGCAACAAAGAAAATTCTCACAAGGGTTGGGGTGGTCTGACTAGGAGACACCAGCACTACAGGCAAAGTAGAATAAACATAAATGCATACTGGATCTGGGTGAAGTACCCAATGTTCACCTCTGCTGAGGAGTATGCTAGAGTCAGCCCAAAAGGCTCTGATCAGTTTTCTGCGTGAAACTGGCATCTTGGAAATTGGCAGACCTTACAAATTAGCATCTGCTTTACGGTTTCGTTGATTGTCTAGGCAAACGATGGAGAAAATGTTAAATTAGCACATTAGACTTAACGGTGTGTTTTATATACTTCCACCCTCCCACCTCCCAGCTGTTAAATATTTAACCCCCGCTCACCCCCGATTCTACCCTGTTTGTGGCTAAGAGGCTCAACATAGCCCCACTCTGGTGAAATTGTGAACCTTTGAAGTGCTGAGAAGCAGTGACAGAAAAAAGGATTTAAAACAGCAATAATCCTCCCTTACCTTTTACACCTTCTACAATTCATAAAGTACAGGCATACTTTCACCCTCATAACAAACCTGGGATACAGTTGGCATAATTTACACCCAGGTAAGCCCAGTCTATAGAGGTGGCCATCAAAGGTATAAGAGAATTGTGTTCTCATTTTTTGAAGGGAGGTTGGTATGTTACTATCTGCTAGTAAAACCACTGCTACATTCCAAAGTCCTACACTGCCAAAGACAGTGGTGGTATAGGGACACACTTGAAGAATTTCAGAAGGTCAGGTGAGATGCCAGATGGAAATTTCGGTTTCTAGGCTAGCTAGGTAAATTTTTTTTTCAGTCATTTTCAGTCATGACTCTTCATGACCCTAGTTGGGGTTTTCTTGGCAAAGATACTGGAGTGATTTGCCATTTCCTTCTTGAACTCATTTTACAGATGAGGAAACTGAGGGCAAACAGGTGAAGCGACTTGCCCAGAGTCACACAGCTAGGAAGTGTCTGAGGCTGAATTTGAAATCATAGAGTCTTCCTGATCCCAAGCCCAGGGGTCTATCCACTGTACCACCTAGTTGCCCAACTAGGTAGCTACTAAACAGGTAAGCAACCTTATGTAGGTGTTGGCATTGAAAAGGACCCTGCTTATTCTCCAGGAAAAGGAATTAAATACCTTCAGCACTCCTCATGTGAGCTCTTATGAGACACTGGACTGTCCCTAGCTTATAATACATGATGATCACTTAGCCTGTCACAGATTTTAAGCAGTGACCAGGTGTGCGAAAGAAGGCCCTTAGGCATTAAACAAGTCTGACTTTTCCTTGCCTAAAAAGTCTGGATCATACTCGAATCCACGAGGAAGTGAGTTCTAACTTGAGAACATATCTGGCCAAAGGATAAACTCATAACTTCGGTTGCTAGAAGTCCTTTATGGGATCTGTATGTAGAATCTCCTCTGGGTAAAGAGTTAGTCTCCTTGAAGCTGCCATTCGCCTCTCCCACAGACTGACTGGCCCATTTTATGGAGGACAACAAGGCCAGTCACATCTTCATTCTTCTCCTCTCCAGGGTGAGCCCCTGACTCTCAGGACTCTCTCTACCATCCCCCAGGTTGGTACCTTCCCTCTCCCACTCAAATTCCCCTCTTCACGTGTTAGAATTAAGCTCCTTGAGGTCAGAGACTACCTTTCTTTAGGCCTATTTTTGTATCCCCAGGCTTACTTGGCTGAGGGCCAGCCAAGAAGTAAGAACTTAATAAATGTTGGGTGACTGACAAATTTCTCTGTGTCCGTGTTTGTCCTTACTGCATTTCTCTTGAACACTGAGTTTTCTGCCGGTCCAAACTCTCCACTGACATGGTAGATGATGGAGGGGATTGGAGTGGGGTAGTGTAACACTTCAGTCTCACTCTGCCTCCCCCCACCCTTGCTTTCCTCAGGCAAGGGTCTGCCTTTTCAAGGTTCTCTGGAGACTGGAGGCCTTCACCCTCAACTGGCCTGCCTCCACAAATTCCTTGAGCTATTTAAAGCCCTCAGAGGCCAGTTAGCTAATCAGCTGTTCCCTTCTGACCCAATCAAAGAGGTTATCACCTTGTAAAGAGATCACTGGAGCTTAAACCATCTTGTTTACACATTTATAACTTCATCTTGTGTGACTTCCCTTAGGAAACTCTTTGTGATTACTCCAATGGGGGTGGATCTTCCTCAATAGCTGATGGAAACTAAAAGTAGCAAGACTAGTGTTAGGGAATGATTCTAGTTCCTTCTTTTCCCCTCAAACCCTTTTTTGCAGGTAATTCTACAATGTGGTATTTTTCCTGCCCAAAATAGAGATGACTGCTTGGTTTGGCACTTTAGTGAAAGTGAGTTTTTTCACTCTTTGATTTCCTTACTTGCACTGACTGTTCTGCAGGCCTGGAACACTCTCCTCACTCCCATCTGTGCTTCTTAGAATACCCAGTTTCCTTCAAAATATATACCACCTTCTGCATGATGCCATTGCATATCCCCCCAGCTGCAAATGTATCCTCCACAAATGACTTTGATTTTATTTTGTGTATAATTAAGATATATGAATTTATATATTCATAGATATATAAATTGATCTCTATATCAACCTGTCTATCAGCAATAAAATTAGGAAGATCAGAATTTATATCTGGCCTCAAACACTTACTAAATATGCGACCCTGGGCAAGTCATTTAACCCTGTTTACCTCAGTTTCCCCATCTGTAAAATGAGCTGGAGAAGGAAACCATTCCAGTATCTTTGCTAAGAAAACTCCAAATAGGGTCACAAAGAGTAAAGAATGACTTACTAATGAGATATATATATATATATATATATATATATATATATATATATGCGATAGAATGTTTATACATACAATGTAAGTATAATATAACAGAATATATATTATAATAGAATGTAAGCTTCTTGGGGAAAGGGATTTTTTTTTTGCTTTTATGGCCCCATTGCTCTTCACAAATATCCTATATTAGGCCTTAATAAATGCTCCTTGATTACTTAGATACTTCCAAAGATGCCTAATTTCATCAAGATGGATTATCTCTTTCTCAGAGTACATTACAGCCATTCCATAGCTTTTCTTTCTCCCATAAGTCCTTTCCTTGCTTGTAGTTCCCCTGGCTTGGACTTTCAGATCCCAAAGTCACCTCAATGAGGTCTGCTTTAGTAGAAAATTTAGTAATAGTTTTAGTACAAGATTCCTTAATTACTTTCAGGATTTTCCTTGCCAAAGGGAAAACCAGCAAGGATTGATTGCATAAGCCCTCTCAACACTTGAGAGTTTTTTTAGAACAGTTCTGTGGAAGTGGTAAGCTTCAAAAATAAAAATAAATAACCCCCATAGAGTTTGAGTTCCTATAACTTATTTGGCTGGAAAAGGTTATTTTTTTTACCCCTTGATGGTCAGTGGAAGGGTCTTTGTCTTCCATACTGCAAGGAAGTGGGCTAAGTTCTGTTTTATCCATCCTATACTATAGTGAATAGATACACTGCATGGGAAATGTCAGTTTGTCCATCATCGAGCATTTATTAAGGGTTTACAACGTTCCAGGAACTCTTATCAAGTGCTGAGGATACAAAAGAAGGCAAAAAAAATGTCTTCCCCCTTGAGGAGTTGATATTCCAGTAGGTTCTGCCAACCTGTAAATAACTAGGTCCACACAGGATGGACCCGTGAGGAGGTCTAAGTCTATAAATGTATAGATATCCCTCGTGGGCTGCCTAGACCGACATGATGGAAACCTGGTGAGCCCTGTCCATCTCATCAGCAGCTAGGTAAGGGGAAAGGCAGGCAGGATCCTGAACTACTCAGGCTGAGAGAAATCTCCTCCTTCTCCAAGGCCAGTTGTCTAGCTAGAATTATGTCCTCAGGGCATGACTTTTGGACTTGAGCTTTAGATAGGAAATGGTGGGGAGGAGCGAGAGAAGTCCAGGCATAGGAAACAGAAAAGGCAAAGGTTCCAAGTCAGGAGAGATTTTATTCCAGAAACAAGTAGCTGGATTGTTCAGTACTTAGAGAGAAGAAAAGTATAAGAAGACTGGAAAGGTAGGTAAGGGTCAGTTTGTGAAGAGCTTTAAATGCCAAACAGATGACTTTAAATTTGACTTTGGTAGGAGCAGAGAGTCACTGGAGTACACTGACATGGAGGTGACATGGTCAGACTTGAAATCTGTAGAAAATCATGTGGCACCTGAGTGGGGGATGAATGGCAATCGGGAGAGACAGGATGATGATTGCCATCATCTAGGCAAGATGGGACAAGGGCCAGAACAGAGTGTGAGTAGAGAGAAGGGGACAAGTGTGAGTAGAGAGAAGGGGACTCATGACAGAGATGTGAAGGTAGCCATGACAGGACGTGGCACTAGACGGGGAATGAGTGTGAGGGAGGGGTGGGAGATAACGCTGAGACTTGGAGCCTTGGGAACTGGAAGGCTGGTGATGCCTTCATTAGTAATAAAAAAGTTTAGAAAAGGAGAGGACGGGGTTAGGGAAGATGATGAGTTCTATTTTGGACATATTGAGTGTGAGATGTCCTTCCTAAAGGCACTGTTTGAACACTCAAGTTGTGTCAAAGACTCCGGCATAGTTCTCTTTCATTGTGTAATGTACATAGTCTACTACACTCAAGGAGACAGGTCATTTGATCTGAAGGTAAGGAAGGCAGCAGCTGTTGCCAATATCCCTCATGAGACCATCAGTCTCTGGTTATGAGGCTGCCAGTAAAAAGCATATAAAAGCTGGGACATTCTAGGCCTCAGGGCTGTTAGTGATCACTATAGCCCTGCAGGCATGACATTTTTTAAGGGATTTCCCCTCTATCTTCTTTTTCTTTAAAATTTTATGTGTTCTGTTTATGCATTATAAATATTTCCTGTGTCACCCCTGCTCCATTTGAGGTCTCTTATTACAAATAAATAATTAACCAAAACTAAAAACATAGTGATCTCATTTGAAAGAGTATGCAACATTCCACATCTGTATCTCCTCTCCACCTTTCTATTTTGTTGAAAATTGTTTTTTAAAAATGAACAGAAATATACTTTCTCTGTTTTCCATCACCTACCATATTGAAAAAGAGCAGATTATTGTGACAAACATGCATAGTGAAGCAAAACAAATTGCCTTATTAGCTGTATATAAGCTTATGCCATCACATGTATATGTCTGTATGTGTAATATATATATAATTCTGCACCCCAAATGCATCCCCTCTCTGTCAGGAGACAGCAGGTTTCATCCTTGGTCCCCTGGAACCATGAGTGGTCATTGCCTTGATCACAGATCTTACAGCTTTCAAAGTTGTTTACCTTTACAGTAGTATTGTAGAAATTGTTTTCCTGATTCTGTACATTTCGTTCTTCATGAATTCATAAAAATCTTCAAAATTGCTGATTTTTATAAATTGTTTTCCTGGTTTCACTTATTTAATTCTTCATGAATTCATAAAAATCTTCAAAATTGTTGATTTTTATAAACTGTTCTCCTGGTTTCACTTATTTAATTCTTCATGAATTCATAAAAATCTTCAAAATTGTTCCTTTTTATAAATTGTTCTCTTGTTCTGATCATTTCCCTTCGCATCAGTACATGTAAATCTTTCCAAGTCTCTTTGAAACCATTTTTTCCTCATTTTTTACAGTCCAGTAGAACTTCATCACATCCATATGCCACTCCTCCATCGGGGGGCATCCCTTTAGTTTCATTTTTTCCACCACAAAACATGCTGCTATAAATATTTGTGCACAGATAGGACGTTTTCCTATTTCTTATATTTATTTTGGGTATAGGCCTGGTATAGGTGAGTCAGAAGACATTCACTGTAAACAGTAACTTTTTGTGTATTTTTCCAAATTGCTTTCAGAATGGTTACACTCATTCATTGGTCTACCAACAGTATACATCAATGTGTCTTTTCCTACAGCCCCTCCAACACCTATCATGTTCCTTTTTTTTAATCTTTGTGTGAGGGTATGAGAAAGAATTTCAAAAATAATTTGCATTTCTCTAATTAGTGGTGATCTGGAGCATTTTTTCCTATCTCTATAGGTTGCCTATTAAAATATTTAGAGCATTTATCAGTTGGAGACCAACTCATTCATATAAATTTGAATCTTGGAAGTGAGATCTTCATAAGAGAAATATGTTGCAAAGATTTTTTCCCAGTCGTTTCCCTTTTAAGATTAGCTTCATTGAATTTGTCTGAATGGAACCTTCTTAATTTCATATAATTAAAATTGTCCATTTCCTTTTCTATGACTTTCTCTCTCCTTTGTTTAAATGGTTATGAACTTTCTTCTGTCCACAGACCCGATGGGCAATTTTTCCTATGTTTCTCTGATTTTTTATGATATGATATTTCATATGTAAGCCATGGTTCCATTCAGAGCTTATCTTGGTATAAGATGGGAGGCATTGTTCTAAGTCTAATTTCTTCCAATTTTGCTAGCAGTCTTTATGACTTAATGAATCTTTACCCCAGGGTCTTTGTGTTTATTGAATATTAAGATTCTAGGTTTCCTTGTTTCCATACGTTGCATACCCAAACTGAACCACTGTAGTCTTTCTATTTTTTAAGCATTATCAAAATGTTTTGAGAATTACTACTTTATAGTATAGGGGTGAGGAATATAACATATACTCAGAGAAGTAAATGCAAACTAAGTACAAAGGAATTTCAAGAAGGAAAGAGCCTTAACACCTGGATGCATCAGGAAAACTCAGGTCGGATATGGAGCTCCCCTTGAAGGAACAGAAGGGAGAGATGAGTTGGGAAAGATGACGACTGCAGTGGACAGTGTGAAAAGGGGGTGGATAGGAAATAAATCTGGAAAGAGAAGTGACAGCTAGATTGTGGAGATTTTAAAAACCATGCTGGTTATTTTTTGTTTTATCTGGGAGGCAATAGGGAACCGCAGAACATTTTGAGTAGGAGCATAACATCCTCAAATCTGAATTGAGAAGATACAGAGAAGACACTCGAGAGAAGGAGGAGGAAGCAGGAAAACCAGTTAGGCAGCTATTGAGGTAGGCCTTCTAGAAGTGATAAGGCCTTGAACCAGGGGAAAGACAAAAGGGGATGGACATGAAGCATGTTGTGGCAGCAGAAGTGACTAGAATGCCCCTTCTAGCCATTTCCCAAACGCCCAATCATGACCCACTTTCTAACATCAGCTGTGGGAATGGTAATCAAGTCAACATGTCCATTCCTGTAAATCAGAAGTGCTATGGAATAGGTGCTATCTTCCCCCTATTAGAACACAAGCTGCTTTGGGGTGGGGCATGTGTTGCTTACTTTTTTTTTGCATCCTTATCCCTTAGCTGTGCCAAGCACACTGTGGGCACTTGATAAATGATTATTCATTCTATCCTTCACATGATAACTGATTTACAATGGGACTGACAGAGAGGCAAGAATCAAGAATGAAGCCAGATTATCTCAGGCACCCCTCCTAGTGTGTCTCCCATCACATTATCCTGACAGCAGCCGATTTCATTTCTAGGTCTCCATAACAGGTCTAGCGAGGTGGGCTCCTCAAAGTACCTTCAGACCCATCCTCACTGCCAGAGTCAAGCGGTGCTGCAGACAGATCAGGTGGAGAAGCCTAGCAAGGCCCCACCATATATTTTTGGATCCTGGTGAGGTGCCAGATCTCCAACTGCTATTTCCACTAAAAAACCCTGAGTCACTTCTAGCTAGCAATGGGTTTCCAAAGCATTACTGTCATCAATTTGAAAAAGAAAAAGAAAGTGCTTAAAAGTAAAACCTCTGTATTTTAGTGTGGGTAGAAGATTTTTATTATCTTTATTTTTGATATCATAAGCCAAGTCTATATGGTCAAAATACTGGATTGTCAACTCACAGACTCAGACTATTTGAGCCGGAAGAGACTGAGAAAGCAGACCGTCCAATGACCTCATTCCACAGATGAGCAAACCAGCCAGAGGAGTCAAGTGACTTGCAAAGTGCCAATCATTCAGAATTTTTTTCTGGGCTCCACATAGAAATCTTTGCCAACACCTCTTTTTTAAAAGTTGTATTGGTTTAAAAAAAAAAGCATCATTTTCATGTCTCATTGATTCCCCCCTCTCTGCTTTTTTTTCCCCAAATTGAACCCTCAGAGGTAACAAACCAATACACTGGCCACCCAGTCCATTCTGAGAGTAGGACCAATAGGAAAGTCTTGCCCCAGCAGCCTAAGACATTTGGGCATATGTCTTTTAGAAATGAAATGACATTATACTTCAGGAGTCAGGATGTCCAGACAGTGAGGCTGGTCTGACATCAGGGGTGACAAGTTTTTTGTAGGGTTCTGGAGTTTGTACAGCAATCTGCTCTGTAATCAGTTGATGACATATAAGAAGATAAATCCCCTTTTGCTGCTCCCACACCATAGGAGGAAGAAAGGTCACCAGCAACTTGAGCCTACAAAAGTCAGAATAAATGGAGACTTGGGGAAGAATTCTAAGGACAAAGATACTAAAAGATAGGGAACTCATTGTTGGAACAGTCGTGGGAAGACAGCATGCTCATTCATGACTGGTGGAACTGTGAACTGTTTCATAAAATCTGGGAAATCATTTAGAATTCTACAAGAAATGATACTAAATTGTCATCTGATCCAAAGATCTTCCTACTAGTACTATAGGTCAACAAGGTTATTGAAAACAAAAAGAGACTGCACACGTAAAAAAAAAATAGCTTCCAGGATGCCAGGAAGCTAGAAACAAAACATACAAAATACATGCCCATTGATTAGGAATGGTTGAACAAATCATGGTATAGGAATGTGATGGCTATTAAAGCACCATCAAGAATGATAAATATGAAGAACTCAGAAACATAGGAGGACTCATATGAAGAGAAGGAACCGCAAAAAAGTAAATTAAATCAGTGTGGAGAGGCAATAGATCTCTGGAGCAAACCTGGTAACTCCTTGAGTGACTCCCTAAGTGGCCTTGGGCAAGTAACATCACCTCTCTGGTCCTCAAATTTCCTCATCTGAAAAATTAGGGGGTTGAACTAAATGGTGTCACTCCGAACTCTAAACCAGTGGTCCAGTGAACCTAGGACATGATCTCCAAAATCCCCAGCAAGTTGTCTGTTGGTCAAAATTAGGTCAAAAATAACAATTTCCCTCCTTTGCTTCCTATATCTGAAAGACAGAGATCAGAGTAAGCCAAGTTTTTTTAGAAACACCACCAGACGCCCTATTCTAAGCAGGGTGAGTCTTCTAGTAGATTATCTGGATGTCTTCAATGCCTACTAGATTTCACCTCAGTGCCAAGTTTGTGAAAACAATACTGGCCCCATCCTTAGGCTGGCAGCCTAGGAGTGTGTTTCCACAACAAAATCAAACCCTCCCCATCCCTTTCCTTCATCTTTATCCAAATTATCCTGACTATCCAGAGGTTGTAGGCTTTGGGGGAGGAAAAAACCATCTTTTTTCAAAATTTTTTTAAAATTTGGGGCATGACCTGTTGATGTGCACCAACCCTTTTACTTTATATTATATATGTTTCTTTTGAGTAAGACTTGTTGTTGTTATATTCCCACATGTTTTATATCTTTAAGTCTTAATGATTTGTTGCCTTTTGTTAAATCTCAAGTTTGCTTTCTTTAGTGCCTACTGTATACACTTTGTATAGACTTGTAAAGTCAGAAGCATCATTCCAGATTCTTTTCATTTTAGTTTTTCTCTAAGAATTATTGCATATCCCTCTCCATTCCTGTTCTTTCTATATGAGATCTGTTGCCTTGCATGGTCCCTGGCTTATACTTTTATCTGAGTATCTTTTTCCTCCTTCCTTTGCTAGAAGCCTACCTAGCCTACCTAGCTTAATCGTTCTCAGTATCCTCAGTCAAATGACCCTTTCAGATAGGGAGTAAAGAGTGTTTTCATGCTCTGAAGAAGAGCATACTGCTAGCTACACCCTTCCATCCTTCTTGCTTTGCTGACATTTTGTGGCCTTCTAGCTATTTGGAATGGGGAGCATAAGAATTTGTCCCTGCCCTGCCCAGTTCCATTGAGAACGTAGCTGGGCTGCAATAAGTCATATGACTGGATTGGGCACTTTCTATTGTTAATAGGGCAGGACCTTCTTGATTGAAAAATGATATCCTTTGAAAAGGGGGAAAACCTTTTCTACCTCCAGACCTGAGATAGAGCTTGGAGTACAGAAGATTTGATGTTCTCTTGGACCCTCAGGACAAATAAGGAACAGACACTGGAAAAAGGAACATGACTAGGACTGTGTGCCCAAGAAGGAGAGAAGCAGGAGGTGAGATTTAAGCCAAAGGTCTTCCCTGCTCCTTATCTCCACTGGAGTGCAGGATGGCAGCGTTCTTCCTTTCTCCTCCCTTCTATTCCTGGAGCTCAGATCACAGAGGAGAACCATGGTTTATGATCTTCTCTATGGAGAAGCCCACAGAGCTGCTGGTAACTCAGTAGTGGGTGTAGTGGACGGCCTGCGTCTCCACACAGCTCGGTGATGTGGTGAAGAAGAAAGACACAGGAGGTGGGAGAAGATAGACCAACTCTGTTTATTGAGCTGAGGGTTCGAGTATTTATAGACAGAAACTGCAAGACTACGTGATATTGACATTCTGCTTGTCTCCTGCCCTAGTGATTTAATCAGCCTTATCTTAGAGACTGTGAGCCTAGAGGGCATCTATTTTACATATCCCTTGTTTTCTGTAATTCTCTTGTTTGTCTCACCGAGACACCAGCATGGGGGGGGGGGGGGGGGCGGGATGGAGAGCCATTCCGGATGATAATGAGCACAGTCTTGGACAGTTTCTCCAGAAGGTCTATCCTGATATTGTCAACGCACTCCACCCTGGCCCTCAACAAGTGGTTAGAGCTATTCTCTCTAGCTGACAGTAAAACATGTCTATTCTGTTCTGCTCTCTCCTTGTGGCTTTGGGACAAGGCAGATCCAACTGGACCAAGGAAAGTGAATCCATTGCCACTCTTCTCTCAGAAAATCAGGACTCATGTTTATGGAGGCCCATTGTTCACGATTATATTCTCAAATTGAAAAAGCTATTTTGATGGATTTTTTTCAAAACTTTTTTTCATTTTGATTCTAACACACACAAAAATAACATTTCCATCTACAAAATAGAACAGAAAAGGAAGAGTATATATAAAATTCCGAATCTCTGTTTTGTACAGCTTGAGTTTTTAAAAATATGCACAATAAATTCACATGAAACTTTTGAAGTTATCTTACTTCACTGAAACTTGTGTTTCCTTCTGAACTTTCTTCTGGTTCTGTTTGTATGTGTTTAAAAATGCTTCAGTGATCCTATTTTCTTTTCTTTTGGTATTAGGGTATGTGTGTGTGTGTGTGTGTGTGTGTGTGTGTGTGTGTGTGTGTGTGTGTGTGCTGTTTCATTATTTTGTCCACATAGGTTAGGTAAGTCCGCATGGGTCTATCTAGGTAGATGTCTCTAGCATCTCCTCCCTCTTCCCTTCTCTAGAAAGGGAAGCAAGGCGTTGAGGTCAGACTGGTTATTCTCTTTTTAGACAGATGGGCTACCAGGCTAGAATTATATCTATCTGCTCCCTCAAATATTATTAGTATGGGGAAATCATTTTTACATTCAATCTGTACTCCTGATTGCTATCCCTAAACAGTAAAGGAGCGCTTCAAAGTATATAGCCAAGACTTGACCTTCTTTTAACCTAAAGACTCCCATTTACCCAAACAGAGAATAAAAAGACATCACAGAAAATATATATATATGAGACTATTTACACTGTGTGCTACACAGAGAGAAGGAGCTTTCCCTTTGAGTGAGATAAGCTGGACAAGAGGATATCACCCAAGGGGAAATTCACTGAAGTCTCTAGTGTTGCAAGCTGGATGTAATAAAGATTGCCAGCTTCCTCTCCATGCTGGTATCTTCTCAGTCTTTCTTCCTTTAGGGACTTCAAGAGAATCTGGAATAGCATGACTTCTCTGGAAGCCAGAAGAGACCAGACCTCTCTTCACTACGGCTCTCACCAACTCCTCCAGTCCCTCACATAGGTGCTGGGCATAGAGTAACCAATCTTCATCAATGAGGAGAGAGTGCCAACAACTGGCTCTTTGAATCAAGGGTTACACGGGCATTTCTATCACTAGCTCTCTTCTGTGCTGATGGATTTCTGTGTTTATCTGAGGTTAAACATTTACACAAAGAGTTAAGCTCTTACTAATCTCTAATAAAGAGTGAGATTGGAGGGAGGGAAAGGAGCCAGAAAGAAGGGAGCAGTGGCACCTGAAGATCAGAATTGAGCCCCAAGAGACTTGGCCTCACCCTTGAGGAGGACACACATACACAGCTGAGCTGGAGGCAGCACACAGAATGAGTGGAAGCTGGAACATGGTGCGTGGGGCAGACAATCACATAGTGGTCAGAATAAGCAATACAAGGACATTCTCAAGGTGTCTCTCAAGAACTTTGGATTTGATTGTGTGACACAGGAGACACGAGCACAGGACCACTCAGCATGGCATGCATGCATCAGGGCTATGATAGCAAAGCAGAATTGAGACAGCACAAAGGAAACAAAGGATGCCCAAATTTGGAGTGTCTACCCCAAATGTCCACATAGACGATCTGTGCCCAATCTGTGGTAGAGCATTCTGAGGTCATGGTCTGTGTCTGATCAGACACAGTTGGACACACTGAAACTTGATGTTATCAAGGTAATGTCATTTTGGTCCCAACCATGTGGTGACTATGAGCTACGAGAAATAAGACTAACCAAAGCAGACTAAGGCACATCACATCATGAGAGTCTGACAAAGAAGGTGATTGGGGAAGCGGCTGGACAGAGCTAGAAAGTTCTTCAGATTTCTGTTTGAGCAGGAAGTCCTGACTCCTCTACTCTTGATCAACTGGAATTACTATCTTCGTACCTTACTCTCCATCAGCTCCCATTCCCATCTTTCTACCTGGCCGGGCCATCAGTGGTTAGAGCTGTGGGGTTGATTCCCAATTACACAACTGGAGATGCAAAGGACCTCAAAGTCTATGTAGCCCAGGCCACCCCACTGCAAGCTGGCGAGGTGAAAACAGAAGTCCCTGAACTCACTGTGGAAGCAAAGTGGGGAAAGAAACCCCACTAACCATTGAAGCACATGGCAATGAGATTATGTTGTTTTTGTTTTTTAAATACTAATACCTTAGGTCCAAAGTTATTAAACAGTATTTATGGGTAGAGTAGCTAAGGTGACTCAGTGGACAGAGCACCCAGCCTGGAATCAGGACGACCTGAATTCAAATCCAGCCTCAGACTCTTTCTATCTGTGTGATCCTGGATGAGTCACTTCACCCTGTTTGGCTCAGCTTCTTCATCTGTAAAATGAGATGGAGAACAAAATGGCAAACCACTCTAGTGACTTTGCCAAGAAAACTCTAAATGGGGTTATAGAGAGTCAACCATAACTGAAATGACTGAACATCAATAAGAACACTTATGGGTTAGGGTACTAATGCTTCAGTACTATATTTGAGGTATATAATTGACTAAAATGACTTTTGTGGACTGGCTGGTTAACCTCACCATACCTTTGTTTCTTTGGATTTCAAGTTCCAGATAATTAACTTTAAACAAGTGATATTGGTGGCTTTTGTTTTTACATCATAGTCATTTCTAGATATATCCCACTCTATCTGATCTCTCTTATAACAAACAAGCTAACAAAGGGACAAAAAAGGAATAAAAACAGATAAGCAAAACTAATGGACACAGTGGCCACATCTGACAATGTATGCGACATTCTGTACCTGTAGTCCCCTTCCTCTGTACTGAAAAGAAGGACATGCTTCCTCATCCCCTCTCTGGGATCAAGATTGGTCATTACAATTGTTCAACTATTCACCATTCAACTTCATTTTTTAAAAAGCCACACCTAGTCAACCCCTTTATTTTATAGATAAGGAAACTCAGTATCAGAGTGGTAAAGGTATGATGACTTACTCAAGGTCACCTAGATAATAATTTTCAATGGGGGAAGGGGAAACTTGTGATTTTATCATCGTGGAGAATCCTAGGGTGGAAACATCCTCCAAATGCAAATTGTTGACTTGTCCATGGCAATTGCCTCAGTCATTTCCAAGTTGTTCCAGCTATACTCTGCCCAGCCTCTTCATTTTCCTTAACCCTCTCCCACTGGAAGCCCAGACTTTCTTCTCTGACAAAGGGCTCTGATCAGTGAGCTTTTGCTTGGAGCCAAGCAATGCTATTACTTTCCCAACATTTCCAAATTATGGTTCATTCATACACTATCTCCTTTATAGTTTTACTTATTATCTTCCCCTATTGGAATCTAAACTGCTTGCTTCTATTTGTACCCCCAGAACTTAGTACTGTGACTAGAACATTATAAGTGCTTAATATATGCTCCATGAAATTCACTCCTATAGTTGGAGACAGGTACCTAGACGCCATGTTTAAATGAGCTGCCCAGGGTTGCACAGGGGTAAGATTTGAACCCAGGTCTTCCTGATTCCAAAGTCGGCCCTCTAGTCCCTAAACCAATTATGAATGACATTCGTGGAGAGCTTTGAAATTTGAGAAGCCCTTTACATATATCATCCCATCATAGCTTCACAGCAACCCCATGAGGAAAGTACCATGGCCATTATTGTGCTCATTGGTTGACAGCTCTGGAATTGGAAAGGACTGCAGAGACCATGAACCCTCTTAATTTACAGGTGAGGAAACTGAGGCTTAGAAAGGTGGACTGATTTCCTTGCCCAGTCACATAGCCAGCAGGTCTCAGAGATGGGATTGGAACCCAGCCCTTCCTGATAACAAGTCTGGTTCTCTCTTCTTTGTACCAGGCCTCTGGAGAGCAAATAAACCAAGATGCTTTCCCGGGCCAGCCTGTTCCTTTCTAACTTTTGAGCTGGAAAACCCATAGTGTAGTGGTAGCTACTGCTAGTCGTCTCCATGTTGCCCCATCAAAGTAGATTTTGTTAGTACTGGTCCAAAGGTAAGAACACAGCAGACATGGGCATGCATGCTTGAGTAGCTTCCCCAAGACTGGATGAGGTTGCCCTTCAGTTGGGCCTCTACCTTACTGGCTCTGCCTCAAGATCACCCATCCAATTGCCTTTCACAGAATTCTGCTTCTGTCGTTCAGTGGATGTGACACACTCTTGTCATGTCAGAGATCCACCCTGAGTAATAAAAAGTCAGGACTAAGACCAGCTTTCCTTAGGGATGCCCATTTCCCCCACCTCACTGGCCTAGGGGGATTTATTTGGCAGCAAATGGGATCTCTGGGAACATCAACTCATCTGGAGTTCCTCATGAAGAGATCTTTTCCCCATCCTGAAAGGAACTCCATCTGCATCTAGGATTTTTAGTTACTTCACAATAATCACAGACTGCCTCCATGGCCTTGCTGAAGAAAGGCCCTACCGTACCACTCTGCTCCATGATTCTGCCTGTTTTGACTGGCAAAGGAACACCCACATGTCCTCAGATTTGTCTGGATGACTCAGCAGACACCACTCCCCAAGAACCCAGTTGGTGAATGTCTAAGCACTCCATCCCTTTGTCCTAATTCTCCCTGAGATCACAGGTCCTTGACATATTGACCTATCCTCCCCATAGAGAACAGCACAGGACTGCCTGAACCAGGACAAGACAGTATGGCACGGTGGTCTTGGAGTCAGGAAGATCTGGGTTCAAATTTGGCCTCAGATATTACTAATTTGTGAGACTCTGGGCAAATTACTTCACCTTCACTCCTCAGTTTTCTCTTCCACAAAATGGAAATGATAATAATGGGCATTGAACATCACAGGATTGCTGTGAGGATCAGAGGAGATGATATAGGGAAAGGACTTTGCAAATCCCCAAGTGTAGTATCAACCTCGGATATCATGGTACAGTGGAAAGAGCACTGACTCAAGAGGGAGAGGCCAGAGTTCAAATTCTGCCTCTGAAACTTACTTCTGTGACCATGCATAGTCACTTATTTCCTTGAACCCCATTTCTTTATCTGTGAAATGAGGGGGCTGGATTAACTGGTCTCTGAGGTCCCCTCCACTTGTACATGATAATAATAGCTTAGCCTTTGCATAGAGATTTAAGGTTTACAAAGTGCCCTACACATGTTAACTCATTTGGTCTTCACAACAATAATAAATGCTGTTGTTATTAACCCCATTTTACAGCTGAGGAAATGGAGGCTGAGAAGGGTTAAATAACTTGCCCAGGGGCACACTACTAGCTAGTGCCTGAGAAAGGATTTGAATTCGGCTCTTTCTTACTCCAAGTCCCAAGTCCTATTCACTGCACCACCTGGAATCTTATAAATATTTTTTTTTTCACTGATTGAAATGTGTGGCAGGAAAAGATGATGGGGTTGGCAGTGGAAGACAAGTGGGCAGCCTGAGCTTCTCAGTGTCAGAAGAAAGTGAGGCAAGCCTCCAACACATTGTCTGAAGCCTACGTGTGGAACTTTTCAAAAGACCACAGGCAAGAGAGACACTGCAGCATCATTTGTTACAAATTTATTCATTTCTACTCATTTTTTTTTTTGGCTTCTCAGCATTGAGGTTGTTATATTCACGGTGCCTTCCCTGGAAATCTTTATGTTCTGCTTCTAGGCAGCATGAGATTGTGAACTTCTCTGAGCCTCATTTTTCTCATTTCTAAAATGAGGGAGCTGAAAGAGATGGATCTCTTAGATGCTTTCCAAGATCTTATGATCCTTTGTACTCATCAGTTGCTTAGGCAAATCTCCTGACTGCAGTCGATACGAGTGCAGTAAATAAACAGATAAAAATCTGAGATATTCTTACAGGACTATATGTGTCTGCAAAGACAGAAAAGAAATGAAAAAGTCAATGTAGAGCTGTGGATGGGAAATGATGTCTCAACTGGTGTCCAGTCAATAGATTGATTCTCTTAGCTGAGCCCAACCCCGATAACTGCGCTCAAAGACACTGTGGATTACTTGCAGTCTTCTTCCCAGTCTGAGCTATTTAAGGCTAATTAGTATGTAATTAGTAATAACCGCAATAGCTGACTTTTATAGAATGCTGTTAAGGTTAACAAAATACCTTATGTACATCTGTATGCATCCAGAGTGGATAAAAAACCAACTGTAAAGTCAGAAAAACCTGAAGTCAAGTCTTTCCTCTGTGTGACTCTGGGAAAGTCACTTGACCTCTCAATACTCTAGGCAACTCTCCTAAAGGTTGCAGGCCTGTGGAAGGTGCTAACCTATATTGTTGGTAGAGGGAATTCCTGATCTGGAAGTTTTCTATCCTCATGAAATCGAATTCCTAGTTTCCCTTTATAGACACTGTCTCACTGATTAGTGAGCTAATTAGTGGCTAATTAGTATGGGGCTAGACCAGCCTAAATCTAAACAGGATCAACACCAAGTTAGCCACAAATTGGTAGACATTTAGCTGAGGGCAGCTTTTGAAATCTATCTACCAACTCTTGAAGTCCTTTTTTGGTTTGAAGACCTCGACTAAAGAGAAACCTACGACTTCTCGGCTTAAGTCACTTCCTAAAGAAGCCCTGTGCCACTTTGGATAATGCTGAGGTTGAGGAAGTTTTTGCTTCTAAATTTGCCTCTGAAACAGATGCCCAGGTTTTGGGGCCAAGAAGAATATGTTCAATCCCTCTCCTAGGAGATAACCTTCAGATACTTAAAGACAGTTGTCTTGTCATGCCCCTTCCCCCTACAACCCCACCCCACATGGATCTTCTTTCTTTCAGCTGATAGGACAATTTGATAGGCTGAAGCCAGATTGTGAAAGGGCTTACATTCCAGACCAGAGTCTACATTTTATCCTGTAGCCAATGGTGAAAAACAGAAGGCTTTTTGATCAGGGAGGTGAGATGACTAGACATGGTGCTTTGGGAAAACCATTTTCTCAGTTGTATAGAGGAAGAATTAAAGTCAAGAGCGAACCACCTTCCTTGGGCAGGACACATGGTTTGGCATGAATAACGCTCTTCCTTGAAGCAACAAGCAATGTTCACCCTGTTATTAAATGAGCTTTTCTAATCTCTTACAAGGGATGGAAGTTAATCCAACTGGTAGTACCAGCAATAAAGTAAACCCTACCCCTCAGCAGGATTTATACATTTATTGTGCATGATGTCAGTAAAACCTTAGTGATTCTTCCCTCCTGGACACAAAGTAAACCCTTGTCACTGACTACGCTTTTATAAACCAATGCTTAACTAAACCTTTTTTCCTACCTACTGGACTTCTAGTTCATTTTTAGAACTAATTCTAGTTCCAATAGCAAATCTGGTCCCAATGAGAGCAGGGTCCCAAGATCCTAGGATTACAGTTTTTGAGTTGTGAGAGATCAGAGTTCCTCCAGCCCACCACCCTCATCTTACAGAAGAGGAGAAGAAGGGATTTGCCCAACATCACATGAATGACAGAACGGGGATTTGAAATCCAAATCCAACATTCTTTTCACTACATACTACTTCTAGCCAAATCTGATTACTCAGTGGTGCATGAAATGAACATTTCTACCTTCGCTGCTCATTTCCACATACCATCCTCCTTGCCTGGAATGCACTCCCTCTTCATCTCTACCTCTCAGTCCTAATGTTACCTCTTCCATGTCATCTCTCCCCAGCACAATAGCTGCCACTGCTTTCTCCCTCTTCAAATTTTCTTAAGAGAATTTACCTTCCTCCTCCACCAGACTCTATCTTCCACTATACTTATCTGTTTTCATGGCATATTTCCCTAATAGAATATAAACTCTCTGGGGGCAGGGACCATTTTCATCTTTATAATCCAATCCCTAGCACAGGGCCTGGAACATGGTAAGAGCTTAATAAATGCTTGCCAAATGAACCAATAGAATATTAACTCCTTGAGAACAGGAACTTTCATTTTTATTTTCTTTCCACAGTCCTGCACATTGTAAGTACTTGATAAATGCTTTGTTACATTGAATTAATTTGAGAAGGTATGAAAAGGATAATAAGCCATAAGTTTCAGAGTTACCAACCAGAGTGGGAATGCCACTGTGTCAAGTGAGGTACATTCCAGGAAATGCCTGCAAGGGAAGATTTAGTCACTGAATGGGTGTTGCCTCAGTCAAACTGAGACTCGTTAAAGATTTTAGCTTGGAAAGGCCAACATCTCCCATATCCAGGGCCATCTCCATTTGTCCTGATCCATGTCTGGCCAATGGACCCAGATGACTCCGGAAGAGAAAGTGAGGCTGGTAACTTTGCACAGCCCTACCTCACTTAAATCCAATTCACTTGCAGGTCATGGCATCACCTCCATGATGTCTTCTTCAAGAACAAAAGACAAATAGTAACAACAACCAGAACAGATTAAGAAGGCCAAGCTTGGTCATGAAGCCTTGTTTCCTAAGTCTGCTTTAAGCTTTCATTTCACTCCCTCTACTGAAAGTCTTCTGCTTCATGAAGCAAGTCCAGGCAGCTTTCTTGTTTTCCTAAGAAGCCAGAATTTATCTGTCAACATCTAACCTTGTATGACCATCACAAGTCTTTAATTCTGTATCCCTTTTCCCCTCATCTTACAGGGCTATTCATTTACTTGAAAAATAGAGCCATTCAATCCCACAAAGACAGCTGTTTGTCTCGTAAAGATAGCTCGAGGATGAAACCCATCTCAGGTCTTCCTCATGACTGGAATCTTCTGTTTGGGGTTGAACAGGCTGACTAAGGAGTCCAAAAGGAAACACAAGCTATTATCTAGACATCTCCAGAGAATGTCTATTGGACAATAGGATGTGGTCCCAGGAACGCTTGTGAGAATTCCTTTATTCTGTTTTTGTAAAATTGCTCAGTGATTTTGGATATATTTTCAGGACTTTTTTTTAAATTGTAGTAAACCTAACTTATGCTTGCATCTCCATGTCCTGTGTTCAGTATCTATTTTGCATAAACTTTACACTTACTTATCTGTGCCCATGATCTCTCTTCCCAGTAGAATGGATCCTTGAGGGGAGGGACATTATTTTCCCAGTGCCTAAAATATAGGAGGCATTTAATAATGCTTGATAAACTGAATTGAAATCAGGTGCACATATTCCATTATCTTTTTTAAAGTATCTTCTCTATGCATCTATAAGAAAATTGATTATTTTCTATTTGAGATGGGTTACATCATTGGACCCTGCTGAAGACTAGGGGAATGAACTGATCTGATTTAATTCAACAAACACTAAATATTAGGCTCTGGGGTCCCGACCCTCAAGGAACCTACATTCTCCTGGGAGAATATCACACATATACAGATGAACAAATATAAAGTTTACACAAAGTCATTACACAGTAGCAGATATAGAGGTTCAAATGTGAAAGATGTTTCTAACAGTAATACAAAGGCAAACACAAGTCTCTACCCTCAAGAATCTTACATTCTACTTAGTGGCCTCCCAGGTCCATCTATTTTCAATTCTTGAGCTCATGACTGTTAAAAGTGGTTCATTTTTGGATGGAAAACAAAGGATCTATGTTGCCTAAAAATACAGCCCTGGGAAGGGCAGCTCCCATACTTAGAAATGAGGTCAGCGCCTTCATGTAAACAAGTCATTACTAGATGATGAAGCAGACACAAGAATGAAGACCAGTAGGACACTGCCAACATCTGAAATCTAATAAATGTAGTGATGAAAAGGAATGTCAGGATGACTTTATATGACACCACTGCACGGTTTAAAAGCACAGTTCTGACTGTTAGATTAAATGTACATTTTCTCTCTTCCTTTCTTCTGAGACATGATCCATATCTTATATAGGTTGCACTTCCAAACTTTTGGACTCTATTGGACCCCAAGTGGTCACTGCTGGCCTCTTTCAGAACTCTGAAAAGAATTGCTGATGCCTTTAAAGTGAGCAGAGCAAGGCATTTCAGGAAGAGAGAGATTCTGATTATGAGGCAGAATCACTGAAAACAAAGTACAAGACTGCTGGAAACATGGAACCTGTGTGGGGTCTGGAGGACAGTCAGGAGGCAGTGTGATATAGTCAAAGGAGCAGAAGGCTGCGTGGTCTGAGGGCTTGTTTTCTCAAGAGTCAGAAAGACCTGGGTTCAAGTCTGACCCTGCTACACATTGGGTATGTGACCCCTGGTGAGTCATTTCACTTCTCAGTATCCCAGGCAACTCTCTAAGACTAATTTACAGAACAAATACCATTCTGCATTGGCAGAGGATGCCCTCAGTAGAAACCCCTATACCAGTGCCATGATACCTCTGGTTCAGAGAAAAAAGCAGCTTCAGAATAGAATCAGTTGCCTTATTGGCTCACGGTGAGGGAATAGTTTTGTTTTAACCTTATTGCACCATACCAGTATGAGCTGATAATATTATTACCTGTATGAACTTGGGCATGTCTCTTGCTTGTTAAAATGAGAGGGCTGGACTAGACTAGGGGTATCAAACTCAAACACTCACATAGAAATGAGGGCTGCTAATCAGTATATAAGGACACCTGCAGGGCCATATATTGACTGAGTTTTAAGATGAGATGTTGTATTTTTCATTTATTTTGTCAGCTATTTCCCAGTTCCATTTGAATATGGCTCAGGTGGCACTCAGGAGTGTTGTGACCACATGCTTGACATTTCTGGACCTCTGAGGTCTCTTCCAGCTCTGAGTCCCAGGAGAACCTTTCCTACCTCTTAATCAGACTAGCTGTCATTAGGGGGAACCAAGTCTGCAAAGGTGTTTGAAGATAAACTGTGGATGGCCTGAAATAACAAGTCTGGGTTCAAATGGGTCACCAACACCATTCACCACATCTTCTAACTACTGGAAGGCCCTGTTTGGACCTGTCATTGGAAGCCTATGAAGCCCAGCTTCCCTCAGGTTGCTGGTCCTGGACCACCCACCATTGAACAGGGTACATAAATCCAGGGCAAAGAAGAGATAATCTCTGCCCCAGGTGGATCAATGCTCCCCTCAGTCAGTGTTCTGTGCCTGTGAAGCAGTCTGGGCTGCCCTCCAGGATTGTGCTCCACCCAGCCTACTTCACTCAGAGTTCACAAATGCTCTGTTTTCTTTTGTCCATGGGGAGTCCTTGGGCACTGCCACCTTCCTTGTCCTTCCCATTTGAGCCAGAAATCTAGCTCTAATCTCCAAGTTGACTGTCTTCCTTCAACCAGATCTGAAGAGCTGCTTTGGGGCATTATCCAAGCACCACTGTTTCTTCTCCCCACTTCCCCTCCTCCCTTAGTTCTGCCTCCACAAGTCTTGCTACCCATTTGTTACAGTGACAGTGTGGCTCAGTGGGTTCATAGCTGGGCTTAAGAATCAGACTCCTCCTGCCATATATGTAACCCTGGACAAGTCATTATACTTCCCTGGACTTCCATTTTCTCATCTTTCAAAAAAGAGGGTTAAATCTGACCTTGAAGGGTCCTTTTAGCTCAATCCCTGATCCCATGACTTGTGATGACAAGGATTCTTCTCTGTCCTCAGGACTTACAGTGCTCACACACATGCTGACCTCCAAGCCATGATCCCTTCAAAACTGTTGGCAATAGGTGGGGGGACAGAGGAATCCTACTCAGGATGTACCAGAGTCAAACATCTCATCCCCAGTGGGCAGACATGGGCATTTGAATCCTTTCTTCTTTCCTGACTTCAGTGCTGGTATGCTCAGGTCCCACCAGCCGAACCTTTATATGACTCACAGTGTGCTACGTGGCAAAGGAGGGCAATGAAAGATAGTAAGGCTCCCGAAGTTTGCTGTATGGCTCAGCCGTGGTGATCCAGGCATATCTCCTTTCTCCCCTGGTGTTGTTTGTGGTCCTGACTGCCTTATCTCCAGGAAGGCTACTCAGGAGCACTGAGACTCTATCTGTGTTTCCCTAGGCATCTTTTATGGTCCCTGCATGGTCAAATCCTGCATGATCAGCACCCCACAATGGCCAGAACACAGAGACCCTGGGAGAGGGAAAGATATCTGAGAGCTAATATAGATATTCTGTAGAAAGTGGTAAGAATCACACCACTCTGAGACTATTTACAAACGTGAATTTTAATCTTTCATATTTAATGTGTGTCCTTTGTTTGATGACCAACAAGTTGATACGGGGCTGGAGAAACTTTGTCACATGCTCTATATAAAGGTCCTTGTTGGCTCTAGAGATATAATTCTATGATGAAACCATTTAGTCATTCAAACAACATTTAAGAAGCACCTACTATGTGCCAAGAATTATACTAAGTGCTAAGGACATAACAAAAGGCAAGAGACAAGCCCTGCTCTCAAGGAATTCAATCTAATGGAAGTAGGAAAGGTAAAGGAAGATGCTCTTATATAGCACTTTCTATGGAGCAGGGACGATACCAGGACTTTTACAAATACAATCCCATTTCATAAGTATCATTTTATCAAATAATACAATACGCTGTATAATCTTGCAATGATTATTAAAGATCAGGAAACTGAGGTTCAGAAATGTTGTGCCTCACTCCTAATCCCACAGCGAGTAAGCAGGAGAGATGACGTTTGAACCCATCTTCATGACATCAAGTCTTCCATTACCCTACACTTTGCTCTTGTCCCCCATGCTGCATCTCCTACTTTGGAGATGCTTCTCCTTCAGCCTTGATGATCCTTTCTCTCTCCTTCCCTCTCTATGCATCCAAATCCTGCGGCTTCTCCAAAGTCCAGGAAGACTCCCGATTTCCTCCATGACATCATCTCTGATGAGTCCATGCTAAACTCTCCCTTCCCTGAGTGCCTAAGAAGACAACATGGTGCACGTTGGAGTTTCATGCACCAACTTTATCTTTCTAACTAAAGCGTAGGTTCTTTGAGAGACTCAGACCACATAAAATGCTTTCTTTATGTCACTTTAAGGTGCCTAGCACAGTGCTTCACCCTTATTTGATTGTCAATAAATATTTATTGATGGGTTGCCTTATTAAATCACCCTCTCATCAAAGAGTCTGTTGGTTGAGCTAACTTGGTTTATAGGACCATAGTTTTAATGCTGGAAGAGATCTTGGTAGCTTCCTAGACTGACTCCCTAATTTTATAGATGAAGAATCTAAGTCCAAGAGAACTGACCTACTTTGCCCACACTGGTAAGTCGTTGAGGTAGGATTTGAACCCAAATCTTCTGACTCCAAATATCGTGCTCTTTCCCCTGTACCACATTTATTTAAGGACTCAACACAGACCTTACCATCCATTCCCTCTTCTCACCATCAAAACCACCTCCACATATGGAAAAAGGTCTTTCTTTGTGCCTCCCTCTTTCCTTGGTGAGATGGGGGCCTATCGGTGTGGAATGCTGCATCGGTTGTCAGACATGATCACTCTGCCAGCTGCTTTTGGTTAACTTTGGTTCTTTGTTAAAAGGTTAGATCCACATGAGAACTGGGGCATAGAATGAAATGACTGGAGTATATCCATATTTTCAAAAAATGAAACTTCTATTCATATTTTCCATTTGTATCATTTCTATTCTACTCAAAATTTTATTCAACTACATTATAAAATATCTTTCTGAAGACTATGAAACATCTAAGCACAAAGTAGGTTCCAGCACACACACACACACACACCCCTATCCCCCCCAGAAAAAAGCTGTGAAAAGGAAGACTTTACTTTTTTTCAGGGAGATTGTTCATTTGATCACCTTGAATTTTCCAAGGAGAGGCTCCCCTAAGAGTATAAAGGAATGCTTGTTCATGGCTCTTTTGTCCCTAATCCAGTATAAAGCAGATTCTCTTGTATTTTGCCCTCAGGACCAAGGTGGCAAACCGCAGTTCGAATTACATCTGTATTTCTTTTCCAAGATGAAGCTGGTCTGCCTCTTCCCTCCCAAATACATAGAGAACTGGTTTGCCAAGTTGTGGCTCTGATGTCAGTAAGAGAGACCATTAGGGCAGATGAAAATGTATCCTTTGTGTTTCCCTCCAGACTTGATGGGAAATTTTCCTTTAAATTTGGGATAAGTGTACATACAAGCCTAATTTTTAAGAAGTTCTAAAAATGGGGTTAGTCTTATTCTACTTGGCCTCAGGGGGCAAAACTAGGAACAGTGGGTAGAAGTTGCAAAGAGGCAGATTTAGGCTTGATGTCAGGAAGACATCTTGAAAAGTGGAATGGGATGCCTCAGGAGGCAATTGGTCACCCATCATTGGAAGTTTTTAAGTAAAGGCTACATGACCCCTTATTGCAGAGAGGATCACTTTTCAAGTCCTGGTTGGAATCCACTAGATTTTAAGCTCCTTGAGGGCTCCCAAGTTGGGGAGGGTAAGCAAGGGGAATCCCTCACCTAAATACCATATGTCTATGAGCACACGGTCATTCTGTTTGTTTTGTGTTTTGTTTTGTGATTCCTGATTTTAGACAACTGAGTAGCTTTAATTATCCATGTTATGGTCTTGTAAGCTCTGGAAGATCATGAAATAATTATATTAATAATAATTAGCATTTATATACTGCTTTAAGGTTTGTGAAGCACTATATATGTGTATATGTGTATACATATACACATACACACATACACACATACACACACACATAATCTCCTCAGAGGTCTCATCAGAAACTGAAATCAGTAGTGGATTCTACCAGAGACAGAACAGTGACCATCAATAAGGAATTTTCTGAAGACAGATGTAGAAAGACAGTCACTGAGGACAGTGGTAGAGTCAGGGATTGTGACCCCTCTTGAAGGAGAGAAATGTTGATATTAGACTCTATATAGATATCAACACTCAGAGCCTGTCAGAGAATTACACCCAAGAAGAACCTCATGAAGATTCCATGAAGAAAGAAAAGGATTTCCAGGGCCTGGAGTGAATATGTACCCCTCAGTCACATGTATTCTACCCATGTGTGACTCATTATCTTTGTGCTTTATGTCTGAGCCCACATCCCCCAGGTATTTATGGGTGGAGGGAGGTAGCATGTCCCCAATTTGCAGGGGGTGGGGGAGGGCACAGCTATTATTTTACCTGTTATACTGGCTCAGTAAATCCCTTTTGTAAAAGCTAATAGTAGTCTACTGGTAAATTGATAATGAGAAACACCATAGATGGGGGCTTATAAGTGACAGTACTAGAAACATCAGCATTTCAGAGTTATCCCTAAAATGCTGAGGAATGGCAATCAGCCAGCCTTTGGGAAACCAGACCTTGTAAATCAAGATGGAATTGGGGAAGTTTTCTGGAGGTGCATCATATTATTGACCATTAGAACTAGAACCCAAGTACCAGTCTTGTGTTCTTTCAACCATCATAGAACTCCTCTCTACTTCACTAACTAACCCTTCCTCTCTTCTTCCAAGAGAATTTTTAAAACAATTTAAACTCATCAAAAGAGATATATGTCAGGGCTTAAACACTTCTTACAGAGAGGCAAAAGGTAATTTTTCCCTTTATGTCTATAGTCACAACAATACAGCACAACATTAAGTCTTTAGTGGGTATATACTCAATGGCCCCAATGAGAGGTCTCACTCCATGAAAATCTCTGTCTTTCTGCCTCTGATCTCTTCATTTAACTGCCTTTCTCTTCTACCTGCTCTTTATCTTAATTGATATACAACATAGAACTGAAATATATAATTTAGTATTTGACATGTTTATTGAACAGTTTTGTCTCATGGTCTTCATTTAAATGCTAAATAAGAAAAGCATTTTATATTTATGTTTTTAAGCAAAATTACTTTGTTTTAATTTATGATTCTCTGCACTGATTTTCTGAGAGCTAATGATGAAAAGAAAAGCTTAAACTTTTTTTTAATTTCTAAACTCCAATTTCTTCATTGCCAACTAAACAACACTAGGCAAATTGCAATTATAGTGAGAGGCATTTTAAGCACAACCTATTGATCCAAGACAATTATCTGCCCTACACAGCCACAAATAAACTGTAACACCGTCATTTAGGGCATATAATTCCAAAAATCAATTTGTTACTTTATTTGCCCAGCTAAAACAATTAGTCTTACTGGAAAATATAAATGCTAAGGTATTGAAAACCTCAATTAAAATGGAAAACCATAGAAGTCCTCATTTGGTTTGCTGTTTTGTTGGTTTGCCTATAAAATTTAAAATATATAGCTTTGCATAGTAAAATTGCCAAAAACAAGCAATGAAAGTGAGGTTTTCGATTGTGTGTTTGGATCTATGATTTCATCAATGAAGGAAACTACCAGCCTGGAAACTCCATCCAGAGATGCAGACCAGCAACTCATCTGTAAATTAGTCATAAAGAGCTTCCTGGAGCTCTGATAAGTTAAGTGACTTACCTAAGGTCACTAAGTCAGCATGTATCAAAGGTAAGATTTGAATCTGGGTCAAGTATGTGCTAGAGATGCAAAAAATGATTTTGTTCTATGTTCCCTTCTAGATCTGAAGTTCTCCTGTTACTGAGCTTTTCTTTCTTTCTTTCCTTCCTTCCTTCTTCCCTCCCTCTCTCCATTCTTACTTTCTTATCTTTTTTCTTTCATCATTTCTTTCTTATTTTTCTTTTTTCCTTTCTTTTTTTCCTTCTTGCTTTTTCTCTTCTCTATCTGTCCATCTGCCTTTTCTGGATTTTGACTCTCAGCTCTACATCCTGCTTTCCACATCTGGACTTTCAACTCCCTGGCCCATGTCCAGGTAATTGACCTTGGCTCTTCAGCACGATGCTTTGAGCCTCTACTGATACAGAAGTTTCTCAAATTTGGCACTGTTCCCTCTTTCAAATAAGGAAGTCTTTCCCTAATGCAGCAGAATGCACCTTGCCTCAGTCTACAGCCAGCCTAATCCTGGCCTCACTCACAGTCCTGGAGCCAGCAGAAGAGACACCAGTAGAAGAGAAAAGAAGACAAACACAAGGGGAGAGCAGCTCCTCTTTCAGGACCAGGGAGCTGTGCACTGTTTTCAGTAAGAAATATGGGATGTAGTTTGACAAGGCTATGCACAGCTTCAGTTTGAAAAAGGTGATCAAATGAACTGGAGGCTGCTACGAGAGGATCACTTGGAGGAATGGAGGAGAGGGGAAGACAGGGGCAGGGAAAGAATTGCCTCCAAGTGTTGGAAGGTCTGCAAAGTATTTGAAAACTTCAAATACTGAAGGGATGTCATGGAAAGGAGAGATTACACTTGGGCTATTTAACCCCAGAAGCAGGAATAGAAGATCCAGAAGGAAGACTCCTATTATATTAGAGGGAACCCATTTCATCAAGGTGGGTATTGGCCTTCCCAGAGCCTCCCACCCCCATCCTTTACACTCTGTGGTTCTTGTCCATGTTCTCCCATGGACCCTTCTTGGAGGATCTACCTAGTGTGCAGGAGGCCTTCCTTGCTCTAGTTCCGCTTTTCCTCCATAGGTGACACCTTGTCTTCCTATCCTCCCTCACCCTTGCTTCAGCTGGGCCATCACCAGCCATCTCAACTTTTGTCTTGCCTTTGAACTCAGGAAGACAGAATGAGGCTGGTGACTTTGTACAGTTCTGCCTCACTTAAATCCAGTTCACATGCAAGTCAAGACAATGCCCTCATGATGTCCTTGGTCCTCTTGGAAAACAAAGAACCCACAATTCATTCTCCATGACCTGCCCATCTTCTTTTACATCATAAATCAACTTACTAGATGAAATCTTACATTTTTATTGGTATCTTTGCTTTTACTTTCACTTACGTTTCCCACTACTGCGAGCCACCCCTTAAAACAAAGAAGCAAAAGGAGGGGGAGAAGCAGTTCAGGAAAACTAACCAAAATATAAAGAAATTCTGACATTACGTATAATCTTCTATATGCGTAGACCCTTCCCCTCAACTTCTTTGGGGTCAGCTTTGGTCATTCAAATTTCACAGTACACATTGGGTTATAGATTTAGAGTTGGAAGGGAACTTAGAGGTCATAAAATCATTTACAGAAGAGGAAACTGAGGCAAATGGGGGTTGTGACTAAGCTAGGGTCACACAGCTAGTAAGTGTTTGAGGCAGGATTTGTCTCTGGGTCTTTTGGGTTCAAAGTCCATCTTTCTATCCAATATGCCACGTAGGATGTATTTTGTGAGATGCTTAGTTCAACTTAGTTTAATTTTGATTATTTTGTTGTCTGAAGTCTTTCAATTTATATTGCTATAGTCGTTGTATGTATTGTTTTCCTGGTTCTGCTTATTTTACTTTGCATCAGTTTATAGGTCTTCCCTGTTTCTCTGTATTCATCATATTGATTTTTTAGTATAGTCACACCCCATCACTCTTCTGTACCCTGACTAAGTAGCCATTCCCAAATCAACGTCTGCTGCTTTGTCTGCATGGGGTCTTTGAGGTCACTTCGAATTCAGGTCAAGCTCCACCTTCTAAACAAAGTCCTTCTTGACCCCCACGCCTGCCTCCCTTCAGCCGCTGGTGCCTTTCTTCTCTAACTTTCTTGAATTAGGTATGCACATTTTGTCTTCCTGTTAGAATAGAAGCTCCATGAAGGCAGGGCATGTTTCATTTTTGTCTTTGTGTCCCAGCACTCAGCACAGTACTTGGTACACGGTAGGCATTTTGTATCTTTGTTGACTGACTGATTGGTTCTAACTGAAAATATGCTTTGGCTCACTCACAGTCCCTACACGGTTATCCACTGCCCTCCAGATCACCCACAATTCTGACCTATGGTGTTCTAGGAATCACAGTCATACCACCTCACCAAGAGGCTCTTAGTGTTAGAAAGATAGGTTTTTGTGCCAGGGACCAGTTTGGGATCAGTCAAAGCTCTGGACAATTTCTCAAAGGTGCTCCAGCCCACCGTCTTCCTCTTCTTCAGTTATGGACCCAGATCATTGTCCAGCAGGGTGACTGGGAGGCGTCATGGTGGACAGAGCACTGGACTTGGGGTCAGGAAGACTCATCTTCCCGAGTTCAAATCTGACCTCAGACAGGGTACACTTATCTAGGGTACACTCTGCCTCTACCTCATTCTCTGGGGCTCAGTTTAAAGTAGTTGCTACTAAAGATTTATCCTCCAAAGTTCACTGGATCTCTGTGCCCGTAGAACAGATTCATCTTTAATTGCCACCATTCATTGGTTTCACAAATGAGGCTTCCCTTTGTTGCTTGTCGGGGCTTCTAGTTATTTTCTCTCCTGTCCCAAAGAAGAGAAAAACCATCATCCCATATAATCCCCCTTGGAGCTGGACTTACATATTTTCTAATATTAAGCTCTGATGTTACAAAAATGCCAACCAAAAACATCTTAATGACTGTATCATAGACATGCTATTTATTCTGGATCTCTTGGGCAAGTATTTTGTTCCCATTTTAACAAAAGGATCATGAATCACATGACTTGACAACAGTAGAAAGTTTTCTGAACAAACCATAGAATATTCAAGATAGAAGAGAAGGATTTGTTCTGTGAAGTTTGAATTCAGTCAATGGCCGCCCTTGAAGACCTAAAGGGCCACATGCTGCCTTGCTCCTCACCCCTGCCCTAGTCCAATCCTCATATTTTACTGAAAAGGAAACAGCAACCCAACATTGCCTAAGATTGCAAGGCTAGTTAGTGACAGAATTTCCCTCTTGATACCCAGGCAAGTGTGCATTCCATTCTGTAGCATTATCTCCTTTATCTAATATCTAGGGCAGCTAGAGGGTGCCATAGTACATAGAGCTTTGGACCTGGAGTCTGGAAGACTCATCTTCTTGAGTTCAAATCCACTCTCAGATACTTACTAGCTGTGTGACCCTGGGCAAGTCACTTCACCCTGTTTGCCTCAGTTTCCTCATCTATAAAATGAGCCGGAGATGGAAATGGCAAACCACTCCAGTATCTTTGCCAAGAAAACCCCAAATGGGGTCATGAAGAATCTGACATGATTGAAATGACTGGATAAGTAATATCAAGTTGCGGTTGTTTCTACATCTCCACTGAAAAGACTTTCCATTTAAAGAATAATTTTGATTGATGCCTCATGCTTTAATTCCATAATCATTCCCCAATACATTCTTCCCCACTGGACACTCCTTTATAGTGAAAGTGCAATTAAATGAAGACAATCCCAACTGACAGCACACGCCACATTTTGTACCCATAGTCTTCTATTTCTCTATTGAGAGAAAAGAGAAGCAATTCATCTTAAAGTTTAATCATTAATTGCGCCCATTTCCATGATCAGGAAGACAGTCTTTTAATGCACTCATCTTTTTTATGAACAGAAGAACATTTTTATGTGAATAAATGAAACTTCCATATTGCTGACTTGGTTAATTACTACAGCTATGCCCTGAAGAAAGAAAATGCTGATCTATGAAGAAGGAAGCCAGAAGTTGTCACTAACATCCCTGACAAGAGCACCAGCCTCCCCCCAGACACCCCTTACCTCCCTAAAGATGAACTTGTCACTCTCCAGGTGATAAAAGCAGTGCTGGTTTGAGTTTCTGAATTAGTGTTTATATGCTGGTCCCCACACAGGAGCTGACTCTACTGTTAGGAGGTTGAATGAGAGAGTCTGATGAGAGTCATATAAATGGGACATCTGGTTAATGGGGTAGTTTTTCCCATTGTCCTGTACCGTGGGTGTCCCTGGGGGAGCCTCATGTCGAGGGTTATACTGTAGGCTGTGGGAGCTCTCAGAGCACAGTAAACACAAAATGACAAGATCAGTGCTAGGAACAATTGATGCTATGGGACCATGGGGGAGGTAATATTTCTCTGCTACCAGAGCTGGATGGGAAGGAAGAAAGCAAATGCCTCCAATGTTTCATATTGTCTGGCTCTGTGACCCCATTTATCCCAGAGTCACTTATTATTTCTGGTATTTTCTTGATGATATTATCATGATTTATGGGGTTTTCTTGGCAAAGATGCTGGAATGGTTTGCCATTTCTTTCTCCATTTTACAGCTGAGGAAAATGAGGCAGAGATTGAGTGACTTGCTCAGGATGACAGAGCTAATGTCTAAGGCTGGATTCAAACTCAGGTTCTCCTTACTCAGAGAGCTATCCACTGAGCCATCTAGCTGCTGGTCCCTAATTTTACAGAGCTTTTTAGGAGTGTCAGGATGTTCACAGATGATAATTTACTAAGCACTTACTATGTGTGAGGCACTTCTAAGGACTTTACGCTTATCTCATTTGATCCTCAGGACAACCCTGGGAGGTAGGTGCTATTAGTATCCTCAATTTACAGAGAAGGAAAGTGACAGAGGTGAAGTGACTTGCCCAGGGTCATGGAGCTGGTAAGTGTCTGAGGGCAGATTTGAACTGATTCCAGGTCCAGTGCTCAGCAGCACCTAGCTGATTCCGGATGGAGGTTTCTGTTTTTTGTTCCCAAGTTAGATCAGCTTGGGAATGATGAAGGGTCTGCAATGAGAGGGTTGGATCAGCACATGGAGAAAAGGGTGATGGGTATTAAAGTGTTGATTCTGTGGATGTACAAGGTAAAAAAGGTTTACTGCATATCTCAGAATCTTGGAATTTGGAAGAGTCCAGTGGGAAGTGAGGTTTGATCCATCCCCAAACAACACTTTCTACAACAAAGTTGGTACACATGCTCCAGGCTCGGTTTCCCAAACTCCTATCTGAAGTAACTCTGGAGCACATGTTCCCAGGGGGCAACTGCTACTTATCCCCTCAGAGTTCCAGGGGTAGCCCTGAGAGGTTGTGAGGAGCCCCCACTGGGGGCTTCCCTCATAACTATCCTTTAGACAGATTTAACGAACTTTCAGAAAGAGATCTTGAGTAAGGTGGTACAGTAAGAATAGTTAGTACAAAATACCCCCCTAAAACTCTTCTACAAATAATATGGACTCCAAGGTAAAATAGTTTAAGGCTTTAAAGGGGGAGGGGCTAACAGCTCCAGACATCCTTTTGCTGAAATCCTCAGGATATACACCTTAGGTATGGTTGTAGCATTTTTGGCTGGGTCCCTTGTGGAATCTCAAAGTTGACTTTCCTCCTCAAGTGTAGTCTGTCCTCATCTCCCAGCACAGATGTTTTCATCAACTGCTCCTGATCTGGGAACAGAGCTAGGACACTGTAAAAAAAAAAAAAAAGCCCAAATCTTTCAGACCTCTAAAATTGACAAGGTCCTTCCACAGTCAAAGCTTCCCCCTGAAAACGATTCCTTCTTGGGGTCTTAGCTAATACCTCATCCTGGGTACCCTCCTCTGGAGGCTCTCCAGCTTTTCTGGGGTTCTCAGTTCCATCCTACAGCCCATTTTGAAACCTACATCAGAACAACTATAGCAGGAATTGAAGACCAAAAGAGAAAATCTAGTTCTGTCACTCTAAAGCTGCAGAGATTTCAGCTGGCTGATAGTGACTGAGTCCAGTAGGAGTTGCTGGAACTTCCAAGTAGGGGGAAGCCCACAGGTGTGTCGAACAGACCCAAACCCAGGTGAAGAACTTGCAGATCTCAGACTAGGGGGTCAGGGATCAGACTTTACCCTGGACTAGACAGCTTTGGGAATACTGAAAGTTTGCAAGTCCCTAGCTCAAGTTGTTCCTGAAATCGTGGTATAACACAACACTCAATTTTGCAAGAAAGACCTAAGAGGACAAAAGCTTAACCAAGACATTCCCCACTAGAAGTTCACAGACCTTAGCCCTAACATAAACAGGCTGGAAGAGTAAGCAAATAAAAAAAGAATCCTATCATAAGAGTTATTACGTGACAGGGATGCTCAAGACACAAACCCAGAAGAAGAGAATGACTACAAAACATCTACAAGCAAAGCCTCAAAGGAAAACACAACTTGGGCACAAGTCCAACGAGAATTCCTAGAATAGATGAAGCAAAAACTTGGGTTTTTTAAGAGCCAAATGATTTTTAAAATGATAATACTAAAGGGAAAAATGAGAAAATAGATGAGACTTTCAAAACAGCCTAGACATCATAGTGGAGTAATTATAAACGAGAATTGCCCAGATCACTTAGAACATGGGACTAAGTAGAAATAAAAAGAATCCACTGGTCAACACCTTAAAGAGATTTCAAAATAAAAGTTGAAATATTAAAGCTAAACTTAAAAAAAATATTGGTTGCAGACAGAAAGAAAGAATTCAAATAACTAGGAGCCACAGTTAGAATCACACATGATTTAGCAGTCACATCTTTAAAAGAGGGAAGAATTTTAGAATATTACAGAAGGTAAAAGATAAAGGCTTACAAATAAGAATATTCACCCAGCAAAACTGAATATAATTCTACAGGAGGGAAAATGGATCTTTAATAAAACAGAAGAATTCCAAGCATTCCTGAGGAAAATACCAGAACTGCATAGAAACTTTGAAGTGCAAGTACAGGAGTTAAGGAAGTATAAAAAGGTAAACAGAAAAGAGCAATCATAAGGGACTGAACAAAGATAAATGGATGATAATTTAATGTGGAGAGATGATAGGTGGTATCCTTTTAGAACTGTATCTTCCTCAGGGATCATAGAGTCTAATTAGACAGAAGACCTAGGAATAGTTCTTTTATGTTTTGATGATCTTAAAAGAAGAATGGAAAGGCAGGAGTATACACAGAGGTGGGCAAGAAGAGAAGAGAGAAGGAGGGGGAAAATTATTTCACATGATTAGGGTACACAAACAGGAGTCAATACAAATAAAGAGGAAGGGGTGGGGGGAGCAGGAAACACTTGGACCTTGCTCTAATCTAAATTGATGAAAGGAGGGAAGAATAAACACATAGTTAGGTACAGAAATGCATTTCACTTAGCAGGAGGGAAAGGAGGCAAAGGAAGGAAGGGGGTGTAAGGGAAAAGGGAATAAGAAAAAGAGTGTATTAACAGTAAGATTAGTCTTAAGCAAAATGAATTTTTTTAAATTTTAAGTATTTTATGTTTTAGTTTTCCCCAGTTACATGTAAAAACAATTTTCAACATTTGCATTTAAAACTTTGAGTTCCAAATTCTCTCCCTCCTTCCCTCCTCACCCCTCCACTTTGAGAAGGCAAGCAATTTAATATACTATACATGTGCAGTCATGTAAAACATATCCATAATAATCATGCTGTGAAAGAAAATATAGACAAAAAACTAAAGAAAAATAAAGTTGAAAAAAGCAAAATGAATTCTCAAAGAGGCTGTAGGAAATGAAGATGCATGCAAACTTAAAATAAGAGGTTGGAGTAATATCTGTTTTGCTTCAACTGAAGTAAAAAAGACAGGGTAGCAAGAATGATCTCAGACAAAGCAACAGCAAAAAGAGAATTAATTAAAAGTGATAAATGAGGAATCACATTTTGCTGAAAAATATCACAGACAGTGAATTAATATCAATAACATATATATATACACCAAATGCCATTACATCTAGATACTGAAAGGAAAAGTTTAATGAGTTAAAGGGTGAAATGGATAGTAAAACTATAGTAATGAGACACCTCAATTTACTCCCTCTCAGACCTAGACAAATCTAACAAAAAAATTTTTAAAAAGAAGGAACTGACTAGAGTTTTAGAAGAGTTAAATATGATAATCCTTTGGAGATTATTGAATGAAAATAGAAAAGACTCTACATATTTCCCAGATCTGCACAGTACCTTCCCCATAACTGGCCATGAATTAGGATATTAAAAATTTTGCAAATTCAGAAAGGCAGAAATATTAAACATCTTTTTCTGACCATGGTACAATAAAAATTATATTCAATAAAGGTCTATTGATCAAATAACAAATAACTATTAAGAATGAGTGTGTCAAAGAACAAATCATAGAAATAATCAGTAATTTCATTAAATATGACAACAATGGCACATACCAAAATTTGGGGATTGCAACCAAATGAGTCCTGAGAAAGAAATTCTATCTCTAACCACTTTCATCAATAAAAGAGAAAAAAGGATAGACCCACTGAGTTAATAATAAAGCAAGGAACTTTAAAAAAAAGACAACATAGATAAATCATTAGTTAATTTAAAAAAGAAAGAAGAAAACCAAACTATCAACATTGAAAATGAAAAAAACATAAATGGCAGCCAATGATGAAGAAATAAAAATAAATTATTAGTAACTATTTTACCTAATTATGTGCCAATAAAACTAAAAATCTAAATGAAGTGGATGAATATTTATGAAAATATAAAATGCCAGATCAACAGAACAAGAAATGGAGGGCTTAAGTACCGCAGTCTTAGAAAAGTAAAAGCAACAGTTAAAAATGGAGCTGATAATTAGGCAGAGGTTGGAGGTGGAAGGCAGGGCAAGGGAGAGCAGGAATAGGGTCAAGCCTATAATGAGGGACAAGGGATGGGCTCTCTTGGCTCTACTACTGTGTGACCTGAGGTCACTTAGACTCTCTGGGTCTCTGAGGTTATCTCTAAGATCTCTTCTAATTATAAATTTCATGATTGTCTCATCTTCTACTTGTACCGTTCAGGAAGTATGCGAAACTGAGGCTGCACCTTTAGACTATCTTGATTCTCTTAGAGACCACTAACAGTGCCAAAGTCAGATCTCTGTTTTGTTTTCAGTGCAGTGTTAACAACTGAGACATACCCTGATCTGGTCATATCACTTTCAAGCTTACAAGCAATCCGACCATTATTTCTCATAACTTCTCACATGGCTGCTACCAACCCTCAGCCCCTGGCTGCTATCTGAACTGGAAATGATACAGATGTCATGAGTGACTCTGATGATATGTGATTGTATTAATAGCAAAGAGCATCTGTCACACAGGAAAGGAGTCATTTTTAAAGTGCAGGAGATGATTTTCAAAGTTGCAATTCAAGAAGCATTAAAAAAGAGCTTACTGTGTGCCAGGCTCCAGGAGATAGAAGACAAAATGAAGCAATCTCTGCCCCCATAGACTACAATTCTATTGGGATGTAACTATTTGTTAATAATAAAAACTGACATTTATTTAATACTTCACATGCATTATTTGTTGGGAGGCTCACAATTCACAATGGATTTGAGCTAAGTTATATTTATAATCACTCTTTAAGCCTCACACAACACTTTCCTTGTAAGAGTACTTTGGGGAAGGGAGTAAAAAGAAAACATCTCTCCTACAATATTTGGTCCCTTAGAATATATAATTGCTTAATAAGGCTGATTGTCTTGCTTGAGTTTCCAGTGCCATTGCTGAGAACAAAATTAACCATGACAATTGGGTTTCTCCATGGAAACCATAGAGCTAAGATGTTCTATGCTCCAAAAAAGATGAAACTCATGGTCTCCTGTTGTTTGTTGCCTGGCAACAGTACTCACTGTTGCAACTCTGGGAAACTAAATTGAGACTCAGAATCAGTGCAACTTTGTACATGGGAATACAAGAATGAGAGCGGTTTTTCCAGCGGTTACAAGTCAGTCAACAGCTCCATGCTTGACCGAGTCACATGGAAACACCCCGGGGGGGTAGCCCAAAGGGGACAGTGACATTGAGCAGTACGCAGATGAAACAAAATCAGAGATTTCTCTCTCTTACAGTTACCAGGGAGGATTCTATAGGGTGAAGTTTCTGAAACAGCTTTACCTGCCGGGGCGGGGAGGGAAGGGTCGCCCTGGTTTTATATGGCTCATTTATTCAATGAACTATTTTTGGAGTGAATTTTTCTATTTTAGCCACCATTCCTGTTGATTCCTAAGAAATATTACCATTTTGTCAATGCTTGATCTAGACAATCAGGGACATGAAGACATGGGATCTGATACCTGGAAGGGACCTAAGATTTATGGCAATCAGTCACCTTGTTTTACAGAAGAGAAGAGTAAGACTGTCATGGATCCTTTATCAGAATATGCATTGCTGGACTTCTCTTTATTTGAGAATTTGAATTTCTATTTATTTGGAATAAAGTCACAGATAGCCACCTGTCTGCATGTTCTTAACTATACTGAGAATCAAAGTGCACTTTCCCTTAAGAAAAAACAATACATTGTTCATCCATTCGGGAAAGCAATTTGGAACTATTCCCAAAATATCATTAAACTGTGCATGCCCTTTGGCATGCAATGAAACCATTGTTAGGCCAATGACCCAAAGAGGTCGAAGAAAATTGAAAAGGTCTCACATACAAAAAATACTTAAGAGCAACTTTTTTCATTTTCATTCTAAACTAGACACTACGGGGTGTCTGTCTGTTACAGTATATGAATGTAATGGACTGTTCCTGTGCCATAAGAAATAATGAAATGGACCACTTCAGAGAAAACTGGCCAGACCTCTATGAACTGATGTAGGCTGGAGTGAGCAGAACTAGAGGAAAAATTTACACAATGACAACAGTATTATGGAGAAAAATCTTGGACAGTCTTTAGAATTCTGACCAATTGGATGTTAAACCATAAGTCCTCAGGACTGAAAATGAAAAATACCACCCACCTCCTGCCAAAGACATAGATGATGGTCTTACCATGCAGAATGAGGTACATTTTTGGACATGATCAATGTGGGAAATTGCTTTGCTGAACCATAATTTGTTATGGTTTTATTTTTTTCATTTTGATAAATGCTCATATAAATAAGTAAAACTAAAAACCATGGCTCATTTATTCATTCAATGGGAACAAGAGGCAGTGGGACCAGAGTGGAGAGGAAGAGGGCCTCAGTCAGGAAAACCTGAGTTCAAGTCAGTGGGGTGCTGGTAAATATCTAACAGCTGACTCTCCAGGGGAAAATTGTACGCAGGACATACTTATAAGCATTATTGACATTTTCTGCATCACTTTCTTAAGCCGAGATATTAACAAAACAACCAAGCCCTGATTTGTCACAGTTCCCCATTTCCTAGGTAAAAATGCTCACACTGGAAATTTAATAATCAGCCCTTACAAATAAGTAGGACCTGGTTCCAGCACACCACGTGATCAAATCCAGCGTCTGACTTACATTGGCTGTGTGATCCTGAACAAGCTGCAACCTCTCAGTGCTCCCAGGCAAATCTCTAATTTTTAGGGCATCTGTGTTGCTAGAAGGATTTCCCAGATCAGGCGTTTCGGATACCGATTAAATCACAGATGTGGTCCCCCCCTCTTCCAAAAAGAAAAAAGAAAAGAAAACCCAAGTGTTGTTTTCTTGATGGATTTTTCTTTAAAAAAAAACAAACCTAAAATACATCCATCACTTCCTGATAACTGACCCTGCCCTAATAGAAACTCTCCTTTGTAAGAAATAATTCTAGTTATGTGCTTTTCATGTTTCCCATAGCACCTTCCATTATATTTTATATTTATATATACATACATTTTATGTATAAATATATTTTAATGTAATATATTCTATATTTTATATAGAAATATAATAATTATACCCTTATATGTAAATATGTTGTCATATAAGTATAGTATAAAGTGTATTTGTGTGATGCATAAATATATAAACATACATGTATATTGTAATGTAGAAATAAAGGCATGTAAAATATACATATAAGACATGATGCTACATTGGCTTCCCTTCTCTCTCAGTGGAATAAAACCCCCTGAGGGTAGGGACTGCTTTATTTTTTGCCTTGGTAGTCACTGCTCTTAAGCATCTATAAATGCTATTACATCGAACTGAATGAACTGAATCTCTACTGGTTTCTGTCTCCTTCAAAGTTGTGCTCAATGAAGCCTCTCCTGATGTCCCTAGTCAGAAGTATTCTCTCCACACATTTTTCCTGAAGCACTCTGTCTGGGTATCTCCTTTGTCCCTATCCATTCTACCATGTATCATATTCATGTATATGTGCTAGCCCCACATTTTCTGCATGTTTAAATGTTGACCTTCATTCCTGTTAAGGTGTTAAGACTTGGCATCTCCTTGGTATATTTGCAGTTTTCTAGGGAATGGTCGAAGCCAGAAACATTTCTCAAATAATGGAATTAGAATGCTGTAATGAGCATCATTTGCCGGACATCTGCAGCCAAGGGACCACCTGGTACTCCACCCTCCAATCATACATGTCAATGAGCCCTTAGGTGGCTGACCTGCAAGATCTCCCTTTGGTTTCCCCCATCCCATTCTGGGGGGCTTCTGGACCATTTCTATACACTGTCCTTGCTCATCCTACCTCCTTTCAGAGCAGGAGAGAAGGCAAGAATGGAAGGGTGAAGAAAGGCAGAAGCTTTGGTTTATTTCCCCAAAGCTGTTGGCTACATATTACTACTAACTGGGAAGGAGGAATTACTGTTAATCCCTTCATTAAGCAATCCTCCCCCACCAGACTGAGTCAAGGTCACAAACAATAGATATAATTACACTGAAGCAACTGTGTGTTGTTAAAGTCTAGACACATTTAAAAATAAAGAGGTGGGAAATGGGGAATCTCCTGCCAGCTTTTCCTCCCTGTGTGACTATGCCAAGCTTGGATGGCTCTTTGGTTAACAGCAGCTGCTCACTGTCAAAGTTTCTGGGTCTTCTTTTTTTTCCTCTAGTAGAAGAGTCAGGGCTGGTCTACCATTTCTAAAGAGCAGAGAGACAGGATCCATCTCTGCAGGCTGAGCCTAGACAGCAAATTATGCCCAGACTTCCAGGCTTACTGACAAGATGGCATGGTGACTTGGATAACTTCTGCAGCCTTAGGTAAAATCAAAGGGGTCCCTGTAGGTGAGAAGTCAGAAAGGTTGTCTTGAGCAACATGAGCCTCAATTTTTTAAAGTCCCCTTTTGATTAAAAAAAAATTATTTTAAGAATTTGTACAAATTTCAAGTGTTTTCTCCTTTGCCAAAGATGGTCCAGTCCCCTGCAAAGGAATTTCATGAGGCCTTAGATTGGGTGATCTCAGCTTCTGATTCACTGTGACCAGTTCAGATAATATCAGGAGAAATGAGGCTGAATTTTGTGTCTCTGCACCTACAAGACTGTGTAGACAAGCTGGGGCAAATTGAAAGGTGGGTTCTTATTTGGAACTGCATTCGACCAGACCCAAGCCTATACGAACAAAAGTAGCTCTTGAAGCTTTCACAATATTTTCTTTTTCTTCATTTTTTCCTTTTCCTTCATTCTTGTTTATTGAGACTTTTTGTTCTTACGTCACAGTCATCCCCAGATATTCCACACACACCTTGTATACCCTGGGAGCCTCCTCATAACAAAGAAAAACATTTAAGCAAAACCAACCGATGTAGCAGCCACACTCGACAACGTACACAACTTAGATTCAGTGCTGGATGGGACCTTCAAGACCCTCTAGCCCAATTCTTAATTTTTCTACACACAAGAAAACTCTGGTCTAGGAAGGATAGATAACAAATTTCTGGTTACATAGAGACTAAGTGTAAGTGACAAGATTTGAACACAGATTTCCTGATCCAAAAGCCATGTATCTTTCCACTGTACTATACTGACTCACCTGTACTTATAAACAGTCTCCCACTTTTTCAAGGAAAGGAGGGAAATGGATTTCTTCACATTTTCTTGGGACCTTGATTGGCAGTATGAAAAATTAATATTTTTCTCTTCGATTTAATAACTAATTATTGTATCAGGACCAAGGTTTTTCCCTTTTTCTACTTTCTCATCCAGAAACCAACCAATGTGGGAATTGTATCATAGAGATTTAAGAGGCCAAGATTTAAATGGATAGTAAAAGAAATTCTAAGGTTGGGCTAATGTGTGTACTCTTGCTCTCTGTTTGCTCAGAAAGGTCCCGGGAAAATATTGATTCTCCCTATTATCAAGATAAGTGATGTGGATGTTGATGTCTCTTTGACCAAGATTTGAATGACATAAGGAATGTACCCCAAGATAACTCACCTTCCATTTGATTAGCCAATCAGAATTGAGTGTCACCCTTCAGGAGTACCTCCTCTTTGAAAGGCATATAAACTGTGCCCCCATCGCCATTAGGGGTCTTTGTTCTAATAGAGACAGCCAAATGACTATCCTTTTATTAACTACCTGCAGGCCTTATTAATAAAATGATTAAATTACCCAGAAACCATGTCTCTTGGACCCACAAAAGTCAATGCAAGCTTCATGGTAGCATAGTCCAGAAGAGGCAATACTCCCTAGTATACTGAAATGAGATTAAGTAATTGGGGCACATTTAACAAAACAAACAAAAACACAATTGAACATAGACAATGTTGATATGTGGTTTTCTAGGTCAATATGCAGCCAGCTGGGATCCTTACATGTGGTTTTAGTGGTTTCCATTGCTAATTGAGTTTGATATTCCTGTCTTAGCCCATCTAAGTTTTAAGGCCATCCCAATTTCCACTCTCACAGAGTTCCAGGTCATAGAGCAAGACTATTTCTCTTTCAGGATTCTGGGAGAGGTAGGAATGATTCTCTGCTTATCTCTCCTCATTTTGTATGACTCTCCTTCAAATGCTCTACTAGCTAGCCAAACTGACCTACTCCATGTTTTGGGAACAGCCATCTTCTTCTCAGTATTCTCCTTTCCCCAAATCACAGATGGCCTATCACAAGTCCTATCTTCCTTCAAGGCTGAGCTCAGAAATCATCTTTAATCATCAGGTGGTCACTGTCCCTGATGCCCACAACTTTCCATGCCCCCTTCTCCTCTTACTTCCCAGCTTAGAATGGTGCCTGGCATATGGGCAGAGAATAAGGAACTCCAAAAGTGCAGAGAACTGTGGGATGAGGAAGTTCCCCCTTCACCTAGAGAGGTCAGCCCTTTCTCTGCAATTATATAGTCTTAGAGAGCTGCCTAGGGTAATGAGAGTTGAAGTGACTTGGCCAGGGTCAAACAGTGACCATGTGTCAAAGGCAGGAGCTGACCTCTGTATATCCGGCCTACAAGACTCATCTCTACCTCCCATCTTCCCCAGGTCCCAGCTCAAGTTTCACCTTCTGCGAGAAGCCTTTCCAACCTCACTTACTGGTACTTCTGTCCTTCTGTTGATGATTTCTAATTTATCCTGTAGATACCTTGTACGCACATGGTGAATCGCATGTTGTCTCCCCCATTAGACTGTGGGTTGCTGGACAGCTGCCTTTTTTCTTTTGCCTCTCCTTGTATCAGCCCTTAAAAGTGCTTGGCACAGTAGGCTGGGTGACTGACTCTACCCACTACTCCACCCTGCGTCTCCTGCCCATAGGAAAGCTTCATAATTGCTTCTTCTTGAGTTGATGTTTTGTTCTTTGTCTTCTGATAGCTATGTTGAAGTGATTTTTTTTTTATTCTCCACAGAATAGTGTTTACAGTAATAAAGGGCTACCATAAGAAGGCCTGCTCTCTTGCTGGCACCAGAGTAAGAAGGCATCCCAAATCCTGGCCCATCTTCATCCGAACATATGGATGACAACCTTACCATGCCAAACATGACCCAAGGAGGAAACCAAATCACTAGTACAAGCCAGGGCTGATGCTACTGTGACAGGTAATATGCAAATTGTCACATTCTTAGCAGTGCCCATAAACTAGACATGTTTGACTCCTAGAGGAGGTTATTTCTCAGCATTTTACATAAGGATGCTCAATAAATGTTTGTTGTTGCAACTACATAATCATTTATAAAGCACTTAGCTATGTGCTGGGCATGGGGTGGACAGGCTCTGGGCAGGGAGAGAGAAAGGACTGAGCAGCAGGGCCACCCATCGAAGGCGGTGTAGAGCACTCCTTTGGGGCCATCTGCCCCAAATCATGGGGAGGTTTAATCCGGGGAATAAGAAAGTGTGTCGCAGATGGGGGCTCAAGGAAGCTCCAGGAAGGAAGGCCAAATTTTGGTCAAGAAATGACTAAAGTCAAAAAGAGGAAAATAAAAGTGAATCAAATCTCCCAGGGTATTCTCTGATAATGGTATCTAGTGAACAGAGATGGAATCTACCAGCTTCCGGATTTTACAGAAGAGGAAACCCCCAGGCCCACACAGATGAGAAGTCAAGACTTGCCTGAGGTCACACAGAGCTCAGGTCTGACTCCCATGGCAGGCTCTATTTCTATACTGCCTTAAGGCTTACAAAGAACTTTCTCACCACATACCCGATGAAGCTGGTCAAGCAGGTACTACAGGCTTTATTGTTTACATTGTATAGGTATACATGCTCCCAGAGGGAGGCCTGCTGTGGCATCCCCCTGGGGTTCTAAAGCACTCTGAGGAGTAAGGAGGAGTGTTCCTTCTCTATTGCCATCAGCCTGAGCCCCTATTGGCTATGTTTCCCTCACTGCTGGGTACCCCAGTTCCACTTAACCCCTGAACATCAATTAGCTTTTACCAAGAGATGTTTACTTTGGAGACAAAGTAATTGCAAAGTGTAAATATCCCCCTCAATACCCCAGGGATGGAATTGTCCCCTAACTCACTTTGGAGACTGGGCCCAAACTCTGGACAGTAGCTCTGACATAGTCATTTATCCCCCCATCAAGTTTAGGTTCAAATGTGACATCTGCTGCAGAGTAAGTCCTTGTTTCTGCTATGGCTGGATTGAGTTATACAGGGCACCCCTTGTTCTTTGAGTCATTGATGCTGGACTGTATGCAAAGCCTGGCATAGAGTCTAATTCCTGGATTCCTGTGCCTTTCCCTTTTGACTTCAAGGTGAATCTCTTCCCCCTAATGCAGAAAAGAATAAGCCCAGATGACGAAGATGGCATGAGGCACCTTTCACAGGGTCACCTGGTCTTAGAGGGGAAAGGTCCCCAAGGCCTTTCTTCTTATATTCCACCAGCTACTTCACCAGATACTGTAGTCAAGGAGGTAGGCCACCAACTGAAAGACCTCTAATCTGGTGGGTTAGAGAACCAGAGCCAGTTAGAGAATGTCTCCCCAAACACATCATTACACTTCATCATGACCCTTCTGGACGCAGTCTCTATAGCTTCCCCTACCTGGAGAATTTCCAAGCATACTGATGCAGTCGATCCCTGGTATGCATGTGAGGAAACAGGCTCACACAGGTAAACTGATTCTCCACCTTCAACCAGGAAGCACATAAGCATCAGAGGCAGGATTCCTAACAACTTCATTTTTAAAAAAATTTACGAAGATATTTTGTTTTTACATAACCTTGATTCCTAAATATTTCTTTCACCCCTCCCCTGAATCCAATAAGCCATTCCCTGTAACAAGGAAGGAGAGAAGGGGGGGAGGAGCCAAGACGGCAGAGTAGAAAGACTCACGTATGCTAGCTCCGAACCCACAGCCCATATATTTTCTGTAAAAAGAACTCCCCACAAATTCTGGATCAGTGCAAGCCGTGCAGAAACACAGTGGAAGAGATTTCCATTCCAGAGAGCCCGAGAAAGCCATTGCCAGGGGTCCGTTGTGCACCGGACAGCGGAGCCCACCCCTGCACTGCCCTGGCCTCCTGGCCTCAGAGGAGCACATACGAGCAGGCTTCGGGGACAGAACCTCCGGCGGCTGTGAAGGTCCCTCCACCCAAAGGCGCTACAGGTCAGTGAGAGAGATGTCTGAGCTGGCTGAGAGGGGAGCGGGGTGTCTCCATGACTCAAGTCCCCTCAGGAGGAAGTGGCAGAGGGAGCAGCAGAGGCAGGCGGCCCGGGACGCCTAAAGCAGACAGGAGCTCAGGGACATTACCAAAGGTCTCTGCATAAACCCCCTGAGGGAACTGAGCCTGGGAGGTGGTCCTGCCCCCACCTGAGCACCAGAACTTAAGCTCACATTGAATAGAAGCCACGCCCACCCCTGAAAGCCCTGAGGCTGGGGAGCAGCATTTGAATCTCAGACCCCAAGCACTAGCTGGGCAGATCTAGGCAGGGGTGGAGTGGAATCTCAAAGTCAAGTAACTGGCTGGGAAAATGCCCAGAAAAGGGAAGAAAAATAAGACCATAGAAAGCTATTTTCTTGGGGGACAGATGTTCCCGCCTTTCATTTCTGATGACAAGGAACAATTCTTGCCATCAGGGAAAGACATGGAGGTCGGAGCCTCCGTATCCCAGACATCCCAGGTGGATGTCCGGTGGGCTCAGGCCATGGAAGAGCTCAAAAAGGATTTTGAAAATCAAATTAGGTGCAGGAAAAACTGGGAAGAGAAATGAGAGAGATGCAAGAAAAGCATGAAAAACGGGTCAATACCTTGCTAAAGGAGACCCAAAAAAATGCTGAAGAAAATAACACCTTGAAAAATAGGCTCACTCAATTGGAAAAAGAGGTTCAAAAAGCCAATGAGGAGAAGAATACTTTCAAAAGCAGAATTAGCCAAATGGAAAAAGAGGTTCAAAAACTCACTGAAGAAAATAGTTCTCTCAAAATTAGAATGGAACAGATGGAGGCTAGTGACTTTCTGAGAAACCAAGAAATCACAAAGTGAAACCAAAAGAATGATAAAATGGAAGATAATGTGAAATATCTCATGGGAAAAACAACTGACCTGGAAAATAGATCCAGGAGAGACAATTTAAAAATTATGGGACTACCTGAAAGCCATGAGCAAAAAAAGAGCCTAGACATCATCTTTCATGAAATTATCAAGGAAAACTGCCCTGATATTCTAGAACCAGAGGGCAAAATAAGTATTGAAGGAATCCATCGATCACCACCTGAAAGAGATCCAAAAAGAGAAACTCCTAGGAACATTGTGGCCAAATTCCAGAATTTCCAGGTCAAGGAGAAAATATTGCAAGCAGCTAGAAAGAAACAATTCCAGTATTGTGAAAATACAATCAGGATTAACACAAGATCTAGCAGCTTCTACATTAAGGGGATTGAAGGGCGTGGAATAGGATATTCCAGAAGTCAAAGGAACTAGGACTCAAACCAAGAATCACCTACCCAGCAAAACTGAGTATAATACTTCAGGGGAAAATATGGTCTTTCAATGAAACAGAGGACTTTCAAGCATTCTTGATGAAAAGACCAGAGCTGAAAAGAAAATTTGACCTTCAAACACAAGAATGAGAAGAAGCATGAAAAAGTAAACAGCAAAGAGAAGTCATAAGGGACTTACCAAAAGTGAACTGTTTACATTGCTACATGGAAAGACAATATTTGTAACTCTTAAAACTTTTCAGTATCTGGGAAGTTGATGGGACCACACACACACATACACACATACACACGCACACACACACATGCACACACATGCACGCACATACAGAGACAGAGAGCACAGAGTGAATTGAATAGGATGGGACCATATCTTAAAAGAAATTAAGGTAAATGGTGAGAGAGAAATGTAGTGGGAGGAGAGAGGGTGAAATGGAATGGGGTAAATTATATCTCATTCAAGAGGCAAGCAGGAGACTTTATAGTGGAGGGAAAATGAGGAGAGCTGAGAAAAAAACATGAAGTTTACCCTCATCACATTCGACTAAAGGAAGGAATAAAATGTACACTCATTTTGGTATGAAAACCTACCTTACAATACAGGAAAGTGGGGGAGATGGAGATAAGCAGGGTGGGGGGGATGATGGGAGGGAGGGCAAAGGGAGGAGGGAGCAATTTGATGTCAACACTTGGGGAGGGACAGGATCAAAAGACAGAATAGAAACAATGAGGGGCAGGATAGGATGGAGGGAAATACAGTTAGTCTTACACAACATGACTATTATTGAAGTCATTTGCAAAACTACACAGATATGGCCTATATTGAATTGCCTGCCTTCCCAAAGGGAATGGGTGGGGAGGGAGGGATGGGGAGAATTTGGAACTCAAAGTTTTAGGAACAACTGTTGAGTATTGTTGTTGCTACTAGGAAATAAGAAATACAGTTAATGGGGAATAGAAAGTCATCTGGCCCTACAGGACAAAAGAGAAGATGGGGACAAGAGAAGGAAGGGATGATAGAAGAGAGGGCAGATTGGTGATAGGGAAAATTAGAATGCTTGGTGTATTGGGGTGGGGGGAGGGGATAAATGGGGAGAAAATTTGGAACCCAAAATTTTGTGAAAATGAATGTAAAAAGTTAAATAAATAAATTTATATTTAAAAAAAGGAAGGAGAGAAGGAAGGAGGAAGGGAAAGAAAAAGAAACAGAAACAGAGATATACAGACACAGAGACAGAGAGCGAGAGAAATAAGGAGGAGAGAACAAGCAAGCACAGTTCAGCAAAACCATTCCATGGAGGAGTCTGACAGTAGACTCCATTAAACATCTTAATTGAAGAATTTAATTTTACCCAGTGAAAGATTAAGGGCCAGCAGGAAACACCAAAACTTCCACTTGAGTCTAACCTTTTATGAGGTCTCCCAATGGACTGGACTGAGCTGGATCTGGGAATCTCTGCACCTGGAGCATCCATCCCTAAACCTCCCCACTCTGCCTCAGCCCAGTAGAGGTGGGGGCAGAGAGCAGAGCAAGACACATCACAGTCGGGAGCTTCCTATTTTACTAAAAATTCTTTCTAATGAGAGGTTAAGTTTTATAGTTCAATAGTTTTCCTCTGTAGAATTCCTGTATTAACTCAGAGCCCTGGGGGCCAAGTTACATCTTACTTATAGCTCTGCCTATAAGCTTTCTTAATTTATAGATCTTTTCATATAAGACAGGGGTGTCAAATTCAAATACAAACAGATTCCTGTGGGTGTATGTTGACTTTAAAAACCAAATATTAACATTAACTATGCTGCATTGTACTTTTACTTACTTTGTTAAAGATTCCTAATTAGATTTTAATCTGGTTCTGCTGCACTTGGGGGAGGGGAGGGTCATGGAAGGAAGACCATGGGAGTCAGAGTCCAGAAAGTGTGAACACTGCAGTATAATGGGAATCAAGAAACGCTTAGATCTCTATCTTTGTTGAGATGAACTATTAGACAAGGTGGATATTCCTTTAATTACCTTATATGAATACTGTTATCTTAGTGATGTTGGGAGGCATCAGGGTGGTGAGCAGTGGATGGAAAACTTGCTTCCCTCCTGAGCAGGAGACCTTGGACACCTCATCCCTCATTGACGGAAGTGACTCTGTAAGATTCTAAGTTACAGAGTAGGTGCAAATCTGCATTGGCAAAAAAAAGTGAATGAAATCACAGATCCAGTCCTCCTTCCCCTACACTCCAAATATTGCTAGAATAATTATGAAATAACTTAGAGAATATTGGGAATTAATTGAGTAAAAAATCAACATACAAAATGATGTTTAAAAAGATCCTCACCAACTCATAAATAGCAACCCACAAATATGTACTAAGCACCTACTGTGTGCAAAGAGCTAAGCTGGACTGAAGGCTATACAAAGATTACTGAGCTACCAGGGGCAGCTAGGCGGTAGTGGACAGAGCACCAGTGCAGAAGTCAGGAGGACCTGAGTTCAAATCTCACTTCAGACACTTGACACTCACTAGCTGTGTGACCTTGGGCAAGTCACTTAACCCCAACTGCCTCATCCTTATGAATATTAGGTCACTGGATTCAGATGGCTCTGGAGGAGAAATGAGGCTGGTGACCTGCACAGTCCTCCCTTGCTCAAAACAAAGTCAAGTGCAAGTCATGTCATTATTTCTCTGATGGCATGGTCTTCTTTGGCAATGAAGGACGAACACACACACACACTAAGCTACCAGTACTGCCCTCAGGGAGCTCATCATTGATGGTCAACTCTCAGCTCAGAAGAACTTGACTGAACCCAAACCATGAGGTTTCCAAGAGTTTATTCAGAAGAAACCATGTGGGACCTGCCCTTAGGTATTTTGAATTTCCTGACTCTGGGAAGGTTGGGTGAGGCAGGGGACAGTCCCTCCAATGCGATAAAGGCCTTCAGAGGCCTATGAGTATCAACCAGTCACCGACAAACTAAGGCATGGAGACCTCAAGAGTGGCCAGATAGCAAGTCCTTCTAGATAACTGAGGCAAGGTGCTGGAGATATGGAAGGAGCCCAGCCTGAGTTTCCTCGAATATACTGAACTCAGAGGGAGCCCAGCTCTGTGTGGGAATTCCAATCGGTAATACCAGTGGAGACATCTAAAAGGATGCAAATGCCATGAAAAGTAGCAAGCAGAAAAGAAAAACAATTCAAAATGATTACATTTTCTTTTTAGACCATCACTCTAACCTGGGTCCTTGGAGTGACTACTTTGTATTGTATCATATTGAATTAATTTGATTTTAATGTGTTTAATAATATCTTATAGCTTATGCCTCAATCTCCTTATCTGTAAAATGAACTAGAGATGGAAATAGCAAGTCATTCCAGTATCTTTGCCAAGAAAACCCCCAACGAGATCCCAGAGCTGGATATGACTAAAAAATGACTATGTTTTTTATATCACCTGCATTTCCCAATGCATATTTTTTCCTGGAGAAATATCTGTTACAACAAAAATTAAAAAGAGAATAATGTATTTCAGCAAAACTAACACATCAAAAAAGTCTGTCTTTATATCTATATATAAGATATCTTTATACTGGGAGACCCCACTTTTGTAAACAAGGTAGAGAAAATTCCTTCTTGCATCTCTTCTTTAGGGCTGGACTGAAGCATTATAATTTGCAATGTTTTTTAAATACACCATATATTGTAAAACAAGCATGTTCTCATAGAACCCCCTTGCTCTCCTATCCCCTTGGGGCATGCTCAGTTGGCATTCTAGGCAAACCCATGCAAAATTGGGGTGGGCTTGCTCTCAGGCATGTGTGATAGAGGGGTTTCCCCTCACTTTAGAGTACTACAGTACTCCCTGTGTAGTGTCAACCTAAAACATGGAGGATTGATGAACTTCCTTTTGTAAGGATAGTAGAAGAGGTTGAATCAGAACTCAGTAGTACCCATACAAAAGGTTCAAAGAATTATTTCTCCTCATTTTAACTGGTAGCTTTCAGATGAAGGTGGATGCTGTGGATTGTAGATGCCAGGAGAAGTAGCAGCAAGCTGGGCAGTATTCTTCCACTCTGGTTACCACAAATCCCTGAGTGAATGGTGACCCTGGCCCTGTTCTGTTTTTTCTTTCCTTAGGTGAGTGAGCATTCTGAGAAGGGAGTACCCAGGGGACCAGTGGGACTGAGAGATCAGTCAAACCCAACTGTAATCTCAAAGCCAGTAGTAGAACTGGCTGAGTTTGGTGAAAGGCAACTTGCCAGCAGTGAACGGATCCACCAGCGGAGACATCATGCTCCTGAAGGGGCCAGTCCATCAAAGGAAAGGATCCCCTCACTTATCACAAATGCCAACATTCCCTAAAGTGAATATGTTGAGGACTCCTCAAAAGAGAAAAGGACTCACAAGTCCAGGAGTTGTGTGAGTCACTCCTTGGTCTCATGTCATCTTTATGAGTCTTCATTAGCATGATATTTTATATTTGAGCCCTCTCTCCCCAGGGACCTTGTGGATATAAAAGGAGAGAGCATGCCCTCTGGTTTGGGGGAAATCATTTTATAGCTACTGTTATTGCCATGTATTCTCAGGAATTTGGTGAAAATTACCTTTGTATAGGGTATAGCCACTACTAGCTGATATCAGTGAGTACACTGCATAGGGGCTCATGAACTACAGTATTTGCAATGCCAGCTCCCTAGGCTTAGTGAACATGGATGCCTCAGGAAAGAAATATTCAAACATCCTTTGGGGGAACCCATAATGCCAGCTCCAATGGGAGGTGAGGAGGCATTCCAGAAGGGGTTCTACACTTACATTAACTTATATGTTTTGGTCCTTAGGATGTTCACCAATATCACATTCAACAAACAAGTAATTCTTAAGTTTGTAGTGTGTGCAAGGCACTGGGCTAGGTGCTAGGCACACAGAGATAACATAATAAAGCAGTCTCTGCCCCCAGGGAGTTTCCATTCCTAGATACATGCACACATAAGTAAATGTAAAAGATAACGTAAGGAGAAAGAGATACTGACAACCTGGAGATTCTGGAAAAGCTTCATTAGGAGTGCCTTGGGCTGAGCTTTGAAAGAAGCTCAGAATCCCAAGAGGTCGCTGAGGTGAGGATGGAGCTTCATTCCAGGGATGGAGCCCATGCAAAGACAGGCAGACAGAACATGGGATCTGTGTTCGGAAGCAGCAAACAGACCAATTGGACCAGAACAAAGAGTGTTGGACAATAGAGCAACAGGAAGTAATCCTAGAATGGGAGAGTGGAGCCAGATTTTGAAGGGTTGTCAGCGTCAAGTGGACAAGTCTGCATTTTATCCTAAGGCGATGGGGAGCTCCCAGGGTTTTCTGAGTAGTGATTTGGGAGACCATTCTGGCAGCTATGCGGAAGATGGTTGGAGTGGAGAGACTGGAAGAAGGAAGACCAGAGAGGAAACTATGGTCATCGCTGATAAGGGCTCCAAGTCAGATGGGAGCTCTATGACTGCAGAGAAGGGAGAGAGTCAAGGGAAGCTTCGATGAAAGAACTGACCAATCTTGGAAACTGATTTTGATATGGGGGAGAAGTATGAGAAATGAAGAAATGAGGGAGATTCTACATTTGCAAACTTGAGGGACAGAAAGGATGATGGTACCTTGGAAATGCAGAAATGTGGAGGAGATGGGAGGTTTAGGAAGCGAGACCATGAATTCTCTTTTGGACATGTTGTGTTTGAGGTAACCATGGGGCATTCGGAAGGACAGTCTCTGAATCAGGCTGGTGACATTTTGGATTCACTCAGAGCCTCCCAGAGGGAATAATTACAGAGCTGCTCTTCCTTTTCCTCCCCTTGTTGTGACCAAGGGAAAAGGGATTGCTAGGCTGCTCCTCCAGCTGGCAATATTTGGGGAGACAGCACGAAGCCCCATGTCCAATCTAAAGCTAAATCTTGTCACTTTCACTTCCTTCTACCCCCTCTCCCTCTTCAACTCTCATATCTTTCTCTTCTCCACCTAACCTAGTTCAGACTCTTCTCATCTCTTGCCAGAATATCTGCAACGGCCTCCTCACTGGTCTTACTGATTTTAGCTCATCTTTCCCCAATTCATCCTTTATACCAAACTCAAATAGAAACAGATCAGAAAACCACAAATTATCTGTGTTGTATTATACCTTTCTTAATTTTGTTAAACATTTCCAATTCCATTTTAATCTGGCAGGGGCCCTGATTGTACTCAGGAGTGCTGTGGGACATCTGCCTCCAGTATTTAACAGCTGTGTTCTGTGTAGCTTCCAACATAACCTTTCTAAAGTCCAGGGCAGACCACATCCTTCCTCTGCCCACCAAGCTCAGTGGTTCTCCATTGCCTTCAGGATAAAAACTTGTCCCCGTAGCATTCAAAGCCCCTCTCCTCTAGTCCTAGTTCCTGCCTACCTTTCCACAATTATTCCACTAAACAACTTTCATCTCCACATCTCCATTTCAGCCAAACCCTGCTCCTTTGCTGTTTCTTGAACTAACTCAGCATTCTGTCTTCCATCCCATTCCTTCCCTCTGCCCCAAATCAGGGGCGTCCAGAGAAAGGGTTTAACAAGTGAGTCACAAAAAAAAAAAAAAGATCCACATGACATACTTTTAAGTTTAAACATCCCTTTTTTTCTCTAGCACTTTCTTAAGTCTAGACCATCAACACAAAGATAAATGAAGCCCTAATCTGTCTTGTGCACAGTTCCCAGCCGCGCACACAGACAGAGCACTCACAGCTGGCTTCAGTGAACACCCTCCTCAGTCCTGGACTTCTTTTATAGCTCAGCTCAGGTGACTCCTACCACAGGAAGCCCTTCCTGATACCTAGTGAGTGCCTTCTCCACCCTCAAACATATATTGTATGTCCATGTTGTATCCCCCAGTAAAGTGCAGCTTCTTGAGGGCAGATAGGGCCTCTTTACCTTTCGACTTTGATTCTCTGTGCCCCATCTGTGGTATAGCATTCTGAGCTCGTACTGGTCTGATCAGCCACAGTCACTTTACATGGTGATGTCCTTTTGGTCCTCTTTGAAGACGGACAACCACCACCACCAACCGCCTAGCACGGCTCCTCCTATCTGGAGGTACTTAATAAAGGCTGGTGATATGCTGAATGGGACTGCTTAGCCTCACATATTAAGGTTGGGAATGATCAGTAAAGGACTACAGGTATTCCTTTCACATCTGGAATTGGGGTGCAGCGCCCCAGTGACATGGTTTTTGGCCCTCCATTTGTACCAGGGGAGAAGTCTGAGTTTTTTTATTTTTCTTTTATGGGAGGTTTACACACCTTATGGGAGTCTGAGGAGCAGGGGATAACTAACCAGATGATCCCTAAGGTCTCTGCCAGTTCTAAAAAACCTATGGGTCTATACTTGGATTAGTTAGGGATACAGCACCACCTAGAGATCAATGGCAATAGTTACATGCTCCTGATAAATAAGGACCAAGGAACAGCTTTGAAGGACAGCAGGCTGGGTCTTTGTGTTAGGAAATGCCTGATGAGCAGAACAGTCTCAGTGACCACAGACCTGGCCCTCCCCCACCCCCACCACATATAGGTTCATTCAAGAAACAACTTCTTTATGACATGTTGAAGACAGATACTGACTATAAATGAGACCTAAATCATGAAATTCTTCAGGGTAAGACAAAAATCCTGTATTGTTTGCAAATAGGACAGCCTTCATGTCACAATACACACACAAGGTGATGGCTGTGGGGTCAGAGGGCCTGGCTTGGAATCCCAGTTCTCCCAGTGTGATGCTGAACAATTACCTGACCTCTCTGCGCCTGTTTCCTCATCTATAAAATGAATCTGAATCTTTTTGGACTTGGGGATCCTCTCCTCTTCTACCTGTCAACATATGATCTTACCTCTCATTCACATCCTCCCCAGTGTCTCACACAGCCCTGGGCTGGCCCGAGGTGATGGATACAGAGGGGAGTCAAAAGGGGAAAGAAAATTTATCCCTAATCCTCATATAGTTGCTGCCAGCTTCAGGATTGACTTTATCCTTGTGGCCCCTAACCTATCTCCTCCATCAACTTCTATCCTGCTCTCCATCCTGAAGCCCTCACTGAAGCAGAGGAAATGTTCTTCTGTCCTTTGTACAGATAGTTCAGATTCAATCATGTGTCCCCTGAAACTTCCCTCCACATAAGCTACACTTGTCTGCCATGCTGGTAAATGTTTGACAATTAGGTTCTCTGGGGGAAAAGCATGAACACATACTTTTAAGTTTAATACTCATTATTAATAGCTTCTTAAGTCGACAATTAGCAAAACAATAACATTGATCGGAGTCTGATGTAGAGGCCTTTAAAGGTCTGTACTGGATGATTAGGCCAACAAAGAGAGGCCTTAGTTTTAATTTGTTTTTATGGCATTGGCTGATAAAAATATCCAAGGTCATAAAGCTTGTTTTCTGAGTGACAAGGAGCAAGGGTTATATCTAAACTAAAAAGAAACACAAGCCTAGTACCTCCTCTACAAGGGCACAAAGGATATGGTGAAATTTTACCCTTTGTCCAAGGATATACATTTGTCTCTATAACTGTCCACAATCAAGTCTACTTTAAAACATAAGAGTAGAGGAACCTAGCCCAATTAACTCTCTTTTTCATTTCCATAACTATTTATTAATCCCCTTCTATGTGTCAGGCATGGTATGTGCTGGGGATGGAAAGACATATATGAAGCAGACTTGCCCTCAAAGAATTTACCTTGTCCTGGGAAAGACAACTTGCCCATAAATAAGTAAATCCAAGTAAAAACAAAAGAAAATGATTTAATTTCAAGATGGGGACATTAGCATCTGGGGGAATGGGATGGAGGTCATCCACAGCAATTGAGAAATGAGGATTAAAGGGGCATATTTTAATGGGAAGGTTAAAATAATTATTTCTCATCAAACACCAACAGCAGCCAGGGAAGCTAGGCTACTAATATTTGAATTATAATACAAAGCTTGGAGGTTAAAATGGTTTAAATACTGTACTATTTTTAAATTACAGGATACAAAATTACTGTTTTCTTTACAGCATTTTCTAATTAGACATTTTTAGGGAGCTAACATCATCAAATCTAGTTTTTAACTTCATTCTATTTGCGCCCTCTGCTGGTAGAAAGTGCTAATAAACAGGGACATTGAGGGCCTCTCAGGGAAGATTCACATAAGAACCTTTTAGTGGTGAGAGCTCTGTGCATTCACCTGTCTTCACATGGGGACATTACAGGTGCATGGGGAAGAACAGAGAGCAGCAAGAGAGAGCAGTGGTTCTTGAATCGAAGGAGCAACTGGGCGGCTTACTAACTATGTGAATCTGGGCAGGTTCCTCTCCCGGGCCTCAGTTTCCTCAGCTGTACCTAATCTGCTCAGCTGAAGCCATGGGGCAGAATCCTTCATTCCTCACTGGTCCTGGGGAATCCTGACTTCGTGGGGGTAGGGGTGGGGAAGCAGGCTTCCCATTCTCACATTTCTTGGCTCATAAGCCCCAACCACGGCTACTGCATGGAAAGGTGTCAATCAAATGAATCAGTCCAGCTCCAAAGTCTAAGAGGTTCCCAATGTGCAAACATGAAGGGATAAGGCAGGTGATTTATTCCTACTCACAAAAAAAGGAAGGTTGAATTTAAAGGAAGCAAAGTAGGCAGTAACAAAAAGAATTCACTAATTTAACTTATTGCTAGAAGTATAGTCAGCTTAATATTCAAATATGTGGGCATTAAACAGAGCTTTTTTTTTTTTTTTGCAGGAATCTAGTTAACCATATTACATTTCGTTTGGCATTTATTCCAACCAAACAACCAAGCTTGATCTTCTTTCCCAGTGGGCTCTCTCAGCCCTGCTCTCCACTTCTATTCTGGGGTCTTCACCTTCTGCCCTTTGGAGACTCAGAATGTTCCTGCTTGGAAACCTGGGTACATAAGAAACACGTAAGAGGAAGGAAAAGGCAGCCAGGAATACTGACTAGGGATAAACCTGACCAGGGATAAACTGGACTGGTTGAGCTGACACTCCATACGGGAAGTGGTGCCCCTCCATGCCCACCACGGCCCGCACTGGCATCACACACTGTCTACTGAAGGGCAGTGAGAGACTGTCTCTCTTTTTTTAACAGGGCTCCAGTCCGGCAGCCAAGGCGACAGCTGGCAGTCAGCGCCCCTCCCCCAACACTCACGCTGCAGGCGGTGAGGGGTCACATTACACGTGAACCTGGTAAAACTAGATGACCTGGAACGTTCTGAATTCGAATTCAGTTCTGAATTTGAGGCTTTTATTCCTATTTCTTTCCTCATGTGGAAACATCCCCAGCACGGGGCTCCAGTGAGCTACTAAAAAGGAGATTGCTCAGCATCTAAAGTGACAGGCGGTACCTGCCATGTAGTCAGTGCAGAGGGAAGAATTCTATGCTTGATAGAATTAAAGCTTCTTCATGCTGACAGCTGTTTCATTGTGGTTTCTGTATTCCAAGAAAATAGCCCAGTGTCCAGCACATAGCAGGAGCGTAATAAATGTTTACGAACTGATCATAAGTTCAGTCATTTTAGTCATGTCCAACTCTTCACGGCCCCTTTGGGGGTTTTCTTAGCAGAGATCCTAGAGTTGTCTCCCATTTCTTTCTCCAGCTTATTTTACAGATGAGAAAACTGAGGCAAACAGGGTTAGGTGACTTGCCCAAGTTCACACAGCTAGGAAGTATCTGAGGCTGGATTTGAACTCAAAATTTGAACTTGGGCCTAGCTGACCCAAGAATCCTGTGGATACTGTTATAGTTCCAACAATATAGCATTTTACATTTGTCTGCCACATCATGGTAATAATGATCACTGAGGATGCAAAAAAATTACCCCAAACATTGCAAGGGGAACCTAATAGGAGACCTTTGGAGATCTTTTGTTCCCCAAGACAAAGAGCAGCAGAGTGGAGTAGTAGAGGGTGCCCCAACTTCAGAGTCAAGAAGCCTGGAGGTCGTCACTCCTTTGGGAAGCACACTGACTCCGTGACCCTGGCCAGGCAAGCGCCTTACTTTAACAGAGGCTTGGGTCACTCTGAAGCGTGCTGACCTACACTGAGAAGGGACCTTTCTTCATTATGAAGTCCCTATGTGAGTCAAATCACAAATCTGATAGGAAAACATCTCCAAGAGGGCAAAGGGTTATCAGGAGAGTGATAACGGCTAAGCATTTCCCAAAGGCTTCAGTTTTCAAAGTGCCGTGGCTGTGACTTGAGTATTATTGTTGTCCTTGCTTTACTGATGGGGAAACTGAGATTTGGAGAGATGGAGTGAAGGGCCTACGGTTCCGCAGTTAGAACAATGGGTAATATCAGCGGCTTGGCTCATGATGCTGCTTCCATGGGAAAATCCACCTGGGATGTATCATGGAGCTATAAAAATGGAAATTTAAAAACCAACAGAGCACTTACATTCACATGAAGCAGGGGGAGTTACCTCGAGAAGCTGTACATTTATTTCAGTGTCTTGACATGGCAGAGCCTGGCTGGGGATGCCAAGTTCTCAGGCTTTTTCAGTTTGCAGCACAGACTGACAAAGACAAGCCAGAGCTGATGCCACCGGGGCAAGACTGTCAGCTTCAATCCTGAGTGACTCAACACTGGCCTCCTTGGCTTCCATGATTCTGGGAGCCTTTAGCACAATTCTCACGCCATTAACACATACTGTGAAGGAATCTAAACATCTTTGTGCTGATGTAATGACAGAAGAGTGATAATTATACTAAATACTATTTGGCTATGGCTTTAGAGTCTGTCAGGTACTTGACATCTATTATCCCATCCTCTGCTCGTGTGGCCTCATGGAAACCAATAGAGTTTGGATTCTGGTTTCTCAGATACATGCCTCTGGACAAGTCACCTACTTTCTCATCCTCACTTTCCTCTCTTGTCAAGTGGAAGTAGTAATACCTGTCACAGGGTTGTTGTGAGATCCGATGAAATCCCCCATGAAAAAATGCTACTGAAAAGAAGTCGTGGATGATTAAAATCTGCAGAGCGCATTTAGGAGAGTACTTGCCGATTTAGCGGCAGGAGGGACACGAGGTCGGCAGGTCCAACTCGTCTCATTTGTCAAGTGAGGGAAACTGAGCCCCAGAGATGAAGTGGCCTGTGCAGAATCAAAGCAGACAGTAAGTGACGGATGGGATTCGAATTCAGGACTACTGAGCCAACGGTTTTTGCACAGTACCATGCTTATCCACCTTACAAACAGTCCAACACTGTACAAAAGACACCCAACAGAACCTCGGTTTGCCAGTAACCTAGTTTACGTACGCCTTGCTGGACCAGGAAGCAGCAGGGATATCCTGTTCGGGCTTAACAGCTCGCAAAGGGCCGGCTCAGCTAATGTTGTTTGCTTTAATCACGTGTTAAAAGTACAGTTTCAAATCAAAGCAGCTCTCTTTAGAAGTTCCACCGCAGCCCCCCAAAACGTCAAAAAGAAGCCTCGTGAGATAGATTCCTAGTCAGAAGCCAATCCGAAGAAAAAAGGTGAGGGTTAAAGGAAGGCCGCCACCTTAGGCTTGAAGCAGCGGGAGAGGCTGCCCCCCACCCCCCAGCGGCGGCCTTCCCCGGCCTCCTCCCGCGCCCTCCACGGAGGCCGAGCCGAGGCTCGCGCACGTCAGCTTCAGCTTCATGGCGCCCTGAGCCTCGCTGCTGGGGGCCAAAACTCACTCGTAAATACTTTCATAAGAGGCACACGGTGCCGCCCACGGGACAGCGCGCTTGGCCACTCGCGGAAACTGCAGGGTGGACGGACCGTGCGGACCCCCACCCTCGCACCGGCCAGGCACGGAGCGTGACGTCACCGGCGGACGAAGCTACAGAGCCTGAGCGGACTGGAGTCGTTCCTGCCCACAGCCCATTAAGAATACGAGAACGAAGGAAAAAGCGCTTACAATGCCTGGGGGGGCGGGGGACCGAGACGCAAAACGGGAGTCATAAAGGCCTCCCGCCCTCCAGGGGGAGCCACGGGGCAGCGGCCGGCCCAGGGAAGCGGACGCACGAACGCCGACAGCCCCGCCCCCCGGGAGCTCCCTCTCCGGGTGGGGGAGGAGCGAAGCTCGGGGCGGGTGGGGGAGGCCTCGGGAAGCAGCCAGCGTAGGCGATCAGTAATCATCGTCACAGTAAGTCCAGCCAAGTTCATCCCGCAGGCGCGGCGCCAAGAGCCACCCCCTCCTCTGTCCGGGGCGGGGCCTGGGTGACGTGATCACGTGGTGGTGGGGAGACCGACGCATCTGACGTCAGCACTACGAGGCGTGGCCTCGCCCGCCGTTCCCACGCTCGCCCCGCCCCTCCCGCGACCTCTCTTCTCGCCCCGCCCCCTTTCTCCGCCGCGCGCTAAGCACCCGGAAGTCGCGTGTCAGGAAAGGGGGAGGGGCGGCCGCCGGCGGTGGATGGCGGGAGGTCTTCGCACAAGCGCCAACAGAAAAGCAATCATCCCGCTGCGGGAGCGGCCTGGGGCTTGTGGCCGCCGGTCCGCGCTCCCGCCAGGGCCGCGGCGAGGCCCGCGAAGGCTGGCACCACAGCGAGTCGGCGGTCGTCCCCGCCGGAGTCCCGGCTGCGCCGCTGGCCGGGAGGCGCGTGAAGCGGGCGGGGAAGATGGCAGCGGACAAGGCCGCAGGTGAGGAGGGCTCGGCCCGGCGCTCTCGGGCGCGCGCGGCGGAGGAATATGAGTTTTCTAGCGTCGGTGCGGTCGGTCACTGCGCATGCGCGGGGGAAAGACGTATCAATGCGCGGCGAGGAAGGCGCATGCGCGGCACCCTCGTCCCCGGTCATGCCGCGCTTGCCAAATCTACCGTGCCCCACTTGTCTTCCCGCCTGACCGGGGTCCAGCCCCCCCTCGGTGACCCCGCCGAAGGCACTGCCTCCTCTGGAAGCCCCTTGCAGCTGTGACCTTGGGGGACGGAGGCCTGTATGGCCTCCCGTGCTGGTCAATGTTGGGGAGGTGGGCGGGTCTCAGGCTCCGTTTCCTCTTATGTGAAATGAGGGGGGGGCTCCCGGAAGTCCCAGCGATGCCTTCCCTGCTCGTGGCCGTGGAGCTCGAGGGCCCTGCTCTGGGGCCAGCCCGATCCCACAATGCTGTCGATACTCACCCTACAGACGTGATCAGAAGGACCTCGATGGTCCACTGTGGGGAGTAAAGAAGGAAATATACCTACTGAGTGCCCCGCCTGTGCCAGGGCTTTGGGTCGCTGCTCGCCACTCCATCCCTAATTCATTTCCTCCTGTCTGCACCTTTTGGAACTGTCACCCTCCACCACCCTTGGCAAGGAAGGCCGTCTCATAGTACTTTGGTTTAATGGCTGATACGCTTACCGTGCAGTATTCTCTATTAAAATCGGCAGTATTTGGTTCTTCTATCAACAAGCGTTTAAAAGATACTCCTTACGGGCCCTAGGGCTTCAGACGTAAAGACTGAAGCAGCCTCTTGCCAGGAGCACGCCTTCCTATGGCTGAGATGACCGGTACCCGCAGCATAAACAAAGAGAACACTAGTTAAACGCAGGGTAGGTCGGGAGCAAGAACTAGCAAGTTGGGAGGCTTCAGGAAAGGCTTCAAGCGGATGGTGGCGCTCAAGCTTTTTGCGGAGTAAGAGAGGCGTGTGCTCCAAGTCTGGGGGGCAGATGACCTAGAACAGTTGTGGGTGACAGTGGATTGCAGGGGGGAAGAGAGTAAACATACAGTGAGGCTGGAAAGATAGGTTGGGATCAGGTTGTGAAAGACTTTAAAGGTCAAACAAGGGGACTTGATCTTTGCCCCCACTGGAGTCAGAACTGCATTTAAGGAAACTCACTGGGGCATAGGGGTCTCCAATGACCTGAACTGAGCTGCAGTAATCTAGATCACGGGGTCTGAACTCATAGTCCGTGGCCTTTTTTGTAAGCAACTTGCAATATACAAATATATAAAAATTCAAGTGCTTCTTTTATTATTGTATTTTGTTTTTGGTATTAAAAAATTTTTTTTTCTGAGAAGCATCCATAGGTTTCACCAGATAGCCAAAGGGGTCCATGACCCAAAAAAGATGACTGGAGTTGAGGTCCGGACCTAAAATGTTGGCTTGGAGGAGAGAGAATGGCCTACAAATAGTGTGGCATTCATGGAAGTGACTGATGGGATACATGAAGTGAGGAGAGGAAGGCATTGAGGCTAGTGCTGAATTTGGAAGACTGTTAGAATCAATCCGTCAAGAAGGCTGGTGCAGGGATGTCTGGAAGAGGGAGAGGTGCATTGAGGGAGAAGAGAGACGTGGAATGATGCCTGGAATATCCAGTTTGAAATGTGCAGTTGGTAATATGGAATTGAACCTCATTAGGAATGGGGACTGATTTTTAGATCTGAATTATTTGAGTAGATATGATAACTGGACCCATGTGGGTTGATAAGAGGCCTAGGACAGAACCTTGAGGCACACTCCCAGGTTGTGTGGTGTGAATGGAGAGCCAGCCAAGGAGACTGAGGAGCAGCCAGTGTTCATCCAGCAGGAGCTGGAGATTGACAGTATCAGAGGTGGGTTAAGAAGCAGAAGGATTGAAGAAAAATGGGCATATTTGGTTATTAAGAGATCCTTGGTAACTAGAGAGAGAGTAATTTGAGTTCAGGCTGTAGAGGGTGAGAGCAGGAGAGAAGAGAGAAGTGGAGATACCCAGAATGGAGCTGGGAAGAGGAAAAGATGTGTAGGACATCGTAGGTTCTAGCGAACGCATCTGTTTTTAAACTTTTTAAGACTTGGGCATATTTGAAGTCAGTTGAAAGAAATCAGTAAAATAGGAAGAGGTTGAAGATTTGAGAAAGATGGAGGTTGTAACCTGCTGGAGGTGACGGGAGGAGAGGGCCAAGAGCATGTGCACATACAGAGCTTTCTGCTGACTCCAGGGAATCCTTGTGTGTGAGTGCTGGACACACGATGAAAACGGTTGCATTGTACTACAGAGCATGCTTTATTTACAGCTATTGATACAGTGTTGCTGTTCAAGTGATAGAAAAGCATGTGTGAGCCTGGGTGAGCCCTTTTTTTTGTGGTGATATGGGTAACCTTGAGTTGTTTCTAAAGTGTCTTGGTATGAAAAGTTTCTGTCTGTGAAAGTATGATCCATTTGAAGCAGGGCCTTAAAATTCTTTTTTTTCTCTGACATTCTTTTTTTCTTGAGCATTTTGGTTACTTCGCTATATTTTGACAAATGAATTTAACTTATTCGGAACACTAGAGTCCAGTAGGTTTTATCCACCAATCAGATTTGAATTGTTAACATTCTGTGTTTGAGTATACCACTCTGCTTTTTCTGTTAACTGGCTTTTTCATTTGGTATACTAATGAAAATTTGGTTCTACTGTCTTTAGTGAGAGAGAATTTTTGGGGTCAGCTTGACCAGCTTAAAGAATTTTGAAGATGTAATGAATTCCTTTTTCTTTTTCACCTAACTTAGGCATAAAAGGAATTGTTTTGTCAAAGATGAAATCCGTTAGCTCAAAGACCATTAAGCCTTGGGAGACCCAGAGGTCTCTATGTCTAAAGGATAAATCCTTTTTATTGGATCAAAATGGAAAGGGTATCCAAGATAGGAATAAACAGTCATTTACTATTTCAATTGGCAGTGGTGATTTCTTTTGGAGAAATAAAGATGAATTGTGGAATTGGATGCAGACTCACTGTGGTAAGACTTTGTTAGTCTTTTAAAAAACTTTTAAAAACTAATGCTATTTGGTCTTAGAGTTGAAGAAACTGAGACAAACGCTGGTTTGTGGTCATGTGAATGTTATTTCCTGAGTCCATTTCTTCCAAGTGAATGTAGAAGTGGGTCTATCTGAACATGCAGGAAAAGAGGCTACTCCTGCCAACATGGTCAGCTCTTGAGCTCATTTTACACTGAAATCTGGTTCTAAATTTTTGTATAGTTTGGTTTCCACATAGTTACTAACCCTGATGCTTTTCTATTTAGGAAAATGACATGTTATATTAATGAAAGGGAAATTAATAACAGAGAGGAAATTTCTAGGAGGGGAGAGGTGGGCATGGACATATGATCCCTAGAGGATTCTGATATCAACAGCCACATGAAATACCAGGGGACTCTGTTGTCTTCCCAGAAGAACTTTGATCACCCACTTGGGTTTGATTTTTCTGTCCTGTTTGATTGAATAAGAGTCTCTTGAGAGGAGGTAGAGAGTTAAATTCTTCTATTCTTCCTCAGTGAATTTATTGGGTTCTTCCCAGTGAGTCCTCAGTGACTGTGAGAACTGGACAGCATGAATCTCATTTAATCATGTCATCTGATTATGAGTTGATATTTATTGGAATTAACTGAGTTAACACTAATATGATCCCTGAATTCACCAAATATCTGTTATTTCCTCTGGGCAGAGCTCCATGCTAGCTGTTGGAGGACACAGGACATGGAGCTAAGGTGTCTTTACCCTCCCTAGGTCCATCCATCAGTAGGCATTTGTTAAGCATCTGCTCATGCCTGGCACTGGCATGTAACGTGCATGATAATTGGCATCAAGATGCATCAAATTCTTCACACAAGCCTGTGAGGCTGGTGTTACTGGTATGCCTCATTTTGCAGATACAATTTTATTTTTTAAAAAAAATTTAAATTCAGTTTTATTTTATTTTCAGTTCCACATTCTCTTCCCATCTTCATCTCCTTCACCCATGAAGAAAGCAAGAAAACAAAATCCATTACAAATGTATATAGTCAAGCAAAACAAATTCTGGCCTTAAGTCATGTTCAGAAAAAGGGTGCCCTGCCCTCTAAGTCCGTCTCTTCTCTGTTGAACTGGGCAGCATGTTTCATCTTGAGCCTGGGAACCTTAAAAAGACAAAAATGTGCATAAAACTGCATGTTGAATTGTTAAAGCTAAATTCTTAATAAATATGATGGCAAACAAATAATCCGAAACAGAGCGTGTGATGAAATGCTTTCTCTCTTAGAACATACCTCATATCCCATGATGTAGTGGTGACCCTTGGTCCCCAGTGTTGCTAAGAGAGCACAAGACTCTGCTGCTCTTTCTAAGTTGGAGGCTTCAAGGACTTGCCTGGGGTAGCTCAGGAGGCCTCCCTGAGGACTTCCCAGCTTTGCTAGATTTTAAGAGGCTCATCACCAAATATTGACTCCTAGGGGATTTTTTTCTTTTGTGGCCAAAATAACATGAATTATCTACATGCCAAGGTGTGGAAAAGTTTTCAGTGATGAAATATAGTGTGTCTTTTTAAGTATGAAGTACATACATTAACTACTTAGGGAGTGGAGGTTTTGTTGGGGTACAGGGAGATGGCCAAGGAATCTGGAGTTAGGGTGCAGGTGTGTGTGTGACCACTGGGTAGTGGGGCATGGATGGAGGGGAAGATTCTCCACTATATCTCTCCCAATATTTTTCATATTATTAATGTAATAGTGAAGTTTCCTTCAACTGAAGGGATATTTAAGGGAGCTGAAGAAGCCAAGAGGTGTGATACTTGCATATAAGCTGTTTTACTCAGTGTTGGACCACTTAAAGGCTAAAAGATAACAGATATTTTCCTGGGTTTTAAAAACTATTAAACTTTTCCCCATGAAGTTCCTAGGCTTTTGCAGAATCTTAAGTTGAAAGGGATCTTAGAGGCCTCCTATTCCAAATCCATTCCCTCCCTCCCAGCGTTTGCTTGAAGACCTCTATCCAGCACCAGGAAAGACCCCACCTCCTGAGGCAGCCTCTTCTGCTTCTGGCTGCCTGGGATTTAATCAAGCCTAAATCTGCCTCTCTGCCAATTCTGTTCGTTGTTTTACTGGGTGTTAGAGTCACACTGAATAAGTCTCATTCCTCTGTGACAGCCCTTCAAATGTACAGAGGCAGCTCTCAGGTTCCTCTTAAGTCTTCTCTTGTCCGCACTAAATGTCACTAGGTCCTTGAGTTGATCTCCCCAGGGCATCGTCTTTCTTTGCTCAACTGTCTTTGGATGCTCTTCAATATATCGGTGTGCTTCGTGGAATATGGCACCTACAGCTGAGCACAGTACTCCAGATAGGATCGGATAGAGCATGGTACCTCAGACCTCTCAAGTCCCTCGTCCTTGACTTAGGTCTCTCTTAATGCAACCTACGATCCTATTGGCTCCATATCATAATGGTGATTCGTATTGAGCTTGTAGTCCAGTAAAATTTCCAGGTCTTTTTCAGATGAACTTGTTTCTAGACATGCCTCCCCCATCTTGTGCTCTTGAAGTTGATATTTTTGAATGTAAATGTAAGACTTTATGTTTATCCCTATTAGATTTTGTCTTATTAAATTCCAATCAGTGTTTTAGCTTGTCAAGAATTATTGGGTCCTGACTATCGTCTCTGTTGGCTGTTCTTCACAACTTTGTGTCATCTGCAAATTTGATAAGCATGCCATCTATGCATTTATCCAAGTTATTAATAAAAATGTTAAATTGCACAGGGCCAAAGACAGATCCTGGGGCACTCCACTAAAGACCTCCTTCCAACATCTAGCCATTAATGACCCATTGTGTCCAGCCGCTCAGCCAGTTCCAAATCCACGTAAGTGTATTATCGTCTCACCCACATGTCTCCATCTTGTCCAGAAGAATAACATAAGAGACTTTGTCAAACTCATTGCTAAAATCTAGATAAGATTTATCAATAGATATGCTACCCAAGCAACCTTGTTCCCCTAAAAAAGGCAATAAGGTTTAGTCTGACATGACTTGTTCTTGATAAAGCTATGTTGGATCTTTGTGCTCACCATTTTCTTTTCTGGTTGTTTATTAACTATATCTCTAAGAATATGTATTAGAATTTTGCTAAACATCAAAGTTGAGCTCATTTAATTTGCAGGTTCTGCTCCCTTTAAAAAAAAAAAAATCTGTACAGTATTTGTGCTTCTCCAGCCTTGTAGTGCTTCTGTTCTCTATGATCTTTTATTTTTTTTTCTTGTGGTAAATGTATAGATTTATTGTATTTTCTGTAAAATCAGACTGGAGTTGACATAAATCTTCCCATGTTTCTCTAAATTTCTTGTAGTTGCCTTTTCTTACATTGCAGTGATGTTCCCATTACATTCTCTCCTGCCTTCATTACAAACCTTTATCATCAAGCAAAACGAATTCCTGAATTGGCCACATCCAAAAGAAGACTCAGTTTATACTCTGCGTCCCATTACTTCTCTATTGAGAAATGGGCTTCATTGTGAGTCCTTTGGAATTGTGGTCAGTCACTGTGTTAATCAGAAGTCCTATGTCTTTCAAAGTTGTTTTTCTTTGTAATGTAGTTGTCCTTGTCTAAACTGTTCTCCTGGTTTCCTTCCTCCTTAATTAGCATTATACAAGTCTTCCCAGGTTTTTTTTTTTAAACTATCTGCTTCCTTATTTCTTCGAGCACAATCGTATCACATTACATTTATAGGCCGTAATTTATTCAGCCCTTCTCCAGTTGGTGGACACCCTCACAGTTTCCAGTTCTTTACCATCACAAAAAGAACTGCTGATAATATTTTGGCACCTCTTTGGAGTCCATTTTGTTTAGAACTAATCTGTTCTTCAGTCTGTTCTCCCTCTCGTTGCCCCCCTCACCTTTTCCTCTTCTTGTTTGCCCATAAATAGAACCTTTCTGAGCCCAGTGCTGTGTGTATTGTTTTCTCCTTTGACCAATTCAGATGAGAATGAGATTGAAATATCAACCACTTTTTCCACCTCTTCTGCCTTGTTTGTATAGACTTCTCTACTTTCTTACACCCATAATATGAGATAATTTTCTTCTTTTTTCCTCTCTACCCATTGTGTTCTTCTTTTCCTTTCCATTCAAGATCACCAAAATATAACAGAATAACTTCCAGAATTCTGTCCAGCTAGACTCCCTCTGTGACCCCAGTGATAATAAAGTTCTTAGGAGTCACATGTATCATCTCCCTGTATTAGAATGCAAAGACTTTATCCTTGTTTTTATATTTCTTTTGATTCCTGTGTTTGTACTTTAAAGTTATTTTATGCAGCTCTGGTCTTTTCATGAGGAATGGTTAGAAATCCTCTTTTTCATTAAAAATTCATTTTTCCTACCCTACGATTATTCTCAGTATTGCTGGGGAAGTTAATATTAGTAGTAAGCCTATATATATCCTTTCCCTTCTAGAATATTGTATTCCAAGTTCTTTGTTCTTTTGTAGTGGTGACTGCTAAATAGTATGTGGTTCTGTAGCTCCTGGTACCTGAAATCTTTCTTTGTAGATGCTTTCAGTGTTCTTCTTCCATATGCAAGCTCAGAATTTAGCTGTAATGTTTCTGGGAGTTTTCATTTTGGGCTTTCTTCCATGAGGAGACTGGTAGATTTTTTCTAGGCGGTTTTTTTTTTTTTATGATTTCTTAAATATGATGTGTAGACTGTTTTGGTCATGGATTTTAGGTAATCCAACGATTTTTAAGTGATCTTTCCTTGATGTGTTTTCCAGGGTGGTTTTTGCTATGAGAAAGCTTACTTTTTTTGTTTTTTTTTTTAAATTTTCTAATCTTTTGGTTTTATTTTAATATTTCTTTTTATGTCATGGAGTCATTATCTTCTGTATGGTCCTTTCTAAGTTTTAGGGAGTTTGTTACTTAACTAAGTTTTTCTTCCTCTAATGCTAAGTTGTTAGTTCCCTTTCCAGTTCTGTCTTCCATAGCTTTTATTTCTTTTCCAATTTTTTCCTCTAGAACTATCATTTCATTTATAAAAACATTTTAAAGCTTTTTTTAAAAAACCTCTGCCTTTATCTCTTGTGGAAATTCTAGTTAAACTTGTGCCCGAGTTTGTTTTTCTTTGATGATTTGCTTGAAGATGTTTTAGAGTCATTTTCTACTTGTGGGTTTATTTCTCGAATGTCCCTGTCTCCATAATAATTCTTTATGGTGAGATTCTTTTTTTGTTTGCTTACTCTTTCAGCATGCCTCTTGACTTTGGACTTAGTGTTGGGCTGGATCTTTTTCACTGCTTTTTTCTTAGTGTAATGAGTGTTGTGTCATTCCAGGATCTCAGGGTCAGCTCCTGATGAGGACCTGCAAGTGTTCCATGATCCAGAGCAGAATCTGATTTCTGCCCTTTTCATCTTAATTCTCAAGTTCCTGATCTGAGTTTAAGTATGAGCAACTGGCCTATGGGCTTGCCCTGTTTGGAGTTTCAGTAAACTGCTGCTGGACTCAGCCCCAGTCAGCCAATTGGAAAGCTCTACTGTTTCAAAGGAAAGACTTGCAGGCTTCTCTTTGGTCTGAGATCCCTGCCCTGATTGTTTCTCTGGAGTCTGGAGCTAAGACCTGATCCTTTTCCTTGCTAGGTGATTGCTCACACTGAAAATGCCATCCCTTAGGTGTAGATTCCTTCCTCAGCCCTGGATCTGTGATCTAGCACTAGGTGGTGAGCAATAAAGATGATGGTTGGCATCTCTTCCTACACCTAGTCTGTGCTTGGGCTCCCTCCGTGCTGAGATTGGGATATCTCTTTGCCCCAGTTTACAGCCCTGCCCCCAGTGTCCAAAAATCTCTGTCCCCCCTGTGCCAAGCTGTGCTGGAAGAATGACCCCTTATTGTGACCTTTTTCTTGGATTTCCCCCCTAGGCCTTGGTCTGGTGCAACTTCTAGATCTGTTGGAAAGAGTCATAGGATAGATCTTGGCTCTGCTTGTTCCTCTAGTGCTGCCATCTTGTCTCCACCCCATGTCCACAATCCTTCAGAAGTCACCGAGAGCAGCTGCGTCTTCAGTTCTTTAAGTTCTTTTAGTTCTTTTATCCTGACTAGGATAAATGGTCTACCCCAAAGTAACATGCAAGCCAAAAATAATGAAAACTTCTGTGCAGCAGTATTTTCTGGGGGAATTATTCTCTTAATCTTTATTAAGTAAGCATTAAAAAAGAGTAGATTAGCAAAGCAAGCAGTGGGTTAAAAGGGAGCAACTTGACTTGATCTTTGCTGCTGACTAAGTGAGTTTCCAGAAACATGGTTTAACTCTTGTCCTGTATCTTTTAACTCAGACTGTCTGTGAGGGACATGATCAAGCCTTTCATTTGACCCACTCATCTTACAGATGAGCAAACTGAGGCCCAGGGCAGTCCAAAGTGGCGTGCCCTTCATTGTACAGCCAGAATTTTCCAGACCCTTGTTCACAGCCCCATCCTGCTTCTCTTCTGCAGAGTAGGGATGAGGCTGGAACCAAATGCTGATTTGCTAACTGAGTGGAAAAACCACTGAATCTGGAGGCTGATAATAAAAGACCATGCCTCCGTCAGAGAGTTTACTGGCCACAGGATGGCCAGCTATTGGCTGGGCATTTTTCCACAGATGTTGTAAGTTCTTCTCAAACCTGGGACATCGCCCTCTTCCCAGCCCCCTGGCTGCTTTTCACTCATTTCACATCAGCCAGTCAGTTGATGGCTGAGTCTGTTAGCTGAGTCTGTTCCGTCTTTGTCATATCCGTCTGGGGTGGCCATTTCCGCCTGTCCCATAGACTGGGCCTCCATCTGCCAGTCTGCCTCTCTTCTCCCTGACCAGGGCTTCCAAAGTCATTGGTCCCTTGACATTAGTGCTTCACTGATGCATCCAGATGCACCCTCGCATTCCAAACCCTTGGCAGTCTGGTTCTGGCACCATTTCCAGACTTCTTCTGTGAACCCTGTGTTCCAGTCAGACTAGCCTACTAGCTCGTCCCCAGGCTGCATATTCTGTCTCCTGCCTCTCTCCCTTCTTCTTCCTCCTTCTGTCTTGGAATCCTGAGCTTTTCTCAAAGAGCATGGTGGGGGATGGTCATCTCCCATAGAAAGCCTTTCCTGATTTCTCCCTCTCCCCCCATGTTAGTGCTCTCTTTCTCTCTATCCTGCGTGTTTACTTAGAAAACCACAAATTAACATTGTCATTGTTGCATTCTATTTTTATTTATTTTGTTAAATATTTCCATGTTACATTTACATCTGGACTGGGATAAGTGTGACACCTTTGCCCTCGGAAACTCTGAGCTACTTGAAGAAGGGGACTGGTTTCCTCTTTAGTTTTGCATCCCTAGAATCTACTACTGGGGGCTTTGTTCATAGCAGGTGCTTAAAACATATTTATTGACCTGAATTGAGATATGTGTAAAAGTCACCCAATTCATAAATGTGATGATCTTTACATAAATCATAGTGAGTGAAGTCATTCATTGCCTTTGACTTGAAATTAGTTTCTCAGCTTTCTTTTAGAACAATATTGCCAGCCTCACATAGTGGTACATATCTGCTATCTCAGCTACTTGGGAGACTGAGGCCAGTGGAGCTCTGAATTGGGTGCCCTCCCCCAGCAGGGTTGATTTAATGTATAGTAAGGTCTGTATCCATATGACAAGGAGCCTCCAGGGATCAGAGTGGGGACCCCAGGGTGCCTAAGGTGGTGTAGACCCACCTAGATTAGAAATGGAGCAGGCTTAAGTTCCCAGGTTGGGTGAAAAGTGAAGAAGCCAGAAGGCCAGATGAAGAGGTGCGCATTTCATGCTTGGTCACGTCCCCTGGGATGTTCCCTAATAACTCATAGCTTTCCCTTAAGCCTACTCCTAACCCTTGCCTATTTCTGATGGGGTACCACCTTCTTCCGTTTGCCTAAATCTGTGTCCTTGGAGTCATTCTTTTTTCTTTTTTTTTTATTATTCACTTTTATAAGATTTTGAGTTCTAAATTTCCCTCTTCTTTTCCAAGACAGCATGCAATCTGATACAGGCTATACATGTTCAGTCATATTAAACATATTTCCATATAAGTCATGTTGTGAAAGAAGCAGCAGAACAAAAGGAAAAAGCCATGAGAAAGAACAGAGAGAGAAAGTAGAATGCCTCAATCTGCAGTCAGACTCCATAGTTCTTTCTCTGGGGGTGAATAGCATTTTCTATCTTGAGTCTTTTGGAATTGTCTTGGATCATTGTATTCCTGAGAAGAGCTAAGTCAACAAAGTTGATCATCGCACTCTTTGACTATTACTGTGTACACTGTTCTCCTGGTTCTTCTCAATTTGCTCAGCATCAGTTCATATAAATCTTTCCAGGTTTTTCTGAAGTCCACTTGCTCATCATTTCTTATAGCACAGTAGTCTTCCATTACATTCCTATACCACAACTTGTTCAGCCATTTCCAAATTGATAGGCATCCCCTCAATTTCCAATTCTTTGCCACCACAAAAAGAGCTGCTATAAATATTTTTGTCCACATGGATCCTTTTCCCTTTTTTATGATCTCTGTGGGATACAGACCTACAAGTGGAACTGCTAGGTCAAAGGGTGTGCACAGTTTTATATCCCTTTGGGCATAGTCCTTGGAGTCATTCTTGTCTGGCATGTCGGATCATTTGCTAAGTCCTGTTGATTTCCCCCTTGGAGCCCTTCTCCATCATCTTTCCTCCACATTCATGGGTCCTTGTCTCCTTTCATCTGGACCATTGCTTAGTCTCCTAATTAGTCTCCTGCCTCCAGCCTCTCCCATTTCCAAACAGCTGCCACACTGATATTCTGAAGGTACTGCTTTCTTTAACTGCCTATTGCTAGGATAAAAATATGATCTCTGTGATTTGGCACTGAGTGCCCTTTCAGCCTGGATCCAATTTCTCTTTGCAAGCTAGTTGAGCATTCCCCACCTTCACACCCAGCCTGTCTCAGCTGCACTGGCTTCTTTGCTGTTTTCCTGACAATTCTTTCCACCTCCTGCCTTGTTCCTTTCTAGAATGCTCTGCCTCTTGAAATTCCCTCTTCAAGGCTCGGTTCAAATGCCACCTGGCTGTGCCAGGGCTACTCCAGTCCCCCAGTAGCTAGTGTTTCCTCTTGAAATTACTTTGTGTTTACTTCTCTGTGTCTATATTGTCTTCCACCCAAACCCCCAGAAGAATGGAAGGTTCTTGGAGAACTTTCTGTTTTGTCTCTATGCCTCAGTGCCTCTCACTGCTTGCACACAGTAGGTGTTTCATAAAGGCTTATTGAATTCAACTTTCAAAGTGTTATAACAGCATTTGGAAATTTATTAGTACAAGTATTACTTAGAGAAAGCTATTTTTTTTAACCATCATGCGAATGGGAGAGGAAAAATATAATTTCTCACCTGCCTCATTAAGTTGTTTTTTTTCTAAACTGTAACAAAAAAGTTTTGGTTAAGATGTTGTTCAAATCAGTATAAATCAAATGGAGAATTTAGAGAAATTAAAGAAAATCTTAATTTGCAGAGGTAAGCAATTAATTTAAGGTAAACCTTTCTTCAAGGGGTCAGTATCATCTTTTAAAATTGATTAATCAGTTAATTTTGGTCAATAGCCTGTTTAGACCTGAGAAGTGCTCTAGTACTGTTCTCTGTAGGAAGTGACAAGACTTAGGCCATAGACCAGAAGAAGGGCCATGTTGTGAAATTGGCCAGTGACTAATAAAGTGCTTTTTATGTAATCTTAAACTTGACTATCTCTCCCCCTGATCGGTAAAGGGAAGGCCCTTTGTATTCCTGGAGTGGGTAGGGGATGGGACACTTGAATTAAGGTACTGGTTCTCCTTTCTGGGGGAAAGTTGTCATTCCTTATGTCTGCCAGATAGGCAGAGTTTCTCATCCACCAACAATGGAGGTGGGAATTAGTTTTGGTCAGGTTGGGGTTGGAGGACTTGAAACTGATAGAGTTACAAGGAGAAGAATAACAGCAATTGTTGTCAGTGACCTTTCACCTAAAGCTAAGTCCAACATTCTTGTGACCTTGTAACCCCCTCCTCTCCCCTTCCCCAGTATTGGAGTTAATGGGCTGGGAAACCCAGAGCTTAATGGTGTGGTCATTTTATTTATAATAGAAGCCAGAAACTTGACCCATGCTATTATCCCAATGTTTGGAACACTGATTGTTATAGCTTAATGCATTATTACTATGACATTAGCAGATGTGGAAAAGACTAGGAAAATGTTTTGAACAGGAGTTGGGGTTTTTTGGTTTTTTTTAAACTTATTTATAAGGAGCATTTTTTAAAAGATTTATTTATAAGGAGGTTTGAGCAGTAATGGTTCAAAGACAATGGCCTTTGGGTGGCTTTGAATCTCTTTTTAGCAGCTGTAGATTCCAATTCACCAAATGCTTGTTAAGCACCTGCCTTGTTGAAGATGCTCTTAGATGTCTGGAATGTCGGGAGAGTGGTGGATGGAGTTGGGGGAGGGGGAAGACTGTGAGCTGTACCAGCAGCTCCGGTCCCCTTTCCTCTGTCCCCTTTTCATTTTCAGTGGGGTAGGTGAGCCGCAGGATAAGCAGGTTCTAGGCTCCCAGACTCAGGCTATCTTTATCCTTTACTCCTCAAGTAAATGAAACCACTTGTTCCAGCATGATCAGTGATCTCTTAATTGTCCAATTTGATGAGCTTTTTTCCGTCTTTATCTTTTTTGACCTCATGGAAGCATTTGACTCTATATTGACTGTCCTTTCTTGAATACTGGATTACTAAAAATTGTTTGTAACTGACCAGAATACCCATATCTGCACATTTTAAAACTTGGAAAAAGAATTTCCTCATTTGTTTATGAATTACATTGGGTTTTGAACCAGTCTGTAAAAATATAAAAATGAAATATTTTCCAGTAAGTTTACAAAGACAGTGGATTGACATTATGGAAGCTACATGTTTACTAGCTCAATTTCACCCAAACCCTCTGTAATTGGCATCAAGGACTGGAAGAGAAAGTGTCAGCGTTTGTAAATTTGACCAGCACTGCTCTTCCATTCGAATCCATGTGTCTGGGAGGTGTCTTCACAGACAGCTGTTAAAAACAAGTATTCAATTAAACTTGGACCTTCTAAATGTCAAACCAGCATCTTGAAATATAGCATAACATATTCAATTATGTTATTTTAATGACATTTTAAAGGAAAATGTATTTTGTACCATTAATAAATGAAATTTAAAAAATATTAATTTATTTCATGCTTTAATCCTGTTGTTTCCTATTATATGTGTTCATAATTATTAGTACTACAGCATGAAAAGATACAATTTATGAATAAGTAAAAATCCTTATCAAGATTGTATGCTCAAAGATTTTGTTACTGATAGGATTCCAGATTTTAAAAACTTGAACTTCTGGTCCATATATAAAAGAAATGGGAGGCTGCCCTCTGGTGGCTGCATTGAGAATGCACAGGAGGAACCCCCTGAGAAAGTGTAGGAATAGTAGAATGTGGATGCTTGGGGTAAGACAGAGGGAAGAAGTAAAGGTGAATTCAGGTTTAAGGCTTAGAAGATGATGAAGATGATGTCTCACCTGGACAAGTTTTGGAGGGAAAACAATGAGTCTAGTTTTAGGTGCCAGCAAAGATGTCCAGGTGATTGACTCTAGTAGGGAGCTCCAAGTACCAGGCAGGAGCTCTAGAGAGAAGTTGGAGGTGCATATCAGTATTTGTAGATGGATCATTTGTATTAATTAGGGGCAATTAGTGCAGTGGTTAGAGCACTGGGTCTGGAGTCAAGAGGACTCATCTTTCTGAGTTCAAATGTGGCCTCAGACACTAGCTGTGTGATCCTGGTCAAGTCCCTTCACCCTGTTTGCCTCAGTTTCCTCATCTGTAAAATGAACTGGAGAAGGAAATGGCAAACCACTCCAGGAGCTTTGCCAAGAAAAGTCTTAACATGTTCTGACATGACTGAGCAACAGTATGCATTCATTATAAACATTTACTTTTTAACCTCAGAGAGTAGACTTTTTAATATTTGTTTCTTTGCTTCCTCCTTCCTAAAAGAAAACTTCTGTGTTTTGTGAACAGGGCTAGAGAATAATCTATTTATAAATGTCAACAGTCATGCCTTATAGGCACTAATACGTGATTTATGGACAGAAGGGGTTTGAAGTTTATAAAAAAACTAGAAGCTTGTTGTCTCCAAAAAGTGATTTAGATTCTTATCACTCATCTAACATCAAGACTCCAAATTCCATCGGGTTGAAAATAGGGGGAAAGTTTCCCTTAGGCCAAACAATCATTCCACCTAAATATAGGTTAGCCCAGATCTGTAAAAACCAAATATGAACTGGGGAGTGTGCTCCGGGACTAAGAGTGACTGAAAAAAAACAAGGCTAGAGTTCTTTGTACCAGTTTTAAAAAAGGATTTGGCATCATGTACTTTCTTGAGTAGAGCTCACAAACTTTATTCAGAGATTTTTTTTTTCAATCCTAACCTCAGGAAAAAAGATCTTAACTTGAAAAGGGAAAACATTGTAGTGAGATGTGTTCTTTCAGCTCTTACTGAAAGTGGCACCATTGCTATTCGTTATATTATCCCTAAGCAATGGAAGCTTAAGTAACTTTTTCATGGTTTCACTTTGGGGTAAAAAGAGGAAGTTGAACTATAAGTGGTCTTCCAGGTAGGGAGGGCCCTTCTAATTCTAACATTCCCTCATTTTTTTTTTAAATTTAATTTTTCTGTGCCTCATTTTCCTCATTTTTAAAGTAAGGAGGTTCTGCCCCTAAAACTGTATAGTTTGAAGTAACTCAGAGTTTAGGAGCTAGCATGGCTTTCTGTTGGTGGAGCAACAACCACAGGTTGGTGATCCTTGAGGGAGGGCCTGCTTACTATGTGTCTGACCTCTAGACTGTCTGGAGCACTTAAAGCAAGTGTTCAGAAAACGCTTCTTGGTTTGTTGATCATAGACTTAACAGATATTTTTTATGGAGCACAATATCTTATCATTAGTACCTTTATCATGAAAAAGTTTTAGCTTCTAAAAATAAGGGATGGTGAAATTTCATTGTGTTTGACCACCAACTTCAGAAAAGGGAAGTGGTTTTGAATTTCATTTTTATAAGTGATTAACAGTTGTAGTTAAAGAGTATGCTGCTTGTAAAATGTAATTATGACTAATTAGGAAGGGAGATAAACTGAGAAGAAAAGCTTTTAATAAGAAAAATACTGGAATGCTTTTGATTTCTAAAGAAATTTAAAATTTTATATTTATAGATCAAGGAACAGAGAAACATGAAGGAACAGTTTCTACTTCTGGGATCACTGATCAAGAGAAGGAATTATCAAGCAATGCTTTTCAAGCATTCATGGTAACAAAATGTTTCATGTTAATCTCTTAAATTTTCAAGAAACTACTTTCATATTGGAAATTTTTTGTTGCTTCTAAGAATATTGTCTTTGAGAAGCATGAGTCTTCAAGTTCTTAGGAAATTCGAACTCTTTTCAAGACCCGTGAAAGGATTTGGAAGAGCATCTTTTTTGTTGTATTGCTTGCACAAAACTAAAAGAACTATACTCTGATGTTTGTTTCCATAGGCTTTTGAACTTTCTGTTTAAATTCAGAATTGGGATTTCTTTGAATTCATTGCCTGTCATGAATCCACTGAGGATGTTGTGTACCATGCCAAAGCATTTCCCATATTAGAAGGATCAGGGGATTTACCCTAAATTCTTGGGAGTTTAGACCCATCAGTTTTCTTGGAGCAGAAACCACAGATGTGGCTTAGTAGTATGCTTTTAGGTAGTGAGAACTGGTGACCAACATCTCTTTTCATTAATCTAAGGGATTTTGTTCTGTTGATAAGTCACTGTGTGTCCTTTGCAGGCTGGGAATTATGACATGTGCCTCCAGCACCTCGCCTGCCTGCAGGACATCAACAAAGATGACTACAAGATCGTTCTGAACACGGCAGTGGCTGAGTTTTGTAAAAACGAGCAGACGACCACCGATCATTTGAGAGCAACGCTGAACCAGCTGAAGAATCAGGTATGCCTTCGCTGCTCAGGGCTACATTGTTCCCCTGAGTCAGTTCCATTGATGCCGGCTGCCCCTTGTTTTCTTGTTGTAAACCAGAAGGTGTGATGGACTCTTTTTCAGGTTCATTCAGCTGTTGAAGAAATGGATGGCTTAGATGATGTCGAAAATAGCATGCTCTACTATAACCAGGCTGTTATTCTCTATCACTTGCGCCAGCACGCTGAGGCAATATCGGCCGGAGAGAAACTCTATCAGTTCATAGAACCTTTTGGTACGTCACTGAATGAAGCAAGTAATTTGTCACCCATTTTCTCTGACTTATATTTTTTTAATCCATCTAGTTCTTGAATAATTTTTACTAAGACCTTTGGGCTATTTCCTGGTCTCTAATCGTCCCACCTGTGTCTCCTTTGCAAGCTGCTTTCCTTTTTCTGACCTCTCAGTATTAATGTGCTGTTGACTCACTTCTCTTCTTGCTGCATGCCCTGTGTTTCTGGCCTTGACCTCTGCTGAGCCCCAGGTCCCCATTTTCTCTTGGGTGCCCCCAGCCTCTCAGACTCAGCGTGCCTCAAATGAGGCTGAACTCTATCCCCAGACCTGCTCATCTTTGTGACTGTCTTTTCTGTTCATGCTGCCTGATCCTCCTGTTTGAAATCTAGTTGTCTGTTCCTTAGCTCTCTCACTTCCAGCACCTGTTAGTTCTGTTACTGCAGTGTTTCCTTTCTCGCTGCCCTATTACGGACCTCTAGGACCACATGGCTGCACCACTGCTACAGGCTTTCACTGATCTTATAGCAGATGTTCTGAGCTCTTCTTACGCTAGTCTGTCCTTCATCCTGCTGCCGATGAATCCGTCTGTGGGTTGGGCCACGGCATTCCTCTGCAGAAAACCCTTTTGTGGGTCCTGACTGCTGAACACCTACTGTGTGCCAGGCAGCGAGCTGAGCACTGGGGACACAAAGAAGGGCAAAAGGCGGCTCCTGTCCTCAAGGGCCTCACAGTCTAATCACAAAGACAGCAGGAGAGCACATATGTACAAAACTCCTTCCAGTATTCTACCTCGAGGGCAAGCACATATATACAGAGCCCCTTCCGGTGTTCTCCCATGCCCTTCACACACTTGCTCTGAAGGACCACTTGTCTTGCCTTATAGCTTCCACATTCTCTGCCTTTGCTCATGGCAACTTTTAATTAGAAGTAGATGCCTTTTGACTTGGATTCCTGCCGTTCCAGACCATACAGGTACATGCCTCCATGAAGCCCCACCACACGGGAAGCAAGCTTTCACTCCTCTTCACCCTCTTCAGACTTCTTTCTGTCTCTCATTTACTCACCATGTTCCATTTCGTATTGTATTTGGGTAAAGTATTTGGGTACATATTCTCTTATCTCCTGCTGGTTTGCAAGAGGAGAAATATCACGATAGTTTTTATATCCCTAGCTCCTAGCACAGTGCTTTCAAAATAGTAGGCTTTGAGTAAATGGCAGTTCAGTCGAAGTAAACTGAGAGTTATTGTGGGAACAAACTATTTCCTGATGATTAGAAAAAGTTTAAAGAAGAAAAGCTATGAAGGCACTGCCTTCTATCAGCACAGTTTTATGGGAAGCTCAAAAAGTTCGTTGTATTTTTCTTCCATCTTTTGAGTACAACTCTCAGAATTCTTGGAGATGGCTTGGTGGGTCATGGCTGGTGAGGCTTCGACATGTAGTCTCAGCTTTTTCCTTCCTACGAGGCTTCAGGACATTGAGGGTGGGCCCTTTTGGGGCTTAGAGTCCTTGTTGGGAATCTTGGACAAGGTAGGCAGGGGAAGAGCGTTAGAATTATCTTTTCTCCTAACTCCAGAGCTGCTTGCTGCATGTAAAAGCAAAGAGGTGAATGTGAGGGAATGCTGCTATTTTCCATTTTGAAAACTAAAACAGTAGGGAATTCTGATTCATTTCTGTTAAGAAAATTTGTTATAATTTCATGTGAAATTGATGGTGTTGGTAATTCCATACCATGAGTAGGCTTTAAAAGTGCTGCTTTTCTGAATCCAAACGTAAAACCCACTTCTCTTGTGTCCTTATACAGTGTTCTTCCTACTTTCTGTGTGTCTTGGGCCTGGACCCTTTTGTTTGCTCTCAGAATCATCTTTTTAAGTACATAAAATAAGAGCAAAGGGAAACAATTATATTGAAATTAAAGTCTAACTTTTTTTCCCCCTCCAAGTTCATAGACCTCTGAAATCTTTCCCCTAACGCCTTGAAGATTAGGTTACGCCTAGGTGAAGTAACCCTGAACTCAACTTATTTCCATAGTACAGTCCTTGTCAAGGTAGGTTTGTTCTCGACAGACACTGGCTGAGACCCTTGGAGGCTCAGTGATGTGGCCGAATTAATGTCTTCAGGGATCCAGTTGATGGATGTAGAACAGGCTGGCAGGCTCCAGTAAAGACCTGTGGAGTTTGTATTCTGAGACTTCATTGTATTTGTCCTCGTTTGTTACAAGTGTGCATCTCTCTTCATGTCTTTTTTTCTCTTGTGTTATGTAGAAGAGAAGTTTGCCCAGGCCGTGTGCTTCTTACTTGTGGATCTCTATATTCTAACTTACCAAGCTGAGAAAGCTCTGCACCTCCTTGCTGTTCTAGAAAAAATGATCTCCCAGGGCAATAATAACAAAAATGGGAAAAATAACGAGGTGAGTGATCTGAGGCAAACAGGGCTGATTTGGAACAAAACCAGGCAGCTGAGGACATCTCATCCGTCAGCCTGGTTCCTCTCAGGGTAGTACTTTAGACCTATTCCTTCCCCCACTTGTAGTGAAAATTGAGTCAGTATGTCAGTAAAATTTAGTAAGGCCCTACTATGTGTCAGCCGCTGCTGAGCACTGGGGATAGGAAAAAAGATGAGAGTCCTGTCTCTGAAGAAGCTAATAGCCTAATAATGGGGGGGGATAGATAGCAAGCAAAGAAAAGACAGCAGGATGGTGCCAGAGTGCACAGAGCGCAAGAAGACCTGGGTTCCAAATGAACCTCAGACTCTTATGAGCTGTGTGACCCTGGGCAAGTCACTTCAGTGTTATTTATCTTAGTCTCCTCATCTGTAAAAATAGGGATAACAGGAGCACCCTCCCATCCATGATTGTTGTGAGGAGCAGATGAGATAATAATTCTAAAGCACTTAGTATAGTGGATGCCATATGAATATTAGCTGTCATCATTAAATATGTACAAATAAGCTGTATCCTGGATAAATGGGAAAGTCAGCAAAGAGGAGAGGTAGAATTAAAAGAGATTGAGAAAAACTTCATGTAGAAGGATTTGAGCTGGGCCTTGAAGGAATCCAGGAGAAGAGGAGGGAGGGCCTTCCAGAAATGGGGGACAGCTGGTGTGATAAGGCCTGGAGTCTAGAGATGAGTGTGGTTTTTGAGGGACAGCCTGAGGTCCTGTGTCCCTGGATGGAAGAATATGTGTTGGGGAGTAAGGTGTGAGAAGACTGGAAAGGGAAGAGGAGCTAAGTTATGAAGGGCACTCAAAGCTGGAGAGAGCATTTTGGGGAGTTTATGGAGTGGGAGGCCAAGAGGCTGACATGGTCAGACCTGAACTTTAGGGAAAGTCCCTGTGGTGGCTGAATGGAGGATGGATTGGAGTGGGGAAAGATTTTGTTATGGCAGGTCAGGACAGTGATCCAGAGTGAAGGGAGGAGGGAGGTCTGGCCCAGGGTGGCAGCAATGTTGGGGGCGAGGTGAGGAAGAAGGCGTGTATTTGAGAGATGTTACAGAGGTGAAATTGACAGGCACTTGGCACCAGCAAGGATGATGGGGTTGAGTGACAGTGATAGTTGGGCTGTGAGCCTGAGGGACTGGGGGGCAGGGAGAGGGCGTGGTTGATGCCCTCTACAGTAATTGGCAGGTTAACAGAGGAGAGGGCTGGGAAGGGATAGAGGTGGGGAGAAGATCATGAGTTCTGTTTGGATGTGTTGAGCTGATGGTGATCCTAAGAACTGCGCCTGAAACATGGACCAGAGTGGTGGTCATACCTGGTGGGCTTGGCTTTGTTAAGGTCGCTTATCTTGTCTCCGGCTTCCCTCTTCTTTATTGGAAGATTATGTACTAGCAGTAGGCAGAAATGAAGTTCTATTTGTTCACTTGAGTTCTTGACATCACCCTTTGGTACCAAAGAGGAGGTAGAAAAGTGACTTTATTTGAAGGACTTTGTGGGCAGTGAAGCAACTTTGATTTCCTGGGACCCTCCTTATTTTTCAGCATTTACTATTATTTTTTAAAATTAAAAATGTAATTAAAGGCTAATTAAATTCTGGTTTATTTTGTTCCTTCAATTTTTATGCAGTCAGGAAACTCTACCAGCAAAGAGGGATCAAATCATAAAGCTGAAAGTGGAGCCCTAATAGAAGCTGCCAAGTCCAAGATTCACCAGGTGAGCTGATGTTAGAGATGGCCTCGCATAATGTGGAGTCAGCCCGGTTACTGAGGCTGAGAAAGGAAGAGCATTCATCATTGGAAACAGGAAACAATCTAGAAGCATTTGTCTTTCCGCATGCAGGGCATTACTTAATTTAGTGGTCATGGTCCTAACTCAGTTTCACTTCGTGTCACTAACAAAGAGGCCTTTTTCATGGTTGTGTCCCCAAGGTGGGCAGTGGGGGGAAGTGTAGGGGGGAGTGAGCATAGGGGGTGCAGAAAAGCCTCCCACAGTTATGGCAGAGAGCTGATGACGACTTTGATTTGGAGTCCCAGCACAGCCTTCTTCATTCCTGCTTTGTTAGTGTGTATGCTAACTTTGCTCTTAAGGTAGGAAATATTTGAGATTATCTTCAAGTGACTTTTTAAACACTACCTTTGCAAGTATGATGTAGTAGCATTTTTACTCTTTACCTCATAAAGCTAAACCCTGTTTTGTGATGTTTACATTCACTGTAGTTCTCATGTGAAAACTTTTTCCTCCAACTACGCAGTATAAAGTGAGAGCCTATATCCAAATGAAGTCTCTGAAAGCTTGCAAAAGGGAAATCAAATCTGTCATGAATACAGCTGGAAATGTAAGTGTCTCCCCTGACTTCCTCTTCCTTTTTCTTTTTTTGATCTTTTCTTTCCTAAGGGCATTCAGTGTATAGCCTTTATTTTCTCCAAGAATGCTTATTCCTTGTTTAGGGAGCTTTAAACACATGATTGTAATGTGACCTGTTCCTGTCCTCAAGAGCCAGGCCAGGGGAGGGCTAATCCTAACCCTAAACGCACTGGCTGGGAGAGATGGTCTGCTTAGCTCTTTTTTGATGGAGGTTTGAGTTTTTGTGTTTCATAGAGACCAAAAATTGGATCTGAATCACTTCTTGAAAGCACCTTTTAAAAAATAGTTTATTGCAGATTTAGGCTTTTTTTCCTACCCAGCAGTGTGGGGAGTTCCTTAGAAAACCCAGGCCAGAGCAGCGCCCAGTGTGCAAAGTGAGGTCAGGTGACTCACCCAAGGCCCTAGAAGCAATGTGGGAGGGCTTAAAACTTGAACTCAGACTTTGTGAGGTCTCCAGCTGCCCTGCTGGGCTGCCTCTCGGTGCCTCAGCAAGCTCTTAGCTTACCAAAAATCCCCATCACAGACTAGTGGAGAATGAGCACATTAGTGGAAAATCAGCACAAGCCCCTTTTGTAGTAGAATCTCCTCCCCAGGCACAGCTGGGAGCTCCTCTAACTGAAATGTAATTGTGCCTTGGATGGGCCAAGACTAATGTTGATCTTTCATTCAGATTCAAAGCACTATTGCTTAAGCACCTACTACAAGGGACTGTAATCAAGACAGCCCTGCAATGTGGCCCAGTAACCAACTGGATTACTGTTGGTGGCATCCCAAAAAATGGGAAGCAGTCCGAGGCTTTGGGGTGGCTTTTAAAAACACTTGAAAGCAGATGAGAGAAAGATGTGGGATCCTGTCCAGGGAGGGCTGGAAGCAAAAATAAGGCAGATTGTCTGAGTTGGTGGAGGAATGGTGAAGTTGAGACCTAGACTAGAGAGGCTGTGTGAAGTCACCCTGAGAGTGTGGATTGAGGGAGGGGAGGAAGTAGCTGCAGGGAGAGATCAGGTTTTGTGCAGACCTAGAGGTAGATCTGGAGCTTGACCAGAAAAGGTTGGCTTCCTTGGTGGTCTAGAAGCTGTTAAATGAATGAGCATTTGAGGTAGAAGAGGGCACCAGAATGTGGAATGGCTACCTCCAGGTAGATGGAGATGTCTGAGCCCTAGCAACCTGTGTGACTGGGCTGGGGATGCCCTTCTTGGGTCATTTGATGGCTAGGGTTTGCTCTTACTTACTGATTGTAAGTTGGACCCCAGCAGACACTGAGGAGGAATTAGAAGAGAGCAAAAGGCTGTGATTGCAGAGAAAATGGGGTTTGGAGTAAAAGCCTTGCTTCTTTGGGGCTGGGGCAGCAGCCAATTCTTACCCCACATGGAAATGATGAGGCAGGCTCTGCAGTCTGCTGGCTCAGATTCCCTTCGTTATATCTCTCTAAAAAGAATGCACAGTTCTTGAGTTAGTTCAGGACAATTATGATTTGCCCTTCCTTAAGAGAGCCTGTCATTTTATTTAAAAAATACCTTTCTTTTCCACACATACACCCACACACACACATACACACACACACACACACACACACACACACTCTAACACACACTCTCTCTCTCACACACACACATGCACACATACACACACATTCTCACACACACTCTCTCTCTCTCTCTCTCTCTCTCACACACACACACACACACACACACACACACACACACACACACCACACACTCTTAAGTGAATCTGTGATCTCATCCTTGTGGCTATTTCCTTCACTGGCACATGGTAACTCATTCGTACCTTCTCAAGTGGTGTGACAGCAAACTCCCAGTCAGGCACACCCAAAATACACATTTGGGTGTCATCTCTCCCCCTCAGATCTTCTGTCATTCAGAGTTCTCCTTTGCACTCAACACATTCTGCTTGATCATACCTGCTTGTGTTGTGCCCCTCCCTCCATCCAGCTCAGTCACAGGCTCTGAGTACAGGACCTGGCTGTGAGTGTCCTGCCACAGCTTTGCACACTGCGGATGCTTAGTAAATGCTAGATAAATGAAGAGCAGTAACTTTGTCTCCCCTGACTTGGAAAAGTATTTAACTCATGTATGTTTAGAAGTATATGAAAGATGACAGTGTGATTGAGATAGCCATTGTTCTCAAATCATTTATAAAAGTGATAAAAAGATCCCTTTAATAATAGACTGTAAAAGCATCTACTCTTAAAGCATGTTTCTGGTGGTTTGCTCTGTTCTTGTTCGTGGTGTTTTTGACATCTATTAACTCTTGTAGGAACAAGAGGCTTGTTAAAATAACAAGCCGCAGACCGTAGCTTCTCCTTGCCGTGCCATGACTGTGTTAATTCATTGCTAACATGCTAGTATAGTGATGCGACTCTGAACTCATGTCACCCTCTTTAAGTCATAACTTATGTTTTTTTACAGTCTGCTCCTTCTTTGTTTCTTAAAAGCAATTTTGAATATTTAAGGGGCAATTATCGCAAAGCAGTGAAATTGTTAAATAGTGCAAACATTGCTGAACATCCAGGATTCGTGAAAACAGGTAAAAGAAAATCGCGAGATGTGAATGGTTGTGCTCTCTCTCTCCCTCCCCTTCCTGTTCTTTGTTCACAGACGCCTGTTGAGCATGATTTCTAAGTGGATAACTCTAATGATGCCTCACAGAGGTGAATGACTTTTGAGATCTCTCCTTCGCCTTTTCTAGAACTCTTGGGATTTCAGTCTGTTGTGTACCGATTCCCTGTTGTTCAGTCATTCAGGGGCGCTCATCTCTTCACGATCCTGTGGACCAGATTGCCCATGGGATTTTCTTGGCAAAGATACTAGAATGTTTTGCCTTTTCCTTCTCTGGTGGATTAAGACAGATGGAGGTTAAATGACTTACCCCAGGCATCTTAATAAGTGTCTGAGGCCAGATTTGAGCTCGGATCTTCCTGACTCCAGGCCCAGGGCTCTATCCACTGAGCCACCCAGCTACTTCCTCACTGATTCCTAGTAGTTGCCAAATTTGAAAAATGTTTTGTCTTTGAAAAGCCTGCCATCTTAAATAGTGAATAATTTGAGGATGTATTTGGAATACAGAGCTGAGGGGTGAGGGCAGAAGTAAGTCAGATAAAAGTTCTGAAGTCTAGGTCACCTTTCATATTCAAACTAGTGCAGTTGTGAATTTCTGTTTTGGGGATGTGAACCCCATTAACTTGGTCTGCTGGTGTGAGGCAAAGGGCAGTAGAGGAAAGGGGAGGAGTCCCATAGAAAAAGCTTTCCAAGGAAATCTAATGAGGATTTCTTTCTTTTCATTTCTTATCCTCTTCCCCCTTGAAAATAATGTATTAATTCTACATAAAATGTATCTGACATTGTAATCTCAAAAAATGGTAAAAAACAACTCCCTAAACCCTTGTGTAATGAGGCTTTAGTGTATATTTTACATGTAAGTAATTAACTAACAGTTATTCTTAGAAACTTATAGAACTATTGTCTTGGAAATGGGATTTTTTTAAAAAATTATTTTGAGTTTTAAAAAATAGATTGGTGGTATTGAGTAAATGAATTACAAATATTTTCTTCCAAAAAGGTTGAATTTCATTGATGTCGCTTCTTGTCAGCTAGTAGCCATTTTTCAAAATAGTTTATTCTTGATTTTTCAGTACTATTAGAAAAATAAGATGAATAATTGAAAACCACAAAAAAAATTCATTTTAGAATTCAGTCATCATCATATTTGGGCATAAATACAAATAAATTGTCATATCTACAGATGTGTAAATTTTTTTGAATACCTGCTCTGCCCTTGGCCATCTCAAAACCCGGCCAGGTGGCAGTGTGCATGTGACACATGCTGAAGGAAAGAAGCTGCTGTGGGGGTGCTCACTTAGTACAGGTAACAGGTGACTGGCTCATCAGCCTCCAGCGTCTCTTAGCTTCTCAGCTAAGATGTTGGTCGACATTATTACTATTTCTGTTTGCTCTCACAGACAGGCCTTTCCATTGAGAAAGACTTCTGTTCTCTCTCTCCAGAAAGGGATGGAGCATACAAATAGCTCAGTGGGAGAAGCGAGAAATCCCTCCCCCCGCCCCCTTCTCCTCCATCCCCAGGCTCATCCTTAGCATTAGTCTGAAAAATAGTGTTGTTTCCTCCTCAGAGGACTTGCTCCTGGGGAGCTTCTGAGTTTGTGAGTGGGGTTGGTATAGTAAAAAAAAAAATAAGTCTTAATTTGTGAAGTACTAATAGGAAATATATTCCTGGCCAAACGTGTGTGCATGTGCACACACGCATACATGTACTTGTGTTGAGTCATCTTAAATGTCTACACCCTTCGACCACTTCTTTAGCAAAAATTGTCATAGAATGATTTTACATAGAGCCACAAGTTTTGTGTAGCAGAATTTTACAGGCAGACCTCCTCTAACATGCCTCAGCACACAGAGTTCACAGTGATGTCACTAATACATCATAATGCCCAAGCCCTCCTATGACATCATGAATCCTGCAGGGATGTGAGTCTAGGCACCCATGTGACCATCCGAGGGGCTGATTGCCATCCTTTGGAGGGTTGTTGTCAGACTCTGTTGATGAGGATAGAAGGGTTCTCCCTGAATCTTGCCCATATCAGGGTGTTTCCTTCAGCTTCTACAATAACAGCTTGAGGATGAGCTGCCCCTTGACCTTCTGCCATGCCTTGTCATGTTATTGAGAGGCCCTTGTCCTGGAAAGCTGGGCCAGACAAGCACAAGGGGTGTAGGGGTTTGGAGGTGGGGCCTGGTGATGGTCCCTGGCTCTGTCAGCTGAGGCCCAGTCTAGTAAAGTACGCAGTGCCTCCCATCAGGGGCTCAGTCTTTTCACAGGGAGCATCTCCTGCGTCCCCCAGAACACAGATCCTTGAAGTGGCCTCGCTTTGCCCATGGTCTGGCTGCACCCCAGAAAATAGCCTGCTCCCCAAGAAAGGGTTGCCAAGCTTCTTCTTTTCTTTGCCCACACTCTCTCTGTGAATGCTCTGTCACGTAGGAGAGATGGGAGCCTGGACAACTGACGGGGGTGTCTCCATTAGAAGGTGTTCTGGCCTCATTCCCTTTGCTGTGTTTGTTTTTCTCAGGTGAATGCTTAAGGTGCATGTTCTGGAACAATCTGGGCTGCATCCATTTTGCCATGGGCAAACACAATTTGGGAATTTTCTATTTTAAGAAGGCTCTCCAAGAGAATGACAACGTCTGTGCCCAGCTTGGAGCAGGCAGTGCAGACCCAGGTAAACCTTCTTTTAGCTGACCGTGTAGGGAGTGGATGGGCACGCTAGTGGGAGGGTTTGCCGAAAAGGATCTTGTCAGCACTGAGGGCCAAGGGTCAGTAGGCATCACATTCACCAGTGGTGTTGCTCAGTTTGGTTAAATTTCAGAATAGTAAAGGAAAAAAAAAACTGAAGGACTTTTTTAATGCACAGAAGAATTTGTGGGCACTTAGGACAGCTTTGAAGTTATTCTTGAAAGGAAAAAACATTTCTCTATAATAGCTGTTTCTGGTTTGTCCTTTTCTCTGTTCTACTCTCTAAATGGAAGTGCTCATTTTATTTGGTGGTGTAAATTCAGAACAAGTTTTTAAAATGAAAAAAATAAGAGAGAAAAGTATAAGCATTTCTGGAGTGCCTACTGTGTGCCAAGGGTTATGGATTTTATTTCATTTGATCCTCACAACTCTGGAGGCAGGTGCTGTTATTACCCCTGTTCTACAGATGAGGAAACTGAGGCAGATAGAGGTTAAGTGCCTTGTCCACAGTCACGCTAGTAAGCGTCCAAGGACAAATTTATACTCAGGTCTTCCTGAGTCCAGGACTGATACTCTACCCACTAGGCCGCCTGGCTGCCCCAAATGAGGTCAGTGAATGTGGAAATACATTTCCCTGATTCATTTCCATTTCATTCAATAAACATTTACAAATTTTGACATTTAAAATTACTATTACAATAAATATAAATCATTTATCTATTTTTTATAGATAAATACTAATTTATGTAAATAAATAAAAATAAAGAAAACTCACTGAGAAGTTTATAAAAATCAGCCTCTGTGCCCCCTTTTCATCAAGTGAGAAGAGGGAGAGACAGAGACAGAGAGAGTGTGTGTGTGTGTGTGTGCATGTGTGTGTGTGCACGTGCGTGTGGGCACGCATGTGTCTGTAAGTGTGAGCATAGGCATGTGCCAGGCACAGGTGCCATCCATGCGTGATCCTCCTGGCTCTCGAGCTGTCCTGAGTCAGCAGCCTGGGACCCCGGATCTCAAGCTTCCCTGAGGGAGGAGGTGCTGAGCTTTCAGAAGCAGACATAGAGCTCGAAAGCAGCACAGAGACATCTGGGCTGACCCCTCCATCTCACTGTGAGGGAGTGAGGTGGGATCAGGCCCCAGTCATTCCTTCAGGCTGCTTTGAGTCTGGTCTGTCAGGCAAAGAGAGCTTCCTGGGGATAGCCTGAGGCTGGGGGGGTGAGCCACATGAAGCTGTATGGGGCCTGTTCCCTACACTGATGCCTCCTGGCATCTAGGTAGGGGTGGTTTCAGGAATAGAAGGTGGCAGTCCTGCCAGAGGGGGAGCAGGGATATGTCCTGACAGAGGCACCTGCCAGAACAATTAGGGTCAATGTGTGCTGTGGGGGGAGGGCACAGCCATACCAGGAAAAGGAGGAAGGCAGGGTGGGCAGGATGTGGAGATATCCATTCAGGATTGATTGGGGTGGACAGGTGGCTTAATTTGACAATTCTCTGTTAGTGTGTGGAGTGAGTGCAAAATAAAGATTAAGCGGAAAACTTTCACAATGGTCTTTTTCTTACTGCCAGGGAAGAAATTTTCAGGGAGGCCCATGTGTACCCTACTGACAAATAAGCGCTATGAGCTCCTGTACAATTGTGGCATTCAGCTGCTGCACATTGGCCGGCCTCTGGCAGCCTTCGAGTGCTTGATTGAAGCTGTCCAGGTTTATCATTCTAACGCCCGCCTTTGGCTGAGGCTGGCTGAATGCTGCATCGCCGCCAACAAGGGGGTGAGTAATGGCCCACTGCTAGGGACAGCGTTGTCCTTTGTCTTCCTCATTTCACTCATTCTATTAGGTAGCTTTTCCGTTGCTCATTTGTTAAAATTTTGTTTATTGTCTTAAAGTACACATTATCCATTTTTTAAAAGAGTAATTGACCAAAGCCCCTACAAAGTTAGTGCTATTAGCACAAGGCTGAAGAATGTTCCCAGCTGGGGCCTGTGTAGGCTGATGGGACACAGGGAAGTGTAGGCTTAGAACAGGCCCCTTTTTATATTCTTTAAATATCATGGGAACCCCCTCCATCCCCCCCAGCAACTTTGGTTGGTCTAGTTTATATCTAAGGCCATTTACTGTGTTAAAAATTAATTAAAATGTCTTAGTGATAATGAAAACAATTTTGACCTTATGGGCCCCAGAAGGCCACATTGAGAGATACTGCTTTGGGGAAATAAGCAGGTGGGTAGTTTCCGCAGGCTTGGGAGTTGTTTTCCCCGTGCTTCTGAATAAGTGGGGTTAGATACATGATAGGGCTACATTTATTTTCACCAGAAAAAAATATAGGTTGGTTAGACCCCCTTCCTTCTTTTTCTCATTGCCGAGGCTGCCACTCTCAGGTCATGGCTACCATCCTGGGGTCCGTGGATTCTCCCAGAATGCACTTAGGTCATTGTCTCTGGCTGCATCTGGCCCTGCTTCTTTTTTTTGTTTTTAAATAAAGATTACAAGTTGGGGAATGAGTAGCAGTAGTTATAGCTATAGCTGGAAAATCTTCTGAGGAGCCTTGACAGCTTGAGGGTTTGTTGATCTGATCAACTCCAAGAGAGGGCTTGAGTAATCGTTTAAATGTCACATTTTAAATTCTGTAGGATGAGAAGGGGGAAAGTGATTAAACACACCTGGGAATTCCCTGTTCTGTATCCTTTAGAATATCTGTTAAATTTTTGATTAATAGGGAATCAGAGTCCTATTCTGATGCCTCATTAGGGCAGAAAGGTGAGTCTTGGGTTCTAGAAAACTGTGCTCAAAGAGGAAACAATCAAATTTAGATCTGTAATGCTGCTTTTCTTAAACCACCTCTTCTACAGATTCGTCAACTAAGGCTCAGGTATTTAGCGCCTCGTTTAGGGTCCCACAGACCAGATCTTCTCTGTCAGAATTGTTTCACTATGATGCTTCTCATTGGGACCAGCAAACAATATTTTTATAGTAAAAGGAAACATGGTACAGAGAGGAAAGGACCTTGGATTTGGGAGTCAGTGGATTTGCGGTCACATTCTGCCACTTGTATAATCTGTGTGACCCTGGGCAATTCACTTATCTTTTCTGGATATCAATGTAAATAAGGAGGTTATATTAGTTCATATAACTAAGTTGCTTTTTATTACTTCATGCTTTAAAAAATTCTAATTATGGAAAATAGGGACATCTAGAACAGATGAATGAGGGCAGCAGCTTGTTCTTTTCAGAGAAGCTTGACCTCAGGAGGGTTGAGTTGTACCCAGCCATGTGTGGTCCTGCTGCCACAAGAGACAGAGTTAGAGTCAGGAACCTTCTTTTGGCACACACCCTGGCCCCGCACTAGGAGGCCAGGGTCTCCCAGTGTGGAGGCTCCCTCTCTGTGGGCATAGATAGTGAGTATCTGGTCAGTTCTCATTGAACAGTGCTCCACAAAACTGCCAACCTAGGCGTTTGTCTTATACTCAGAGTTCCTTTGTCTTATACTCAGAGCTCCTTTTTTGCTTGAGGCTGTAGTTGTTCTGGGGCTGTCTCCTTCCATGTCACTCATTTGTCACTGCTTTTTTCTTCAGTTCTGACACATTTCCATGAAGTAAAATGCTTCCTGCTGTGAATTGACAGTCTCCCCCTACCTGTTCCATATCCTCAGTGCTACCACCAAATGTGAGAGGTTTGGACTCACTCCCCCACTGCTCTTCCACTGCAAATGTGTCTGCTCTTTTCCCTAGCACCAGTAGTCTCTCCTGATCACTCCCCACCTTCTCCCAGAGACCTTCAGAAATTAAAACAAACGTGAAGTTTGGCAGTTTGTCTTTACAGTTAAGCCTTTTACTATGACCATGAGGCTTCTTGAAAACTTCCTTTGTATGTTTTATAGACCTCAGAGCAAGAGACTAAAGGTCTTCCAAGCAAAAAGGGCATTGTGCAGTCCATTGTGGGTCAAGGCTATCACCGAAAGATAGTGCTGGCATCCCAGTCCATACAGAATGCCGTATATAAGTAAGTACTTGGCACGGGCCAGCCCATCTTATTTGTACCTTTCTTTATTTTTGCATGTAGCAATTTTGTTCTTGTGTTGTCTTTGAAGCTAATGACTTAATTCATAGATGAGACTATTTCGTAACCAGCATTATTATTACTTTCCAAAGTACTTTGGAAATTGACTTTGGGCTAACTTGGACCTCCTTCCATAGCCGGTTCTGAAGGATCCCTAGTCCACCCCTGTCAGCTCCGGATCTCCTCTGTGCAAGAAGAGCATCTAGGGATATGTGATGAGTCCTAGGCTGCCCATCAGTCAAGCTCCTTTCCCTTGAAGTAGAATTTATTTCATTTGATAATTGGTAGTTTAAAGGGGCCCTTCAGAGACTAGTTACTGGTACATACAAATGTCCAAAATGGCTTGGAAATCCTTAGCCACCAGCATGATGGTTCAATTTATAGTCCAAGCACCAAGTTCTGTATAAACATTCCAGCTAGATTTTCCCCTGTTTCTCAGGTGACAGCCAGCATCTAATGGCCTCAAGTAGTCTCACAGGTTCTTATGGGAATAGCTGCCTGTTGGATTTTCACATCCTGATCAAAAATATTTTACCCATGATTTCATATCTGCTACTTGTAAAACAAGGCATTTTAAAACGACACTTAGCATCCATCTTCATAAACATTGTGTCTAAAATTTTTATTTTTTTATTTTTCATTTGATCCATTTAATTCTGTTCCTTTAAGTGATGGACAGTCCTCTGCCATTCCTGTAGCCAGTATGGAGTTTGCAGCCATTTGTCTCAGGAATGCCTTGCTGCTGTTACCGGAAGACCAGCAAGACCCAAAGCAAGAGAATGGGTCTAAAACCAGCCACCAGTTGGGTGGGAGTGCAGAAAATCCTGAAAGTCAGGAGACTTGCAGGTAATCTAACCCAGATCTATCATTTCAGTGATAAAGGGAACTCCCAAATGAGGAAATTCCCTGTACCAGTACAGAACGTTGGTGCCATCTCTAACTTACAGTCTTAGAGAGTTGCCTAGGTCACTGAGAAGTTAAGTGATTTGTTCAGTCCATTTGTATCAGAATTCGAATCCAGGTCTCCCTGTCTCAAAGGTCATTTTTTTTTTTTAAGGCTGCTCAAAGTTTATTACTTTCTGTTAAGTACAAAGTAAACAAGTTACCGAGGTTGCTGAAAAGCTGAAAAAAGTGAGGGAAGCGCAGCAAGGAGGATGCTACTGCTCATGCAGAAGGCCCAGTGCTGGACATGCTGCTTCCTCATGACCTCCTGAGCCAGATCACAGGTGATCGTGCCATGAACATCCTGCAAAGTTCTGGAGTGCTCTGGGGATTCCAAGACAGTTGTCATGAATGGAGCATTCGACTTCCTGAAGAATAAACTTGCTCATTAGTGGCCTGGGTCTGATTTGGGAAGATCAGGATGGTGGGGGAATCACTTCCTCAGAGTACTCAGAACTTCCACAGCTGTTGCTGGAAGTGGAACCCAGATGCCTTCAGTAGTAGTCATGGACTGCTACAAGTGAACAGATGGATAGGATTGCTGCCATGCTGCTTGTTCTTCTTGTGATGATGTAAACCTTAATGGGAGCTCCTGAGCAGCTCCCATCAGGCAGTGGGCTGCGGCAGATGATCACAGGTGACCTGGCTCAGGGGAAGGGGGCGATATCGCGGGCCACAGAGCCCATTTGTAAAGGAGATTAAGGGAGTATACTCCACGGCAGCGAAAATTCGAGAGTTCTTTGCGTTTGACCTCAAAGGCCAATTCTTTATGCACTGCATCCTGACTGTCTCTGTCAAGATATAGTAAAAAACTTAGCAAAATTAAACTTTCATAAAATTGTGTGGTAAATCAAAAGAGCAGAATATGTTTATGATGAAATTTACTCAGGGTTCTGTCACATTTCTTCATTGAGTCGCTACTGTTTTGTTAATTATTGAATCTCTCCTAGTATTTATATTATAAAGACTAGTAATTTAATGTAAATACATTCTTTAAAAATTTAGAATATAAAAACAAAACTATTCATTTAAAAAAATCAAGTGTCTTCTCTTTGTTTGGTATTGTGCAAGGAACAGTGACCAGTATAAATAAGTACATGGTCTTTGCTCTCAGGAAACCCACACTCTAGTTGAAAGAGGCAAGACATGCACAAGATACATAGCAGTCTGTGAAATGAGGGGGTTGGATGAGGGACCTGGGTTCCAGGCCTCTTTTAGGCCCTACTCTTAATTATAATAATAGCTAGCGTAAATATAGCTTTATAAGGTTTGCAAATTATTTTACACTATCAACAGTACAATGACTGACTCAGAACAGTGTTCAGAGTTCCAAGGAGGGGAATGGTCGCAGTAGTGATTGGGAAAGACATTCCAGAAGATGTAGCGTATGAAGGATGATCAGTATTCAAGAAGACAGAAGAGTGGGGAGGATGTTTGAGCTGAGGGAAATAGCATACGTAAAGGCCACCAGGTGGGAATGAATGAGTCTGTGGTTTGTGTAGGGAAAGAGTGGGAGGGAAGGTTGACAAGACAAATCACGGAGAGCTTGGGATGCCGAGTGTGGGTCTAGACAGAACAAGAGAGTGACTGATGTACGAAAAGCAGTACTTTAGGCAGGATGTGATCTGCTGGTAGTTTCAGGATGGATTGGTTCGGAGAGAGTTGGAGGTTGGTGAACTGGCTTTGGGGCTGCCCTGGTAGTGGAGAAGTAAAGTGAACTCCTGGGCTGGAGTGGCGACAGTGTTAGTGAGGGGAAGAGAGATCTTCATGGTAGAATTCAAAGGAAAGGGAAGGGTCCATGTGCCTCTGGTGCTCTGAGCCCGGGTGACTGGGAGGCTGATGTTTTTGTAATAGAAGGAAGGTGAGTGGCTTCAGCATTGGCTGGTGGCAGACTGCCAGCTTAAAGTGATGACAGTAACCAATTTAAAATGAAGGCTGAGGCAGGTGAGAACTTGGGGGATGATAAGGAACGAATGGACGGATGCAAGAGACATTGGGAAGGATCAGCAATGCTTGGTAACTAGCCATGGGGGTGAAGGAGCGGGGCCAGCTCAGTGATGATGAAAGTCGGGGCCTCAGTGTCTGCAGACAGCATTGCAGTACAAGAATGGATTTGGGTTCTTCAGAGGGAGGCGCTTGACACTTTGCTGATCTTGTGGTTTCAGTGAGCATGATGTAAATTTGGTTTCTTGGTTTGTTTTCCCTCATTTGTAACCATTGGCATCCAGTAAGAATGAGTCCTTCACTTCAGTGGAGGAGGCCGATTTAAAGCTGAGCCTCATGTCAGGGACAAAGTGACCTTTCAGCTCTTGGTTAGAAGGTGAAATAGTAGATTAAAAACCAGAAAAAATAGTTTAAATGTTGGAGTAAAGAAGGTGGTGGTGGTGGTAAATGTGTTCATTGTATTGGAGCAACATCTAGATGTGAGTTCTTACTGGGTAGCCGCAAAGACCTGTCTCCTGGCTGCTGAGTCAGGTTGGAGTCATTCACCCAAAGAAAACCTTAGGGGAAGAGCCTGGGCACCCTGGAGTCATATGCTTCTATGTTTGGAAAGGGGTCGTCAGACGAAGAGATGAGAAAGAAGCCACCCCGGAGCTGAGAGATCTGGGGAGAAATCAGCACAGAACTGATACTGAGAGGACAGACTCAGCTCACTTGGATTTCAGGAAGCCAGCGGACACCCTGAGTTACTGCTCGATACTGTCAAGGGAGGATTTAGATGATGGGATTTCTTGCCATTGAGAATGAGCACAGAGCATACCTCCCCCAACCCCACTACAGCAAAAAAAGAAAAAAGTAATCATCTAACTAATTCTAAGTAGAATCAAAGAGTCTGAGGATTTGAGAGCCGGAGGAGAACCCTATTCCTTTAACAAATGAGGAAATCTGGTCCCAGAGAAACGAAATCCCTTGCCTAAAGCCACACAGCTGGTTCATGGCAGTTGCAGATGGTGCCTGTCCAGTGCCAGTGGTTCTTTAACAGTTCTTCATGCCCACATTCTCCCAGGTGTCCAGACCTCTGGAGGCACTGGGTGGCAATGGCTGGTGTTGAGGGGAAAGTGACCTCAGACCTCACACTGTGAGCCCACAGAGATGAGGTAGACAAAGTCCCAGCAGTGCAGAGTACAGAAGTACGAAGGCTAGTCAGCAAAGATTGGCAGGGAGAGAAGATGCACTGTCCCTGTCTGCCCCTTGCCCCCTCCATTCATATTCACACTTTTGAGATGTTTGAGGAGGAATGTTGGCACTTTAGGGGAAAGAGAAGGGACCGAAGAAGGAGAGTGGTGGTTTTCAGAAATGAAGGCATGCTGTGGAGTTTGGAGGTATTGAGATGAGGCATATTTTTGCTAGATTTCATGTAAGAAAATTGTTAAACTCTGAAAATCTTTCTCATTCTGCACGTTTCTTACTTTTCCTCTCACCACATTTAAACTCCATGATGTCTGAAGTGCTTTGTGGCTTACAGAGTACTTGATATACATTTGTTGTTTAGCTGTGTTCAGTTGTGTCCGAAGCTTTGGGACCCCATTCGATTTGCGGTTTTCTTGGGAGAGATACTCGAGTGGTTTGTCTTTTCCTTCTCCAGTTCATTTTACTGATGAGAATCTGAGGCAAACAGGGTGAAGTGACTTGCCCAGGGTCACACAGCTAGTGCATGAGGTCAGATTTGAACTTAGGAAGATGAGACTTCCTGACTCCAAGCCTGGCACTCTGCTCATTGTAAACCCTGGTGCCCTTTGATATACATTATCTCCTTTGAATTTTCAAACAGTCTGAGAGTTAAGTATCGCTGGTTTTATTTTCTCTCACCTATAAAATGGAAAACTCTGGCCCAGAGATCTCAGGTTCACATTTTCTAAATTTAGATCTGATTTGGAGGGTGGTGAGTTTCTGTACAAATTGGGAGAGAATGCTGTGAGCCTGCAGGAGTAACTGTTAACTGGGAATGAGGTTTGCTTGTAACAGGAAAGCAACTGTGATCTCTCTCTCTCTCTCTGGTCTGTTGTTCTAGACTAGAGGGAAGCATCATTGTAGCTTCATTTCAGTGAGACAGTTAATTCTAAGTGGGAGGAGTCTGGAGAGAACTGAGTTTGAATTCTACATCGGACACAAGTTATGTGACCAAGGGCAAGCCACATAACCATTCATGGCAAGTTATGAGACTCAGATGAGATCGTGACTGTTGAGTGCTTAAGAAATTTTAAGAATTGTTTAAATTCCAGTATTTGGTTAAGAGATCTGTGGTCTTGAGAAGCACTTAACACAGTACCTGGTAGGACTATGTAAGGCTTCCTCCTTCCTTCCTTCCATCTTTCCTTCCTCCCCTCCTTTCCTTCCTTCTTTCCTTCCTCCCTTTCTTCCTTCTGTCCCTCCTTTCTCTCCCTTGCCTTTCTTCCTGCCTTTCTACCATGTAATATATCCATTTACTTATATTAAAAATTAAGGAACATTTATTGGGCAATTTTCTCAAAAGTAAGAATTGATGTATGAAATAGCTGTCAGTAGTAATAATAGCAAATTAATAAATTTATCATTTAGCATCACATGGCATTACATGGTAGGGGAATTATTAGTAGTAAGTATATAATGAGGGAGGGGTAGTGCAGAAAAAAAAATTAAGGGGCTTGTTAGTTAATCTCTGTAAGTAATAGGCTGTTTTTATTTCAGCAGTAAAAGTCATGATGGCGATAAATTCATTCCAGCTCCACCATCTTCTCCTCTCAGAAAACAAGAATTAGAAAATTTAAGGTAAGTGCCAAGATAAAATTGTTTTTTAGTTTAGAGCAGAAGTAAATGACTCAGTCTTTTCATAAGCTTGCTGAATGTTAAAAGATCTATAAGATATAAAAAAAATTTGACAAATTCCATTCAAAAATTATTAGTGCAATTTGTCCTTATATGGTATTCATTTTTGAAGGAGGAAAAAGCAATTCAGCAAAAACCATCTGAGAAAAATGATTATTAATACCCAGTGATTTGGAGGAATCCAGAGTTCCCCCTTTTTCTGAAGTCCCCATTTCAAAGTTTCTGAAGGTTGAATTAACTTTCTCATTATTCCTGGTCAGATCCTACCCAGCCTTACTAAGGTGGGGAAACCCTTTGTGCTCTATTCAATTTTGGGTGGGAATAAATTTCTTTGATTGATTGCCCGAGGCTGAAGGTAATTCAGAAGAAAATGACAGTTATGTTTCCACTAACTGGTCTTCCGAATAGGTCCTCTCGTTGTAATATTCTCTCATTAATTGTTAACCAATCAGAGTTGATTTCCACCCTCAGAAACACCCAGTTTTTCAAGGGCATATAAACTGTGAGCCCACACTGTGATTGGTCTTTGGCACTTGAGAGTGTCATTGACACTTTTATTAGTAATGAATAATTACCCAGAAATGATGTCTGTCAAACTTTCCAAATGTCCTTCATCCAACACATTGACTGTCAGCAGGTCTCTCACTCCTGCTTTTCTTGGGGATCATTAGGCAGTGTTGAGTTCCATTGTATTGTTCTTTCGATTCATGTTGTATTGGTCACTGTCAGTTGTTTTCCAAGTTTTGCTGCTTTTGCTCTGCATCAGTTCATGTGAATTCTTCTTTTACTTCTCTGAATTCTTATGTTTCATATCCTGTGACACAGTGGAAATCCATTTTACATTCACATACCATGACTATTTCTTGAGAAAATAGATTTTCTGTAGCGAGGCAGGTAGTAACACAGTGGATGTAATACCTGGCCTGGAGTTAGGGTTTGGCCTCAGAGCGTAATCAAGTCACTTAAGCTCTTTTTGTCTCAGTTTCTTTAACTGTAAAACTGGGATTATAATAGCACCGACCTTGCAGGGTTGTTGTGAAACTTAAATGAGGTAAGTGCTTAGCACCAAACCTGGCACTGATAGGGCTATGTAAATGCTTATGTTCTTCCCTCGCCCCCCTCCCCCCCCACATACTCACTGAACAATATGACAACTTGAGATAATTGGATTGAAAGAAAGGAAATTCTCAAGTAGGGAGTAGTTCACATAGTAACCTATATAGAAGACCCATGTGCCAAATTTCACTGAAATCCCTAAAATTAAAAGAAGATAAGAATTTATCCAGTATGATTTTAGACCTCTTTTTATGGTTGTACAAGAAAGTTGACACAGCCTACTTGTTGAGAGTGTATCAGGGGACTAAGACAAGCTGTTGAAAGAGCTTTCTCTCTTGCAGTCAGATACTATTTTTCATCACTGTCATTGGATGCAGTTTGGAGTAACACTGCTTTGAAATAGATTTCTTTTCCCCTGTAATGTCTTTGGAGACAACTGTGGTGGAGCAAATGTTCTTTTGTAATTAAAGTGTTTTTGTGTATTCAGTGTGGTGGGGTAGGGGCAGGAAAGGGAGGAGAGAAGTGTTGGCTAATGATCCCAGCAGTGAGCTCTAGGCTTGGCTCTCTTTAGCCCAAAAACAAGAGGAGTGCTTGGGAGCACATGTTTCTTCTGCCCAGTAAAACAACACAAAGCTTGGTTATTTTACACCCTCTCTTTTGTTTTATTTATTTCTGTCAAAGCATACAGTAATTTCCCACTTCAGCTGTCAGTAATATTCTCTGAATCCTGGGTAATTACCCTTCTGTGTCCTCTTGTCACCTTTGTGGTTCTTTCATTACAAGTAGGAAAGTTAAATCTGAACATCTTTCAAACCCCTGATTTTGTTAGAAAGGAGATGTTGACTTTGACTTTGCTTTTGAGTTTGACAATTGTACTTTCAGCATGAATTAAGCATGGTCTGGAATTAGGCTATCCTTGGATGCTGTATAGGGTATTACTTTACGATAGCCCCCAAAATGCAATCTGGAGAGACTGATCATCACTGAAAGTTAGAAGCAAGAAAAGTAGTCTGCAGTATTCTGATGTGAAATGCCTCCAGCAATGCAACAGAATCCCAAACTCTGTATGAAATTGGATTTGTTATAGTCTCAGGAGCTACATCCAGCCCAAGGATCTGGGTTCAGAGCTGAGGGGCAAACATTGCACTGGGCTTATTGGTAGCCTCTATGCAGAAACTAAAGGGACATTAATTTATTTAATTTCTTTAGAGAGTGGAATTGTTTTCAAATCAAGAAACTTCAGTGAAAACTAAAGAAAGAAGGGAAATTCTGAAGGAGCATCAGGAAAACATTTGGGGGAAATGCCAACAGACTTTAATTCACCCAAGAAAGACCTGTTTTTGCTTGCCTACTGTTTACTCGTGGTTTGAAATGTTGTTGGTGAAGTTACTTGTTTTCATTGTGTTTGCCAGGGAAATTTTGTAATAAAAATGTTGTAATTTTCAGTAAATGGGTTTATGAATAAATTGATATGAGGGAATGAGAAAGTCAGGGCTTTGTTTTTGTTTTTTGTTTGTTTGCTTTAGTAATTCCATTTTTTTTTCCATTATGAACCTGAACAGATGAACCTGAAAGTTAGTGTGATTACTTATCTCCTGAGCATAGCTTTTAAGCGAAGTGTGGCAGGAAGGAGTATTTCCTCTCTTGAATGCTTCTTCCTTTCTTGATTAATCAGCTCTTTTTTCTGTACATCCTGAGAATAGGAATGATGAATTCTGGGTTGAGAGAATCGCTTCCTTTTGTCATGGAAAAAGAAGCACCTTTTGAAATAGTAGTTTACAGTTTACATGAGGGAATTCCAGGATCACTACAATGAATTGTTAAAAATTAGTTAGCTCGCGTATATATATATTAAGCTTTATTATGTGCAGCAGATGGGACAAAGGGAGTGGAACAAGATGGGAATGGGCCTTGGGGGCGATTTCTAAGAGGAGCTGCAGAGGGGGCAGTTGTGACAGCATTGTGGAGACATGGACTGGGGATGGGGCTGCAGAGGGTTTGTGTCATCGTTTTCAGAGCTGGAAAAGGTTGGATGGGGGCATGAGAGGGCGGGGCAGTGTCTGAGCTCAGACTGGTGAGAGCGATTAGTAAGGTGTTTCTCTGAACGTTTCTGTTCAGGGGAATGTTTGCATGGGCTTCATTTTGACTTGAGACTTTCTTGAAGCCTCCTCCCTTGAATTCTGTGGAAAGGGAGATGCGTGTAATGAGTGTGTGGCTGTTGTGTTCAACCCCTTGACCTCCGTAATACCCAAAGCAACCATCACATAGGCCGTTTCCTATTTCTAGCATAACTAATATGCAATAACTTATCATGACTGTTCTAATGGCCATTTCTTATTACGTCCTCTTGCGTATGTTCTTTCTACATAAAATAAACATAGGACTAAATATGTATCAACATGTGTGCATATATATATACAGGCATCAGATGTATATATTCAGTATACATACTCAATCTAATTGGGGGTGTGTTTCCACGGGCAAAACACATGAAGCCTTCAGTATGTTATTATATTTTATATTAAAACAGAATCATTCTGAAAAGTTCTCTTGACTAATAAAGAAAGATACAACAAAAAATTAGAAGACTGTCTCAGATAAATTATGTAGTTGAATTGTGGGCCTGCTCTTATTTGGGCTAAAATGAAGGGCCAAGCGGATGACTGCCAATTCTGCCCCCCAGATCAAAGCACTATTGTAAGTATTTCTTTGACACCAGAAGTTGAGAATCAGGCATTTTATTCTGAATACTGAGTAAAAAAATGTTTCAGCCTTGATTTAAATGAGTGCTACAAGTAGACAAATATGAAATGTTCAGAATTTTCAATATTCTTAAAATGTATCTAAAGTTTTAAAGCCAGTCTTTTTTTAATTTCGTAAGTGAAAAATGATTAGAACTAGACCTTAGACAGGAGCCGAGATGGCGGAGTAGAAAGACTCACATATGCTAGCTCCGAACCCACAGCCCATAAATTTCCTGTAAAAGGAACTCCCCACAAATTCTGGAGCAGTGTAAGCCACGCAGCAACACAGTGGAGGAGATTTCTGTTCCAGAGAGCCCTGAAAAACCGACCCCAAAGGTCCGTCGTGCACTGGACAGCAGAGCCCACCCCTGCCTTGCCCTGGCCACGTGGCCCCAGAGGAGCAGATCCGAGCAGGCTTCAGGGACGGAATCTCCGGCAGCCGTGAAGGTCCCTCCACCCACAGCCGCTACAGGTCAGTGAGAGAGACTTCTGGGCTGGCCGAGAGGGGAGCGGGGTGTCTCCGTGACTCGGGCCCCCTCGGGAGGCAGAGGCAGCGGCGGCCCAGGACTCCACGGAAGCAGGCAGGAGCGCAGGGCCATTACTGAAGGTCTCTGCATAAACCCCCTGAGGGAACTGAGCCTGGGAGGTGGCCCCACCCCCACCCAAGCACCAGAACTTAAACTCACATTGAATAGCAGCCCCTCCCCCCCGCTGAAAGCCCTGAGGCTGGGGAACAGCATTTGAATCTCAGACCCCAAGCACTAGCTGGGCAGATCTAGGCAGGGGTGGACAGGAATCTCAGAAGTCAAGTAACTGGCTGGGAAAATGCCCAGAAAAGGGAAGAAAAATAAGACCATAGAAGGTTACTTTCTTGGGGAACAGATGTTTCTACCTTTCTTTTCTGATGAGGAAGTACAATGCTTACCATCAGGGAAAGACATAGAAGCCAAGGCCTCTGTATCCCAAACATCCGAAATAGATATCCAGTGGGCTCAGGCCATGGAAGAGCTCAAAAAGGATTTTGAAAATCAAGTTAGACAGGTGGAGGAAAAACTGGGAAGAGAAATGAGAGAGATGCAAGAAAAGCATGAAAAACGGGTCAATACCTTGCTAAAGGAGACCCAAAAAAAATGCCGAAGAAAATAACACCTTTACAAATAGGCTAACTTAATTGGCAAAAGAGGTTCAAAAAGCCAATGAGAAGAAGAATGCTTTCAAAAGCAGAATTAGCCAAATGGAAAAAGAGGTTCAAAAGCTCACTGAAGAAAATAGTTCTCTCAAAATTAGAATGGAACAGATGGAGGCTAATGACTTTCTGAGAAACCAAGAAATCACAAAAAAAACCCCAAAAGAATGAAAAAATGGAAGAGAATGTGAAATATCTCATTGGAAAAACAACTGACCTGGAAAATAGATCCAGGAGAGACAATTTAAAAATTATGGGACTACCTGAAAGACATGATCAAAAAAAGAGCCTAGACATCATCTTGCATGAAATTATCAAGGAAAACTGCCCTGATATTCTAGAACCAGAGGGCAAAATAAGTATTGAAGGAATCCATTGATCACCGCCTGAAAGAGATCCAAAAAGAGAAACTTCTAGGAACATTGTGGCCAAATTCCAGAGTTCCCAGGTCAAGGAGAAAATATTGCAAGCAGCTAGAAAGAAACAATTCCAGTATTGTGGAAATACAATCAGGATAACAGAAGATCTAGCAGCTTCCACATTAAGGAATCGAAGGGCGTGGAATAGGATATTCCAGAAGTCAAAGGAACTAGGACTAAAACCAAGAATCACCTGCCCAGCAAAACTGAGTATAATACTTCAAGGGAAAATATGGTCTTTCAATGAAAGAGAGGACTTTCAAGCATTCTTGATGAAAAGACCAGAGCTGAAAAGAAAATTTGACGTTCAAACACAAGAATGAGAAGAAGCATGAAAAAGTAAACAGCAAAGAGAAATCATAAGGGACTTACCAAAAGTGAACTGTTTACACTCATACAGGGAAAGACAATATTTGTAACTCTTAAAACGTCTCAGTATCTGGGTAGTTGGTAGGACCACACACACACGTACACGCATGTACGCACACACACATACACACATGCACACACATACAGAGACAGAGAGCACAGAGTGAATTGAATAGGATGGGACCATATCTTAAAAGAAATTAAGGTAAACGGTGAGAGAGAAATGTAGTGGGAGGAAAGAGGGTGAAATGGAATGGGGTAAATTATCTCTCATTCAAGAGGCAAGCAGGAGACTTTTTAGTGGAGGGAAAAAGAGGAGAGCTGAGAAAAAAACATGAAGTTTTCCCTCATCACATTCGACTAAAGGAAGGAATAAAATGCACACTCATTTTGGTATGAAAGCCTATCTTACAATACAGGAAAGTGGGGGAGAAGGAGATAAGCAGGGTGGGGGGAATGATGGAAGGGAGGGCAATGGGAGGAGGGAGCAATTTGAAGTCAACACTCTTGGGGAGGGAGAGGATCTAAAGACAGAATAGAAACAATGGGGGGCAGGATAGGATGGAGGGAAATACAGTTAGTCTTACACAACACGACTATTATTGAAGTCATTTGCAAAACTACATAGATATGGCCTATATCGAATTGCCTGCCTTCCCAAAGGGAATGGGTGGGGAGGGAGGGATGGGGGGAATTTGGAACTCAAAGTTTTAGGAACAACTGTTTGGTGTTGTTCTTGCTACTAGGAAACAAGAAATACAGTTAATGGGGAATAGAAAGTCATCTGCCCCTACAGGACAAAAGAGAAGATGGGGACAAGAGAAGGGAAGGATGATAGAAGAGAGGGCAGATTGGTGATAGGGAAAATTAGAATGCTTGGTGTATTGGGGTGGGCGGAGGAGATAAATGGGGAGAAAATTTGGATCCCAAAATTTTGTGAAAATGAATGTAAAAAGTTAAATAAATACATTTATATTAAAAAAAAAAAAAGAACTAGACCTTAGCTACCAGTAATTGGTAAGAAACTGACTGTTTCCTTTGCCTGTCAATTATGACATGGGGAAGAAAAGACAACAGGAGAAAAATGATGTTGTGTTTTCACAGAAAATCCTGCTGTTCTTCACTTAAGCTCTTAGATCTAAGGTTTACATGGCAGAGACTTCAGTAAGTTGTGTTTTTAAAATTGTGTGTACTCCCACAAACTTAGGAGTGGGCTCAGTCCCAGCATTTTTCAATCTATATCTTTAAAAGCTTGTTAAAGCAAGTAGCTTAGCAGTGCAGTGAGTGACTTTGGGTAGATAACTAATTTTGTTACTGTTTGCATTAAGCTTAAGTGATTTCATTTCAACAGTATTTCAATGAGATCCTTCCTTATTTAGCCTCCTCAGTTTCCCTGCATGATAAAAGAAATCCCACGGTTTGAAATGTAAAATCAAACCAATCCGTATTTTGAGTGTGGATACTAGAATACTTTAAAGCTGGTGGTGGTGAAGAAATTCACAAGTTCACTTAGAGTCTGTAATTCGCTTTGTTTTCCAGTATTCCAGTTACTTTTGGCCAGTAGAGAACATGATTCTACTGGAAGTCTTCCATGTTTTGTATCTGATACAGTTATCTTTTTGTTTGAAGTTGAAATTTTAGTGGAACTCTCATTTTCCCAAAACTGTCATTAAGGTTGCTGTTAGGTGTGAGGATTAAAATTTCTGAAAGGGTGAACCCTAAATTAAAGCTGGAAACATTGCAGGAAAAGGGAATTTTTATTCATTTGTCATTTGCTACAAAAATATAAGCAGAAAAAAGATAAAAGGAAACTTCCGGTGACCCCAGCCCATTAAGCTGTCTGTTCTCTGGGCATCTTCTGTTGAACACAGGGCATTTCATTAGTTCTTTCAGGCCACAAAAGTACATAAAGCAGATTCTTCTCCATTGAATTTAACAAATGCTCTTGTGGCTTGTTGGTAATTTTTTTAAATGATTATTTAAAGATAAATGAGCTACTCTAAATAGGTTTAAAAATTATTTTTTAAAATATATTGAAAAAAATTGATATTCTTGTGACTTGTGTCTTGCTGTTGCTGATTTAAAGTCCATGCCACTTTAGTCTGATGGATAGTTTGGTCAAGATGATGTCTGCATACTCAATAGCAGAACTGTTCCAGTTGTAACTTTTCAGTAAGACAGACTAGCCCTGTCTCTGTACGTAGAGATACAAGTCTTTGGATCTGGCTCCCACTGGGATGAACCTTTATTGTCCAGTTGACTATCAAGTCATGGTGGAACAATTTACATTAGTGTGAGGAAAAGTCCATGCTGCCTCTGGACACAGACCTGCACAGATGAGACAAATGTTTTACAGATTGTAAACTCCATGGGAGCAGGGACTCCCATGGTGACCTCTATGGTACTGTCTGTCTTGTTTCTCCTTGGAAGATAAGGCAGAGGGTGACCCTAACTCACTTCATGTAATTGGGGGAGGGGAATTTAAAATTTCCTGAGAAATTAATGGAAAGCAACAAGATGAATTTGAGAACCACTTTGACCCTTGCTTTTCATTTCTGACTGTTTGTACTATTTTATCTGCTGTCAAAATGGTAGTTTGCCATGTAGTAGACAGAATGCTTATTATTCTGTAGCTGGACTTGATGTAATCTGACGTGTTTCTAAGAGAGGGGTAAATACCTGTCAACCCTTGTAGTTGTATAAGCTGAGATGTTGAATTGGGAGTTAGGAATACCTAGGTTCTGATCCAGTCTCAGACATTTACTAGTTGTGCCCTCCTGGACAGGTCACTGAACTGCCCTCTAGGCAAATGGGGGTGATAATACTGAACAAAACTAAACAAAATGGAGAGGTGCTTGGCAAACCTTAGAACCTATAGGACTTGGAGCTGTCCTCCGGGGGGCTGGCGAGCCAGCTGGAGTGGAGCTGAGGCCTGAGTGCTGAAGGAAGTTGTGGTCTGCTGATAGACTGAGGTATCAGATTGCCTCTTTGACAGAGATATTTTTTGTTCTTCTCTCCTTTAACAGATTGGGAATAGCTGGGTTTTGCCATATTCTAGCCTTTTTTAACCTTGATTAAGTTCATCTGAATGCCTGGTTCAGTTAACTACAGGATATGTGGGGTAGCAAACCTTATATTGCAGTCTTATCCAACAGGTTGTTTGCTGTGATTTGTGGTTCGAAAGAAGGTTTTTCTCCTTCTCTCCGGTCCCAGTTACAAGGACACGGAGCTCCATAGGACTAGGGCTCAGAGCCTGTGGAGTTTGGTCAGACCCTCATTGTGGGGGTGGGGCAGGGGGAGGTAGCTTGTCTTTTCCCTTGTGGTCCAATTCTTCCAGTCTAGTGAACTGTCAGATCTCTTGAGTGTTTGGTAAAGCAGATTGGACAGTGACTCGAAGATGGAGTGTGGAGGTGGGGGTGGGTTAGAAGAACAGCGTTCTGAGCAGCAGCCATCAGAAACAGTGTTTTCTATACAGTAGTCCTAGGAAATCAGGCCTCATATGTTTGTAGTGAAAAAGGTAATTACCAGATTGAACGCAAACTTGGGTGAGGGGCTGTAAGTAAGATGGAGGTGAAGTTGGGGACAAAAGAGGAGGCAGCCATAATGCATTGGGAAAGAGGAAAACCACATGTTGGTTGGAGAAGCATATGGGGGAGAGATCACTGTGTAGGTGTGAGTTTGAATTTTAACCAGAATCTTAACTATTTGTTACTATGTTAACATTTCAAATTGGAAAGAAAACTAATTTAACTGATTTTTTTCTGTTGGAACTTTTATCTTTGGCAATTAGATGTGACATTTTGGCATTGTAAGGCCAGGGTAGAAAACTGAGGAAAACAGGGGTTCTTTGCCTCCTTGTTCATAATGAATGTACGGGCTTCCTGGGGAAGAGGAATAAAGGCATCCCAGGCCCTACTACATGACTGACTTCTGGACTCAAAGTGGGCTTGACAGTTGCCAGAAGTCTGAAGCTGGAGTAGCCCACCAACTGTCAGAAAAGTCCAGGACAGGCATCCCACTGCATGCTTGACGTGAGACTTGCCCAACAGCGTTCAGATTTCCTCCCTACAGATTTTTTTTTTAATCTGCTTTCTCAGCAGGAAGCCCTGTAGCAAGCATCTTAGAAAGATTTGGGCTTTGAGGATGCAATCTCAAAAGAACTGTTTTTATGAAATGGGAGAATCTCACCAAGTACAGTGATCAGCCGATTATCTTTGTACGCACTCTTAATAACACAGATTAATTAGGCTCATCCCCTGGCCTCATGAAGAGAGCTCACATTCTGCCCCAACACACTAAGACGGCTGCTGATGCTCACCCAGGATCGTCACAGAAAAGCCCTGCCAGGCTCTCTGGGTCAGTTTCACCGGGAGCAGCTTTAGGGAAATCGTGCTCCTGGCTCTGGAGCCCAAGCCCAGGAGTGGGTGGGATTTCCTCTTTCATACTGTGGCTTTGCCCTTCAGGGACAGGAAACTGTTCCTGATATAGCAAAACAGCCTCTTTTGTGCTGTCTGCCCCAAATTTCCTCCAATTCCATGGTCTGTAAGGGACCAGAATTCAGCTCCCTCCTACCCTGGGGAGAAAAATTACAGTGTTTACGCAATGATGAACTCATCACCGGATATGACTGAAACGGTGTTTGCTCCGTCACATTGTTCTCAGTTTGTAGATTCTTTTGAACCCACAAGTCTGAATGAGTCATTTCTACTTTTTCAGACTCTAATTGATAACACTTTCATTCAAGATATTAGTATCTTTTCACCTGATAAAAAGAGTAGACATGCTATAGGGAATCCTGAAAAGACTGCAAAATGAGAGGTAACCAAGGAAACAGCTCCTTCTTTACTGCCCTAAATAAATGAGAGAAATGCTGCCAAATGGAGCAAACACCACAGCGACAAGAAGACAAATATTTAAAGAATCCAGAACAAGACGATTCTCCTAGGAAAAAAGAAATGACTGCCAAATGCCTCCCAGATCATTGCTCCTGGTACTCCTTCCCTGGCATCACTGCTCTTTTCCATGGTTTGCAGCCACTTGGTAGCATTGGTGGCCCTGGTTTGCCTTGTGAAATTTGCAGTTTGAGGTGCTGACTTTTGGAGTTGGTCCCACCGGATGTGTTCCAGTGTCAAGGCTTGGAAGGAAGGAATGACCCCTGGGGAGGAGTATGAAATCCAAGGGGAAAGATTGTGGAGTGGAGAGGAGCCCAGAAATTCAGGAAGGCTGCAGGTATTTCACAATTAGAAGTAGAAATAAGCAGCTTATAGAAGTGCAAAAATGATGGAAAAGAGACCTGGGTGCAAAATCTTCTTAAAGTTTCTCAACAATTTTTCTCCAACTTCACCCTCCACTGCCACTTCCTAAAGGGTCCTCCAGCTCAGCCTTGGGACCAAAGAGAGTTAGCTACAGAGAAAAGCATAGAACCTAAGAGAATGAGAATGGGAAAGGAGGAAAACAGGTATGTTGTTCTCCCTGTAGCAGCATTTGGAGTTTTCTTGACAAAGATGCTGGAGTGGTTTGCCACTTTCTTCTCCAGCTTATTTTACATATGTGGAAACAGAGGCAAACAGTTACATGACTTGCCCAGGGTCACACAGCTAAGTAAGTGTCTGAGGCTGGATTTGAACTCATGAAGATGAGTCTTCTTGATTCAAAGCCCAGTGTTCTAACCAGTAATCCACCTCACTGCTCCATCCAAGATGGAAGTACAGAAATTAGAACTCTTATGGAAGAAATAAAATTTAACAAGAGTAAAGAATTTAAAATGAAAAATAGAGGCATGCTTCAAACAGAATGGAAATGCAGAAGTGAAAGGAAAATTAGAAGGTTAGATTAAAAAATACAGGAGAACTCTAAAAAATAAGAATGTAGATTATAGGTCTATCAAAAAAATAATGAAAAATAAAACTTGAGCACCATGCTTCAAGAAATTCTTACGAGGAAGTTGCCAAGAATGTACAAAAACAGGTAGCAAAAAAATATACCAGAAAAACCCTCAAGTTTAATTTGTGCAGAAATATTGTAGTCAGATGTCATAATAACATCCTAAAACAAAAGATTTTGTGGACATCCTGGAAAACACCTTTTACCAGGACAATAGGAATAACACAAAATTACTCTCCTTATAAGAAATCAAAGGAAAAATTGGAAAATAATTTTCCAAAAAGGAAAGAAAAAAAACTGGCACTCAATAATAATATATCCTGCAAAACTGAACCTAAGTAACAAAGAAAATAATTTGATGCTCAGCAAAAGGGAGGAATTTGGAATATTCCTTCTAAAGAACCAACAGGCTGACCAGTAGAATCAGATACAAGCAAAACACATGGCAGACTACTAAGATGAAGGGAAAAATGATATTAGGTATGTGGGTTGTAGTGAAAGAAAACACAAACAAGCAAGTATAACAATAAATATAAATTGATTACATTTCCCAACAAAAAGAAAGAAATTGGAGGAATAATTAATTTGCAAAAACCAAAAACTAAAACCCAAGAAAGTTACTACATAAATGAAACATACCTAAAAACAGAAGTGGAAATGGAGTCAGTTTGACAAAATCAGTTTTCATCCTGATTCCAGATAGGGCAACAAAAACATCAGTCATGCTAGTAGAAATAAACAGGGAAAACTACATTATGTCTTAATGTCTGATGTGCCATCCTGTAGGCACAGGAAAAAAATTATTCTAAGGTGGTTTTGGTTTTTCTTTATAAAACATACTCTGGATAAATTACATAAAGATATCTGTAATAACACCATAATAATAAAAAGTAATATTTTTAGAAATCAATTAAAAATCATTAGAAAGATAAGCAAGAAGGAAAGTCTAGAGCTAGACAGTTTTGGAAACATTAAATTTTACTTACCTTTGGTGACTTCTACATGAGAATATCAAGGACATATTTCTTGCATCCCCATGGTAGTTTTATGTGTGCAGACATAAAGAAATCATAAATATAAAATGACAGATATAAGAAACATATCCTTTATATTCCATAGCACAGTAAAAATATTTACTATAGAAAATAAAAGCAAAAAAAAACAAGACCTAACTAGAGTCTAAGTAATAGCATTCTGAATAATGAGTGGGTAGAAGAATAAATCAGAAACACAATAAATAATTGTGTAATAATGAGAAAGCACACCTTTAACACTTTGGGAATGCAGTGAATACAGTCCTCAGAAGAAAAATGGTGTCTAAAAAATTATATTAACCAACTAAAAGAATCAGGAACTAATAAGCAGAGAGTGGGAAACCTGCAAATTAGCAACCCTACATAAGGACAGAAGAAAGCCATAAATTTAGAGGAGAAATAGATAAACTTGTAGATAAAAAATGGTTAATCCATCAGCTGTTATTCAACCTAAGAGGAAAATCAAATCATCAAGATAAAAATTGGACAAAGTAAATTCACAATAAAGAGACTAGAAATGAATTAGTAGACACTACTGTATAAAACCATGTGTCAGAAAAATAAAATTCAAAGACAGTAGATAAATATCTACAAAAATATAAAATAATGAAATTAGCAAAACAATTCTTAACCTAATGTCAGAAAAAGAAGTCAGTAAAGCCATTAGGAAAATGCAAAAGGGTAAAAAGTAATTTTGGGTTAGAAGAATTTACAGGTGAATCCTAGTAGACATTTAAAATGTAATTAGGACCTGCACAATAAAAAAAAATTGTTTTCAAAAAGATAGTATTATTCCAGGCTTATGACACAAATGTGGTTTTTATATTCTAACCCAAGATCACTGTAGACCAATTTATAAATAAATATTCGTGCAAAAATTTAAAATTCCCACAAGAAATTGATACAGGGTCAAAGTACTATCCAGGGAAAGCAGTTTGGAAAAAAATAGGTTTCTACTAACATTTTATCTCATGTAATACAAGTTCAAAATGTGTAGCCAAAATGAATATAGAAGGTAACATTAAAAAATTGGAGACTAGGGCTAGAGGGAGAATTCTTAACCAAATAAGGAATAGGGGACTACATACAATAACCAAAAAGACAATTTGGGTTACATAAAATTCAAAAACTTTTGCACAAATGAAGTCATTGAAATTGGAGTAAAAAGAGAACATTATGAAAAAAAACAGTTGAGTCAAATATCATTGAAAAAAATCTAATATCCCAGCTATGTATATAACAGCAGACTCTAATCCCTGACAAAGTCAAGGAATAGGAACAGTTTTCAAGAGAAGAATTGCATACTACAAATGACCATTTGAAAACTTGGTCTAAATCACTACTAAGAGAAAGGCAGATTCAATTAACTGTGGTTTTACTTTGCACTGAAAATGATCAAAGATGACTCAAAATGAGATCACTCAGTGGGGGAGGAGCTGCGGGAAGGTAGGTGCACGGAGAGCAGTATTGGGGAGCAGAGAATTGTCCAGCTGTTCTGGACATCAGCAAACACAAGCACTTTTTAAGTAGCGTGTACCAGCCACTAGCTAAGCACTGGAGTAGAATATGGAGAGAGACCAAAAGAGAGTTACCCGTGACCACCTCGCAAAGTTTGCATTTTAATAGAAAAAACATCAGGGGAAGCTGAAAGGGCAAAGGTTTCAGGAGGAACTGACCACTCAGAGGAAGGGACCGTTGGGATGGGTTGATTTTTCAGGACAAGAAAGCTTTTGGGTCATGACAGAAAATCAACTTGGGAGAGTTGGGAGCAGGGCCTAGTTTTGTCCCTAAATTATGAAACTTTTAATGCCTTTTTCACCCAGACACCCCACTATTAGGTAGATATCCCAAGGAGGTCAAAGACCAAAACAAAAGCCTAATATAGAAAAATATTTCCAGCAGCCCTCTTTGTGGTAGCAAAGCATTTGAAGTGGCAGTGTACCACTCAGTTCCTCTTCACCTAGCTTCACAACTTTAGTCGTCATCAGCTTACTCATTACCAATGAATTGCCAAGTCTTATTGATTATCCTTCTACATTGCTTATAGCCATCCCCACTCCATTCATCCTCTCTATGGCCATCACCCTATTTCAGGAACTCACCATATCCCACCCCCTGGATTATTACAACAGTTTTATCAGTCTCCTTGCCTCATTTTTCCCTTCTCTGATACATCCACCCCATGTCTGCCACAATGATATTCCTGAGACATATCTGACCATGCTATTTGCCTGCTTAGCAAGCCCTGTGGCTCCTGATTGCCTCTAGGATAAATGACATAGTCCCCTGTCTAACATTCAAAACCCTTCTCAGTCAGACAGCCACTTCCCTTTCTGAGGTTATGACATGCTACTCCCTTTGTACTTGGTGTCCCAATCAAATGGGCCTCCTTGCTAATCTGTCTCTTGTGTCTATACAGCCTTGTCATCATCTACCACCCTCCATGCCAGGCCTCAGATAATTCCCCTACCACAGCATGATAGTGCTTAGATGAGTTCAGACAGGGATTGGTTTTCAGCAGGCTATGCCATGGGTTTAGTTCTTGGCAAGACTGTACACCTGCACGGAAAGAAATGAGCTCTCCTTCCAAGATAATAAACTGACCGCATCAGTGGAAGCATCTTCCTCATTCCTTAGCAGGCCATGAAATAGAAAGCTTTTTTAAAACAATTTTTAATTAGGCAACTCTTTTGTATTACATTAGGTTGAAGCCAAATAAACCTTTGTAATTTGTGAAAAATAATGTGATTTGTAAAACACATAAAGCCAGAATGTGCTTTAGAAATCAACTGTAGCCATGAGTATTCTCCCAGTAAGCCTTAGAGTTTCTTCTGTTTGTCTTATTCCCTACAGTAAGTGATCGGGGATGTATTTTGCCAGTTTTTTACATTTCACAATTCTAACTAGTCTCTCCCTCATTCTCTTGTTCCAGGTGCTCCATCCTCGCCTGTAGCTCTTATGTTGCTCTGGCCTTGGGTGATAACCTCATGGCTCTGAATCATGCAGACAAATTACTTCAACAGCCTAAGTTGTCAGGATCTCTTAAGTAAGTTTGACTTCGTTACAATGATAAAAGTTGTTTTCTCCTTCATACCCTTTCTTCAGCCAACAAAATTGAACTTGAAGAGATGTCTCTTACTAATATGACCCTTCCCCTGCGTAGTGGCCCATCCCTGTCCTGAGACTACGGAGGTGGAGTCCAGGTCCTGCGTCTGGGTGAGGGACATCCTTCGTCTGTGGGCTAGCAGGGCCATGTAGTTACAGATCTAATGAGGAGTATCTGGTGTTGACCATTTAAAATCCGTCATTCTTATGAGTGTGCATCTCTCAGCATAGAAGCACTTAGGAACTAATCCACGTTGTGCACAGCAGGGTGGCTCATCATGGTGGTTGTTCCTTCTAGAAATTGCTCCTAAGTGATCAGAGATAGAGCTCAGGAGAAGCAGTGTGGTTGGGCTCTTGGGGACAGTGACCAGGTGCAGGGTCCTGGTCCTGGGACCTCTTTGGAATTCCTAGTATCTTGCGCTAGGCCCCTACTCTCTGGATTGGTGACTATCATAGACTGCTTTGCCCATACATGTAGGCCATGCTTTACTTTAAACCCCTAGCTGGCCCTCACTTGCTGGTTGCCCCATGTATTCCTGTCCCCGACTCCTGCTTCCCCCTGGCTCTTGGAATCGTTATCAAATGAGGGCCTGTCACTGGACTGCTCTGTGCCTCCAAGTCATCATTCCTAGGAGATCTTGGGTCACTCTTGTTTATGAGGTTTTTTGCACCAGAGTATAAACTCTGTAAGGGCAGGTACATTGTTCTCCCCAGCACAGTGCACATTACACCATGTGCTCTTAATAAGTGCTTTTTTCATTTTTCATTGTTAGCCATTTATTCAGGGGCCTGGGTTCTAGTCTCAGCTGTCACTTACTTGGCTTTTATAACCATGAACATGTCACTGCACCTTGCTTAGCCTCTGTTTCCTCATCTGTAAAATGGAGATGATGATAATGTCTGTTCTTTCTATCTCAGATAGTTAATATGATGAGGATGAAATGAACTGATGCCTTGGCAAAGCCTGTCCCCCAACCCTGGAATGGTTTCTTTTCTCCCTTAAACCTCGTAGACTACTGAGTGACCTTCAAAACTCAGTTCAGGTACCTTTCTCTACCTAGAATCTTTCCTGATTCTCCCCAGAGTTACTTTCTGTATTCTTCTACACGTATATATTATCTCCTCAAACAGAATCTGACCTCCTTGAAGACTGCAGCCCTTCCACATTGTGGGGCACAGCACCCCCACCATCTGGAAAATGTGCATAAAATTTTTTGTCCCCCCCATTTGTACCAGAGAAGTCATTACACAATATCATACATGTATTTGGGCCTTTCTTCGTTTCTAAACTTTTTCTGTGTTGTCTACACGTATGTCATCTGCAGCTTTTACAAAACTCCTAAAAAATTCCCATTTAATTTCTTATGCCAACCTACAATATATTGAAACTGTGATAGGGAAAGTTGCATTGTGGACAGGATAACCATACATTCTCAGAAGCTAGTACAGTGCCTGGCCAGACGCTGGTCAGGGTCTTCCTGCTTGCTGATTGATGTACATGAGGGATGCAGTGACCCTGTGAGTGCATCATAAAGGTCAGCGCGAATGTCAGGTTCTGAGCCTGAGTGGCAGTACATTTGAACTGTGCCTGAACTGGAGAGAATTCTGACTGCTGGAAGTTGCTTAATAAATCAGAGTGTAAGCATTAACTATCTGTGCAGTTGAACTGACCTCAGTTGGGGGCGCTGTTATGGATTATTGATACTGAGCTTGAAAAGACCTTACAGATCATACAGAGAGGGCACAGAGGCCCAGCCCGAACGCTTCAGGAGTAGAGCTAAGGCACAGACTCGGTCGTCTGACTTCTTTGTAACACACCACAGGGCTAGTTTGGATCAGAGACAATTTCTGAGCTAGTCCATTTGGGAGTTTGGACTCTTCCTTTATAAAACTGGTAGCTCACATTTGTGGGGAAGCTAGGTGGTGCAGTGGATGGAGCACCAGTGCAGGAGTCAGGAGGACCTGAGTTCAGATCTCACCCCAGACACTTGATACTCACTAGCTGTGTGACCTTGGGCAAGTCACTTAACCCCAACTGTCTCATCCTGGGTCATCTCCAGTCATCCTGATGAATATCTGGTCACTGGATTCAGATGGCTCTGGAGAAGAAGTGAAGCTGATGACCTGCACAACCCCTCCTCACTCAAAACAAAGTTAAGTGCAAGTCATGTCATCATGTCTCTGATGGCATGGTCTTCTTTGGCAACGAAGGACAAACACACGGCTCACACTTATATTTGAGCAAGAGCTGTCACAAACAAGCTGTGTTTTGTGAAGATTAATTAGGTGGCCATATGCAGGCTGAAAGGCAGGCCACTGAGGAAGCTGTTGTTGCAGTACAGGTGTGAAGTGAGCACAGATGGCTAGAACTAGGCTGTTGACACTGGCAAGAGAAAGAAAGGGAGATGGGGGGACAAAAAATCTCTGGAAGAAGAAATAAGATCTCTACGCTGATCTAAGACAGGTTTATAATTAATATTTTTTTTGTTTTTATATTGCCTAAACTTCCTCTTCTCTTCTCAGAGAACTGTCTCTTATAACAAAGGATTTTTTTTTTAAGGGAAAACCAATGAGTACATCTGCAAAGTCTGACATTCTGTGCAGGGCTCCACAGCCTTGTCCTCCCCACCCCCACCTCTGCTATAGAGTAAAGGGAACAGCCAAGATAGAGCATCTATAGACTACTGTTGATATTGCTTAGAGTCACAGTTGGGGTATGAAGGAGAGAGCCCTGACTGAGGCCTCAGAAGACCAGCCCTCCCAATAAGCAGCAGTGTGTCTTCGGACTTCGGACAAGACGCAGACTGTACCTGTTACGTAGAAAGACATTGATAGTCCCTTTCCAGCCCTCAGAGTCTAAAGTTCTTGATTATACTACAAATGCATCCCAGTAAGCAGTGTGGAGACTGGCTGGGCTGTCCTCAGAATTTTATTAGCAAGTCTTTGCCTTTCTACTGAGCATCCTGTCTTATTCTGACCTGGCCTTGGAGTGAGAAAGACTTGGGTTCAAGCCCTGCCAATGTTATTGTATAACTCTAAGGTCATTTAGCCTCATTTAGCAACTCTTTTAAGTTTTTAAGTTACAGACTGATAAGCAGTTGTAACTTGTGGAGATAAATCTAATATGGGCTGTTCTCCCACACTGATGAAGTCACATATCTAGAACCTTTCCCTCCAAAAAAATTAGAGTATAAGAAAGATCATAGGATTGAGAGCTGGACCCAGTTGTAGACGTAATCTGGTCCACTGATTGTACTTGCCCTACAAGGGAGGAAACTGTGAAGCCCTCGGGAATTGTAGGATCCTGTCAGATCAGGGGCCTCTTCAAGTATGGTTATACTCCACCAGACTGAAAACAGCAACATATGTCATTTTAGTATGATTTACTAACATTTAAGTGATGCTGGGTGACTATGTCCACTATGTTTGAACTTATATTCCATCTCATTTGTTGCACTAAGATTGTAATAGAAAACCTTTAAAAACAGGCCTGTCTCTAAAGATTTTGTGGTAGAATGCTTGACCATTTGGGATTGATTTCCTTATTTTGTTTCCTACTTCAGGTTTTTGGGCCATTTATATGCAGCAGAAGCCCTCATCTCTCTTGACAGAATCTCTGATGCCATTACACACTTGAACCCTGAAAATGTCACTGATGTGTCTTTGGGGATCTCTTCAAATGAGCAGGACCAAGGTTAATGAAGACATGTTTGATTAGACATGGGCCATGGTGCTACTACCTTGTTATTGTAATTCATGATGTATGGAAATTTTAAGACTGCAGCCATTGTGAAAGCGAGTTTTCCATAGCATCTTCCCAGCCTTTTAATGATGTTAATTGGCTAATGCAGGTATCAGTCACTTGGTCTGACTTTGCCTTTTTAAAGGACTGTCTGTCAGAGTGGGTCATTGCAGTTCTGACTTGCTTGTTTTCCCTCAATTTAGACTGCTAGGCCCGGTGAGGTGAGCGATGGTGATCTGACTGTTAAGAACAGTACAGTTTAATTAAATTACAGACTTGCTAAGTGCAGTCAGGGCATTCTGAAGACGTGGTCTGAGTCCTAACTAGGAAAAGTCAGTTGATATTTGAGTAGATGGAACAGGGGCCCATGGGCTGGACTTTTTCCCCTCCATTTAAGCTGATCTCCTAGGTTTGATGCTGCCATGCTCTGATGCTTTCAGATAAGAGAAATCATTCACTGCAAATTAAAACTCAAAAGTCATAACGAGATGTTTGATGTTAGTGTTCTTGTTTCATGGAAGAGTCAGATTTTCAGAAATGATTCCCTTCTGGCCTCAGACTGGTTTTTGTGTCTTTGCTGTAGGATCTGACAGAGGGGAAAACGAAGCAATGGAGCCTTGTAAGTAAGACGCATGTGTGGGTTCTTAGAAAGTGTCAAGTGTAGGTGAGAGTGCTGGGTGCAAGGGAGCCTTGAGTGTAGATGAGGGCGCTGGGTGCGAGGGAGCTAGGGGAGCCTGGTCTCCTTCCCAGACATTGGAGGCCTCAAGCTCTCAAGTTCGTTGTTGGCTTTCAATGGACTTGTGTTTTTAATAACATTAATATTCCTTTTTAAGCTGGCAAGCAAACACCGCAGTGCTACCCAAGCTCTGTCACTTCTGCCCGAACGATGATGCTGTTTAATCTCGGCAGTGCCTATTGTTTGCGCAGCGAATATGACAAGGCTCGCAAGTGTCTCCACCAGGTAAGCCTGTGATGTGCTTCATCACTGTTTTCTCCAAGAACCCCAAATTGAGGCTCCATCTGAATTGTTTCCCAGTTGAAGAGCCCATCTTCTCAGAATAACTGGAGGAACACCAAGGAACCAGAACATCATTGAGGTTGTTTCCTGTTCAACTCAACACTTCTTCCTCCTGGTCCCAAAACTCCTGAGAAAGAGTGTTCTCCTGTCACCCTCTACAGGGACAGTGCCCTTGGGGGCAGGAGACCTGGATGGGACGGTAACCTTCTCTGGCTTGGACTCGGTGCTCATCTGTAATCCTCAGTTTCCAAGACTCACCTGCACCTGACAGGAATACCAGGGGCTGCTTGTTGCTCTTGGCATTCTATGTTTAGAACCTGGAAAATAATAGGCTGTTTAGTGCCTGAATACCTAGACACACATGTCTAAGCAGAGCCACATGTGTGATGGTGGGACGGGCCTGATGACCCATTGATTGTGTCCTCAGAACACCCTCCCTGACACCTGAAGTCAGATGGCTTGAGGGCAGAGTCCAGAATGGGGCAGCAAGAGATGGCTGAGCCTCAGAGGCCTTAGGGGCAGCGTTGTTGGCGTCCTCAGGCACAGGGCAGGGCGCTGCCTTCGTTAACTGGGAAGATGGAGTAATGAATAATGAAATAATTGGACAACTGAAGGAGGATCTTGAAGAAATATTTTATTACCAATTTAATTTCTTGGAAACAATATATCAGGCAAATAAGGATTAATAAGTCTAAGGCATTTCCTGTGGTTTAATTTTTCCATTTGGTGAAGTGACCTTAATTGTGTAATTAATGAGACTCTGACTCAGTAGTGAGAGAGCCTGTGTTCAAATCCTAGCTCTGACACACTTTCCACGTGACCTCGGACAAGTTGCGTCCCCTGGGCCCATTTCCTCAGGGTCCGTGGACTGGCCGTGATGTCCTCTGACGTCCTCTCCAGGGGAGGTTCCGTGGTCTTTTGCTCCTCAAGGGATGCTCTAAGAGATGGAGAAGGTTGTAGGGTTAAGTTCTGGCTTGTCCAATACCTCTTTAGTCAGAGCCCCCTCAAAGAGGCAAGATGGCTGGTCAGGCATCTCACTAGCTCTCCCCTTCTGTGGCTGCAGAAAGCAGTCTCAGATTTTAACCTTGTCTTCAGAGTTTACTGACATTACAACTGACTCTTCAGTGTTCAACAGGAGCTTAGGGTAATGTCCTGGAAATGAAACTGAGTCTAGGACAGAGCTGAGATGTGGGGTCTTATTCTTAGATCTGCTACTAGGGCACTCTGTGACCTTGCACCTCACCTTCAGTGCCAGATGAGGTCACTGGATAATACGCCAGAATGTGAAATTCTGATTATGTTCTAGTGTGGATGAGATGTGACAATAGTGTAATAAGATTTATTCCATTCCATGTACTTGACCAGAAATGTCAAAGAACCAGATTAAAATCTAATTAGGGGATGTTCAGCAAGGTAAAACTATAACGTAATGTAGCGAACATGAATTTGGGGTTTTCTAAATTAACATGTTGATCCTCAGGAATCTATTGCTCTTTGAGTTTGGTAGCCCTGTACTAGGTAACATGCATATTTCCTCTCCTTCCCCAAAAGAAAACAAGAATGATTCACAATTAATTCCCAGTCTGTTGCCCCAAGCATGGTGGTCCTGCAGTAGTAGAAACCTCCTACAAGTAGATTACTAGAAAAATATCAGATTACCTCCAAAAGCAGAAGAGGGACAAAGCCAGGACAGGAGTGGCTGCAGGGAGAGTGGAAAGGAGGGAAAACTAGTCTGGGAGGGCTGAGGAGAAGAGACGTGACAGAGAAGAGCCAGCAGCAACAGAAAATGAAGATGCTGGGTGCATGTGCCCTGGAGGAAATTGGAGCTTTGGAGAATGGGCAGAAATGTGATGGAGTCACTGAAGGTCTGGGAGAGCAGATGGCCTTGTCCCTGGGCCGGACAAGGCACAGGTCGGAGAGAAACCATGAGAAGGCAGCAGGAGTGGCTCTGAAATGCTGGGCAGTGTTTTGGGTACTGTTGTATTTTGAACGTGAGTGTGTGTGCATGTGTGTAGCACCTGGCCCTGAGTTCATTAATAACCTCAGATGCTTCCTTGCTGTTTGCTGATGCTGATGCTCCTAGCAGCCTGTTTGCCTCGGTTTCTTCATCCATAAAAAGCACTAAAGAAAGAAATGGCAAACCACTACAGTGTCTTTGCCAAGAAAACCCCAGAGGGGACAGAACTGAAACAGCTGAGCTCCTGGGACGGCAGCCTCAGAATGTTTTTAAATGAAGGGTTACAGAGGAAAACCATCAGGTGCCTCTGGGAAGTGGGAGGCTGATGCCTGGGGAGCACACTAGGATTCTCACACACGAGGCCCTTGACGTAGAAATGAGTTTCAGCCCCTGGTCTCTAGGTTCTAGCAGCAGGTATGTTGAAGCGAAGTCCTTGGTGGCTCTGTGGAACAAAGGGGAGAGTGGCATGTTAGGGGAGAGGGTTGGGTGTGGGCCACAGTGACCCGACCCAGGGCTCTTGGCCCAGACTCTGGTAAAGCTCTCCTCTGTCTTGACAGGCTCTTGGGTTCTTGTTTCAGTTCACTAGTTCTATGGTTTTGCTAATTTATTTTTTTTTTCACTTTGAGAAAAGGCGGCTTCCATGATCCATCCTAAGGAAATACCACCTGAAGCCATCCTGCTGGCTGTCTACCTCGAACTACAGAATGGTAAGGAATCAGAACTGGTGAAAGCAAATAGGTGTCCGGGTCCTTCATATCTCTGAAAGTAGAAGAGCTCACGCCAAGTGTGAGTTCTTTTTTCCACTCCCTCTTTTCGGTTATACAAAAACCCACAAGGGAGAAGAAACCAGAGTTTCCAAAACAAGACTTATCTCCTCAAGATCAGCGCTCTGTCACTTCTTGGAAGTTCGAGGGCCGTATGGTCCCCCTTCCCCCTGCCTCTGACACATCGTGGCTCATTTGGTCAAGCCCTTCTTCATCTCAGGCTTGCAGAGGAAATAGACTCACCCAGGGTTTCCTGGACTCATGAAATCACAAATTGAATCCATTTGGCTGACCTTTTAAAAACATCAGTAAATTCCCACACTGTCTGTGAGTGAGGACTCCTTTTTGTGCAGTCTGGGCACAAGTGCAAGGAGCCTTCTGTTTGTAAAGGATAACTGACCTCCTGTTTCTGCAGACAGATTGTCATTTTGAAATGCAAATGATTGGGCAAAAAAAGTCAGGTCCTAGGGATTTTGAGATAAAATGACCAGAAGATCAGTTGGACAGTGTCCTGCCAGGCCTTGAATGACGTGGTGCCAGATGAAGGAAGCTCTCTGTGCACCTTTCAATCTGGGCTTGACCCCCAGGCCTATAGATGGAATCCAGTCCTGGTCCTGAGAGAACGGAGGCCCATGTGCCTGCTTCTCCCTTCTAGTGTTGCTTTGGGGATCATCAGAATTTGCATCTGGTGCAGACAGAGGTGGGGGAAAAGGGGGAGGGGAAGGTTTGGTTTTGTTTTTAAATAAAACTTAGCTTGGGAAGGAATAGCAGTGGAATGTGGGATTGGTAGAAAAAAATTCCAGTGGCCTAAGAGAATTGGGGGGACCAGAAGACACAGGAGAGATTTCAGGCACCCCAAGTTTCACCTACCAGTGTGTTCTCCTAGGACATTCATTTCATCCATCAGATTTTAAAAGCAAAAGACCCAGGTAACTTGAGTGACAGAATGCTGAAGTGAGAGTCAGATTCTGACTCAGACACTAAGTAGATCCACAGCCTCATCTCTAAAAGGATTTAGACCAGGATTCAGATCTCTGTGTGTCAGGGCACTGGGCAGCAGCAGCAGAGATAGCCAGACACTGCCCTCTTTATTCTGCTAAGGGGCAAGCGATGATTTAGAACTAGAGTCCAGCCCCCTTCTTTGCACATAAAATCCCAGGGAGATTCAGAGGCTGGTCTAGAAATACCGGGAGCAGAGTTGGAGCTGGGCCCCTACCTCCCTGGTCAGTGTGGTGAGCCGGAAGTGGGCTGACCAAGGTACTCAAGGAAAGGAGTTAGAGAAATGTTCAGAGAATGGAGGCTGCAGCCTGCAAAGGCCAGCCCACAGCTGGACTGCCTGTGCCCAGCCCAGTGAGCTTTTCTTATCACAACTTTTTCACTCAGGTAATACACAGCTGGCCTTACAGATCATCAAAAGGAACCAGCTGCTCCCTTCAGTGAAGACGCTGTCTGAAATCCGGAAGAAGCCAGTGTTCCCACCTGCTCAGCCCATCCAACCCATCCAGATGCCAGCTTTCCCCCCAGGGCAGAGAAAGTGATCCAAGGCCCTAGCCTGTTTTGTAATGGCCAATAAAGGACATTGTGCCGCTGCTCTTGGTGGATCTTTGGAGTGGGGGGGAGGGGATCACCAAGCTAAACCCCTGCTGTGCTCCACATTTCCATGCATGAATGTCCATTTCCAGTTGATAAAGTGACCTTAAGTCATTTCAAAATGCTGGTTCACAAAGTCACTTTAGAGCCTTCCCTTTAGCTCCCTCCCCCAGGCCAGGAAACATTTCTCTGGTGCCTGCTGTACCCCAGGCACTATTCTGAGCCAAGGGGGCCTGAAGAGAAGGTAGGGAAGAGATAACTGGCTTTTAGAATGGGAACAAAGCAGCCGCTGTTTAAAGACTGGGAGCCCAAGGGGAGTGCCAGAGAAACGACCTGCCTTGTGCTGGCATGGGGGCATGGCAGTATGTTTAAAGCATAGCTTGTTCCATAGAGAGAAGGAAAACCCCCAGCATTGACTTGACCTGTGACTTGTGTGTGTCCTTGACCAAGTTCTGGGTGTAGTTTAGGAAAACTAGCCAGATGAGAAATCCGAGCCCAACGTTTGCTCTGAATCCTACCCAGGCCTGGCGTCATGTGGGGAAAAGAATGCAAAGCATCCCTCCCTGCTGGGCTGGTCCTTAAGTGCGTCAGCCAAGCCTGAGGAAGCCCCTCTGCTTGGAGAGCAACAAAGGCTGCCACTTCCAGGAACCAGCTGGGCATGTTTGGTAGACTTCTTGGAGCACCCACCCCAGGCCAGATCAGGCCCAAAGAGCGAGGCCAAGAAGCTCCTCCAGGAGAGATTATGTGGCTGAGGGGCTGGCCCTGAAATCCACTGGCAGTTGCTAATTAGCAATTTTCAAGTGAGCCATCATGACTCAAGTGCTACCCAAGCCAAAAGAGATTATAAGTAACAAAATGGGTAAGTGATGCTCCCTTGGTGCCTTTAGGGGAAAAAAATCACTTAAGATGATGGATGGGAAAGTAATGACAAGTAAGTTGCCAAGCCAGCTAAATTACAGCTTTTTCACTCAAGTAGATTCCTTGCAGGTATACACATCTGTAAAGAGGGTGAGCTTGGAGTTTTTCTCTTCTAACTCTTGAAGCTGCTAAATTTAGAAAAGTAATCTTAAGATGGTAGTAACATTAGCCAGATTCCTAAATAAACTAAGGTTATATAAAACAAGTTAAGATTAATGGGCATTGGCTTTTGGGTGTCATTAAGGTTGTTGGATTTTATTTTTGGAGTAGGCAGAGAGGATTGCCATAGGTATGCCTACCCAGTCCCTTATATGAGCCTTTTATTCCCTAATAGTGACCTGTTTAGGCCAACCTTGTGGACTCCCGTCCTTGGGCTGATTTTAATCTGTTATATTTGAATTCAGGAAAAACATCAGTTTACCTGAAGAATTGTCTCAGGAACTCTGTGACATTGAGCAAGGCATCTGACCTCTGTGGGCTTGGGATCCTCATCTATAAAGTGAAGAGACCCAGCTGGACAATCTCTGAGATCCTTCCCACTCTTGATTCTGTTCAGAGAAAAGATAAAAGTCTCTGGTTTCCATGAATGAAAAGGTTAGAGATGTTCACCAAGACAAAGTTTAAGATGACCCATTATATAATGGGCAGTGGTGCCAGTGGCCCCAAAACCTACTGAGAGGATGAGTCACAGACATCTCAACTTGAACCCAAGCTGGCTCTGCCCTGAGTGGGAGAAGATGGAACTTGGCAGACCTGCTGAGGTCCCCTGAGCTTAGGTTGAGAGGCCTTCTCAAACTCGACACTGTCTTAGATGCTGCTGCTCTGGAGAGGGAGCAAGCTAGCCATCCTAAAGATTCACTGAAGCTAGATTCCTCCCCACCCCCATCAGAACAGAAGCTGGAATGCACAATGTGTGGGTCTCAGCCCACATGATGAGGGATTCTTAACTGGGATAGGTTGATAGATTTGAAGGGATCCATGAACTTGGATATGAGTGTAACTGCTTTCCCTTTCCTTTGTAATACTACATATATAGCTTAAAAACTTCATTCTGAGAAACACCCATGGGTTTCAGCAGGTTAAGAATCCCTGCCTGGGATGGTTTCTCAAATCTTCTCCCAGATGACAAAATCCTCACTGTGATCCTGGGCATTCTGATATGCTGAGTTCTGAGAGTTGGGAGCGGACTTGCTGATACCGGAGGGCTCTTCCAGGACATTTTAAGGAGAGCTTGGTGGAATGAGCTGGAGAAGGAACTGGCAAATGTCTTTGCCAAGAAAACCCCTTGGACAGTATTGGCAGGCTGTGGTCCATGGGTTGTGAAGCCTGACTGGACAACAATCCCAACCTTCGTTTTCGGGAGGTGATGGAAACCCAAATAAGTGGCCCCATGTGACTTCCAGAGCAGAGGATGATTTTAGCCACTCCAGGCCCTTGAACTCCTCAAAAAAATTCTGTTTCTTGTATTTACTTTTTATTTATTGTATTTATTTAGTGCTTACCTACTGTGGGCTGCCCAGGCAGCTCCTGCGGCCACCTTCTTGTCCTTTCTCTCCCCCCAGTGCCCAGCCCAGAGTAGGGGCCTTGTTAAATGTTGATTGATGGATACCGATGGCCAGTAGCAAAAGACTTGTGCATTTCTTTGTCTCAGGTAAACTCTCACAACCACCCTGTGATGCTGGGACCAAAAGGGAAGTGGATTATTTGTGGCACTCCACCTGCCTTTTAAAATCCAAGGGCCTTCTATGTGCTATGCCCTGAGGGTACAGAGAGAAAAAAATAAGAAAACCAGAACATGTGTTTGTGATGGGGATGAATTTGTACAGACGCAGCGTGTCCCAAAAGTCTTAGTGCAGTTTTGATCACTCACGCTGTTTTGTGTTTAGAACGCCTAGCTGGAGCTGAGGAGCCAGCTCATTCTGAGGCCTGGATAGCCTCTTCTGTTCCAAATCTGGCCTGTCCCCACCCAAAGAAACCAGGTCTGACCCAGAAGCAAAAAGTGTTTAAGGTCTGGCTTTAGAAGGGGGACAACGGGAAAGATGTAGCTGCTTAAATTGGCAGAGCCAGTCGGGGTTTGGGTGCAAGTGGACAAAGATGAATTCAATCCTGGAATCCTGGGGGAAGCATCCATTGTAGTGACCGTCTGGAAAACCTGCTTTTCTGTCAAGTTTCAGAATGCACAGGCCGTTAGGGAAATGGCTCCATTTCCTATGCATCTCGGGAGGCCCCAGAAAGTCTTCTCCCCACCTCTCTGGGAGCTCCTGGAGATAGTGAGTGTCTGTGTGGTCCTTGGCTGTGAATAGCGGGCAGCCCTGGCTTCCCCTCTCATTCCTCCCCTCCCCCCAGGAATGCAGGGTTTTCACATGCACCAAATGCTAATGCCTTGTTTCAGCATTTCCCACCTCCTGATGGGTTTAGCTGGAAGGCAGCAACATCACTCAAAGCCTTTGAAAACCAATGCTGGGGTTTCTCAGCTCCCCACATATTGTCACAGCTGCATTGATTTGCATGGGAGCTGAACAGCAATGACTTTTCTCTCAAACTGCTACGCTCCCCAGGAGAGAGGCCCTGGATGTCCAGAGGCTAATCTATTCCGACTTTCAGGAATACTATTTAGGACTTCATTAATGTGCTTGGGATATAATCCAATAAAACTTAAATTCAGCAGTGTCTTTCGGGGCATGATCTTAGATTCTGATGCTATGCTAGAAGGGACTGCAGTCAGCTTGGTCCAACCCATTTCTGAACAGCTGCAGAAACTGAATTTGGAAGGAGAAAAGATGTTAAAGGCTTATACCTGGGTCATAAGTACAGGATGATAATGCATGGCAGTTTGCCTGAAAAAGATCCAGGAGTCTTAGTGGGCTACATGTAGTAGCAGGAGCTGAAACAGTTTGATGCAACCTTGGGCTACATTAGGAGTTTTTGAAGGGTGAGGCGGTCAAAATGAACTGTGCTCTGCCCAGGTCAGACCGTCCCAACATGTTGGGTTCAGTTTGGGCGACCAGATCTTTAGAAAGACACCAAACTGCTGGGCAAAGAGGTCCAGACATGAACAATCAGCTTCTTCAGCGGTAAAACTGAAGACTGGGCAATCTCCAACGTTCCTTCTGGCAGCCTGGAGAAGCCTTGTTCAGGATCTGAAAGGCTGGCATATGGAGAAGGCATTAGACCTATTCGGTTTGGCCTCAGGAGACTGGAAATGAGAGGGAATGCCAGGCTTCCTCTTAAGTGAAATGGACTGCTGCCTTAAAAAGGGACAGTGAGTTCCCTCTTACTGGAGGTCTTCAAGCAGAGAATGACAAGCATGTGATAGTGGGGATTCCTCTTCCTTCAGTGTAAGGAGTATGAGGCCCTTTCAATCTGCCAGTTCTGTCCAGTTGTTTAAAGGCCAGGAAACGGAGGCCCAGCCAGAAGGGTTTTGCACAAGTTAACTCTTAAGTGGCCTGGCTGAGCAGGACTGGAAGCCTGGGCTTCTGAATGGCCCTTGCTGCTGAGTTTGGCCTTAAAGGGAAAGTAACTTGCCCTGCGGGAGGGCACTGGTAACAACTGGACCTAAAGGTCTAAACTGGCAGGCCAGGAATTTCAGTCTAAAGCATGCATGAAGCATTCACTTACCTGAAAGACTGTTCAGTAGAAATATAAGCTTTTTGAGGGCAGGGATGGATTTCATGCCAGCATCTAGCACGGTCTCCTGAACACTGTAGGGCATTCAATGTTGAGAGGTTAAGTTCCCATCATTCCCGGGCGGCATGGGAACCCAGGTCCCTAGGCACACACCTGGCACCCTTCCCCTTCTGATCTCTGCAGTTTCCCCCCTCCCCCTCCAATTAGAGCCCCAGCTACTCAACAACAGTCTATCATAATTCGTCTGGTGCCATGCACCTAGTAGGTGCTCGGACAAATGCTGTTTTGGAAGGGCCAGAGGGCATCATCAGACACAGAAGAGAGAGGACACCAGAGAGAAAGCAAACTGATCTTGACCCTTCTGTTTCCTGTAATAAAAAGAACGGAAATCTGCTCAGAGACAAGATCCCTGGGTTCAAAATTAAACAGTACGGTGTAATGGATAGTGCCGTCCTTAGAGGCAGGAGGACCTGGGTTTGAATCCTGCCTCAGAGACAACTCCTTGTGTTGTCCCTCACTCAAATATTATTTAAATAATATTCTCAGCCTGATTTCATAGGGCCTGCAATTCCTGTGTTCTTTGGTGCAGGTTTCTAAACCCTCTAACGGGGAAGGGCTGGATTAAATGACCTCCATGGTTAGTTCTAAACTGGAGGGCAGTTTTGGAAGCTGGAAGCTCCTGTCTGATCCCACCTTCCCTCCTGGCCTCCCACCAATCTGGAAATGTCACCCAAAGGTCATGTTCTCGTTTGAGGGTACTCACCGGAGATGCTCTCCTCACTGAGTCACCGAGGCGCAGACAAACACTGCTTCATTCCACCAGACCCTATGGCTTGGGCCCTGAGGGTGGACGGTCCTGGTGGCACATGGAGGTCAGGATGACTCCCATCCCACTGATTCCCAGTGGCTCCATACAGTGGTACCTTCACTAAAGGAGGGGCAGGCCCACTACTGGAAGCTGCCCCCCAGCCCCAAGTTCACTGTTCAAAGAATCAACTGGAAGGAGTGACTTCCAGAGGCCTTCAGGCCAACCTTCCACCCTCATTTTATACAGATGAGGAAATGAGTACCTGGAGAAGGGCAGTGACCCGCCCGATGTCAGAGGCAGAATTGAAACCCAGGTCCGCAGAATCCAGGGCTAGCACTTTCCTGCAACTCCATGCCAAAGCAGCTTTCTTTTTTCTGTCAAGGCACAGAATGCCAGCAAAGCAAAACCAAACATTTGTCACCTCTGACAAAGCGCTCAGCCTTAAGAGGTCCAAACAACTAAGCTGAAGGATACGTGTTGACGGAGGGAGTTTTCTTCATGGGAGCTCCCTATGTCAGTAACACATTCCCATCCTCCACCCACCTGCCCCCAATTGTAACAAAGTGACAGTTTAGTTGTTATGGTCAATTATGGCAAGTAGGTAACGGGACAGAAAAGGAGATACAAAATGTACATGTAGAAATGTTTATATAGGAAATCTTCATTTTAGGACTCTTTAGGATACTGCTAACTAAAAATCGAACACGTTACCTATCAGCACTTACTTGCCCAACAAACCTGATGAGGTTGGGCCAACTGATGCCAGGGGAGCTGAGGGGTTCCCTACTCAACCTCGAAGCCACCATCTTTGCTATTACATTTGGAGGAACACCTGGCAAGGTCCAGCCTGTCTCTATAGGGCAGCAGGTTACGACATTTGAGGAGAAATAACTTTGAACTGCCAAATCACTTATCGGTCAACCAGTCTCTGCACTAAATGATTGTCCTGAATTTGCCAAAGGACTCAAGTGTATTAAGAGCTGGAAAGGGCCTTGGAGATCACCCAGTCTGGCCTCCTCATAGAATAAACGAGGCCCAAGGGGGCAGAAGACTTAGCAGTGATAGTTAAGGGATGGAAGCAGGGATGTGATCCCGATTTTAAGGCTAGGGCATTTTCCCACCTACGTATGATGTGAGCAGAGGACTGTAGATGGAGCTGGAAGACCAGAAGCCACAAATAAATAAATTACCAAAAGTCGTAGAAATGGGAGGCTTTGCAGCAGAAAAGGCTTTAAGGTTATATGGAAAGCATCTGGGCTCCAAACTTCAACGAATTCAGCCTTTGGACAAGGGCTTCCCCCCAGGAATAAATCACACTGACACAGCTTCGATGAAAAAAACCCTCACATTTATTTGATTGAACAGAAATAAAATAAACTGCATAGGAACAATTTTAATGTCCAAAGAGACACCAACTTTGTTTTAAGGCTGCTGGTAGCTGACACTGCATCTCCTTGCTACCTTCTCCAGCCTTCTCTGTGGACCACAGTGATACATTCAGAAGCCTCTGTCCATTGCCTGTCATGTCTGGCTACTTACAGGACCTGGGATTCGATGGTCAGAACCATTTTGGAAAGCGAAAGGGCATGCCTTCCTCTTCTCCCCTCCAGGGGAGGTGGACTGAGTCTGCCAAATTAAGATGAATTAATGCCCGCCAAGTCCTGAGAAGTTAAGTTTCCCTAGGGAATTCCAGTCCTGCAACAGGGGAACAGTCAAAGAGAAAGTTGCCCAGCTGTTAAGGAATAAGGAAATTCTACTCTGAGCAGTGGTCTTTCCAGATCATGTCTGACCTCAGTAAGTCAAAAAGCAAGGTTTAGGTCTGTCCTAAGGACACCAGGATTCCTTTCCCATCCACCTCTTGGTTTTGTATTTAACACCCCACCCCCTCCCAAAAAAGACCCAATTCTATCAGTCCCATGTTGTATACGTGGAGTAAAGTGTCTCTGCCAAGGCAAGACACAACAGCCAACAGACAGAGTAAGCCAGGTGCTCAGAAACCATGCTAACAGGCCCCTCCCACCCACCCTTCTAAACCTTATAAACTAGTTTTTAATGATCCCACCCAACCCACCCCACCACTTAACCTGTACTGATTTAAGGGGAAAAAAAAAAAGGAAAACACCCACCCTCCACCAGAAGATAACACACAGAGAACCCCAGGCCCAGGATGCGGATATCCTTCAGGGGACAAAAAACGCTAAGCAGACTAAAGAAGCAAGCTACACACAGAAAGAGGCAAAGGCCTGGCAGGCAGCGACTCCGTTCACTTGACAGACAGGTAACATTCAGTCTGGATGCTGCGTGAAAGGAGAGCTTCACAACCAATCCTACCTGAGTATGTAACGTTCATACAATCATTCACAGGGTCTAAGACCATGCTTAAAGACTCACAAAGCTTTTAGAACCAACAACATTGGTTAAACTTCGGCAGGGGGAACTTCCCACCTATCTGGCTTAATGTTAACCCGTAAGATCATTTTATTTCTTTATTTTAAATAGAGGCATGTCTTCTCACCATGACACAAACCCAACGCACTGGAACTCCAGGGGCTGTTCTGGACACTACCATCCCTCCCCCATCCCCAACTTTGAAGCTACCAAGAAAAACAGGAAGTGGGGGGTGTGGGAGATCAACCCTACTTTCTGGTAATGTGCTTCTCAACTTTTATTATTTAAAAAAAAAAACAAAAACAAAACCAACAACCCAAAAAACCTCCCCCTCAGATTACCTTTGGTAGCAAAACAAACAAAAAACTGAAAACCACATTCACTCAAAGAGTTCTCCCCAAATGTGAAGAGAAGTGGGTTACCACAGGTCATGGCGGGAGACATCCCACGTACAATCACAAAGTCAAAACAATTCTCATTCCCTTCAAACATTTGGTATAGATAGCTCTGCCGTCCAAAGCATTTATAGCAATACAATCTTCTCTAACAGGATGTATTTGGAAACATCCAAACATAAGATAAAATAAAATATTTTTCTCTTGAAGAGAGAAGACCTAAAGGTCTTGAGGATGTAAGGTTGCAAATTCAAATTCCAGATAGATTTCAAATGACTAATAGTTTTTGCTTTTAATACTGAAAAAAAGTGGATTTTTAAAACACGTTTGCGTAACTCTTCATTAAAATAAAGAGTCCACTTTGTTAAGAACTATTTGGATCTGGGGACTAAGTATTTTTTTTTAAAGAACATTTGGTTTAAATCAAGGGCAACTGAACAGTCCTCCTGAAAGCCAACAAAATCCCCTGCAGGTCGAAGGATGGATGTGTTCGACTGCCAGCGTGGGAGAACTGGGTTTTTTTCCTCAAATGGATTCATGTAATACTATTTCTTCAGAGACTTGTTGAGTGCTCAAGTGAGGTAGATGCTGTCTCTCTAAAAATGAGGTAGAAACAAGGCAAACAACACAAAAAAACCCAACAACTTTTCAGATAAGATTAAAACAAATAAAACGGTGTAATCATCTGTGCATCCTGCACCATCGAGCCGGGAGCCCGAGGACACGGAGGGAGGGACTCAGGATCAGAGGCATATTTGTCTAACGCAAGTACCAGTGTTTGATTTTTATACAGCTCCAGACTGTTGGAAACAAACTCCAAAGAGAGGTGTTTAAATAAATACCCTAGTTCCTTTTTTTTGGCACCACGTAGATTTTTTTTTTAAAGAAAACACTACAAAAACAGAAAAAAAAAAACCAAACCCACAAAACTTTGGCACAACTTTCACTCATTTACCAAACACAGAAATCTCACAATCTTTGAAAGAAAACAGACAAAACAAACACAATTCTGCTAGACCAAGCCTAAAGACTTCTCTCTTCAAATAAATTAAGCTTTGGCTTAACTAACTAAAAAAAGCGATCTTAAGTTATCCCATTGGAAGCCAAACACGAAGTGCCCTCATTCTGTTTGCAATTCACAAGTTTTTGGCCCAATGTTCGATTTTAGGTCGTCTTTATGGTCGTCTCTTCTGGGATTTCCCCCAAGTAAGTTATACTTCCAACTGGTACCCACTGAAGGGTTTTGTTCTACTTCACCTAGGGTACTTACTGCATTATACAGTGTCAGGGCTACCGCTTATGTGTTCTGTCTCACAGGCTTGGCAGCAGGATTGCCTAATGGTCACTTTAGCTGCAGGAAAGCAGTTTGTTTTAGCTGACCACACTTTTGAAAGGTCATCAGCCCCCCACCCAAAGTGGTTTTATCCACTGATTATGTAAATTCCTTCAGGAGAGTGGCAGTGCTCTCAAATCCATCTGCCTCAGGTCAAACTATACAGTTTGATGAAAACTGAACTCATCTTTCTTTTGTACCTCCCAGATCTCCCACCGTCAGCACCCACTATATTAAACCAAAGCAGAGACCTGGAAGGTTTCTCAAGGTCATGTCTTCATAGGAAGCAAAGTGCTCCCTTTTCTCCTGTTCTCATACAGTTTTTTTGCCTAAGCTCTACCTTTCCTGGATACTTAATAATGGAAAGTAAGCATGCAAAGAGAATTGGATGCTTTTTGAATAGCCACAGCCCTGGGGGTAGCAGATGCTGGCTTGTCATTGAAGACCCACCTGGTTGGAAGCTAGACTAGCATTCTTCAAGAGTGCTTAGCACTCTAGCAGGAGGAGAGGAAAGGTGGTGGGGATCCACAGATGGTAATGTTTGACAAACAATGGCTTTCCCAATGTGACCCGCATTACTCTGAATGACAGTCAGGCACATTAGTGCCGTGGATCTACTGAATTAAAAGGAGCGACACTACCAAGGAAGACAGCCAAGTAATCTCTGATTTTGGTCACTTAAACTCAGAGCTTGTTCCACGTACAGGTCAGTGAAGATTATCTATGATTACACATGACAAGATGGCTAGCCAAACTTCAGAGCCAAAACTACCAAGTTCTTGATACATCAGTTACTGCAATCAACAAAAGGTAACACGTCACCCAGGTCTCAAAGTATCCCCCAAAACGTCTGGGGGAAGCAGAACAGGAGACGATAGTATAGGCACAAAAGAAAGATGTGCTGCAGTAACAAGCAAAGGGAACACTACCATTCCTGGGCAGAACACCCCAACCAACCAGGAAAAGAAAAAAAGATTCCCCGAATTGAAAATTTCGTTTAAAGCTTTTAAACCACTTGTCTTTGGTATTTTAAAGGATTCTAGGACAGTATTTTCTCACTAATAAAATAAGACCTTCCCTGTTGTTTAACCACAAAAAAAAAAAATTCAATGAGAATTTAGAATTTAGGGACAAAAATGGGAACAGCTAATGAATATGGGCGAGGTTTCATAATTAGAGGCATTGCACTGGGTTAACCATTCACATGTAACTTTTCTCACCCCTTTCCCTCCTTCTCGGTAGCTGGTATTAAGGTACAATGCTTTGCCTACACACTGCGGGATTTGCCAGGCTCAGCTTCCACAGAACAGAGCAATCTGGCTTCTACTTTCAATACTTCATCTGTTGTAAGAGGCAGTGATGACACATGCGATTTTTTTTTTGTAGATATAGAGAATTTTGTGGATAGCATATCCTCCCTTCCTTGGATGTACAAAAGGTCTTTAAGTTTAGAGAACGGAAGAACTCAAGAACATAAAAAGGGAGAGAAGAGGGGAAAAAACAAGGCAAGGAAAAAGACAGCAAAAAGAAGACAGACCTGGAGCCATCATCCAATTCCAATGGCCCAGTCAAAGACAAAGCTGCCTGAAAAAGGTGTCTGGACAAAGGGATTTAGTGACCCATTTTGTGCTGTCTTCTACATATCAAAAAAGAAATAGCTCTCTCCCAAGTCAACAGATTAATTGGGCTATGACCTTTTAGAAATTACGGCTCATTCCTTCTTCCTGGATGGAAACAGAAGATCCATTAAAAGCTTCTGACCACTGAAAACAGGGAGCTCCCAAACCGTTACGCACCAAAAGACAAAGTGAGAAGTCCCTGGCATCTCAGAATTACAAGGCCAGGCTCTGCCCCTGCACGATGGGCACAAGTTTTGCTTTTTCCTTCAAGATAGATAAGAAGTCACTGGAAAAGGTCATGAGAAGAAACTTGTGCCCTGCTAGAAACAGCATGCCCTCCCAAGCAGCCCAGGTCTGGACACTGGGCTCAACGGCAGATGCTCCACTTGGCTTTGGTTCTTTGGGACTGGACTGCCTGAAGCAGAGTAAGGAGGAGGCGGCCTCCTCCCTCACTTTCACCTGCCACCACTGACATCCGAAGGGGGGATATTTCAGAGGGGAAAAGATCTTTACATTCAAAAGCACTCCAAGTGTTTAATGCTGACTACATCAAGTCTCCTGTGCAGCACCAGTTTTCAGCAAATGATGCAGTTAAAGTGACTTCTCAAAAGATCCAAGACATTTTTTTTTTTTGGTTGGGGGAGGGAAGGGAACCAGGGGAAATGTTAACAAATCTGACAGTGAAAGGTTTTGTTCCCTGAACTTCCAAAGCTGTAAAAAATTGTGCTTTAAAATAAAAACTTTCTTCTTCCACCTACGACCATCTCTCCTAGGGAAAACAAAACTCCTAGCCACAGTACACAAAACAATAACATGCGGCTATATTCTAAACCCTCGACAACAATTCCGCATGTTTCTGTTTCTACTGATGTGTGTACGTGTACGTACACACACGTACATGTACACACACACACACACACACACACTCTCTCTCTCTCTCCAAACATTTTTTAAAAGTTTTAAATCCAAGAATCAGATGACTTCCATTGCTCCTAACCATTTTTTCAAACAGATTACACCCCCCCACAAAACCATCCCCCCACAACACTGAATATTTCAATAAAAGTCATCAAAAAACTTAAGATGTGCACCATCTCCTTGGCTTTTACCATTTGGGGCAGGGATGCTGCATATACTCCTCTAAAATAGAACCCCAAACTAGGAAAGGCCTGCTCTTCTGAGCTGGCACACCCCACCCCCATTTTCCAGAAATAAGAAAAAGATGCTGAACAGGAAGTCAAACATACTGAGGTATGAAAGGGTGAGAGGAAAATGTTCTCTGTTGCAGCATTTTTAAAAGTTTTTAAAAGGCTTATTACCAAAACACACTTAACACAGGCAGAAAACCCACAAAGCACAGGCTAGAATCCGGAACGCAGATGCTCTAACTATCTAACTCTACTTTTTTTAATCTCGTTTTTCTGTATTATTTTTTTTTTAAGTTAGAGAGCCTCTTTGGGCTTCCTCTCTAGAAAACTTTGATCACACACAACCAATCCAGTGACAGCATGATAACCAATCCAGTCGTCGGCTTGTGCATTCAAGAACCCGTTTTGGGGATGGAGGTAAATACAAAATCTGCACGGGGCTGAGAAGGGAGGGGGTGGGGAAAGGAACAAGGGAGGAGGGGACCCGAAGAACATGAGGTAGATAGAATCGATAACTTCCCAGGCTCAATCCCTGCAGAAGGAGAAGTACATTCATCTGTAAAAAAATAAGATGAGGTAGGTCTTCAGTAACGTTGTACTTTTTTTTGTTCTCATAATAAAGAAAAAAAATTTCCCTGAGAGTTTCTTCTTTGAAATTCAAAATGGAAAAAAAAAAACACCCCCCAAAAAATAACCAGAAAAACAGCAAAGCCAACACTTTCCATTAAAAGATGAGGATTCGATTGTTTCCAAAATCCACCACTACGATCATGCCATCCGGAGTGACGGCGATGCCGGAGGGCCGGTCCATTTGGCCAAAACCGCTTCCCTGAGCACCAAACTTGCATATGAAACTGCCATTGGATTCAAATATCTGCACCCGATGGTTCCTAGAATCGGCAACTATGATGCGTCCTTCCTGGTCCACAGCGACGCCCTGAGGGCGAAGGAACTGCCCGCTGCCCGTGCCCTCTGCCCCCAGGAAGCGGGCAGACTGGCAGTCCGGGTGGATGACGAGCAGGCGGTGGTTGTTGAAGTCCGTCACCACCAGATGGCCTTCCTGGTTGAAGGTCACGCCACGGGGGGAGTCAAAGTGCTTCCAGAGGGCCCCTTCAAAGCCGTACTTGTTGAGGAAAGTCCCATCGGGCATGAACAGCTGGACCCGGTGGTTCCGCGTATCAGAGACGAGGATTTTGCCTTCTGAATTCACCGCCACATCCCAAGGGTAGTTAAACTGTCCGTTCTTCGTGCCCTTTTCCCCAAATTTGAGGAGGAACTGGCCTTCAAACGTGAAGATCTGGATGCGATGATTGTCCTTGTCGGCCACCACAATCTTCCGAGAGGAGTCACACGCCACGCCAGCGGGGCGGTCGAACTGGCCGGGCCTGGAGCCCAACGTGCCGAACTTGTGATGGAAGGTGCCGCAGGGCTTAAACACCTGGATTCGGTTGTTGCTGCGGTCGGCCACGATGATGTAGCCTTCCTTGTCCACGCTGACCCCCCAAGGGCGGCACAGCTTCCCGTCGCCGTCCCCTTCGCTGCCGAAGGCCAGGCCGGGCAGCCCTATGCCCACGTAGCTACGGCCAGACTTGACCAGCACCTTGAAGGGGCTGTTCTTGATGTGCTGATTGCAGATCGTAACGGAGACCAGGTGCTCACCCTCCAGCTGTGGCCGGTAGCTGACCAGGTACGTGCCGTTCTGCTGATCGCTGACATCGGCACCGAACAGGTTCCCGTCAGGCCCCATCACCACTGCCGTCATCAGGTCCCCCCCTGAAAGGCGTGGTTCCCCATCATGGTCATACCCCATCACCGTAAATGAGGCCACCTTGCCTTGGAGGGCACGCTTGAGGCCTTCCCCGGTGGCCTTGGTCAAGGGGGCAAAAGCCCCACTACTGACAAAGCCCAAGGATTTAATGGCCAGGTACAGGGCCTGGTCAGGCGGGGTGAACATCACTCTGTCATCTTCCTGGGGCTTTAGGAGGCTCCGGACGTTCTTCAGCTCCTGGACCTGAGCCAACATGCGGTCTCGAGCCAACAGGATGTCCATGGCACGCCCCTCCTCCAGGACCTGCTGCACAGCACTGATGGTGTTATCTAGCTTGTTAAGGTTCTGACGAAGCTTTTCCACCTGTAGGTACAGAGACTTGGCCTTGACCTGTCGGATCTTCTCCACCTATAAGCAGAAAAGGAAGAGGCCTTGTTGAAAATTGTATGTGAAAAGTGATGAGTGACAGTCAACTTTTATATCTTTGGGGGCACAAAAAGCTCCCAACAGGCCTGAGAAGGAAACTGAGTCACTGGAACCTCTTAGAATCAACGGACTCTCAGCAATCTAATTTTGTTACTGAAGGACTTTTAGGGTTTTTTATCAGTCCTTTTAAGGAAATGCATCAACCCAGAAAAATTGTTCCCTCCCTTATAACAAAAAAAAGAAAAAAAAAGAAATAGCCAAACCAAAATAACCAGTACTCACTGGTATCGTTTTATTATGTATTTAACCATCTGCTGAGAGGGAAAAGTTACAGAGACTTTAATGCTCTTTTTACAGAGTGTTACTTAGCTGTTGCCAAGGAGGATTTCCCTAGTGGTTCAGAGTCTGGCTTCTTTTTGGGGGTCTTTTCATTGTAATTGCTACCTGGCAAAATATTTTTGGGGATCTTAGTAGGAATGGTCAATTGATACTGGAGATACTCAAGCTGAGGCCTGAGATCCAGAATTCTTGGAGCAATGTTTCCATGGAAATCCCTCTTCCCCCTAACAGAGGTCCCCTAGCCTCAGCACTCCCACCAACCCACCCAACCCAGGCCAGGTGTGAGTTACAGTGTCTACCAGGGGGCTGGAAGTCTCTCCATTGAAGCAGCACTGCTGCTCTTGGTAATAGGGATTTACCAACTTCCAGGGACATCACACCTTTCCCTGACCACTGAGAAGACACCATAAATAAAATCCTTACATTAAAAAAAATCCACTATAATGGCTTTAATTTAAATTGATTTAATTTCAAACAATTCAATTATCCTGTCTCAGTCTATGAAGTACCACCATGTGGAAGAGAGAGGTAGCCTTGGAATCTGGAGAATCTGACTTGTCCAGGGTCTCTCCACCTCTCTGTGATCTAGACAACTGGCAAAGGCTCTGAATGTCACAAAGACGCTGACCAGCCTCAGCAGAGGAACTGACTCATCAAGGACTCACTGAATCTCATGAAACCACTGGTCCAGGAACTGTCCCTTCCTCAAAGTTCCCATGAGGACTCTTCAACTCAGCTGCTTCCTAGTCAAGCAAAATGGATAAGCCTCCTCTCCCCAAAATACAGCCAGGCTTTCTCCTAGGCCTAGAATGCCCCACTAAGTCTCTACTTATTGAGATCTGGGCCTTCCTTCCAGGCTTAATGGCCAATGTGCAGGCTCATCAAGAACTGCAGGAGCGCTGGCTGGTCCTTCCTGATATGAACCAGTGACGGTGGCCTCATCGGCATACATACTCCGCAACAAAGCTGACCAGGCACAGAATTCATTTAAGGAGCCCCAGAGAGACAGAAGGTAAATTGTGAAAGCACCAGTGAGCCCTCAGGATACAGACCACCATTACTGGGTCCATCACTAACAAAAATCATGGCTCTTAGCATCTGTGAGGAAAAGAGAAACAGAGAGGTCCTGAATGGAAAAGAGAGAGGAAGGCTTGGACAGCCCGAAGTAGGGTAGTTAATATTAACGAGGGAATGGGGAAGGTTTCCCAGAAGAAAGTTTGAGAAGACCACTCGTGTGAGTCAAAGGACAACACACAGTCATGGGAAATTGGAACAGACCAGAAAATATAAAGGATAAATGTGAAAGTCTGTGGTGACAGACTTGGAGATGGACACCCAGAAAGAGAAAAGAGAGTCTGGGGAAGACAGGCATGCAGAAGGGAAGCCACCAATGGACCCCAAAGGCTGCAGGAGAGGATCTGCCAGAACCTAGGGAGCCAAATACACTGAGAATATATAAGATGAGAGTGATTCACAGAAATCACCTGGTTTGAACAATTACAAATTAATTAAATGCAAGATGCTGACATGAACAGCAGCTGGAAAGAAAACAAGTGAAAATACAAAGGAATTTTCTAAGAAATAAAATCCATCATTTTCAATAAACACAAGACTGATATTTTTCCCTCTGAAAGGTTACTCTATAATGCTTACGACTGGTCAAAGGAATTCATCACTCTCTCCTGAGGGATGGAAGACAATAGCACCTCCAACCCAGAGCCAGGTCAGGGGAAGAAAGATGTTCTGCATCACTGAAGGTGAGCAACCCCCTCCCCAACCTCCAGCAGATGACAAAGACCCTTTCATGCAGAAATCCAGAAGGGCAAGTCTGCTGCATGGTTTGATACACTACAGACAGTCTTCTCAAATTGCCCCAAGCAGTCAGCTCCTCTCCCGCTTTTAATTAACATTTGGGGATGTTCTCTAAGATCTGAACAACGAAGCATTTAAGGGTCTAAAGGGTCTGAAGACCCGAGGACTCAGAGTTTGTTTTCTAAGAATAACTACTAAATAAATGCTCATCCATTTCTGTCTCTGGCTAACCTTTCATAGGAAGGGTTTTTCATAAAAATAGGCCTATGTGACACTCTCTACCATCCCACCGAAAAGCACAGGCTTTGTTCGGTAAACATCCTGCCCAAGCTCCGTATTCTTAGGCAGATTAAGAGTTTGGCTACATTACCCAATGGTGGCCTGGTCCATGCTGATGAATGCCACCGCCTTGCTGTTTGGGAATGTAATTGTAGCCTAAATATTCCTTCTGGATACGTTGGATTCCTAAGTGAAGAATGAGCCTGGGCGAGGAGGGATGTGATGGGGGCGCTAGGGAGTGGCATGAGTCATTTTCTCCATCTGGTTTTAAAAATCGCCCTCTAGGCTTGGCATCTCATTCTCTACAATTGAAGGAAAGACCTTAACAAAAAGGAAACTGGTCTTTTGGATGGGTCAGGAAATGGAACCATCCAGCAATTCCCCCAAAGGCCTCTTTCCTATCAGTTTGCTGGCCTTAAAAAGTCATCTCCCTTGTGTTCTGCCCCTCCTGCCTTCTCTACGCAGGCGTCATTCATTCATGGGTGTCTACCAGCTCTGAAAAGCACCCTTGTTGCTGGACCATACAATGAGCTAGTGTGTCCTGACAACACCAGGGGCTGGGCCCTTTCTCTCCCAAAACACTTCCATGAAATACTCCAATGTTCCGAATTTAGAACAACAACCCGTGAAAGTCTAAAATTAGCACTACTGGAAAGTCTGGTGTTGGCGCACATGGGGTTTTGTCTCACAGCAGCTGGACAAAGAGCAGCCAGATCTGGTGGAGCATCTGTCTCACCTTCCACAGCAGCTCACACTCTCTCTCCTCCAGGGCCTTCTTGTGCCTTGAGGTGACCGCCTTGACTTCAGACTGAACCACTTTGCTTTCATTTCGACTTGTTCCGCCACAGCCTGCGCCTGTTCAATGCTCAGCTGGAAACAACAAAAAAAAAAATAGCACATAGGATGTTTGTCTGTAGCCGCTATGGCGACCGCCTTGCACGTGGGGCCGCTATCACGCAGCCCTGCTCCTGAGCAGAGGCTGGCACTTGGCTGACATGTAACCAAAGGAGTGTTTGGCAGCCCCGGCTTCCTCTGTATGAGAAATTACACCTAAACGGTGTATGTCAGGTCTATTAAAAGATACTCTGACATGGGAAAACCAGTGTAGCTGAGTTACAGGCGAAAACTTGAAATGCAGTATCAAATGTAGCATGTATCGTCAAGCAGCTGTGACTACAACCCAGCTAACACCTGGGCCCTATTCCTTGACAGAATAAAGTTGCTTCCAGGAGAGCAGCACTGGAGGTTAACAGCTGTTTCTCCTACCCCCAACACCCCCTCCCTCCCACAGTCAAGACTCCCCACCTGCCCTCACCCCAAACTGCTGCCCAGAGGTGTTGGTTTGCTAGAGTCAGAATGAAGGTGTTAGGAGCAAATCCCCTAAAAGCCTTCTTAAAGGACAAAATGGGAACCTATATCAAGCATACAAAGGGAATCTTGTCCTGCTGAGGCAAGAAATCAGATTTCCTAAGATTTCCTCAGCCTTCAAAAGTCGGCTAGAAATTATCCATGAAGAATTCAACTGAAACCCTAGTGATTTGAAGTACTTGTTATATTAATGCCTCTTTAAAAACTCACCAAGATCTGTATAAGAGAGAGGGCAGTAAAGGGAGAAACACTAGCCTGAGAATGAGGAAGACTGCAGCTCAAGATCCTACCAGGAATGGCTGTCCTTGTGGATAAATTGCCAATCTGCATGCCAAGATGGAGTTTCCACACTGGGACTCCCCCTTCCTCTCTGACCCTTCCTGCTCCACTGCCCCTAATGCCACAAAGAGACTCCCATGAGATGAGAAGCAAGGCAGCAAGCTGTGTGACCTTGGACAAGCTCTCAGTATCCTCATCTGTAACATGGGGGTTGGCCTAATGATCTCAAAAGACCTTTGCAGTCTGAATTGCGCAAGAACCTCTACTTGGATCAGGGACTCTGGGCCTTGACTCTTTGGAATGGCTTTCCCTTAATGTGGAAGAGGCAGCCCAACAGACCATGAAGGGACTGACAGAAAACCAGCACCCACCAAAGCAATCACAGCCCCCTCCTCTGGACGGGCACTCTCCAATGGGTCACGATCAACGTATCTATCTGAGATCCTAGGCACAAGCCCTTCTCCCTGGTGTCCCTTGCTCCACCTTGCCCTCCATAACTCCCATAAGCTCCGAAATCCAACAGGAAACCCTGTCGGGCACTGAAACGGCTTCCCAAGCCGGTCCCTTCCTAGCTTTGCATTTTCTTACACCTCCACCCCACTCCATGCAGTCTACACTGCAGCTGGACAGGTCTTCTGAAGGCTGGTTTTCACAAGGGACACTCCCATGACTCACTTCTAGGCAGTCACTGGTTCTGCCCTGGAGTATTTTCCTTCTTATCCCTGGTTGCCTTCAAGGCTCAGTTCAAACATCTTCTGCAGGTGACTCACTGTTGGCTGTCTACTTGGTAATGAGTCTCCCCCTCCCCACCATACGGTTGACTTTGACCAAAAGTAGGTACATTATGTACGCTTAATTATGTTCAACTTATCTCCCTGTTTTTGCTTCTTCTTTCATTCTGTAGTTCCTGGTACACAGTAAGCACTTAAATGCATGTTTTTGACTGGCTGATCTTAAAAGATAACTGTATAAGGTAAATGAACTCCTTAATTCCAAATTCCTGGTCCTGAACATTCATTTTACCCCTTTAACTGATACTGACAATTCTGAGAGAACACAACCCTCCAATGGGCACTTACCCCCTGCTCTCCCTCATCTGTCCCAGACCGGATGCCAAGGGACGGAAGGTGGACACGTCAAGTACTGCCCTGATACCCAGGGGACAGTAAACGAGCCAGGGAAAGCCTACCAGTGTGGGTCAGGTCCCTGAGTGAGGCTTGGCAGAGAGGGCACAGGCAAACTCCAAACATGTGATGTTGGGGGAAGTCCCCAATCAGTAAGGTTCCTGAAGTGGCAGATTATGCTGGTCTCTATCACTGGGTGGGGGGAATGTCTTCTTTTATTCAAGATGTTGGGATCTTTATAATTCTGCCAAAAGGTCAGAGCTTTTGGGACATTAGTGGTACAGTCAGAATACAGTGAGAATTAGGACGATAAGAGTGAAGTAAAGTCAATGATAGCTTCTTATTTTTAAATATTTCTTTTGCATTGGAAAAATTGATTTTCATTCCTGGTTATCACCTCTGTTTTAGTCTCTTTCAAATTTCCTGATTTACCCAATTTCCCCCTGGGGGGAGGAGGGGGCACTTTGGTTCAATTAAATATTTATAGTAAAAATGGAAACTGATTTCACACATGCTGCTGAGTCAGTCCCACCCTGACTGTGCCTCAGACATTAGGCAGTCTCAGTGGATAAGCAAACTCAATCCATTTGCATGGGTTTCATCAAAAAACACAAATTTTCGATCCCATTGTCAGTTTCAGCCCATCTTTGGTGGTTCTTTCCATTAAATACATGCCTTGGCATCCTCATCAGCAAAATGGGGCTAACAGCAAGTACGTCCCAGTCCCAGCGTTGGGAGAATCAAATGATCCCATTTGGAAAGCACTCCAGAAATACGAGCTATTATGACAATTAGCCCTTTTACACAGGCAGCCATGGGCTCTAAAACCAGAAAAAGAGAGAGCCGGGAGTCCAGAAGCATCAAATATTTACAAGCGCCCACATGCAGACCAGCGGGCTTTCACCCAGGATATCTTATCACTGCCTCACACACAGGCGTTATCAGCATCTGAGGGCTGGGGGCCCCCCGGAGACCCTGACTGGAGGCAGCCCACAGACCTGAGAGCTGAAATTCCAAAATGTGGGCTACTTGGCTACCCTTCTGACCCGGGGGACAGTGATAAGGCAGCCACGGCAGGTACCATGGGGCAAAGTGGCTCCTTTTAAAACAGCGGAGAAACTCTGAGACCATAAAGCTAGAAATGGCAAAGAGTAAAGCAGGCAGCCAGAAAGAGATTCTAAATGCCACCAAACCCCCTTGCCATTTAATAGGCAAAGAAACTAAGCTAAATGCTGAAGACACAAGGGAAGGCAGAGACCCAGCTCGTGCATGGTGCCTGGCAGCCCAGTCAATCAGCTCCTTAATAAAGGTGTGAGGCAAGAGCCCAGGACACCCCCCAAAGCCCCCAGGTACCACACGGAGCTCCTGGACAGACACTGCTGAACACATGACAGGCTTTATCCTATGAGATCTCATCTCAGAATACCCCAGGGTCAATACTACAGAGGGTTCACTAGCAGGTTGCCCAATGCTCTCTCTCACAAGGCCCTTCCACGCCTCCCTAGAATCCCATACATTTCAGTGGGGCAGAGGGGGTCCCCTTTACTTAGTGTCTTCTTCTTGTTGATTTTAAAGGTCTCTACAGCAAAAACAAAGCAGAAAGAACTGCAAGGGCTCGAGGACTGGGACCTCGGCCAAGCGGCCCTCTCAGCCTCAGGGTCTGGATGCTAACCCTTCCACCAACCCAGTCAAAGGAGACATGTAAGCTAGAAAGTGGCGCTAAGGTCGGCTGTTAGCATCCCAACTGTCCCAGGTGCGTTTAACCCTGAAGCAGGGCAACCAATCAGAGTCCAGAAGCATTTATGAAGCTCTTATTACATGCCCAGCACCATGCTAAAAGCTGGGAGGTGAAGAAGGACGAAAGCACTCTGAGTCTGTCCTCAGGGGGTGGCTGGTCACATAAAGGGGACAGGCCCAGGCATAGGTAAATACGTGACACCAGAGGAGACAGAAGGCAGAGGTCGCAGAGGTTCCTCAGCACCCTGGAGCAATGTCCCAGTCACCCTGCCTTAGTTACAGCTTTGCTTCTCCACACATAACAATTACAGATAGCAACAACCAAAATTAACATTTATGTAACACTTACTGTGAGCCCAGCACTGTGCTAAGTGCTCGTTTAATGCTCATCACAACCCTGGGAGGGAGCTTATTTCTACAGATCAAGAAACTGAGGAAAATGGGGGTCTGGTACACTGCCTCGGGTGACACTGCTATTAAGTGTCTGGATTTGAACTCAGGTTTTCCTGACTCCAGGCTGGCACCCCCTCCATATATGAACTACCCCATGGAGCCAAAACCTGCACCCTGGGCTCCTTGGGATTGGTCTCTGTATCCCCAGCCTCTAAGCCAGCGCCAAGTACACAGCAGGCACCTAATAAAAGCTCATCAACATCGAACACAGTAGGCAAGCAACATGTGTGTATGTGTATATATACATATATACATGTACTTAAATGTACACACACACACACTCACATTCTCTCTTCTCGATTCCTGCAAGGTAAATTCAAAGGCCAGGGAGTTGCTCAAAGGCCTCTCTCCCACAGCAATTACTCCATTTGTTCCTATTTCATGGGGCTAAAAAGAAATCCCTTTGGTGGCGTGTCAGGCCAAGGACTAAGTCCTTCCTAGGCGCACAGCAATCCACTTTGGACCAAACTGAATTCTTCCCACAGTTGAGCTCCCACAGGGAAGGAACTGGTTAGGCGAAAAAGGATTTTAATTTCCTCCAAGGCAGGGAGGAAGGGTGGGTCCGTGGGGTCAGGCTGGTCCCCCTGGGTCCAGTGTCGGGTCATAAAAGGGGGCTGTGTTCACTCTCCTCTCAGCTCAGATCCTGGATGAAAAGCCCATTAAACAGGCCAGGGCCTGATTCTTACGAGCCAGAACTCAGGCAGCCACCCCCGGCCCCACAGTCTGGACAACAGCCCTTCCCCATTACCCTCCGAGGATCAGCACCTCTTCAGAAATCAGTAGGATTTTGGGCCAGGTGTCCCTTGGAAGGGAGAAGGAGGCTGGGTCTCCAGCACAAAAAAGGCCGTGCAGTGACCCACCTTTAAACCTAGCAAAGCACTTTACAAGGAAGACCTCATCCGAGCCTCACAACACAGTGGACGAGGTAGCTACTACTGTACCCATTTTACAGATTTGAGGAAACCAAGATGGAGAGCACAGGTGACTCACACACAGCTAACAAGAGTCAGAAGTGGCCCCTGAACTCGGGTCTTTCTGCCTCCACAGCCGGTCCTTGACCAGTTACACCACACAGCCTCTCCGACGGTATCTCACTCATGAAAATAATCTTCAATTGCAAGTTCAATCATCCTCAGACCTCCAGGGAATCTCTCTCACTTCATTTTTTTTTAAAGCATTCTTTCCCATCTAATGCTCCTGGCAAAACTTCGTCCAGGGAGTAGCTGGTTCTGCTCAAGGACAGAGAGGATATTGCTGCCCAGAAGGAAATTCTAGAGCGTGGGAAGTAAGCCAAGTAAAAACCCCTGCCAGAAATTTCTACATAAAAGTTGGGGCCAGGCCTCCAGGCCCTGGATGGCCATGCTGCCCACCACCCGTTGTGGGTCCAGGACCCCCACCCCCTTCAGCCCTTCCCTGAGCTAGGCTGGGGCCAAACCTGGAGCCCTGGCATCCTCCCCTCCAAGTTCCAGTGACATCCAGTCCTCACCTACATGGCTGCTACCTGCAGCGGTTTAAGCCAGAGTCTCCAGAGGGCTCATTCTAGCTTTCAGGGCAAATGAAAACATGACCAGCAGAACAGAATGAGGATGTGAGAAAACGACCCAAACCAAGGCAAGGTTAAAAAAGGAGGAGGGGAGAGGTGTAGGGCTGGAGGACAGCTTTTCATGGAATGACACATTTCATGAAAACGTGATGGTGTAGCTTGGAGGGAGGAAGGACATCCAAATGGCCCCCCTTCCAAGGGGGACCACCATCTCAGCTCCTCCCCAGCATTTGCTTTGCAAGCTAGTGCATATTTCTGAAACTACCCAATCTTATCAATCAGCAGTAGCAGAAGACACAGCTCCATGCAGGGAGCTCCTCCAGATCGGCCCTTGCAGCCGATATCCCCCACAGTACGTGGGGGGGGCCAGGACCGAAGAGAAGGGGAAAGATTAGCCCATTTTACAGAAACTATAATAACTGCTTTATTCAAGTCATTCCAATTAACAGCCAGTCCACAAAACTCAGGGCAGATCATGACCAAATGGCTCAAGTTTTAAAAGCCTTGACACACAGTCGGTGCTTAATAATGAACATCTGTTGCCTAAGGGTGAGGTACCAAAGTGTAAAGTGACGGCCGCTGTCAGCTGAATTCACCCTGCCCTTTTACATTGGCATGTTCTGGCCCAGAACTAGGGAGGAGGAGGGAGGAGGGCCTGAGTTCAATTCTCATCTCCAAGACTTACTAGCTGTGAGACCCTAGGCAAGTCACACGACGTGTGCCCCAAGCATTCCCTTACTGAGCACCTAACTACATGCCAGGTATAGTCAATAAAATCAGAGATTCCAACACCACAGAAAGGCCATTACCAACAAAGCGAAGCTCTCACCTATTTTAAAGTACGTTTAAAAACAGTCAGCTGAATGATGGTGTGATATCTGGGTCAGAAGCTCAAGCCTACAGGGCCTGGCTGTGCTCCTCTAAAATGGGGGCAGCCATCAGGAAAGCAGGCACTAAAACATGACCTTGACCCAAGAGTTATCATGGATGAACTTACCTGAATGGCCTGACGACCTTGCTGGGCATCTGCCAGCAGCTGAATGGTGAGGGTTCGAGAGTCTTGGAGGGCATCCTGGAGGTAGATAAAGCTGTGGCCAACATGGCGCCCCATGGTGCACTCTCGGCAGATGGGCACTGAGCAGGTATCACAGTAGAAATGCAGCACCTGCAAGACATAAGGGGGAAGAGGCCATGAGAGAGGCCTCCAGGAACAGGACGGCGTGGCAATGGCTCCTTGGTCCTGGAGAGAGAATTCCAAGGCCTCTAAAGATGCCCTAGTCTGAAATGAAGAGGGGTGACCTGGGGATGGTCACTAACTTCTATGAACTAAACAGAGTAAAACAATACTCAGTAAAACAGAGGCTTCTTGCTATAACAGCGCTCGAGGCCCTGGGGGCTCTCCAGAAATGCTGGGATATGACCACACCAGAGACTTTCAATGAATCAGAAAAGAGCCTTTACTCTGGGACAGGATATGGGTGGTTTCAGTCAAGGACAGGCCAGGAGGCCGGGGTAAAAGCCACCATCAATCACCCTTCACACAGATGCATGTCACCATGCCCATCTGGTGAGGGGAGACCAAAGTCCAAGGCTGCCACCGAACAAAGGGCCAGCCAAGGGAGCTCACTTTTAGGCATCTCACCTGGAAGTCGGCCAAAGCTGAACCGCTCCTCAGAATAGAATGCTTATAGGTCACTTATTTTAATTCCACACCTGCCCCCGCCCCCCCCAAAAGAGATTAGAGACGAACATGCTAATGAGGAGGCCCCTTTTGGACAAAGTCTAACATCTGACAGCAAATTCCATTCTGTATTAAGGCAGGTTAGAACTGCCTCAGGCCCATGTAAATCCAATGACTGAAGGTGCTGGCCCGAAGCTCCCTCCCCTCACCACGCTGGAGCTACAGACCAGATATCTTGGCGATCCTCTCCCAGACCAAACTACTGTTCTCATGTGCCTAGACAGAACATGAATTCCATGGAGAACTGGAGGCAGGAAAATGCAGCCACACCATTAGTACTGGTCAATCTCCCAATGTGGAGGAGCTTCCATCCCAACACTTTTTCAATTATAAAAGCTGCTCATTTTATCCAGCTCTGCAAAAGGCCTGGAGCATCGAACAGCAGAAACAAGTCGTTGTGGCGGTTCAGGTTCAGTCATTTCAGTCGGGGCCGACTCCTCGTGACGCTATTTGGGGGTTTTCTTGCTTAATGGAGCAGTTTGCCACTTTCTTTTCCAGGTCATTTTACAGAGGAAACTGAGGCAAAAAAGGTAAATTGACTTGCCCAGGGTCACACAGCTAACTGACACCAGGCCCAGTGCTCTATCCACTGAGCCACCTAGCTGCTCCAACAGAATTAAAAAGTAACAATAATAAATAATAGATGCTAGCGTTGGTATATTTTCCTAGTTCCAATGCTTTTCATGCTTTCCATGCATCTGTCCCACAGACTCTGAGGGGACCCCCTCCCAAGGCTTTAGGTCCTTCTTCGAAGCTCATCTGTAAAATGGGGATGCCAATCACATCTACCTCACAGGATTGCCATGAAGACTAAACAGTGTACGCAAGCCCGCACTCTGCAAACCTTTAACGCCAGTAATTAAGGTCTGTTATTATCATCATCATACAAGCACACCTATCCCACTTATACACATGGAGAAACTGAGGCAAGGAGGGACACATGACTTATCCAAGGTCATGCATTTTACAAACAGCAGGACCATGGGTGGAACTTGGGAGTGCTGAGCTCCAAATTCTGGGGTCTTTCCAGGACATCACACGATAGTTCGTGTAGTGTCTGCTTGGCTTGGACGTGAGAGGAAGTTTTCCCTTTGAGAACTGTTTCCTGCTATTAAGGGTATGCTGCCACCAGGTGGTAAGGACCTCATTCCATGGCTGTCCTATTTGAGCGAGACCTTAGAGGTCCCCAGAGATAAAGGTGGAGGGCATCTTAGGGAGACTCTGGTCCAGGGGTAAGGAACCTTCTAGGGGTCACGAATTTCCCTGGTCTCTCCTCCTAATGACAGTTTGAAAGTGCATAAAATTTAATACATAGCTTCACAAAGAAAATCAATTCTATCAAAAGACAGTTGTTAAAAAATATATAAAAAACCACACTCGTTGATTCTTGGCTGGGAAGTGCCACTCTGGCCCCCCCCTCCCCACGCAGACCAAGGTCCCCAAAGGAGTGAGCAGATAATTTTACAGACTTGTTTATGTCTTTAAAATCAAAGCAGCCAGCCCGGGGCCATCTGGAACTTGGAACGGTGCTCATGGCCTGGCTGAAAACACACTCAGGCTCCTCTGCCTTGCCGGCACTCACCTGGGAAATCAGAATCCTTAGGCCCCTGTCAGAGCACCTTCAACTCCCCTTGCCATGCACCCACAGGAAGGAAGATCACACACCCACAGGAGGGTGGCCCTATCCTAAGATTAGCTCGGTTATCCTCAGCCAGAAGACAATACCTGAGCCAGGCTTCTCCTATTTCCTCTCCCCCAAACCCAGAACAGCCTCTTTGGAAGCTGGGACCTGGCCCTGCTCACCAGGTCCCTGTATCAGACAGGGGCCAAAGAAAATCAGGTGACAGCTGGAATATCTGGTCTGGTCCTCCCAGCAACTAGGGGAAGCAGCAATTATTCTTATCCCCATTTTACAGAGGAGGAAACTGAGGCACGGAGGTGAGGTGACTTATTACTCAGGATCACACCACTAAGTCAGTGTCTGCAGAAGAATTCAAACTCAGGCCTTTGTGACTCCACTGCTCTGTCCACACTGGCACTGGGCAGGTTGAGGCCCACCTCCTCCTTTTATAGAGAAGAAAACTGAGGCCTCCCAAGGAAATGCCTAGCCCAAGGTCACAAAGTAGGTAATTAACAGACTATGGAGGGAGGTGGGGTCCCTCTGACACCAATGCCCCGGCTCTGCTCTCTTTTGGAGCAGGATCACGGCAAATCATCTTAGAAAGAAACCATTTCCTTCCCGGTAAACACCTTCTGATGAGCACTGAAAGCCCATCCCCATGGGGCTCCAAGATCTCCTTGCCCAATTTCACTTTCTCGCCCCTCACGTGTTCCAGCCAAATCAATTGAAGGCTCCTTCTCCCCCTCCTAAGAATTCCAGCTCCCTTCAAGGCTCCTTTCAGCCCTTTCTTTCTTCTCACTTCTGGGTGCTAATTCCCCCTCCCCCAAATAATTTCCTTCTCTATATAAATGTTGTTTCCCCTAATGGAAAGGAAGCATTCCCTGGGCACACAGTAGGTCCTTCATAAATGATAAGGAATGACTTGTCCCAGGACAGCTACCAAGTGGCACGAATATCCAGCAGACATAGACAGGATGTACCCAGAAAGCAAGCCTCCCACGCGCACTCTCCCAGCTGAGGAAAACTCCGGGGGAACACCACCATAATCCTACAACAACCACAAAAAGTTGGGGAACAGCCGAAATACAATTCAGCCCAGACCCGGAACCGATAACACTGACGAACGGTTCCCCTCCTGCCTCTGACATCTCCTGCCAGCATGACTCAGGCTAAGTCACCTCTTCCAGAAAATCAGAGCTTCTCAAAGTCCCTTCCCTTCTCATTCTAAATTTAAATCCAAGAAAATGGTCATTTTTCAAAAATTCCAAGGAAAACTGAAATCACAGCGTTAGCCATGCACAGGAACCAGCCAAAATTAAGCTTCTTCCATTTTGGCAAGTAGAGCGGGCAAGCCCTCAAGTGGGGAGCCCAAAGATACTGACTGGGGTCCAAGCTCTGGGCGCTCAGTTAAGTCACTCAGTGACCCAGGCTCCTTGTTTTCCAAACAAGAGAGCTGGGACAAGACATCCGACATCCCCAAGGTCTCCTCTATGTGACCCTTCAATTCCCACCATGACTCCTGCAACAGATCCCCATTCTGGGACATCTGGCTAACTACTAATTGTAATGCGGCTACAGTCTGCGAGGAGGAAGGGGAGAAGATTCTTGAATTCCAGGCTGCCCCCACCACCCCAATCACTCAGCACTCTACCACCTCTGCACGTGACCCAGCAACCAGTCAAGGATACAGGGAAAGGTCTCATGCCTACAGAATATCCAAGACAGCAGATACAGAACTGATGCCCAACAACTAGGGCATGGCTGAGCAACTAGGAGTGTGGGAAGTGGGATTTTATGAGGCTATCACAAATAAAAGTGACGGAGTCAGAGAAATATGGAGGGATCTGTTTGAACTGACCCCGAATTAAATAAGCAGAACGGGATGGCCACAATAGTAACATTCAATTCAATGTAATTGAATAAACATATTAAGCACCTACTACGTGCCAGGCAACGAGAGGAAAAGCTGTCAGAACTCAGAACTCAGCAACCCAATCAGGACCTCAAAAGAATGAAGAAGCAGTCATCTCCCCCGCTGCAGACAGATGAGGGAAACCAAGGCACGAATGAGGTGGGCCATTAGCAGATTTGGCCAACGGGCCCGCTCATTTTTCTGGTCTACACATATTTATTAGAAGGGAAACCTCACACTTAGAAGAAGAGAAGGTAGCCCTCCCCCAAAAAAGATGAAAACCTCAATAAAAGTTTTTCTAAATTTGCAAAAGAAAAGAACAGAAGGGAAAAGAAACACAATAATGTTTGGGGTGGGGGATAATTTGTAGGTTCTTCATTTATAGTTCAGACTGGGCGAAACTCCCAAAACTCTTTCATTTTCGATCTCCAGGGTGAAGGAATTTACTACAAATATATTTCCTATGACAGTCTGTAACTTAGCCCATCACACCAGCCCTTATCCCCCAATCTCCTCCCTCCCAGTTTTTCCAAAGATGATCACAGAACAATCTAGTCCAAGGTTAGCACTCAGTACTATCCATCTTTGATCTGCCACAGAGCACTGGGAAGAAAGCGAAACAAAACCTGCTTCCTCACTGGGCCTGGGCGAGGGGGAGGCAGCAGCCCGAGTCTCTTGGCCATTGCCATTTCACAACTCAAGCAACAAGAAATACTGACCAGGAAAAACATCTGACAACAGCAGGAATTCCTGGGGCTGGCTCAGCTCCCCTCTCTTTTTTAGGGGGAAGAGTCCTGGTTACTTTCAAAGGGAGGTAGAGGCTGGGCAGATGTTTAGGACCTTCCCTTGGGATCCAGCTACAATCAGCCCGTAGCTGATGAATGGACGCTGGGGTTAAACTCTGACCTGAGTGAATGACGATCCCCACATGGTCACTGGCCACTACTCCTGGCCTCCCCGCCTGCCTTAAGCTCTCACCCACCTTTCTTCTTTTCCCCAAATTTCCCCAAACCAAGTCACAAAGGCTATGGAATGCAGAGGGCATCTCTGGGTCTCTTTGTACTGGGGAAGGGGGCCCATTTTTTTGCATGAGGATTTTGAAGGGATGTAAATAAATGAACAGAAATAAGGGCCCCAATCCCTAAGACGTCAACTTTTCGGGACAGTTTGCAAAAGCAGAATTACAAACCATTAGCCACGTGAATGACTGCTCCAAATCACTCACGAGAAAAACGCAAACTGCAACAACTCTGTCTATAACCTCAAACATCCCAAAGTGATACTGGAAGGCTGGTGGGAAGACAGGCACACTAATAGTCTATCAGTGCAGCTGGGAATTGGGTCCAACCACGTGCCTGGAAAATGATGTGCAATTGTGTTAGAAAACTGACTACCTTTGATCCAGAAATCCTAGTACTGGGCACACAACACAAGGAGGCAGGCAGGCAGGTCCCACATATGCTCAAATATTTACAGTTCAACTCTCTGTGGTGACAGAAACCTGGAACCCATCAGTTCAGGGAATGGCCGACCAAATTGCAGTAAGGGAACATAACACAGTACGACTGCTCAGTAACTAATGAACAGGGTTAGAAATTCCTAGAAACGTGGGAAGATGTACACAGAATGATGCAAGCAAAAAAGCAGAGAATAATATTCATGCTGACTCTCAGATTGTATATCTAACTGCACTGATCCACCTCCTCTCAGGGAAACTGAGGACAACAGACATGTCCCTTGGCTCAGCACAGGCAGCACTGGGGACCAGAGACGGGCAGTGCTGACAGATTGTGGCATTTCTGTGACCAGGATAGAGGGGTTTATGGGGAAAGGATTGGGGTACAAAAAGGCACCAAGGGAAAAAAGGAAATCAAACTTTTTAAAACCTTCAAAAAGCAGGTTCTGTCCTGGATGTTAACTATCTCAGTTCCCAGTCTAGCTCACCTTCCCTCCCCTATCATCATCTGGCCCTTTGCAGGGGAAGTGTGACCCCAAACCAGCTTCACTGTCCTGGACGCACCTAACTTACTCATAAATTCTAGCAGGATGGTTGATAGAGAAAACGGACGCACCGTGTCGTCCACGTGCACGTGGGGTTCACATTTATGAAAACATCTTCTGAAGTGGCAGTAAATCAGTGGGTATGTCTGTTATTAACTTCAGTTTGAGAACTGATGGTTGCCTTAACTGGTCTCATCAGAGGGAGAAGACCATTGAAGAGTTATTTTTAGACAATTAATCTTGTCAAAAAATCTGTCAAAAGGCACAATGTTTTTTTGCCAGGAAACACACATACACACACCCTCTCTCTCTAGCACACCAATAAAATTCTGAGGAAGTCAGTACATACAAACTACAATGTACATGGAGAAAAGGATATATATATATGAAGAACATATAATGAAGAACATTATATATATATAAATATATATGTATGTATATGCGTGCGTGTGTGTGTGTGTGTGTGTGTGTGAAATCAGCTCTTTTTGTGGTGGCTAAGAATTAGAAATGGAGGGCATGCCCATCCCCAATTGATGGCTGAATAAGATGTGGAATGACAGTTATATCACTTCTGGGACTGTACAAGGCTTACATGAAACTGATGCTGAGTCAAAGGAGAAGAACCAGGAGAACTTTGTACACAGTAACAACCACAGTGTGTGAGGACTCCATTGCAATGCAAGGACTTAAAAAAATTCCCAACAGACTCTTGAGGCAAAACACCTTCCACATCCAGAGAAAGAACTACAGAATTGGACCACAGATAGAAGCAGACCATTTTCTTTTGTATTAATGTTTTGTTTTATGGTTTTTCCCATTCATTTTAATTCTTCTATGCAACATGACTAAGGTGAAAAATATTTTTAATAGGGTTTCCTATGTGTAGAACCTATATAAGATTGTACACCATCTCGGGGGGGAGTAGGAAGGAAGGGGGGAAGGAGGAGGGAAGAAATCTAAGATATGTGGAAGTGACTGTAGAACACTTAAAGCAAATAAAATAATTTAATAAAAAAAAAAAAAAAACGTGGTTTGAGTGTGGTGGAATACTACTGGAAATGACGAGCATGTTAATTTCAGAAAAACCTAGACTTACACCAACTGATACAAAGTGAAATGAACAGAACCAGGAGAACACTGTACACAGTAATAACAACATTGTATAGTCAACTGTGAATAACGTAGCTATTCTCAGCACTATAATGATGGAAAACACTCTCGAAGGACTCATGCTGAAAAATACTATCCGTATCCAGAGAAAAAACTGCTATTGTCTGAATAGAGGCCAAAGCATACTCCTTTCCAAGTTTTTTTCTACAAAATGACTATTCTGGAAATGTCTGTCTCAGAAAAAAGAAAGGGGAAGGACGGAGGGAGAGAATTGGAACTCAAAACTTAAAAAAAAAATGAATTAAGTTTTTATATGTAATTGGAGAAAAAATTAGGTATTATTTAAAAAGAAAAAAATGTCCATGAATACATACAGACTAATTACTTAGCTCCTTCAACAAAAAGAGCTAAAGAATTTGGTCATGAGAAATATGTGAAAATTGATCCTCCTCAGGGTTCAGTTCATTCCCCTAAAAGAATCCCAAATAAAGGTGCTGCCCATTGCAGAAAAAAACAGAAACGGGGGTGGGGTCCAGAGCTGAAAGGCTTCTCAGTTTTCTAATCCTCATTTTACAGATGAGGAAACTGAGGCCCAGTGATGTGCCCAATGTCACACAGATAGTGCAAGTCAGGATTTGCACTGTGATCCTTTGACTCCAAAATCTAGCCTATGCTAAAGAAGCCAGATCCGATCATTCACTCACTTTAAAAGATTTTCTTACTTGCTCTCCTGAGGACAGAAAGGAGTAAATGCTGTGAGGCAGTCTTCCAATTCATTTAATTAATATGTAGGGTCTTGGGAATTAACAGTAATTCAGTGGTGCATGGCCTTTGTGGGCCTTCTCTAAAATCTAAAATTTATAGTATTTCTCCCCATGATGGAAGTTTTCCCAAGGCCAGTCTGAAGCATGTTAAGACAATGCTATCTATTTGTGTACTGTCAGTTAGACCATGAGCTCCTTGAGGGCAAGGACTCTGACAGTCTTCCTCTGTATCTCCAGCAGAGCTTCAGAAACCAATGCCTGGAAATGCTTGGTGCCATTAAGAAATGACTGTTGACTTGTTCACATGGGAACGAGAAAGTGAAAGCAAAGCTAAAAATTCTGCATCAATGTCTTTACCACCTCCACCATGGCCACCACCACATGACCACTGCCACCATGTCCCCTGCCACCACGTCCCCCACCACACAACCACTGCTACCATGTTCCCTGCCACCACCACATGACCACTGTCACCACATCCCCTGCCATATGACCACTGCCATTGCCCTTTGTGCCTGGTAGTCAAGCTTCTGGGTTCCCAATTCTACTTGATGTAGGACTCAGTTGTAACCTCTATAAAAATAAAGGGCAGGCAAGGAGGGAAATCTGTTCTCCCAGCCTGCAGCACAGTGGAGAATGTGTTGGCCTTTATTACCTGCGCAGGACCCGTGAGACTCAGTTGTCTCATCTGCAAAATGGAAGTAATGATACCTGTAGAATCTACAGTTATCACGAGGCTCAAGTGGGGCAGTGGATGAGAAACACTCCAATGGCTCCTCTCTAGCTCTGAGGATCTAATGTAAACTCCTCTGGAAGCACTGAAGCCCCTCACAATCTCACTCTCAAAGCTGACTTTTCAGCCTTATTCCAGGAGATTCTTCCTCACCAAACTCCACTGGCCAGTTAATCTCTAAGAATTCCTCACCCAGGAATCTCCATTCTCCAGGCCTTTGCACAGGCTGTGCCTCCCCCTACCCTGCAACTGCAATGTTCTCCCTTCTTCCTTCCATCACTTAGAATCCTTAGTTTCTTTCAAAGAGAGTTCAAATAACACCTCCCACAAGAGGGCTTTCCTGACATCCAACCCCTCCCCCCTCAAAAGTTACCTCGGTTTTGGAATACAGTGAGAAGGTGAGCTCCCTGGGGGCATGGCTGTTTTCAGGGCTTTCCCTCTGCAGTCTTCCCAGTTAAACCCAAGTACCTGGTTCCCTACGTCTGACTAACCCCCCAGAAGATTGAGTACTGGAATGAAAATAAAGCATTAGAGGGTCTGAAAGGGGAAGCACAAGCACTCAGGCTTTTCTAAATTTATGTGCTCTAAATAAATATCTGTAAAACAGGTGTCACAGTGCCCAGCACACTGGAGACACTTAATAAAAGCTTGTTTCTTTTCCCTATAAAATACAGAATAAATAGCCCAGCCTTCCGGGACTCTGCTTTGTTCACGGGGCCTGAGGTGCCATCCTAGGCCCTTAGTAGGTGAACGTTGATCCTAACGCACATCTTCAGCTCAGTGGAGCACGCAGCCAGCCCTGGGCCCTCAGAGGCCCAGCCACAGTCCTGTCAACTAGTACTTAGGAGGTGCCTACTGTGTCAAGTGCTGCGGATGCCAAGGGACAAGGAACAACGGGGCTGTCGAACATGCAGCCCCCCCCACACACACACACCCTGCTCCCCAAAAGGCTGGACCAGATGAAAATAGAATCGGGAAATATTTAATAAGACACATAAAAATACAACATGAAATTTTAAAATGAAGTCAATATGCAGTCCACAGGGATCCTTCTATCTCGATGGGTGCCCCCCACACCTGAGGTTGACATCAGTGCCCCTGACTAGGTACAGACAAGACCAACAAAAAGGTAGCCTTGGGAAGATGACCAAACAAACTACTGAGTCAGAGACAAGGGAGATGAGTAATGGGAGGGAGGGAAAGATAGAGAGACAGAGACAGACAGAGACAAAGACAGAGAGACACAGAGACAGAAAGAGACAGAGACAGAAACACAGAGACAGAGACACCAAGTTTATACGAGGCAAAGGTTATTTTTATTGCTAAGACACCCCAGGATCTTTTGCCCTTCCTTTGGACAGCACCCAAGGGAACCCCCAAGGCTGTAACAGAGATGCAGAGGAGGTGCCCACCTTCAAGGCCCTTACAGCAGAGCTGGGAAGGCAAGACACATGCCAATGTAGGAGATGGAAATAATAATCCCAAAGCCAGAGAGAGGGCAACCAAAGTGAAGGCAGATGTTTGCTGCTGAGAAAGGGCACCCCACAGGTCCAACAGAAGTTGGGAGCTGGCAAAGAGGCAGAGGGGAATATTAGGGGGTACCCCAGACGTTGGAGACAGTGAGGCTTTGCCCAGGCCAGGCAAATGGATCTTCCTGTGGGACCTGCCTATCTAATTACCCTAACTGAAAGTCTGGGGATGTAGATGATTGGGGGAGGGGGGGAATAGACTTATACTAAAGATCAGAACAGGAAAGGTGTTTGGAGGACAAAAGCTGATCCACAAAAGCCAAATTAAAGGGGAAATAAGAGTTAGCACAGGCTCTTAATCTCGAGTCCTGAACCCCCTTTCAGAATATTTTTTTAAATGCACAAAATAAACATGGAGAATTACAAAGGAAAACAGATATACTGAGATATATTAACAATGATCGAAATTTAAAAACAACAGATTTCTGGAGCCCCAGCTTCAGAATCCTGGACTAGACCCCTACCCAGAAGTCTGCAGCCCAAATAACGCTGTCCTCTTTGAACAATAACTTGCCTCGTTCTCCTATGGAGCCCTTGAAGGATCACAAAGAGCCAGTTTCTAGGCAGAGCTGCCTCTGAGCCTCACAACGGAGCTATGGAAGCTGCCACAGGTGTGACAAGCCCCATTTTATATGGTTAACATGACCTACCCATAACCACACAGAGTGTCAGATGTGGTGGACTTTCCTTTCCCCCTTCCCGACGTGTGCTTGAAACCCAAACCTATGAATGCTTTCAGGCAACAGCCCCTAGCCCCTAGCTCCCTATTTCCTACCACATCGAATGAAATGAAAGGTGTAAAAGACACTTACCATAGTGCACATAGTAGGTGCTACATAACTGTTTGCCCCCGCCCCACACACCCACACTATCCAACTTTAATCAGGGTAATCCTCAAACATAGTCAAAAGCTGATCCATCCAAATCCTACTGATTATCCAAGGCTCTTCAAGGCCTTTCTCCTCCACCCAAACCTTCTGCCACCTCTACAGCCTGGCCCCTTCCTCTCTTCATGTATTTCTCAACAATTATTTCCTGTATCTTTGTCTTTCTCCCCCTATCATGCCACCTTTGCCCCACCCTCATTAATCCTACTCCAGCTGCTCTGGAGGCTAGAGGCCCCAGTGGCTCCTCCCCCCACCTGTGACTTTCCACACCAGAACACCAGGCCCTGGCAGCCATTCCCAGATACCAGTGGTCTTCCACTATCCCAATGCAAGCTTCTGGAAGGCAAGGCCTGTCTCTGGTTTGGGGGCTTAGCCCAGCACTTAGCACATGGAAAGAATGAATAAAGGTTTACTCTCCTCTAGAATTAGAACCAGACCCCACCTCCCCAGCCTCTCTGCTGGATCATCATGTTGCTTTGGGAGAGCCAGAAACACAGATTCTCAGCCTGGAAGGAACCCCAATGGCAATAATGTGTACATGGATGCGCGTCCCTAGAACAAGAGGTGAGTCAGCCTCCCATGGAGGGAAGAGCAGCCCCCCACCCCATCCCCCCAAGGGAAGAGCCAGCAGGTTCACATGGAGCCAAAGACTTCCCCAACTCTCTTTGGGGAAGATGGGAATGCTGAGGCATCACCCAAAGTTTGGAACAGTGGAGAGAGCACCACTAGGCTGGCTCATCCCTGCCTGGTCAGATGTGGGCTCCAAAAAGTGGGCTCAATTACAAGACTGGGAGGCATGGCTAAAGGATTCCACCGAAGACAATGGGGGAGGTTCTAGTGGCCCACAAGCTCAGTGAGATGTTACCTAAGACAGCAATTCGAAGGATTTGAAGGGGCACTTGAACCCAGGTTCAAACCAAAGGGCTCCAAATGCCTTCCGTCTATCACACCACACTACCATAAATGACTCCTGAAAATAACATCAATTTTCCCAGCAAGAACCAATTAAATCCAGTTCCAACTAGAAAGAAGAGTGTTAGGCATGGAGTGAGGAAGACCCGAGTTCAATTCCAATCCCAGACACTTATGAGTTCTATTACGTCGGACAAGTCAATCTCTTTGCCTCAGTTTCCTCAACTGTAAAATGGACATTATAACAGCACCTTCCAGATGGTCAAGAGGATCATTTGAGAAATTTGTAAAGTGCTTATCATGGTGCTTTGTACGCAGCAGGAGCTATATAAATGTTTGCTATTATTGTAGAAAAAATAGACAAAAAAAGGAGATTGTAAGTCAGTCCTAATGTGGCTTTGATAAACTTGCTCGCATGGAGCCAGGTTAGCCCTGGACTCTGGCAGCTGGTAGCCAGCAGAGAGTGGCCCCAAGCTGTACCACCCTAGTTCTCTCCCTGCCACTGATCACATAACCAAAGCATCTCTGAATGCACAAGGGGGAGGGGGACACATTAAGGGTTGGGGTAATTATCAGGAAAAATAAAGCAAAAACTACCAGACTTGGGGGGATGGAGGGAGGGGATAGACAGAAAGAGATGGTTAAAAGACAACAGTCACGTTCGTTTTGCTCACTGGTGCCTTCCCCTGGCTGGTGAGAGCTTGGGGTGTCAAACCATGCAAAGACCGACCCCTCAGAACTGAGGGTATATCAGTAAGGGGGTCACTTGATGCTCAGGACAGCAGCTACCCAATGGGTTGGTTTCAATTCCTCAAAAATAAATTCAGTTCAAGTGAATGAGCATTTATTAAGTGCCCAGGATATACAGGGCACGGTTAGGTACCGTGCCAATCCTGGGATCAGATTAACAAAAACCCAACAGGGCTGGACCTTAAGGACCTTCCCTTCTCCTAGAAGGAAGCAAATTCCACAGCACAAGCTAAATTAATGCAATGACAAGGCCCAGTGCTGACGGAGGAAAGGAGTGGATGGCTTGGAGGTGTCTTTCTGAGGAGGCAGTCCAGTGTGGTCTGGGGAGAAAACAGATCATCTGTTCCTCTTAATTAAAATGCACAAGGATTAAAAACTCTCCCTTGGTTTCCCTGATGCCTTCCCATCAGGTTGGAGTTTCTCTTGCCCTGTTCTCCAAGCAGCAACCTAGCCCACAGCATCTAACAGGATCTCAACTGGACAACTCTTCTAGAAAATGAAAACTGGGGCCCTAGTGACAGCCCAGCAGGGAGCCAAAGGTCACTCCAAGCAGTGAGGGATCACTGGTTTCCCAGCTGCTCTGAAGGACCAGACTTGACCTCTACAGTCCTAATAAGCACTCCATGCATTTTCTAGGGGGCAAGTAAGGAAAAATTTGTCCTAGGACTCAGATCGCCATCCTTGTAAAGATCTAGATTTCAATAGATATAAAAAAAAAGGAGGTCCCTCCCAGATGCACAGACTCCCCTTTGTCTCCGGCCAAGACTCCGGGAGTGAGATATGAATCCAATCTTCTCTGTGTTTTCCTGCTCCTTGTGGGGGGCTCTCCTCCAAAGAACTGCCCTGCAACTTTGTAGGTGGGCTGGGTAACTTAGAACTCCTCTTCTTAAACAGTGGGAAACATTGTGCATTTGAAAGCACTAAGTGGCCAGTGTGGTTTTCAGTTGCCTGTGTGAACCAGGCAGGCCTGTTGAGGGTGAATGGACAGGCAGGTGGATGTAGCAAAGGGCCCCAAAAACCAGCTGTGGAATCCAAGGGTCCCCCCCCCCACCTGGGATGGGGACCAGGACGTACCCTGCTAACCCTACTCTCCTTATTTTTTAAGTACTTAAATTATCTAAAATGTACTATTTTAAAGTTCTAAATTATTAAGAGCATTTAAAATGGAAATTATTTAAAGTTTATTAAATTGCATAAAACTATTTTTTATTTTTCTACTAATTTTCTACTAAAAAACACTAAAATCACCAGACAAGATTTTTCTTTAATACTTACAAAAGAAGCTGTTAATAAACTTTGCTTCTGTCTCCAAAACACACAGGGAAGGCTTATTAAACGCTAGTGAATATCACATACGGACCCCAAATTTGGATCTGGTTTATTAAATATTCATGCCCTCTGGAGGGAAATGGAAAGATATAACTGGCCAGCTTGGCACCAGCTCTGGGTTTGGAGTCAGAAGACAAAAGAAGGCAGCTAGCAAGTCTGGGCGGAATGCTGGCCGTGGACTTCAGAACAGTTAGGCTCAAAACCCACCTGTGAGCACTGGCTCGCTGTGTATCCTCAGTCTCCTCATCTGTAAAATAAGAGGGTCAAACCACATGCTTTCTAAGGGCATGTTCTCAGTCTGAGACCTTGGAGTCTACACCTGGGTTTGCCGGCCGTGGAGGTAAGGCCACTTTTTTTGTACGGTCATTTCTAGTCATGTCTGACTCTTCATGACCCACTTGGGATATTCTTGGCAAGGATACAGGAATGGCTTGCCATTTCCTTCTCCAGCTCATTTTACAGGTGAGGAAACCGAGGCAAACAGGGTGAAGTGACTTACCCAATGTCACGCAACTAGTAAGTATCCCCAGATGAGTCTTCCTGACTCCAAGCCACCTCACTGCCCTTAAGCTTGGGCAAAATCCCTTAGTGCCTTTGGATCTAGCTGTGGAACGTAGGGGTTTGGAGGTGATGGCCACAAAGGGCCCTTCTTGCCCTAAATCTAGGATCTAGCAAGTAGATTGGTGAACAGAAGGACCAGAGACCTTCAGAGGCAGGAGGAGAAGGATCACCCAAGGGAGCAGAGACACTGTGCTGCCCTCCCGGCACATCTAACCACAGGGGCCACCCCCAGCACAGCCACAACGGCTTCACATTTTAACCCATACTGCTATATGACCATCAAGTATTAGTGTTAAAACTGAATGGTGTTTTCCATTAGTCAAGCCACTTAAACACTTAAAACAGAGCTGAGTGGAATCCCAGGGCCTAAAAATGTATGTTACTGTCATCATTTGACTCTCCTCCCCACTAAACATGGGGGGGGGGGGGGGGGTCCTTTATTCTAAGACAGGGATTGATCATCAAAACTCACCAGATATTACTAATGTAAACCAAGCTGGCAGAAAAAGTAAACAAAATATTTACATTTTTAAATCCCCTTCCTTGGGCTAGATTAGCCCCTAATCCCAGTAATTCCAGGGGAAGGGTTTCTCCAGCTCCCTCCTGGCACTCCCTTTAAGGGGAGGGTTATTTTAGATCCCTTTGTCACAAAAGCTAAAGAAGATCCGGCCTGCAGAAGGCCAGCCTTCCCCCATCCTGGGCCAGAATAGAGAAAAACCCAAGCCATGGAGCCCAAAAGGCTGCAAAAGAAAGTGGCAGCCCCGGAGGGTAGAGAGGGAGGGAGGGCATCGGTGTTTCCAGGCTTCAGCTCCTTGGCCAGGTGTGACAGCAGCTTGCAGACAAGGTGAGGCACACAGTGAAACCTACAAGGCTAGGTTGCGGTACTCATGGGGGAGGGGGAGCAGGAGGGACCACCTCAGCCACTCAGTCCCTAGGCTATGATCCTGGCCAAGTCTCAGCCTCTCTGGACTTGAGGTTCCTCATCTATAAAATGAAGCTAACCACCTCTACCCCACTGGTGATGCTGAGAATCAGTGTCTAACAGTGGCCCCTTCAGATGGGAGCTCATTAGTAACCTAACCACATTGAGGTAGGAGGTCGCTGAGACCCAACCAGCTCTCCCCTCCTCTCCACTCACAGAGCATGGGAGATAGTAAGTAACAGAGCCAGGCAGCATTCTCTGAAGTCAGCTGTGTCCAATCCACCACCTATGTAAAGGTGTTGTACAGTTGCAATGCAAAACCCCATCTAAAGAAAAGTGTTACTACTCGATAAATCCCTCTAGTAAAGAGGGGCTGGTGTTTCAGAGAGTCTCCGGGAGACAGAGGACTGGGGAATTTAGACAGGACTAGGAGACAAAGTACAGGAAACAGACCCCCCCCAGAGGAACAGAAGACCAAACTTCCCAATCCAGATAAAACCAATCTGGGGGGGGGAGGGGTTTGGGGGGAGCAGACCTTTGAAATGTTAATTAGCTGGGGCTCCCTTCACTTCTTAAAAACAAGCACCCCATCCCCCAGCAGGAAAATAAAACAGACACCCCCAGAGGGTTGCCAACATGGCTTCGGCTCTACAGGACCAGGTAAGAAATCTGTTCTCACTGCCTCTGACCCAAATTACTGTGCAAAGACTTGGGGCCTCAAGCAGAGTCCCAAGGGTGCAGGAGTGCCCAGTCCAAGGCCTCCCAGCCCAGAATTAACCTGACAGTACCATGTCTATCCTGGGTGAGGCCCTCTATATGTATCTGGGGTCACAAAGTTAAAATGTGCCTAATGAGCCAGCTGCAGGGCCCAGGAGGGTTGGCATCTGAGCCAGCCTTGAGGGGAAAGGAGTCCATCCTGGCAGCTGGGGGGAGGGGCTGGAGTCCACTGGTCAGTGAATGAAGAAACACTTATAAAGCTCCTACTATGTACAAAGCACTGTGGCAAGCCCTGAAAATACCAAGAAAGACAACACAACCTGTATCTGCAGGGAACTAATGGGGGAAACACAAGAACCACAAAGATACAGCTGGGAAAAATTAGGGAGAATGGGGGTCTAAGGGGAAAGCATTCCAGGCCACAGTCTTTTAGGAGCCACTGTCAGCAGATTGGGGTGGGGGGGGTGGCACGTGGGAGCTTTGAATGCCAAACGTCCTAGAGGAGCTAGGGTGTCACTGACATTTACTCAATGGTGGGAGGTAGAGGGAAGTTTTCCCTGCTTCCATCAGACTGATGCCCAGGCCTGAGGGAAGGTGGGCTGGCACCAGGACCTGTAAAATCAGCATGAGCTGGCACATGAGGCAGCCAGGATGGCACCAAGGTGGTGAAGCTGAGCATACCCCCAGCAGTAAGAGGGAGGGATGCAGAGTGAGGTCAGCTTGGCACATCTAAGAGGTGGTTGGAGATGTGAGTCTGGAGGTTAGGGCTGGTTAAGTAGATGAGCAGCGATGAGAACTGATGGGGCAGTCAGAGAGGTAGGAAAAGAACAAGGAGCCAGGGGGTCCTGGAGAGAAGGAGGAGGGGATCAACAGTGTCAAAGGCTGGCCCAGGGACCGAGGTGGATGAGGACCAGTTTGGCGATTAAGAGATCAATCCCTAGGAACAGGTGTGCTTGAATGACACTAGAGACAACACTGAGTGCCAGGCTACAGGATGGCAGGGAACCTTGTCCAGAGTACCGGCCTTCCAGATGAGAAAAGAGAAGCCCAAGAAGCCATGATGTCTCCAAGGCTACAGAGGTAACCTCGGGATACAGGTCTTTACACAATAAATGAAAGAGTATATTAAGCATCTATGCAGTAATAATAACTCACATTTACACCATATTCAGGAAAGCACTTTACATACATTATCTCGTTTGAACTTTACTCACAGGAAGGTGCTGATGTGATTCACTTTTTACAGAGGGGGCCACTGAAACCAAATAAAGCGACCTCCCCAGGGTCCCTGCTGAGCATCTGTGGCAGGAATTGAACTTGGATCTCCTCCTGACTACACAGCTCGATAAGCCCTGGGGCACATGAAGAATGAAAGATCCAGCTGGCCTACAGTACTCAGGGGTCTCAGAGAGCGGAGAGGTCTGAGCTGACCTCCAAGGGTGGGCTAACTGAGGCTTGGTGGAGAGGAAAGCCCTCCAGGGAAAGCCAGAGAGAGGAATGGGCCTTGAGTCTCTGTTGTGGTGTCACAGGCCCCTCTGGCGGACCCATGAGCCCATGGATCCCTTTTCAGAATAAGGTTTTTAGACTGGTATTAACAGCAGAGATTGCTTTGGGGAGTAAGATCACAGAGCTAGGGCTATAGGAGCTCAGAGACTGTCTTGTTTTAGAGGTGTGGAAACTGAGGCAAGAGGAGGCAATATGACTTGCCCAAGGCCACACAGGGTAGTTAAAGATGAGCCAGTTTGTGGTAGATGGTCCAGATTTCATGGTTTAATTTGAAGCAATGGGGAAGAAGGTTGACCCTGAGTGAGAGGTTCCCTGGCATGCTCACATCTGGGGGTCCAAGAGGTATCTAGAGGCAGGTTAAATGAGGAGAGGGAAAGGCCTGGTCTTCTTCAGCTGAGAAAAGGAGAGGGGCCCCAGCTGTCAGAGCACACCTGGCCAGGCATGAGGGGCTAAGGGGAATTGGAGGCAGGAAGGCCAGGCCCCCAGGAGGCAGGATGGGTAGAAGGGATGAAGCTGGCAGATGGAGCTTGAGTTTTTGAGACCAGAGAGAATTACTGCTGATCCCAGGTCCTAAGGGAGGGTGGGACTGCTCACACCAACACATCCAGAATGACTTGGTTAGCATCTGGGCCAACCACAGGCGGGTTCTAAATTCTGGATTACCAAGACAACCACACCTAGGCTTCACATGTTATCACAACACGAAGACTAAGGTGTTGTTCTCTCCATTTTAACTAAGGAAATGGAGGAAGGAGGCTGGGTGACTCCCAGAATCACACAGCTAGTAAGGATTTGAATTCAGGTGCTGCCACCCAGACAAGCAGAGAGCAGGTGGCTCTGACAGGTTTAGATCAAGACACACAGAGAACAGAAGGCCTTTGTCGTCAGAGGGGAGCAAGGATGCTGATGGAGTCCTGGAGGGAGAACTGAAGGACCCAAAATCCTCCCTTTACAGATGAGGAAAAGTGAGGTCACATGGGAGCTAAGCGGTCCCAACCGCACAGGAGGACTCTTTCCCCAGCTGGCAGGCCACCTGCAATGTCACATTTCTAGGACAGGTTGAAGGTCATCAGCACCTGCCTTGTTTGGACCTTTTAAAGGTTCAGTGATAGACAGTTTCATCCTTTTTTCTTTCAGCTCTGTCTTCTCTACTTGGGAAAGAAAATCCTATAACCCAAAGCAGATTCAAGTTTATTTCCAATTTTCCCCCTTAAAAAAATTGCTCAGCAATGAATGTTCATTAATTAATAATTGCCTATTAATAATTTTCATTAAATGTTTAATTTTATTATTTATCATTATATTAAATATAATGTAAATTATATAACATATATGTAATATATATATCATATGCAATTATATAACTACATATAGTAAATGTAAATGTCATATTATTTAATTTAATTAAAATATTAATTAGAAATTAATAGTGATCAATAATGCCTTAAAGCAACGAGCTGCAAACAACAAAGACAAGGATACAAGTGTTGGATGGCGCTGGGGACTCTGGGAAAAGCGGATCATGCCAAACAATGTGGAATTACATTAGAAAAGTGACTGAACTATTGAGATCCTTTCACCCTGAGCTCCTGCTACTGGGGAAATGTTCGCAGCGGTCAAAGAACAGAAAAGATAGCAGCCAGAAATCTTCCGGGCCGCCCTTTGGTGGTTTGAGGGCCACCCCTCTGCTTGGCGGCTGAAGCCGGGGCCTGGATGGCCACATCCCCCCCTCACACACCCATCCTGCCCTCTCCAGGCTGCCATCGACTGGTACCCAGGCTCTGCTTGTTTCTACTTACGACTCCCGTCTTAGATTGGCACCTGGCAAAGGCAGGCACTTAATAAACGTTCTACCCATCTCTCCTCTGGAATGCGGTCTCCATTCGTGGCTGAGTGGACTGTTCCATGGGTGAAATGTAGTCGAGGTTTCCTTCTAAGATTCAGAGAGATGTGAGATCTTACAGGTGGTGCAGTAGAGGGAGTGCCTGTCAGGAAGACTCATCTGTGTGATTTCAAATCCAGCCTCAGACACTTCCTAGCTGTGTGACCCTGGGCTAGTCACTTCACCCTGTTTGCCTCAGTTTCCTGATCTGTAAAATGAGCTGGATAAAGAAATGGAAAACTACTCCAAAACCTTTCTCAAAAAACCCCCCAGTGGGATCACGAAGAATCCAACACAGCAACGACTGTCCGTAGTGGACAGTGCTGAGCCTGAAGCCAATTCAAATCCAGCCTCAAACTTAACTAGCTTGGCAACTCACTGAACCTCAGTTTCCTCATGTATAAAATGGAGAGGTGGTTGTTGTGAGGACAGTAAGTTAATTGTAAGGTTCATAGTTAGAGCCACAGACATGTTATCTATCCCTCTCACCACACCCCAATCATTCTGGTCTCCCATGAAGGACCAGACGACCACGTAGGTAGCCTTCCCGAGGACTCACTGTACTGAGGACCAGTATGGCATTGGCACCTTCCATCAGCCACTGTCCTCCCTTCTTCTACCTCCTTTATTTCCAGGCACATAAGCACTTAATGATGCTCTGTTTACCTCATTTTTCAGTCCTTGATAGTAAGCCTAAAACCAGGCTAAGCCCTCTGGATTGCTCACACATGTGATTCTCTGAGAGGATCGTCTTTTGGAGATGAGCTTCCCAAAGTCCCTCCTTCACTACTCCCAGGGAATTAAGTAACGGAGCATTGGTGTCTCTATTTTCAGATGAAGAAAATGGGGCCCACAGACTTCAAGTGACTTGCCCATGAGCACAATTAGTAATAGAGGCAGAATTTGATGTCTATGGGCAGCAGTCAAGATGACGTCCTGGGTGGCATGATCGGGCATCCTCCAACGTTTACGGTCCCATTTATCAAGCTCCTGCTTCCCTCTCATCCCCCCACAATGGCCAATAATACTGAGGGCAGTGTGCACACACTTGGTGCTGAAAAATCTTCTGAAAAGTTTTTTTCCTTTAAGCATTGCAATGTTGTTAAGACCAAAATGGCACAGCGTTTAAATGTTTGCCAAGCGCCAGCATCACAGGGACTACTGTGTACAATGCATACGTGTCCGAGCACCCCTTCCACCATTCCTGACAAGCGGTCATCCAGCCTTGGTCTCACAGCTTGACTAGAGCTATGAAGTCCATTAGGAAGGGTCCACTCCCTCCTCCTGCTCCGTCCTCAGTCTCTCCAACTTTCTTCATAGGACACAAGAAGGCACAGGGAGCCTCTCAATCTAATTTCTTCATTTTACAGATGACGAAACTGAGGCCCAGAGAGGTTATGTCCAGCCCTGTGCTAAGCACAGGGGGCCCAAAGAGAAGTAAGACAATCGCCCTGCCCCCAAGGAGCCTAACAGGTTCATTAGTGAATATTCCAACTTTCCAGTGTATGCTGTAACTGTACCCAAAGGCACAAAAAGACAGGTGGATAAAAATGTAACCAGGGCAGAGCCCACATCTGATAGGATTCCAAAGAGCATTTGAGGGGACCTATCCCACAAATGCCTATAGTTGTGAAAAAGCAACATGGCAAAATCCAAAATGGCCACAAGATGGAGATGTTATCTCATCAAAGTCAATCCTCCCCGTAAAAAGTTACTGTAAATATCCGGTGGGGATTTATGGACCCATGTAGATAAACACCATAAAGTATTTAGCTATAGCGTAAACTTTTCAGAACAAGTCACGAGGTGGGTGTGGGGGTACCTCTGATAATAGAGCACTCTTGTGCATCCATAAGCTCTTGGGCTCGCAGGGAAGATGTCACATAGACAAGGCAGCAATGCCATGCGTATACCATGGGATCCTAATTAATCTAATTCTGCCAAGCTGCCCTCGCAGTTGGGGGAAGAGTACTTATAGAGCAGCCCGGCCTGGTGAATGGGCATCTTTGAGATCTGTGAGGCATCATTCAGGCTTGTCCCCAGGAGCAATCAGGGGCATGATTCCTTGATCCTGTTTGGCGACCTGACTGCTCACTGATGAAAAACACCTCTGCCCCCCCAAAAGGAAGGGCCAGGAGAGAGGGGGGAGCATGGAGCTTTCTGGTCTGTACATGTTCTACACAAACAACTAACATCAATGGTTTAAACCATATTGGGAGAAGAATGGGGTGACTGGAGCTGAAGCTCCAGGCTAGTTACCGTCTCTGCTCAAATTAATTCTTTAAGAAAAGGAAAATGAAAAAGGTAAATGAACCTGGAGAAGGTTATTGGTTGGGGTTTTCACTACACACAAGATGCATTTCACCCTCATCCCTCCCTTGCTTGGAGGCAGGGGGGTGCTGCCATGAACCCCCAAGGAAAATATAATGGTAATAAGATAGTGAACTGGAAGTCCCCAGTTGTATTCTAGAGCCTCTGCCCCTCTAGCAGAGCTGGCTGGGCCCCACCATCAAAAAACAAACAAACCTAAAAACCCAATTACCAAGCAGAATAGTGGGAAGGCTGCTGGCTCTGTAAGAGAGAACCTGGGCAGTCAGAGTCACCTGCCCTCCCTAGCCTTTTTTTTCCGCTCATCTTTTAAATGAGGAGGTCTGCCCTGTCTGGAAGTAGAGGGCAGGAGGCATGTGGGTACTAAATGCCACAGCTAAACTCAGACGGGCAGCTCTCCATCAGTTCGGATTAACTTGTCTTCTTCTTCTTTTTTTTTTTTTTTTGGTTGTAAAAAAAGTCTCATTTGGTAAGCGGAGCAGGGCAGGCTACATTCTGAAATTACAATGATATGAAAACAAGAAGGTATTAATTAACCTTTTTTTTTTTAAACAATGAGAGTTGGACAAAATGACCTTCAATGCCCCCTCCAGCTTTCTGTCTGTGATCCTATACCATCATCCTAATGGGCAGAAGCCCATCTGGGGAGTCCCAAAGCCCTGCAGGAAATGAGTTGAAGGAAGTAGGTTTTAAGAGATCTCTGGAATGCTGGTGTCAAAGGACAGCAAGCCTCAAGCTCTGCTCTACTCTCCCCATTACACATGGCCCCCATTTCCCCATCCTCTTCCTCCTGAAACACACACCCCACAATGCACCTCTCCACCCCCTCCCCAAAACAACCAACCAACTGGAATTGATCCCAAATGGGAGCCATGGTGCCTCTGATGAGCCCTGCCCTTGGTGATCCAAAATCGGCTACTTTCTCTCCAGAAAAACAGGGGCCCCTCAGAGTCCCAAAAGGACATCCCACAGCCTTCTCTAAAGGAGAATCACAACCGGAAGCAGTATTTTTTAAGTGTTCTGAGACTGGAGGCATGAAAGTAATTTCTTCTAAAAGATTAAGTCAAGAGTTAATTTATTTAATAATGATTGTATGAACACCTGACTTTCAAGCCTGGATTTCTGGCGGCTTTTTAAAGTAGAAACACAGCACATTGGCCCTGGGGGGCCAGGAGGATGTAAGTTCAAATCACTAGCTGTGTGACCCAGAGATTCTCTCCCCAACCCCCCCAAAAAAGTTGAAATAAAATACAGCACAGATACAAGAGATATCTGGTTTCAAATCCTTCCCAACACTAGTCACATGGCCACAGGCAAGACATTCAACTTCTCTGCCTCAGCTCTGCTGTCCATAAAATGGGGATAATTACACAGCACCAATCTCACATGGTTGTTGATCAAATGAAAATATATGTAAAGTCCTTTGTAAACCTTACTACAGGTTATTTATATGTAGATATGTATATACGCTATAATATGGGAACTATATATAATACTACGTAAATGTCACCACTGCCACTTAACTCTGAGAGTCTTTATCACTATTGAGACGGGACAGAAAGGCACCTAGCCTTCATCTAATGCGCCCCTTATTCTACAGACTACAATGACTTGGCCAGCTCCCCAGCGGGTGAACTGGTTAGAACATATGAACAAGCAGTTCTCAAAAGAAGTGTAAGTTGTTCACCATATAAAGCAGCTCCAAGCACTGATGCCTGCCCACAAAAAAACCCCAAACAATTCTGAGATTATTACTTCATAGCCAGCCAACCAACAACCAGTCGGGCACGACGGGAGGAGCTATGAACTGGTCCAACCATGTTTCCAAGCATGTTTTTTAAAAAAAAGGCAACCAAAACATCCACCTTCCCTGATCCACAGCTCTCAATTCCAGGCACAAACCAAGGAGATCACGAACACGGGCTCCCTGTACGCCAAGACAGAAAGCAGCACTTTTTGAGGCCAACAGGATACTCGAAACAAAGCAGATGCCAATCAGTCATGTGGGAAATGGCTAAACCAATCTGATGCACGTAAATGGAGTGAAAGGCTATGAAAAAGGAGAAACACAGAGAATACAGAGAAGCATGGGAAGAGTTATACGAGCTGAAGCAAGCAGAACCGGGGAACCAGTATTTACCAAGACTACAAGAAGTAAACAGAATGGAAACAAACCAAAAAATGAAAATAAGCCCTCTTTAATTCATGGTCATTCTTGGCCCTGAAGAAAAGCTGGGTGAACGAACCTTGCCCTCTGCGTGAATGAACCTCTCCCTCTTCTATGGGGACAATGGGGATGGAGTGCTGCAAAGTACTGTTGGACTTGGCAGGTAAGTGGGTGAGTTTTGCTGAAATTACCTTTCTTTCCTCCCCTTGTAAATTCTGTGTTCTAAAAGGTTCTCTGGGAGGGGGAGGGGAGAGGGACAATCTGGGAAATGAAGCTGTAGAAATAAAGGAAAGAAGGAAGAAGAGCTCAGAGGACAGTGACTGGATGCTTTGCATCAAGGCCTCTACAAAGCACCTGAAGCCAAAGGGAATGTGGTACAGTGGGAAGGCCTGAGTGATCAGAAGAGGCCAGGGTTGGAATCCCAGGTCTTCAAGTTACTTCCAGAGCCTCAGTTTCCTCATCTGTAAAATAAGGGTCAAAATTATACTAAATTATATTAAATGACCCTGATGGTCTCTTCCAGTCCTACAGCCTAAAGTGAATTCTACCCTGAGGCTGCTGAGGGACAAAGGGGGGACCGGGATGTCCTGGATATTTCTCACAATAATGACTAACAAGCTCATCCAGTGTTGGCTTTTGAACCAGAAAGTCCTGTTCCCGCCTTGTTCTTGCCTCTGCCAATTCCCGGTAAGTCAATGAACCTCTCTGGGCTCTCCCCTTTGAGACTAAGGTACAGAGAAGGTGCCAGCCTGCATAGCCGCTCTCCCTACCCCTCCTAAAAAGTAAGTAAGCACGCCACCCGTTGGGAGGGCCTTCAGAGTGAAGGGTGCATTTCTCATCACAGCTAGAATCTCCGGTGCTCCACAGGTTTTCAAGAGCTCAACTGATTTCATCTGAGCCTCATCACAATCCTGTGTCACAGCCAGTATATATTAAAGGTATAATCATCCACATTTGGGGTAGCCAGGTGGCACAGCGAATGGAGTGCCCTAGAGTCAGGAGGACCTGAGTTCAAATCCAGCCTCAGAAATTTAGTAGCTGTGTGACCCTAGGTAAGTCATTTAAGCCTGTTTGCTTCAGTTTCCTCATTTGTAAAATGAGCTGGAGAAGGAAATGGCAAACACTCCAGCATCTCTGCCAAGAAAACCCCAAAGGGGTCACGGAGAATCGGACACAACTGAAAGCAACTCAACAACATCCCAATTTTACAGATGTGGAGATAGAGTCTTTAAACAATTTGCCTTAATGAATGAGGAAGGCAGGATTTGATTCTGAGACTGTCTCCCCGAACACCAAGTCCACCACCCACCCAGCCTCAAAGAGGTATCTGCTTTCAGGTAAATAAATTCGATAACTTCCAACAACTGTCCTATGTGACAGAAGATGGGAGCACATATTTCTTAAGCCTGTTTTAAGAGAGAGTGGGGTACAAGGATGCTAATGGACTCCACCCCAAAGCAGGGAGTGCAGCAGAGACCCAGGAGGTCCCTGGGGGGGCTCAACTTCCAATCTTACAACCAGCAACTTGTCTGGGACTCAGTTTCCTCATCTGAAAAATGAAGTGAACTGGCCCAGAGCCTTCTGAAGGCTTTTTCAGTTCTAAATCCCATGATATCAGGCCACATTTGTTTCCTGACAAGTTTTATGTGTCAGTCAGGGGATTTTCCCTATTGGAACTCAACCTTCAAAATCAAGAGAACCCCAAAGAAAACAAGCTTTCGGAATTCTTCTCCTCTGCAAAGCCTTCCTGGGCCAAGCTGTGCTCCTGCCTCCTGTCTCCCATGGGATGCTATGCCCACTCCTGGCTGTGCCCACCTTCATTTCAGCCACTCCCCATCCATTCCCCAACAGCTGAATCATTTTAGGACAAGACAGAACAAAACCTTCACGTTTGTGTTTTGAGCAGGGTGGGATCTCCAACCTGAAAACTGCCATGTGGCTCTTCCCAGGGTCACTCCCTCCTCATTTCAAACTCCCCCCATGGCTCCGTACTGCCCCCAAGAGTGAATCCAAACTTCTCTGGGCGTTCCACCAAGAAGGCAAAGGTAGTCAGACACCCCCAGCTAAACCCCAGGCACAGCCTCTAGGCCCCCCAGCACAGGTTGTTGCTGGGAGTAAAGGGGATTGGTTTCTGTGTCCAGCTTGAATAACCCAAAGACTAGATAGCTCAGCCCCCAGCCCTACACTAAGTTCTCCCTCCTTCCATTTTATTTTCTAAATCCCCATTCTTGGCACACAGTAGGCATTTAATAAATGCTTTTTGCAGTTTCTACCTTAACTGTTAGTTTTGAAATCTGGATGGTAAACTTTCCCCTGCAAGGTTATCTGCCAGCAAAATTTTACAAAAGCAAACACTCAAGTCTGTTATTTCTCTGCATTTCCTTGCAAAGTACAACTCTTTCTTGGACACCTTGGGTACAAGCCCTGCTCTGTCTCTCCAGAGGTCGCTGGCCTCCTTCCTGGAATACCCCCTATTCCAGCTTCACCTCTAACCTTGGAAATCCCAAGCTCCTCTCCTCAAGGCTCAGTTTGGTGACTACATCCCTCAGTTTCTAGAACTTTCCCTCCCTCTCCAACTTCCCCCTCTTTCCCTCCTTCTCTTAGATAGATCACAAACCTTAGACTTAGACCTGAAAGGAAAGGCTCTCCAGAGATGAGTCCAACCCTCTCATTTTGCAGAAGAGGAAACTGAGGCACAGAAAAAGTCCAGTGACTGATCAGGGTCACAGAGCTAGTTAGCGCCAGAGGTGGGACTTGAAACCAGGTCCTTCCAGACTCCAGGGGAAGGCCAGCATGGCTCCCCCCTCCCACTACATCTCTGAATAGTTTACGACACTAAAAAGGGAGGGAAGGCGATATCATTGAGGAAGAATATGGCCAAGCTCCCCTGGCCCCCCCTCCCCTGCAAGTAGAAGAAGGGAGATTTCTATGTTCCTTCCATTTGCCTTTGGATGGTCCAGTTAATTTCTTCCTGGTTTTTTGCTCAATCATTTCCGGGTCTTTATGTGTCTCTCCCTGACTTCATAAAACAGATGCTGAAAGAATGAGCGAACCCCAGTTTTGTGTGCTGGCCCACACAGACCATCCTGCATTTATTTCTTTTTTGCTTTCCTGCCAACTCTCAACACTCTTTACTAAGGCAAGAAGAAAGGCCCAGATGATAGAGAGCAAGAACAATTCAAGCAGCTTTGCCTTTGACTTGGCTGGGGCCATTTTGGAGAGGACGGTCACCCCATTCCAGCACCTCCTGCTAACGCAGCTTTCCACTAACTGAATCAAGGACCAGAAGGCAAACACAGCAGGGACGCTGGGGGCCACCCAGTCCAACATCACCCATGTAGCTACACAAACTGTGAGCATCGGCACCATAATTTGAACTCAGGTCTTCCAACTTTAAAAAGTCATTGTTCTCACAATAACTAAACTCTATTGAAAACAATTCCCCCACTCTTCATTCACAGGAGCTGAAACAGCAAATAGAAATTTCTTGCCACACTTCCCCTGGTAACACTAGGGCAGGGGACAGGCCATTATCTGTTCCCACAGTCCTAAAAACAGGAAGCAAAGGGCAAGCTTTTGCTTGTTTTGTTTTTTAAGGAGGTAACTTTAAAAAATACAAACAAGCCCCAAACCAGGCAAGCTGCAACCTCCGATGAATAAAAAATCTCCCAGAATGCTCCTCTAGGGAGGGGGTGGGGCATCCTGATCAATGCAACATGTGAGGAGAGCGGCAGAAGGTCAAAAGGAAATGATTAATCCCACCCCAGCCCACAGGCAGGATGGGCCAGGGGCCCCTCTGCGACCATCAGGCCAGGAGCCCGTCCTGGGAAAGCCCAGTGCACCCAATGGGAGAGCCAGTGCACCCTCTCTTCCCACTGAGGTTCAATCTGCTTTTAAAGGGAGTCCACACCAAACACAAAACTTAGGCTTCCGAGGCCTTCCTGCTTTCCTTTCTTTTTAAGCCTTTTTTAATTGAGAACTGCTCGCTGATCACTTCCAGGTGCAGCTTTGGCCACACCAAGAGGCGAAGCTGTCCCAGAGAGGGTCCTACCCCACACTGGAAAAGCACAAGCAGGCAGTCAGGATCCCCCAGTCCTTGATCCCCTGAAATGAACATCTCTCCCTAGTAGAAGGTAAGCTTACTGAGGCAGGAGATGGTTCTCCTTTACTGTTTTTACAAAGCAGGTATTAAATAAATTTAAAAACAACATTTGTTAAGCTCCTATTTGGTGCACTGTACAAAATGACCTCAGGCAGCTTGAATTCCACACAATGGCTTAGTAGAAAAGCAAACCTCTTCCCCGTCTCTGGGCCTCAGTTTTCTCATCTGTAAAATGAGACGGTTGGGATAAAGGCTCTGAAGAAGAGGATAATGAAACAGCAGAAGAGCTGGGGCTTGTTATTCTTTGTGTGGGGGGAGGGGAGAGGGTTCAATGTGGCAGGGAGGTGGGGGGAGAAAACTGATGGCAACGAATCAAAGACAGAAGGTATCGAGCAACACAACCCACACTGCTCTCTCCTTGCTAGCATTCACATGCCAACTGGGCTGGTTACCTCTTCTAGGAAAGCTGCCTGTTCTGGGACCAACATTCCAGGCTCTTACTGAAAAGCGAAGGACATTAGGAGGCTTTTGAAAAAAATCAAAAATGAACCGACTGAGATATGAAAGATGAGGGGGAGACAGAGACAGAGAGACACAGAGAGAGGGAGAAACGGAGGGAGACACAGAGTCAGAGAGAGACGGAGAGAGAGATGGAGAAAGACAGAGACACAGAGACAAAAAGAGAGACGGAGAGAGGGAGAGACAGAGACAGAGAAACAGAGACACAGCACTTCTTTAAGAAGGCCAGATACATTGTTAACAAGAGGAAAAATGACAAGGTCTAGGAAGAAGAGATGTGCTCAGCTCCCCTGGCCCTATGGACACCATTTAATCCTTTTTGGGCGCGCGCGCACACGTCCAGTTCACAAGAACACACTGACTTGAGTACATCTGTCCAAGAAGGAAGCTCCATCCAACCCAGAAGAGTCCCATTTGCTGCCCCCCAAGATGAAGGCAGAGGAGCTGGCTCTCCTTACTTGGGGAAGCCTACCCCATACTTTGGGTCTGTCATTATTCAAACAAATACAGTGACATAAGCCAACTGTTTCCTTCTTTCTGAGTCTGCAAGCAGCAATGTTCCCTTTCACTAGAGAGCTCATGGTCGAAGACCAAGTCCTTGTTCCTGAAGGGAAGCTTTCTAACACACTAGTCTCTTCTGCAATCCAACAGGAAGCCTGCCCCATTCCCTCCCTTCCAGCCTTCCCAGATCCTTCCCTTCCAAGTCCCATTGCCAGCTCTTTCCTGGCCATCTCCATCTCTTCTGGGCTGCACATTCTCAACCCCAGCGTACCACTCTCTGCTCATGGCAACCCACATCACTGACCTCTCAGATTATAAGGTGATTTCAAAACATATCCCATATTCCAAAAGGACAAAGGCCCTGAGCCCTTCTAATCTGCCTCTTACCTGCGGAAGCCCAGCCCTCCCTCCTTTCCTCTCTCCCTCCCTCCCTCTCCACCTGCCTCAGCCTGATAAAGAGGCCTTTAGGTAACTAGATCCCAGAATTCTCCAGTCCAGCTTGGGAAACTGAGAGGACCCTTTATCTCTCTGGTCTCGCCCTCAAGGAATCCCCCAAAGAACCTTCTTGTAACTACAGAAAGGGAAGAAGGTTTCAGATGAGAACAAGGAAGCCCACCCACAGTTTCAGGGGAGGTAAACCAATGAATGGGGATGCATTCCTTCCCCATCCAGCATTCAAGCCACAGGTTGAGCAGGGAAAGCTGGTACTTGCATTCTGGTTGCTTTGGGTTGACCCCTAACAGTCCCCAGCACTGTGCCACCTCAGTTTGGCCTCTATCTTGCTCTTGGCCAAGGGGACCTCAACCCCATGATGGCTGGAGAGGATGCCAGCCTCCACAGCCCCGTTCTCTTTACACCAAAACTATGGCATTTCTAAGGTGTTACCACCTGGGGAATTCTGATGAGGAACTAAGACTCGAAATGTAATGCTTTGGGAAAGCCCATTTCAAAAACAACTGTATGAGAAATTTTAAAATATGATCCAACAATGCCAGCCTCATCCCGCTACTCTTACTTAGACTAACGAAAACTTAAAGGATGACACATGGGAGTCAACATTTTCCTCCAAGTAGGGAAGAACACACAATCCAACCTGTGATGTCACTGATACCATCCCACCCTCCTTTCTCGGCAGGGGTGAGGGGCACACACCCTGTTCAAAGCCATGACTGGCTGGGAGGGGCAGCTTGTGGAGCTATGAAGGGGACATAAAAACGAAGAATGCCACTTTTTTAAAATGTGAAAAAGACACTTGATTTTAAAGTGGCTTACTTTTCAATTACCAGCAAGAAAAGGCAACACAAGGTAACCAGGGAAATTTTCAGAGGAATAGAAGAAAGGACACATGGAAGGCCCTCAAACATGGAGGAAAGACAAGCAGTTCTAATCTGTCCTTATTCTCCAGAGGACACCAAACCCTGGGGGCTCCAGGTTAGGGTGCCTGGAAATCATGACCTTGGGATAGGAAAGCTGTAGCCACCCAGAGTGTCAGGTGGCACCGCCCTCCTCCACCCCCCACCTTTGTTCAGGGCTCACAATGGGGCCGAAGGGATAAGGTGGGGGTGGCCTGGAGGCCCTTGGGCTTGGGTCACTGACCGGCCTGTGACTAGTGGCCTCTCTCACCTTTGTTTCTTCCTTCAGCTGAGTATGCTCTACCTGCACCCCAGGATCAGGAATCAGGAGAAAGGAAGTGGGTAGGCAGAAGGTGGAACCTCCCAGGAGATTTCCAGTTCAGTCTTAGTGAGGCCAAGGCTGAATGGGCCATCACATTTCTCAGCCACAAAAATCAGAAGTTGCTAAGCCTTATCCTGCCCTCCCCGAAGCAGAGAAGGTTTCTGCCAAGAAGGAGACACCAAGCCCCTTTTGCCCTCTCCTTTCCCCCAGCTTCACATCTTTCTTAGACTCTTAGGAGCTCTCTCCTCTTTCAAAGGCCCAGCTCCCTAAGGGCCCTTTTCCTGCTCTAAAGAGAACTGAGGCAGGCAAACTAGCCCAAGGGATTAGCCGCCAATTCGGCCTATCCCTCTAGAGAACACTTATGCTTACAGGAATCTCATTTAGGAGTTCACCCCTACTGAAAGAAATGAAACTGCAAAGGTAATTTTGAGCCCACCAACGCTAAATTGGAAACATTGTGATGAAAGCCCACAGGCCTTGGGCCAAATTTATTACCCAGTTAGGCCTGAGACACGCCAAACGGCTGATGATGGCGGTAGGTGTCTTTCCTCTGGCAATCGAGAGAAGAATTTCCACTACAGCTCACCCCTCTCATAGACTCAGACAGATAAATGGATGGACAGAGAGAGGAAGAGACAAATGACAGAGGAACAAATAAATAGCTAGCTAGACAGATGACTGATAGGTAGGGATGGAAGGGAAGTAGATAAAGCCACATCTTTGTAGACGTAAGTGTGGTGGACCAGCCCTGACTGGCTTCAGAAAACAGCAAAGTAAATAAGTCACACTGAGCACACAAAGTGACCATCCCAGGGACGCCAACCCTCAAAGTACTTCAGTGACAGTCCTTAGCATTTCTTTGTGCTGAAAATCTGGACTTGAGTCACCAGGTCCCAGGCAGGCAGATAAAATGACAATAATAGTATCGGAGACAGTCACTGCTCTCTCCTCTTCCCTTGGCCCCCAAGCCCTACATCCAAAGCAAGATGGAAACTGCCCAACAGGATCCACCCACTCACCTTCCCAGTCCAGGGGCCTAGGAATGGATGAAGAGACGCCCTCATTCTGGCAATGACTGAATGAGTGAGCAGTTACTACAGACACTGCCAACATCCACATGTTGTAGACTGAGGCTCAAGGGGGTTAAAGGGACTGCTCCTGGGACATCTCTCCCATCCTACGGCTCCAGATTGTGCAGGGCAGGGACACAAAGGAGGTTATTTGAAGAAACAGGAGAGACCCGACATACAGTTCGGTGCTTGACGAACGCTGGCTAAAATATCAACAGTCTATACCAGGATTCGATGCCACAAACACACGTAAGGAACTGATGTATCCTAGATACTGAAGATATACAATCTCTCCCCTTAAGAAGCTGACATTGTCCTGGGGGAGGGTAGATACAATAGTATGTATCCAAGAAATGTATCCAAAGCATGGCAAAGACTGAGGCAGGTGGGGACAGTTGAAGACCTGAATTCAAGTCCCACTGTAATACATTTGAACTATGGGATACCTGTAAGACACTCAACCTCTTGGGACCCCAGGAAATGATGGGGAGGAGGGGCCGCAGAAATACTTAATTTGCATGGGTAAAGAAGGGCAGTCCCTGACACCTTCAAAATCACAGATCCTGGGAAGAAGGGGCATGCCGATAAAGGGGCAGGCCCAAGCAGTACCAGGCAGCAATGTGGCACTGCACCAGACATGGCAACCAGAAGATGAATTTCTACACCAGCCTCAGTTTCCTCACCTGTAAATGGAGGGCTCCCGGGCCTCTAAGGTTCCTAAATCTGTGCTCTCAAGACCCCAACCAACAAGCATTTACCAAGCCCCTAATATAGCAGCCATTCAAAAACAGAAAGGACCCCAGCCCTGACCTCCGGAGAGAGTAAGCCTCAGTATGAGATGACCTCGTTCAGAAGGAAGCTGAAGGAGGTGGGAGGGAAGGATGAGGGAAGTATTCTAGAAAGGCCCAAGAACAGGAAGCTGGCCAGCTTGATGGGAACAGACAGGCAGTATATAAAGAGGAGATCATCTGCGCAGATGAGGGCAGTGAGCCCAAATGCTCCAATGGCCTGGGGTGGCTGGGGGCAAGCAGCGGACACTGACATCACGTCCAAGACAAGCCCCCACTGGAAGCAGTTCAGGCCGCAGCCCCAACAAGGGTGTCCTCTCCTGAACCGCCGTGTAGCAGAAACCAAGACAGGGAGAAACACGATGAAGCGATGGGCTGGCTGAATCCTTCCCGTGTCTCCCATCATGGACCGTCAGGCCTTGGGGACGCCAAGTAGATGGCCTTCCCCCATTCTACAGTTGTGCCTTCATGACAAGCTGTGAGGATGTAAAAAGTGGGACATCACACACAGTGGGACATCACACACAGTGGGACCACACACACACACACCCTCTTCCAATATAATAAACCAACACAGCCATAAGTGAATTTAACTAGTTTTGATGTAAAAAGTGCTTCTCTCAGTCAGATATAGACTACCTACTGACTGCAGTACCCTGCTCTATCCACTGGACAGGTGGCTGGAAGTCGGACTTGGATCTGCATTTTACACTGACTCAGCAGACTGAGGTCTGAAAAACACGCAGGTTTCCCCTTATGCACACAACCAAGTCCAGAGGGAGCGGTACAGACTCAGTCTGAGGATCCCAGGTCCCGGCTCCCAGCAGCCAGGCAGCCAGCCCTGAAGGCTCATTGCCCAAGAGAGACAGGTACCTGGCAAGGGGCCAGATGGCCCCAGTTCAGCTCCATTCGGATAGATGGGATGCCAACTGGCACAAAGACAGAATCTGAAGACCTGGCAAGGAATGTGGCCTCACCCTCAACAGCTGTGTGGGCACAGGGAATGTGCCTCCGACTCCAGTCTCTCTCAGTCCCAGGGAAGCTAACCTAGTTCCAACTTCCTTTGTCTAAGGTGGTGACAAAAAAAAGAAAGTAAAGGTCTGAACACACACTTGTTTTTACATGTTTTGGTGGGTCACCCAGTCTCTTAACACTCAATGGAATCATTCTTATGCCAACTTTTATTGCTCCATTCAAATCAGATGTTCATGGAAGATTTTCCAATCTTGGTACCACCAGCCCCTGGAATCCCTCTGAAAATAGGGCATGGGAGGACACGCTGCCTCCTGTGGAGGCCTAGGTTTGCCACCTCCTTCTGATCACTCTCCTGGGTGATACAAGCTTAAGAGAATTTGAGAGTTAAGTTTGATTAGGAAATTTTTGAGAGGGCTGAACCAACATACTAAATGGAAAGGTCACCTCCCCTGCCTCAACTCCAGTAAACTTTAGTTTCGGTAATGAGATAGTAAGATCAATTTGTGGCTGGAAATTGGGAGAGGCAGCTGTGGGATATTCAGTTAAAAGTGCATTGGCCAAAGAGTCAGAGAACAGGAGTTTAAATCCTACCACGGTGACTACTGGCCTGACAGAGAGCACACCTCGGTCTTCTCATCTGTAAAATGAGAGGAGTAGACTAGATACAGGGCCGCTAGGGGTGCAGTGAATACAGCACAGATAACCTGAGTTCAAATCCGACCTCAGACACTTCCTAGCTGTGTGACCCTCTTCACCCTGTTTGCCTCAGTTTCCTCATCTGGAGAACGGGCTGGAGAAGGAAACAGAAAATCCCTCCAGTATTTCTGCCAAAAAAAACCCAAATGTGCCCGAGGAAGCGGTTAATGTGTCCTTCTTTCCCTCCGGGTTTTTATGGGCATCTGTGAGCCTGTCCTTACCTTAGCCCCTAATAATCATAAATGACCCTCTTAGAGGGCAGGGGCCAGGGCTAGAAAACTCCCTTCACACACTAACACATGCAATTAGGTGCTTAAATAAATGCTTTTTGATGACAAGGGAGCCCATGGCCTTCTGTAACTGGGGAGGGGGGGGCCAGGTTTAAGGAGTTAGTTGCTTAGAAAAATGGAAGGAGGGAAGGAATAAACCAACATTTATGAAGCCCCTACTATGTGCTAGGGATGATCCTGAGCACTTTACAAATAGGATCTCACTTTGATCCTGAAACAATCCTAAGAGGTAGGTGCTCCATTTTAGTCAAGACAGGCAGAGAGGAAGTGAGCTGCCCAGAGTCATACAGCTAAGTGTGACAGGCTGGATTTGAACTTGGGTCTTCGTGATTCTAGACCCAGTGCCCTCTCCACTTCACTATGGCCACTGGGCCCCAAATTCTCATCAGAGGCCATGTTCCGTAGTGGATAGCGCTGGTCTTGGCATCAGGAAGACCTGGAATTTGATACCATGTTACCCTGGGCACGGGAGGGTCATCTCTCCAAGCCACAGTTTCCTCATCTGTAAAATGGGAATATACACAGCACATGCCTGCTAGGGTTGTCATGAGATCATATAAGATTTTGTTTGTAAAGGGTCTAAAAATGTTAGCTCTTCATCACCCTAAGGGCAAAGGATTTTTCTAAGGGGCAGAAGTTTGGCTCGGACCCAGACCCAGAATCCATCAACCTTTATTGAAAGGTTAGAGGGATGTTGGGGGAACTCCCACCCAATGCTGGGCCTTTAGGGACGCCCCTTCCCAGGAATGCTCCTTGTCCTTGGCTGGCTGGGCTGGAAGTGGCCCAGAGAGCAGAGCCTTTCCAATTCCAGAGCAGGTTTCCTGGCCCAACTCTTCAGCAAGGGAAGAAAGGGTTAAGTTCAAAGAGACCAAGAAAAAGCTGGAGAAAGAGGGAGGGGCTGGGCCCCCAAGCTGGGTGCAGCTCACCTCTCTTGGCTGGCGTCAGGGACAGCAACCACAGCCCAATGTCAGTCAGCTAGCACCCCTTTAAAGGAACCCCAATGCAATCACCCTCCTGCAAAAGTCTCCCAATATAACCCTTGCTGAGATCTGCTCCTCCAAGGGTCTGCCTGGAGGGGGCCAAGGACAGAAAGGTTAGGGACGAAGGCTAGGGCTGATGGCAGAGAATCTAAACTCAAATGAAGGAGATGTGAACAAGCATCAGTGTTGTTCAGTTGTATGCAACGGCATCTGGGGTAAGATACTGGAGTGGTTTGCTGTTTCCTTCTCCAGCTCATTTTACAGATGAGGAAACTGAGGCAAATGGGTGAAATGACTTTTCCAAGGTCACACAGCTAAGATGCATCTGAGGCCAGACTGGAGTTCAGGAAGATAGCTCCCAAATTCCAAACCTGGGCAATCTATGCACTATGGCATGACCTAGCCACAAGCTAAGCAAGCATTTATTAAGCACCAATTAGGTGCCAACACACAAGAGTCTCTGCTCTCAGTACTGGCCACCCTTACTAGCTCTCTATCCCTGGGCAAATCACCATTCCGAATGTGTTCTCCCCTGTCTAATGATCCTGCAGAATCCCACACTTGGAATCAAACAATAAGCGCGAATTAAGCGCCTACTACGTGGCTGGCACTAAATAGACAGAAATGAAATAGCCCTTGTTCTAAAAGGGGAAAAAAAACAACGTAAATCTACCCCTTTTATTTTACAAATGAAGAAACTGAGGCCTAGAGGTTCCATGGCTCACTTATGGTCTCAAAGGTAAAGAATGAAAGACAGAATTTGAACCCAAACCCTTTGACTCCAAATGCTTCCTCCAGTTCAAAATACATGATCCTTTGGGACAGAAGAGATTCTGGTCTCTTTGCTCCCTCTGGGCTTCCAAAGGCCACCTTAAGAAGCCAAACCAGACTCTCCATGCCCAAGGGCAGGCCATGTCCTGACTCCTTTCCCCGAGGGCTCCCATTTCTCCCTCTCACAGGGGCAGCTGAGGCTTGTCCCTGGCAGTTATCAATTCGACTTCAAATCAGTAAGGTAGGATGATAATCAACCAAAAAGAAGAGGAAGGAGGAAAAAACCCCACACCCCGATTCTCAACAAACAGGACAATTTCCTGATACACCAATAATCCTCTCGGCCTTGAGGCCTGGCTTTCTAGAATGCTGAATCATTACCTCCTCCTTTTTAGCAAGCAACTGACTCTTAATCCCAAGGATACCCCCCCATTCCTGCTTCAGAATCTCTAGAAGATCGACACCCCCACCCCACCCCCATTACACAGGGCCATGAGCTTCCCTCGTCATCAAAAAGCATTTATTAAGCACCTAATTGCATGTGTTAGTGTGTGAAGGGAATTTTCTAGCCCTGGCCCCTGCCCTCTAAGAGGGTCATTTATGATCATTAGGGGCTAGGGTAAGGACAGGCTCACAGATGCCCATAAAAACCCGGAGGGAAGGAAGTAGAGATTAGCCGCTTCCTCGGGCACATCTCAAGAGATGGTTTAATGTGCTGGTAGACACCGCCGAATTCCAGGCTCTCTGGGGCCCCGAGCAGGGCTAAGGCGGGCTCCCAAAGGGAACGTAGGACCTGCGCATTTTAGACTCAACCTGTATTTTTTACAACTCAGTGCTGCCCAGACTCTTAAATTTTCATGATGTTTCCCTGAGAGGGGTTAGGGGCAAGAAGGAGCAAACCCCATATAAAGATAGGAGAACTCCAGCCCAGTAAGTCAAGTCAAACACACGAAAAGCATTCTGGGACCAAATCCTCCCAAGTCAACAATCAACTACGAAACTCTTCTGCATGCTTGCACCCAGTTTTGTTCATGGGTCTGGATGAGTTGAGTTCAACAGATCAGGAAACTGCCAGGATTCCCTGATTTTCACAATCTTTCATTTCCCTGTTTTATATAATATACACCAACACCTCTCCAAACTCCAAGATAGGAGAACTCTCTGGTATTTTACCTGATGTAGACTAGAAATCATCTCTAATCTAAGCTAACTTTAGGGGTGTGCAGAGTGGGAATGAGTCATTTCACTCCCTTCCTTGGGACTTTTATTGTAAAGCGAAAATCCCTCCTGAAACACAGGCCAGGGCAACAATGGTCCCTTTTGGCCGAGGAGGCCGAAAAGAAAACCTAGATCCCCAGAGATCCCTGACATCTGCCTGGGGCCCCAAGGGGGCTTGGCCACCCATTTGAATGCTCACCGTGAGGCTTTTAAAATTAAAAGAAGACCCTACAGACATTCTCTTCCCAGTGGCAGTGAAAGCCTCAGGAAGCACTGCTTTGGTCAACAAATTACAGGCAGGGGGCAATTTCCCAGCCCCCACTCTGGGCCAGCCTAGATCTAAGACAGAAAAGGGCCAGACCACTCTCCTCCAGTTCACGGAGCCCCAAGCAATTCACCCCTCCTGGGGCAGGGAGAGGGATTCCTGTTAATTACAGTGGCCACTAGGCTCTGACCCAGCCTGCTCTCCCTCCCACCCCCCAAAGCTAACAAAGGCCTCTCTAGGTTAGTTTTGAGACCTCATGGTGCTTGAATGGAGGGGAAGGGCGGGGGAGGGGAGGGGAGGTGACTGTCCATCAGAAAGGGATTTTGCCCCTTTCTGGTCAGGGATGAGTCCAATACGCCCTCCCATCCTGCTCGGTAAGATAATCCTTCTCCTCTCTTCTCTTCCATTTGAACCTATTAGGTATCGACAATGAAAAGGCGGGCGGTTGGGACATTTAACTGTGTCTATTGTGAGCAGCTGGACCCCGTACATTGAACTGTCCTTGAAAACATTTGGCCACTACCGCCCTTCCCTCAGATTTTCCTCATAGTGAGGGAGGGCAAATCAAAAAGCGGTGGTTTCTGTTGGGGGGGTAAGGGGAGAAGGTCACATGCTTCAGGTGTTGAATTACATCCTTCATTTCCTTGTAAATAAGGATTTGCCCTCTTTATGAGAAAAAACCCCACTTCAAACTTCAAATCATCTTTAAGGAAAATACAGCAAACTATTTCTACAAATGTAGAGAGCTCTTGTGACAGAACAAATTGAGTACTGCTATGAAAATACTTGCTTTCCAGAACTGCGGAGGCCGGCGGGGTCTCCAGGCCCAGGGGTCTGTGGCTCTACTGGAACCCCAGCCCGGCTTGCTGTCACCCCAGCCCGGCTTGCTGTCGGTGGCTCAGGACGGGCCTTTCCGGCCCACGTGAAATTCACACTGTTTACAACAGCTTGAAATTAACACAGCGCTGATTCTGAGAGCAGCCTCGCTAGCAGCGGACTGTAAATGCCGGCCGGGCCGGCTGGGGCTGGGGGTGGGCTAAGGCTTTTATTATTTATTTTGACTTGTGTTTTTAATTACGGAGGCACTGGGAGGAGTGGCGGTATGGGAGGGCTTTGAATTGTTTGGTGCTCCCCTTTTCAAATTAAAGGCTTTAAAATGGTCTTAGTTTTAAGCGTTTTTTCCCCCCAGTGTCCACACTGCCACTTTATACCATCCCATTTACCCACCTCATTTGAAATCTTTTCTATTAATTCGGGGATGGGGGTGGGGAGAAGAGGCGGCATAGCAGGCAGGCTCCCTCGAGTCCCCCCACCCCCCAACACCCAGGGGCCGGTTACAGTATACAGTTAGATGGGATTTCAATACTCCTCTTGGCCGGTGGGTCAGGCCTACAATAGGTTTAAAGGTCACCGCCTCGGCCGAAGCAGAAACAGATAAACATTCCAGAGAGATGCTTCATTCATGACCACAGGGGTGTTTAACAAGGCACTCCAGGAATGAATTCCGGTGAGGGAGCGAGGGAGCCAGGGAGCCCAGGGCCAACCGGAGCCAGCCGGCAGCAGCAGGCTCGGCGGCCGCTGCCCCTGAATGAGCTGAGCGGGCCATGCAAAATGGGGTTAGAAAAAAGCTGCCCACAAAGAGAGAGGGGGCTTTGAAGTGGAGCAGAAAGAATGCTTTTAATACAGAAAAGGAGACTTTGGAAAGAGCACGGAGGGGGGGGAGTGGGGGTGTCTGTGTGTTTTAAAAGCAGACCATCCCCAAGATTTTTCACGTCCTTACTTTTCCGTTGCCACTTAACTTAGCACAAAAGTAATAAAACAGCTAAGCCGCCCACTGGTTCTACTTCAGACCCTCCGGAGGAATGAATTCATTTAACCCATGAAATTCAGATTGGAGAATTTATTTTTTTAATCATTAAACTGTCAAATCTGGAGATGCTGTGGAAGTTTTTGAAATATTCACTAAGAAATGCTGAGTAGGAAACTCATAAACTGAAGACAAAACCACAGCCATCCTCGTTCTTAATAATTAACCTTCTCTTGTGGCTTGTCTTTTTATTCCTGGATGTGCTATATAAAACAGGAATGGTTATTACATAAATTAAGTTTATTACATGCTCCCCCCCCCCCCCGGCTTCTCCAGTATAATGAAGGCAGCAAGCCTTTTATTGTTCGCTAAAAGCTTGGTGGTGGTGGTTTGGTTTTAAGAGAATTAATAAATTATTAAAAGGAGGCCCAGCGGCGGCTGCTTCTGGACCATCCCAGCAGGCTCAAGGATGGTCCAGGTGGCTCCAGGGATCAGCATTCTGAGAAACAGGAGGGAAGCTTGTCAAGGCTGAATATGGAGCATAGAGGGTCCCTGTGATCATAAATTCCACCTCCCCACATTTCTATCCCTCTTTGCTTTTACAAACACCAAAGAAGCTAGTACTGTATGAACTCCATTTTACAGATGGGGAAATTGAGGCTGGGGAGGTGAAGAGGTTAAGGGACCTTCAGGGTAATCAGCTAGTTATGCATCTGGGGTGAGATTCCAACCCAGGTCTCCTGACTCCACCCCCAGGCTCTGTCCTCCACACCCCGCTGCCTCTGATTTATTTCCATTAGATAGGATCAGGAAGCATTTCATATTTGCACGGAAGCTGCCACAAGTCTGCATGACTGATTTAGCATTTCACTGATGGAGTGGGGGTGGGGAGGCCAGGATAGAGACTTCCTGTACTGACTTCACAATGGAGGCAGAGTGCATGCTAAAAAAAAAAAAAAAAAAAAAAAAGTAGGGCAAGATGGAAGGTCCAGGTGTGGGTCCCAAAACAGCCTGCCAGGTCAAAGTGCTTCCCATGGGGAAAACCCTCACCATCATTTTGGTAGATAGGCCTTCCAGGGTCTGACAACCACGTTCTTCTCCTAGAGCTTGCGTGCCCTCCTCAAAACTCACTAAGTCACTCATTCTTTCAAAAGGGGAAACTGAGGTTCTGAGATTAAGGGATTTGCATATAAACAGCTAGTTAAGCCTCAGAGTGGGGTTCCAACCCACTAGATACTATCCACTAAGCCAACACCAGCCATATCTCTCCTGTAGATATTACTCTTTGTTATTGACATCTGATCATCTAATGGGGTTTGGGCTTTGAGATTGTGAGACCAGGGCTTGGTCCCCAAGAGCCTAGATGCTGGCTTCCCAGCCTACACACTTGAAAGAAACTCTTCAGAAGACTAGATTGCAATGTTTCGCATCTTTAACACATTCTTGAGGTCTGTAAAAATGTCTGAAAATTCTGTTAACACTAATTACAGCACATTTAATGTGCTCGTAATGAAATATTGTGACCAACTGCTCCTAGTGGGGGGATGCAATTATCTGTCCCCATTGTTGTGATATTAAATAAAGGCTCCCTCCAAATCAGGGGGTGTATTTTTTGAAGTTTAATACTGTATTTGTGATCCTGAAGTATTTGCTTTAATTCTAAATAAAAATTTCTATTTACACGTGTGTGTACACACACACACACACACACACACACACACACACACACACACACACACACACACACACACACGGAGGTGGACAGGAGGAAGGGCCTAGATCCTGAATCTATTAAGTAAGCCAAAACCAGGTCTATCAATCATTTACCCAACAGTACAGTATCACCAAAGGAATGGGAACCAACATAAGAGAGAGAGGGAGAGAGATCATTTGGAGTGTTCACATTAGGCTCAAGAAATAAAAATGAAAACACAATTTCCTAAGCGGAATATCATATACTTCCATCATGCCTGGTTTCATAAAATATCTAAAATATTCACACCATAGTGCATTTTCTCAAAAGCATTCTAAAACACAAAACGGGTAAAAATAATTTCAACTTCCTTGTCTCTCTCTGCTCTATTTCAGACTCCCTTTCTTTCAGCATCATTTGATCAGGTCACTTCTTTGCCTAGCATTTCATTTCAGGTCATCCCCAATCTGGACAACCCTACTTTCCCAGAATCCTCTCATGTCTTCTCCCTTCCACGCATCATCTCAATTCAATATATCTTTACTGAGCATCCTATTTTTGTGAATGAGCTCAAAGACAATCCTGGCCCTCCAGAAGACTGCATTATATTGGAACGTAAGCTAGACGCTCCAGATTAACAGCCAAACTCACCCGGTCATTCCTAACTTCCTACCTTTGCAGTCTTCTCTCCCAATGGCAAATATTTCTTAAAAGCCCTCCCTGAGCAACCCCACTGCCACCATCATTGCCATCTTTATCACCAACGCAAGAAGCAGGTTTATTAAGCACCCACCAAGTGCTTCGAATACAAATAAAGACAAAATCATGAATGGTCCCTTCAAGAAGCTCACAGTCTAACGGGGGAGACCATCATGCAAACCACTGTAAACATCCAAAGATCTTTATGGTCTAAGTGGGAGGTAATCTCAGACAGAAACACTACCCCCCCAACCCCAATCTCTTCTATTCTGGCTTCTGTACTTTTTTATATTTGTGTTATTTGTGTCACATTCCCTAAATGAGCCAGACTCCATGGAGAAAAGCATTACTGCCTCTGGGGTAAAATAATCTGGATTCACATATCCCACCTCTGAGGGGGATGATCTGTGTCTCCTAGAGCAAGTCACAACCTCCTTGGGTCTCAGTTTCCTTATCTGCAAAAAGAGGCAGATGGCTGCTGAGCTACCTTGCCAGCTGTAGATCTATAAATTCTAGGAACATTCATTATCTAAACTTCACTCCCAGAGCACAGTTCTAATTGTAGAACTCACGTATGTGGCAGTTTTCAAGACCACTTCCTCATAACAACAAAGCGAGGTGGGCAATGGAAGGATACCCTTTTCCCCACCATATAAAAAAAAACAGAGGCCCAGAAGATGAGTGGTTTGCTGGGGGGAGAAGGGGGGTTACACAGAGAAAGGTCCTTCTAGTCTTCTTTCTAACCAGTCTACCACTCTTTACTCCCGACTATCCAACAAACATTGGCATGAGGCCAATTCAACTTTAACCCAAAGGCTAGCTAGGTACTCACCTACCAGAGCCTCTGCCTCTCTTCCCCTCCTCCCCCTTCTCCCTCAGCCTCTCCCTCTGGCTTGGCAGCAAGGGCCCCACATAAATGTATAGTTTACACCCAAATAGGAAGTTTTATTTGAAGGGAGGTAGTTAGTACAAGTCACACACAGGCTCTGGACAGCAACTCTCAGTAGGCAGAAGGGGAGAAAGCGCAGCAATGTTCCTAGAGCAGTCCTCGGGTTCACAGTTTATGTTATAAAATTCCCCAGAACCTCTAAAAATAAGCAATCCACTTCCCCAAGTGGCACCGGCTTGGCTCATTATCTAAAGATGCCCCATGGCAGCCATAATCCCCAAGTAATTTCTTGCTTTATCCCTTGGAGAAGGAGCTTCTGGGGACTATTCACTCCCAAGCCACTTGAAGGGCTCTCTGCCAGCCACCCAGCCCTCTGTAGGAAAACAAACAATGCAGAGTTTCTCCAACACTGTAAGGCAGCCCAGTGACCCCATGAAAAGGACTCAGCACTTGTGGGAAATTTAGGAGGATTCTGTCAACTTCAGGACTGGTGCTTGCCCTACTCTCAATGTTCCCCAGAACGTCAGACGGTACCTGTCACATGTTTTTAAAAGCAAAGACCCATCCCAAACCCCACAGTGGTGAGCTCTATGGAGAGGCCTCCCATAGGGATTCTGAACAGTCAAAATGGGATGTCTCCAAAGTCTCAGGTCAGTTTTAAGCTAATAGCTTCAAGCTTTACTAGCTCACAAATGAACTAAAACTTTTGGGACATCCTGCACAACAGATAAATATAAAATCCACCCACAACAGCTACTCTTAATTTAAATGAGCACATCTGCAGGGAATCTTGCTCCTTTATGAGTGCCTGTCAAACAATTAAAGGGAGTTTTACTATTATAGATCACCACTGGATGGATGACCACAGACCTTTGAAGCCCCCATGCCATTGTGAACAGATAGGAAATGGGGTATAATAAATGGAGGCAAACAACAAACCAGGCAGATCTGAGATAGGTGAGTTCGAACACATATTCATCCTTCCCTCAGTCCCTCCAAAGCCCCAGACCCTGAAGACCAGACCGGTGGCCCCAAACAGGGGTGCACAGCCACTCTTAACCAAATGAATTAAAACAGGATTAGTATTAACTAAGTGGATTCTAGATTCATTAAGCTCTTAAAGTGGAATGCAAGCTCAGATCCTGTTCCCTGCTTAGTCCCAATCTGCTAATGCCTAAGAACTTAAAAATAAAATCATTTTTTTAGCCAGAAAAACTAAAATTCCAAAGTTTTCAATCCAGTAAGTTCATACTAAAAGTTCCGCTAAGCTTTCAGATGTGGGTCGATCTATGTAAATGATTGAAATCTTGTTCATAAATGCTCCTTTAAAAATAAAAATTTTTAATATAAAATTAAGTATTTTTACTTCAGTAAGATGGGAAAGAAGTCACAAAATAGGCTACTTCTCAAAGTACACTTCTCCCCTTCCCCCCAGACCTTAAGGCACCCCCACACACACCTTAACTAGGTATTTGGTTTTCTAGGCCTAGTTTGTTCTAATTAAAGAAAGCTAATTTTTACTATTTGGCCAATTTTTCATGGTTCTACTTAAAGTATTTCCATTTTGCTCAGCTCAGCCTCACAAAATATCTCACTGTTCAGATTTCCAATGATTAAAGGGCAGCAGAGCCTAGCATGAAATTCTGGGCACAGCCTAAGTGTGGCCACCCATTCTCATTAGCCAAAGTCTGCTCAAATTAGAAATGCAATTGAGATAAAGCTGCCTAGATTTTGGCCCGCCCCTAACACCTCACTGTTATTTCAATCACTCAATGGGAAAAATAATCTGCAACACTGTATAATTATAATGACCAAGTCTGACCTAGAAAAAAAGGGATGTGAATACACACCTCATTCCCCTTCTTTACAGAGTGAGGAATTCGGCAGGGCAGATACAATGAGAGGGAGTCAACGCATTGGTCGGTTGGTACACTGGTTTTTTTCACTCCTTTGTTACCAGAGATGTGTGAATCCATGGGGGAAAGAAGGTGAGATACTCAGAAATGAAGGTGCTATACCTCCAAAAACGGATCAATTTAAAAAAAACAAAAATCACACTGCACATGCCTCCCTGAAAAGATCCCCAAGGCCACCTGAGGACAAGGATTTTTCTTTTCCTGTCTCTCGATCTCCAGCACTTAGAAGGCTAACTGCCGGCTGCCTCAAATGGAAAATACAAGAAATCTCATATGGAGATCTCTCAAAAGGGTCTAGGGAAAGCATGGGCATGGGGAACACAGGGAATCAAATGGGGCAGATGTTCATGGCTTTTAAAAAAATTCTACTCTGTTAATCTCGTTTTTATATCACATACATTTTTCTATCTACCCTATCGAGCAAGCCACCCTGAGCAATAAAGATTTTAAAAGAGCTGGGGAGGCAGTTCTGCAAAGCTAATCCTACCAAGCAGGTCTGAAAGTGTGTGTAGGCAGTATCTACAGCCAAGGCCCTTGCCACCCCCACCGGCCACCACACTTATGTTATTCATGCCAATTTCCCTTTTCCTGATCGTTTTCATTCCCATGGCAGTTATGTGGTTCATTACTTCAGTGGTCATTTTTCATCAATTCCCATATTTGCCAATTTCACAGAGAAGGAAAGGGAAGGCCCTGTCTCTAGTAAGGCTACTTCTGGGATCGCTCTCTCCAGTCCCTGCCTCAATCCCCATCCACGGTAACCATAAGTCATCTAAACCACCCTTCATTCCAAGGCGAATCAATGATGTTCACCAGATCCACATCTCAACTATCCAGATTCACTCTTATTTGTTGCACAACCAAGTCAAGATGCCAAGAAGAACATGATGAAATTCAGAACTGTTGGGACATGTTCAGCAAACACACAGCATTAACCACTGCCCCCAACTACTAAGAGAGCAGGACAATCCCAACACAACCTGAGGTTCTTCTCAACAAGGCTAAACACCTTTATAGGAAACACAAACAGAAAAAAACAAAGCCTCAGTCCACTGAGTCAGGATGCACACCCTTTATGGGAACAGGCTGGTCCTACAGTGGCACTGGCAGCATGGTATTGAGAGGGGTCCAAGCCCAAGGATCCCCTCGGATTCCTTCCTGCCTGCCCTCCCTCCTTCCCTTCCCCTCCCCTCCCCACCAGGATTACTGGTCAGCCCAGAGCTGCTCAGGAAGGGAAGCAGCCCATCCCACCCTCCCCTGAGCTTTCTGCAAAAGAGTTCTTTGTTGAAGGAATCTTGAGGGAATTAAGTCCCCAAAGAACCACCAGGCACTCTCTGATTCTGCCAAAACTGAAAACCATCCCCCCCCAAATTCCAAATGGAGTCTTACTACCTACAACATCACTGGGGTCAACAGTAAAAGAATGAAACAAAGGACCAGAGGTTGGGGTGACATAGCCTTTTCTTCCATCCTCCCTCATTCAAGGAAGTCTCTGACAATAATCATCTACTTTATACTTAGGATCATGGCTGGAGAGCTGGCCTAGCCCTCGGAGGCAATCAAGGCCAAATGTCTCATTTCACAGATGAGGAAACTGAGGCCTAGGGATGTGAAAAGACACAGATGGTAAATGGCAAATATTCCAACCAACGCAAGGGCTTCTTGTGTACTTCAAAGGGCAAAAGGAAGGAGGCTTCTGTTGCCCTGACCAGAGGAGACTTCCCAGGATGTAGATTGCCCTTCTATAGCCCGAAGCTGAGGTCACTTCCCTCCCCTCTTTTTTTACATCCATTGGCTGGCTGCCCTCCAAGGGCCCAGTGGCTGCAATGGCAGTCATGTAGGAGGGCTCTGAATGCTGCACCCACAGCCCGGCCCCCACCCTGGGATCCCAGTGACTCCACCTAACCCTGGCCACAGGCCAGCCCCTCCCCAGGCCACTGTCCGGTTCCAGTTTTCTCTTAGAGATAAGTTTCATAGAAAACTAAAAATAAGTCCAACACTTGCTAACACAAATAGCCCTGCCCCACAGGTACCATGGCCATCCAGCCATATCCAGTCCATCCTTCAAATATCCCAGAAGGAGCCCTTCCCCACGCCTGCTTGGCCTCTATCTGAGGAAGGAACAATGAGCAACTGACCAAGTGTGATTCTCTGCCAACAGCACAGGGAGTGGGATACTCCATTGGAGGGGCCAGCCTTAAGGGTCCTCCACTGCACCTTCTCCCTCCCAATGCCAACTCCGGTTGGAAGCAAAGTCAGACAGCAACATTAAGAAGAGCTAGGCCTTAACCTACAATATTCCATTTGCTCTCAGAGACGCAAGTAGCCCTAGTTTATAGATGAGGAAACAGAGGCTCATAGTGGTGACCTGTCCAAGGCCAAACAGCTTATTACCCATCCAAGGCTGAATTCAAACCCAGGTCTTCCTAAGCCCAGGCCTGGCACTTTAGCCACTACATCACACCATCTCCAGAAGTTAAGCCCAATAGAGTGGGGTTACAAGTTTTAAAGACCCTTACAGGCCAAAATTTCAGAACAAATTATCAACAGGAAATCAGTATGGATGTTTCCATCTACAAATTAGGTCATTTCTTAAGGAGACTATCTGAAACCATTATTACAAGTAACTCTATAAAATATGTATTTCTCAGCCTGTTGCTCTCCTCCTCGGTGTACTGTTTATACGTCTCATCGACCAGCTTCCCTTTTTTCTCTCGTCACCAACACCACTCTGCCCTCTGACTCTCCCTCAAATAAAAACCCTCTTTCGTACCAAGTATAATCATATTCAGTTTTTTACGTATTTAAAAATAAAAGCAAGTTTTCCATAAATTCTCCACCCTCATGTACATCCCTGTCCTCCTAGATGCTTTCTCTCTCAACATTGGGCTTGCCTGGTCCTCTCCCCCTCATATCTCCTGCTTCCTACGGGTCCCAGCTAAAATCTCAACTTCTCAGGAAATTTTCTCAAGCCCCCTTTATGCTAGTAACTTCCCTCTGCCGATTATTCCAATTTCTCCAGCACGTAGTAGGCACTTAACGTTTATTGCCAGACTGACTCAACTGTATGTGGAGAAACAGTATTGATTTTATTTGGTCTTTTATAAATTTTAAAAAACATATGCACAAGAAAAAAAGTATAATCAAGTCAAACAAATTTGTGCTGTACCAACCAGGTAGAGCAGGCTGCTTCTCCACTGCACTCCACCAAGAGGTGGGAAGTGTGACTCCCCGAGCCATGACAGGCCATCGAAGAACTTCAGCCTTGCAAAATGGTTTTTATTCTTGAGTGCATGACCACCTCAGACAAATCCTCCTGGCTCTGCACTCTCCACTCCGCCTCAGTCTGTCCAAGTCTTCCAAAGGGTCTCCTAAATCCATCCTTGTCATCACGTCTCACTGTGTATTTCATTTTATGACATTCCCTCCCCACAATTCTCAGCTAACCCCCAACTGAAGGGTACCACCCAAATAATTTCCAATTCCTAAAGCAATGCACTCAATACTTTTGCACAGCTGGGCTTTTCTCCTCCATCTTTGATGTTTTTGGTATACATATATATCTGCTAGGGTATTTTAGGGTCAAAGAGTATACACAATTTACTGAGTCATTTTACATAAGAGAAACTGAGTCCCCAAATAGTCATTTTGCCCAAAGCCTTCCTAGTAGTAAGCAGAGAGACAGGACTGGATCCTAAATCCAGGGAGGGCCCTTCCCACCACTCTAAGGACACCTCACTCATGCCCCCACCTCTAGATGAACAGTCAAATAATAAAGACATTAACAGTGTGGGAGTGGGGGATGGACAGTGGTGGGTGAAAAGTGATACAGGCAAGACCCTCACATGGAAGAGCATCCAAAGGAAGGTCCGAAGGGGAAGGGGGAAACAGCCAAGGATGTCCTGGGCTGACAGACGAAGGGTTGAAATTCCATGAAGCTGGAGACTTTCTGGAGAGCTCACAATTTTATTGGTACTATCTAGAACGGAGCACATACTTAATCACCAAAGGCAAAAAATTCTGCTTCGTTGCTCTTCGTATTATAGAGATAGAAATGATGTTTGCTGATGTTAAAGCCACAAGAAAGGTCATTATTTTAAATACTAAAATTTTGAAAATATCCAATTAATGAGCCATGTTAAATCTGGCTTAAATCTTCTTTATCAAACAGTAACTAGAAAAGCCTCAGCAACGGGTGCCAGGCCTGGAGTCGGGAAAACCATAGTTCATTCACACAATAGCTGTGTGGCCCTGGACAAGTCACTTAACCCTATTTGCCTCAGTTTCCTCATCTATAAAATGAGTTGGAGGAGGAAATGGCAAAACATTCCAGTATCTCTGCACCTAAATGGGGTCACAGAAGAGTCAGAAGCAACTGAAAAACAGCCAAACAAAACAGCCCCCCTCCAACTCCCTCTCTCTTCCTTCCAATGGGGCAGTGAGAAATGAGATGCCAGAAGTCCCTGGGATCTCGCTTTCCCACCCCCACCTCCCATCTCTCCCATCATTTGTTCTTGTATCTCAGGCCAGAATCTTAACACATTTTTACTTACCGTAAATCTAATCTGTTAAACTAAAGAGGTCCCTCACTTGTTCCTTCCACATGTCTCTCCCAAAAATATCACTTTCCTTTAGGAATGCATATATCCCTACTATGTATCTCATCATATTGGGCTCCAATCTTTGGTCTCATTTTCTACTGCTGGTCTATGTGGTAAATTCAGCACACATTCACTGAATACCAAAACCGATCCTCCTCCCCCATTTATTACACTCCGACTTTATGCTGGGGATTCAGATTAAAAAACTACGCCCCCAATCTCAGGAAACTCATGGGACACAACATCAGTCATTGAGAATTTCAGTGGTATATCAGGCACTGATAAATGAAACATCTTTGCCTTTAAGGACACAGAGACATGGCAGTGCCCAGGAGACACACAAAAGTGACCTGGGAAAACCTGAAGAAAATGCTCTCTCAGCCTCTGTGGATAAGGGAAGGTAGATGACAAAAGTCAGGAAAACCTTCTCGGAGCAAGTGGCACCTGTCAACCAATAAGCTGCGAGCACTGTGCTAAGAGCTGGAGATGCAAAGACATACACAGACATACACGCACGCACGCATAACACCTCCAAAAACGTATAATCTAATGGGAGAAACAACATGTGAACAAATATGATACATAAAATGACAAATATACGACAAGATATACAAGATAAACCCAAGAGCATGAAAGGAGGCAGGAGCTGGCGGTCCAGGCTGACCATGCGGCACATAAAGGGGTGCAAGATTCACACTGGGCTGAAAAAACGAAAAGGATCACGAGGGGCTGTCCATGTCAGGTTGGATTCTGTCGATGACAGAGAGCCAGTGGATTAAAGAAGCAGACAGGAAGAAGAGGAAGAAAGGAAAGGGAGAGAGGAAGAAATAAAGCAAACATTGATTAAGCCTCTACTGCACACCCAGCGTCGTGCTAAGTGCTTTTTGCAAATATTATCTTATTTGAATCTCACAATGACCCTGGGAGGTAGATGTTATTAACATCCTCATTTCCCAGTGGAAGAAAATAAGGCAAACAGTAGTGAAGTGACTTGCCCAGGGTCACACAACAAGGAAGTGTCTGTAGCCAAACATGACCTCAGGTCTTCCTAACTCTAAGACCAGTGTTCTATCCACTGTGGCATCAGAAACTGCTGCTGTGAAGGGAGATTCCAGAAATTGATAAGACTGGGTACCAAAAACCAGCCACAAAATAGACACAGATCAGCCAGAGGCACCTATGCCCACTAATAGGATGGGGCTATGGGTAGAGCCAGTCCAAAGCCAGTGTTTTCCTTGAAACATGAGCAGGATTCTCCAGGATATGTCTGCCCTGTCAGGTGGGTAAGATAGACCAGTTTAGGCCTGGACTATACACACAGTCAAGTGCAGAAGGTCAGTCAATTATTCCAAAGTTAACCAATCTGTTAACTTTCATTAAGTACCTATCATATGCTTGGGATTTGTTTTTTAAAGGTCTCATTTTGAAAAATGACAAGTCAGCTTCTCTCTGGCCAACCATTCCATTCCAAATGACTGGAGAAGGATCAATGGAAGAGGGCTGGTTCAGGGGCTGGCCAACTCAATCCCTCAGATTCCTCATCTGGAAAATGGGGATAATAAGTACCTACCCCACAGAATTCCATGAGGCTCAAAGGAGAAAATGTCCGAATCCCTCCACAGGACCTGGTTCTGGGATCGGAATGGCACAGCAAAGTCCAGTTGAGGAAATGCCCTTTAGAGAGCAGCCTAGAGCAAGGTTGATCTTCAGATCCTCAAGAGGCCAGAGACTGACTTCAAAACCCACAAGTTAACATTATCTGTCTTCTATCATGCTCTTATTTATTTTGTTAAACATTTATCAACTCTATTTTAATCCATTAGGGTCATGGGGGAGAGGGGCTATCTCCAAGGCCAGATCTCTGTCCACTATACCTTCAGTTCTCCAAAAGTGGTCCAAGAAACCCTGGGTATCCCCAAAACTAGTTACACGATACTGAAATGTTTTCATTTCTACTGTGGTAACTATTGATACATAAACAAAATAATAAAAATAAGAGTTCTTGGGGTAGAGAATCCTCCTCAATTTTTAGGAGGATAAAGGAGTCCCGAGGCCTCCTCTGCTATATACCATGCTGCCTCTCAAATGAGAAGATGGCGCTATAGTAATCAATTCAACGAACAGGCATCTTGGGCTTTCTTCCAAGCTAAGAATACTGCTAAGCCAAGTACCGCAGGCCATGAAAGGGACTGCGAGCATCTCTGTAAGTCAACCTGAAATGGGGCTGTAATGCACGTCACTGTGATGCTTGGGTACCACATTCTAAGCCATCCACAGACAAAATCCTGAGCTGCCCGGCTGGCAGGTAGCAGGGTCCACTCACACATCTCATGGAAATACAAACTACCAAGACTCTTTCTGGGCATAATCCGGGAGTAGACAAGTGGAAGGAGGGAAGAAATTCTATCATTTAAGAAAATAACTCCATTACTGGGAAGAGACCTCAAAAGTATGGGGAAGGGGGGGAAGCACCTGAGAAATGCCTGCTGATTTTTTATGTGCAATTTCAGACACCTAGAAAGCATCCAAATGGTGTGAAGGGCTGCATCTGAGGGCACAGCAGTGGAAGAACAGGATACCACCATGCCATCAGAAATGTTAACCAAGGATCAGAAAGTCAGGAGAGCCCTTCCATGATACTTTGAAGCAATGTTACATAATAATAGCTAGTATTTATATAGCCCTTTAAGGTGAAGAATAGGGCGGGGGGAGGGGGGATGAGTGCAAATTTGACCCTTAAAACAACCCTGGAGCTGTCACTATTATCCTCCATTTTACAGATGGGGAAACCAAGGCTAGGAAGTTAAGTGAATAAAGCTAATGAGTAACAGGCTCATGACATCACAGCAGCGAAAAATCCCGAGAGGACATCCAGTCCAACCTTTTATTGTACAGATGAGGAAAATGAGGCCCGGGGAGGCTTGTACTAATTACAGATTCTGCATGTTAGAGGTAGCATTTGAACTCATGTCCTCTGATTCTAGAGGCAGGTGGGTAGCTAAGTGGCTAGAATACTGTGTCTGGGGTCACAAAGACTCATCTTGGCCTCAGATCCTTCCCAGTTATGTGACCCTGGGCAAGTCACATCACCCTGTTTGCCTCAGTTTCCTCATCTGCAAAATGAGCTGGAGAAGGAAATGGCCAAATGCTCCAGTATCTTTGCCAAGAAAACCTGAATGGGGTCATAAAGAATCAGACAGGACCACCAAAACCACTGAACAACCCCCTCTGATGCCAGTTCCAGCACTCTTTCCCATGGTTCTCACTCTCTGCCCACTTTACGTCTCTCAGTCTCCTCTGATAAAATGGGGGTACTACTTGTAGCAGCTCCCCACAGGTCTGCCAGGAGGTTCCAGTGAGACCTACTCCAGGTAAAGCATTTTGTATATGGGACACTCCCAAAATCTTAGTGCATCTTAAACTTGAATACGCCCAGAAGTTAAAAAGTCTATACACTTTGAAAAATCCAAACAGAAAGGTTTCAAAATTGTGACAATAGGGACTTAACAGAAATAGAAGAGATTAAAAAAAAGGTGGTTTCTTATTAAAACTGAACCTAACCACCATCTTCTGCTATACACAGATCTATCTAGTCAACTGAGTCTGTAAAGCTTAGCACATTTCCTGGTGCATAGTAGGCATTTCAAGAAAGCTTGTTCCCTTGTCCCTTCCCCCATCACTTCCTGAACTCCATGACAACTTTTATCTGGCTGCTCAGTTAAAAGGCTGACTCTGTGGACAATGTTAACGATATGACCCCAGTAAAAAAAAAAAAAAAAAAAGGTGAATGGGGGAGCTAAGTGACCAAGATGCCCAAGCCGGAAGACGAGCGTCCTCTACCATCTCGCCAGTCTGGGAGTCATCCAGGAACCGCCACAGGCAGAACGCACAAAGATGGCAGGTCCAATCTTGTTAAAATTTAAAACTGATCATTCAAAACTCACTTAACTAAATAAGTGTAAAAGTAAATTTGAATCATCTTCCAAATAATTTTTCATAAGTTTGTGGCACTTATACTTCTGAATTTGTCAAAGCTTAAAGTACTAAGATGTGGAAGATTCTCTTGATGATGTAATAACTGCAGCAGTAACAGTTGAAACACAACTGACATTTCTCTGGATTATAAGCCTCAGCATTATTCCCATTCCACAGGTGAGAAAACTGAGGCTGTGAACAAGTCAGTTTTGTCCACAGACCAGCTCTCTCCTCACTCTACTGTTCTATCCTGCACCAGAAACCTTTGTACTGAGTGACGCCAAAGGAAGAACATGAAACATGAAGGTTACATGCACAGACACAGATGATGAAAGATAAAGACGGGGTACAGAGGACAGAAACAGGTTAGCCATTACGGATCATCTCTGCTCGGAAACAGTTTTTCAGTCTAAGGAGCAAAGTACTTTATGTTGCTATTTTTTTAAAATAAAGACCGCTGGCTTTTTTTTTTTTTTTTTACATTACACACATTCCCAGACTGCTCTCACTTCGGGACAGGTCTCTTGAAACAATGTAAACCCCAACAGCAAAGGAAACTCCTCCCCACCCACCTCTATTTTTTTTTAATTAACAGAAATCTGTTTTCTCTCCTTCCCACCCAACCCCACTAGAAGAGGAAAAGAAACAAATTTCTTTGACAAATATGATCAAGCAAAATAAATCCCCTCGATGCCTATAGAAAATACGTATAGCTTGTCTCACCCCTCCTCCCACTATGGGGTCTCCTGCTCATGTGTCACGGCTGCCATGCCTCTGGGATCACGCATGACCGCCACCTGGACCTTAGTACAGAAAGCATCCAACTCGTCTGCTTTTACAGTGCGGGGCATAAATCCTCCTCCTGGTCCGACTCATTTCCTGCCATCCGTTTATGGTTCGTTTTTATAGCACAGGTGTAACAGCATCGACTGTCCTGGTTCTGCCCACCTCCCTCTGTATCAATTCATGCAAGTCTTTCCATGTCTTCTTGGCAACAATCAATTTCCTCCTTTCTGGCACCATAAGTGGGATTCCCTGTAACTTAGGCAATCACTGCTCCCCTGACGAGCATCCCTTTTTAAGTTGCCAGTTTTTTGCCATTGTAAAAAAGAGTTGCTATGTTTTTTCTACACATAGAACTTGCTCTGTTTTCTTAGATCTCTATACTTTAGTGGGGAATGGGCCGATCAGGGGTATAAATACATAGATAGATAGCTGGGTCAAAGGGCACACTTTGGGTTTTTAAACTGTCAGAAGTCTATTCATAATCCTGCATTGAGTCTGCATACAGAAGTATGAGGAACTGTGATCTGAATACATTTATCATGGGCCACCTGAATGCAATACCACCTTCCCATGTGTAAACCAATGCAACTAAGTCACAACATTAAAGCAAATCTAAATGCCGAAGTCAAAATAAGTCCCACTACATCCCACCACAAACTACTTTCCTCAAAGGATGGTTATTTTGTAAATATGCACATTTTAGTTTCACTGGTGTTGCAGAAAGAACATGGAATCTGGGGGATAAGCCAAGTCTCAATCCTGCCTCTAACACATGGTCAACTGTGTGGTGACAAGCAACTAAAATCACTTCTCTGTGCCTTGACTTTCTTCATCTGCAAAATGGGAACATATAATGCCTGAATAATCTGTAACACAGAGACGAGAAAAACCAGGTGACAACTCTCAAGGGGAGAAAAAGGTGACTTCAGTTTTCTTTGCATAATCCAAAGTCCAAACAAAGCTTAGATGACACCAGATCGTTGGGTCCTGCTCCAGAGCGAGCCTATGGTGGGGGTAATCACAAAACTCCCACCTCTCCCCCTTAAAAACAAAACCTTGCAACAAATATGCAGTCAAGCAAAACAGATTCCCCCATCAACAGCCCTGCTCAAAATGGCCAGGTACATCTCATTCTGCACCCAGTGCACCAGCTTCTTTGTCACGGGAGGGGGGGCAGGCCTCATCATAGACCCTCTATATCAGGGGTGGGTAACCTTCAGCCTCAAGGTCCCATGTGGTCCTCTAGGTCCTCAACAATCCTTTGACTGGATTGAGTCAAAGGGCCTCATCTGAGGACCTAGAGGATCACATAAGGTCTCTAGGCTCCAGGTTCCCCACCCCTGCTCTAGATGAATCTCATTAAGTCCTTCAAAGCTGCTGTCATTGGGGAGGTGGAGTCAAGATGGCAGCTTAACAGCAGGGACTTCTAAAGCGCTCCCATCAAGCCCAGTCAAGTATCTGTAAAAAATGGCTCTAAACAAATTCTGGAGCTGTAGAACCCACAGAATGGCCGAGTGAAGCCAATCTTCAGCCCAAGACAGCCTGGAAGATCACTGTGAAGTGTCTATTGCTCCACAGAGGATGCAGAGTGCAGCTTGGTGTGGACCCACCAGCACAGACAGGACCTGACCAGGCCTTGGGAAGACTGAATCTCTCTCACCTGTGGCAGTTTCCAGACCTCAGGACCCCAAAACACTGAGGATAAATTGGAAGATCATTGGGAAAAGCCTGTGGGACCAGTGTGGGAGAGTGGAGTGGTCTGGAAGCCCCAGGAAGGCTGAGGGGGGATGGTGTGTAGGAACCTTTGGCAGCCACAGTAGCAGCAGGGGCAGCTGCAGCCACTGTTTCTGGAGCTCTAGGCCACAGATTGTGGGGGTATCAAGCAGCTGACACTATACCCCCCACCCCCACTGGAACCTGAGAACTACCTTGACAAAGAGCTCAAAAGTCAAGTAAATGGCTGGGGAAATGAGCAAAAACTGGAAAAAGAATCAGACTAAAGACTCGTACTTTGGTGACAAGGAAGACAAAGCATGCAAACAGGAGACAACAAAGTCAAAGCTCCTCCATCCAAAGCTTCCAAGAAAAATATGAATTGGTCTCAGGCCATGGAAGACCTCAAAAAGAATTCTGAAAATCAAATAAGAGAAGCAAAGCAAAAATTGGAAAGAGAAATGAGAGTGATGCAAGAAAACCATGAAAAACTTGCTAAAGGAAACCCAAAAAAATGCTGAGGAAAATAACACTTTAAAAAATAGACTAACACAAACGGCAAAAGAGATCCAAAAAGCCAATGAGAATTGGCCAGATGGAAAAGGAAACCCAAAAGCTCACTGAAGAAAATAATTCCTTAAAGATTAGAATGGAGCAGATGGAAGCTAATGACTTTATGAAAAATCAAGAAGTTATAAAAACAAAACCAAAAGAATGAAAAAAATAGCAGACTATGTGAAATATCTCATTGGAAAAACTGACCTGGAAAACAGATCCAGGAGAGACAATTTTAAAATTATGGGACTACCTGAAAGCCATGATCAAAAAAAGAGCCTAGACATCATCTTAAATGAAATTATCAAGGAAAACTGCCCTGATAGTCTAGAACCAGAGGGTAAAATAAATATTGAAAGAATCCACCAATCACCTCCTGAAAGAGATCCAAAAAGAAAAACTCTTAGGAACATTGTGGCCAAATTCCAGAGTTCCCAGGTCAAGGAGAAAATACTGCAAGCATCCAGAAAGAAACAATTCAGGTACTGTGGAAATACAATCAGGATTACACAAAATCTAGCACCTTCTACATTAAGGGACTGAAGGGCTTGGAATATGATATTCCAGAAGTCAAAGAAGCTAGGATTAAAACCAAGAATCACCTACCCAGAAAAACTAAGTATAATACTTCAGGGGAAAAAAATGGTCATTCAATGAAATAGAGAACTTTCAAAAATTCTTACTGAAAAGACCAGCGCTGAATAGAAAATTTGACTTTCAAACACAAGAATCAAGAGAAGCATGGAAAGATAAACAGGAAAGAGAAATCATAAGGGACTTACTAAAGTTGAACTGTTTACATTCCTCCATGGAAAGGTAATATTTGTAACTCTTGAAACTTCTCAGTATTTGGGTAGCTGGAGGGATTATACACATATATACAGACAGAGGGCACAGGGTGAGTTTCATAGGAAGGGATGATATCTAAAAAAATAAAATTAAGGGGTGAGAGAGGAATATATTGGGAGGAGAAAGGGAGAAATGGAATGGCGCAAATTACCTCTCATAGAAGAGGCAAGAAAAAGGTTTTTTAATGGAGGGAAAAGTGGGGGGGAGTTGAGAGGAAAAAAGTGAAACTTTCATCACATTTGGTTTAAGGAGGGAATAACATGCATACTCAGTTGGCTATGAAAATCTATCTACAGCAAAGTAGGAGAGAAGGGGTAAGCAGGGTGTGGGGATGATAGAAGGGAGCGCAAATGGGACGAGGGGATAATTAGAAGTAAACACTTTGGGGGAGGAACAAGGTCAAAAGAGAGAATAGAATGAATGGGGGGGCAGGATAGGATGGAGGAAAATATGGTCTTTCATAACATGACTATTATGGAAGTCTTTTGTAAAACTACACATATATAGCTTATATTGAATTGCTTGCCTTTTCTGTGGGGATGGGTAGGGAGGGAGGAAGGGAGAGAAGTTGGAACTCAAAGTTTTAAAAACAAATATTAAAAATTGTTCTTACATGCAACTGAGAAATAAGAAATACAGGTAATGGAGTATACAAGAAAACAGAGGAGATGGGGATAAGGGAAGAGAGAGGTGTGACAGAAGGGAGGACAGACAGGGGAAGGGCTAGTCAGAATGCACCTTGTCTTGTGGTGGGGGACGGGAGAAATGGGGAGAAACTTTGGAACTCAAAATCTTGTGAAAATGAAAGCTGAAAACTAAAAATAAATATTTTTAAAAAGCTGCTGTCATTGAATATAAATTGCCCTGGTTCTGTTCACCTCCCTTTGCATCAGGGGATGGAAGTCTTCCCAAGTTTCCATCCCTTTCACAACTTCTTGGGGCCCAATAAGTGCTCTCATATTCACAAACCATAATCTGTCTGCCAGTCTCCAAGTGGGGCTTGGCTAAAACGAACAAAAGCCACTCCCTTACTATGTCGGTTCCTGTGTCCGTTCCCTTCTCAGAGCTCTCTGGGGCGCAGGCCAGAGAGTGATCTAACACACAGTTCTGTGGCTTTGGGGGCACATCCCCAAATTAGAGCAAGCTATCTTCCTCCCATGTGCTGATGTCCTGATGAATTAGCTATAATTGGCTACAATGGCAAATGGTTTCCTTCACCTTTCTGGCAGGATTTATTTCCTGATGGCAGTTGACTTACTCCAACAACCAAGTGGAACACTTAGGGAGCCCCACACAGAGACCCCTTTATTTTCAGGCAGGTTTCTCTCTTACCTGCCTGGCAGGAACAGTTCTGCCCCACTCCCCACTGACCCCTCCAAACGCCCTCCCCCAACACACACACTTTGGTCACTGCTATTTGAAATTGCTATTTATTTAAAGTCCTCCTCCTTAATCAGCAATGGCAAAAGTTCATTTCAAATAAAGTTGAAGGGAAAGGGAGGAGGGGGAAAAGATAGGGAGAAGAACAGAGAGAGAAATGTCCCTGGCCCAAATCCCAAAGTCTACAGCCTGGGATGTTGAGGCATGAGTCTTTCTCTAGTGCAGTGTGGCACCTGGGGGAAATCCAGGGCCCTAGATTTCAAATCTGATTGCTATTTATTACTTAGATGATGCTGGTTAAGTCCCTCGGCCTCAGTTTCCTCAACTGTAAAAAAACAGAAGCTTAGCCTGGATGGTCCCTTCCTAGCTCTAGCTCTTGGATCCAACGAAGATCACGGCAACATTCAGATGCCCATCTCTGAAATGCGAGCGGAGTCCAGGCTGGCTAAGAGCATGTCTTTCTTCTCTCCTCGGCCACACACAAAGGCCTGCCTTCTAAATTCCAAGGCTATCCCTGGCTCTATCTTCCCAAGGAAGGCTCACGTTTCTCCAGGGCTTTTAAGGTTTACAAAGGGCTTTCCTCACCAGCACCCCATGTGGGAGGTAGATTCCTATCATTGTCCCCATTTTCCAGATAAAGGGATGCCAAAGTTTAAGTGACTTTTCCAGGGCCACACAGCTAGCTAAGAGTCTAAGCCAGATCTGCGCCCATTTTGTGACTCCACATCCATCCAGCGCCTTCCCAACATCCTGTTTTCACAAAAAGAGTGACCAAGATCCAAGGACTTCTCATTTAGAAAGCAACTCTGACTCAAA